>CM052802.1:48270451-48481433 GCA_028533885.1 Nasua narica
GTCCCGGCTGGAAGTATTTTAAAAGCAAAAATCTTCAGATTTTGGAGCGATAGTATGCACATATATCATAACGCATTAGTATCCGCAGCAAAAATGTATGACAAGTCATGCTAAGTGGGATAATTAAAGACAATAAATTGCTTCATAAGAGTTCATGTCAGATTTTGCTGCCAAATGAGTTTTGATGTCAATTTTAAAAAGATAGGAAGGAAGGGAGGAAGGAAGGAAGGGAGGCATCTGATGGTATCTCGGGTCTATTGCTCTGTACTGTTTTTTCTGTTACACCAAAACTTTCTACCTCGTTTTCAGGTTACTACTTCAAAGTCTACATTTTCTAAAAAGAACAAATTGATTTTTCTTGCAAGCAGTCTTCCTTTCTCAAGAATATCACTTGCTACCAGAAACATCATTTTTTAAAAGCTTCCTAAACTAAAAACATTATTCCATCCACTTTTGCTCCTACATATAATCTATCATCAAATTTCTTGACCTCAGCCCTTTCGACAGCCTCTACTTTAATACAAGCCCATATTGTTTTAACAGCCTCTTAGGCTGTTTCTGAAGTTATAGCCCCCATCTGTGATCACGGTTTTTTATTTCCCTAAACCTCACCTTTCCCTCACACCAAGAATATCAATGACACTACCTCTGAAATATTTCATTCATCGTGAATGCTTCTTTCCTCAAGAACTTCCAACACTTTCTCTGTCTGTATTTAAAGACTGGGCCACACCCCACATTGATTCCTAAAGAAAGTTCAACTTCCTAAGGTTCCTCTCTGTACCATTCTCTCTAACCAAACACCTGGTATTTTGATTTATCTTCTCACGAGCCCAGCTGCCACCCTGATTCTGATGCCTTTCTTAATTGTAAGATAGAACAGTGCAGTATCACATGTAATTGATATACTGTTTTTAATTTTTTAGTCTTAAATAAAATTTGTTGGTCATTCCTTTTAGGCTTCTCTTAGGGTAGACTGTTGGCAATTGTGTGACTGAGTTAGTCAGGGTACTCCCACCAATTCCCTTTTCATTCCCTTCCATTTTCACTGAAAGGAGAAACTCCCAAGGTACCTCATTAACAAGTATGAAATGAATAAATAGATAGCACATGTACCATACATAAAGGAGCAAAGCTTAAGCCACTGGCAGAATGTTAGCATTAAAATTGCAGAAGCACTAGAGACTTTTAGTGAGCTTTGAATGAATGCTGAGTACATGGGTATTGAATCTCTTTCCTTATTTTGTATACTTTGACCTTCTAGGACTTGTTTTCTTTTCTCCTATAATCTACCTATTAATTCCTTCATTCCTATTTATGCTGGGAAAATACATGATGCTCTGTTTAGTACTTTGGATGCCTGTCAATGGATATTTACTCACAGACTTGAAAATATTTGCTATCTCAAATAACTTTTTAAAATTAAGTAGAGCCTGACTGGCTCAGTTGGTAAAGCATGCAACTCTATCTCAGTGTCATGAGTTTGAACCCCACGTTGGGCATAGAGCTTACTTTTAAAAAATGAAGGGAGAGAAGACAATGCATTGCAAGACCAGCTAGCAACAAAGGAAGGTCAAACTGTCAATTTATTTAACTACCCACCCCTCAATTCCAGCTTGGATATCATTTTTTTTTTATTTTTTTATTAACATATAATGTATTATTTACCCCAGGGTACAGGTCTGTGAATCATCAGGCTTACACATTTCACAGCATTTGCCATAGCACATACCCTCCCCAATGTCCACATCCCTATCCCCCCCCTCTCCCAGCAACCCTTAGTTTGTTTCGTGAGTTTAGGAGTCTCTTATGGTTTGTCTCCTTCCCCATCCCATCTTGTTTCATTTCTCTTCCCTTGGATATCATTTTATTCAATGATTTTTTAAATGACCCGAAAGAAGTATAATGAGAATATCTCCATCTGATTTATAGATGAAACTAGATATTCATGGTTGCTGTTTTGCTCATATACATCGGCATAAAATTCAAAGCACTTCATTAAATCTAAGAGTGATTCTACAAACTAAAGAAAATTCAGTGGGGACAATCAGCTTATTTCAGGGTTTTTTTTTTTTTTAGTTTTTTTTTTTTTTTAAAGATTTTATTTATTTATTTGACAGAGAGAGAGAGATCACAAGTAGGCAGAGAGGCAGGCAGAAAGCGTGGGGAGAGGGGAAGCAGGCTCCCCGATGAGCAGAGAGCCTGATGCGGGGCTCAATTCCAGGACCCTGAGATCATGACCTGAGCCTAAAGCAGAGGCTTTAGCCCACTGAGCCACCCAGGCGCCCCATTATTTCAGGTTTAAAACATAACTACAAGATGTAATAGACAAGTTGGCTGGGTGAAATATAGAGCAGAAAAGACCTGTATGGGGGTTGCATACAAATAAGGAGTTAATTAGAGCAGTGTAATGTAAAATTTCTTTTTTTTTTTTAAGATTTTTTATTTATTTATCTGAAAAAGAGGATGAGAGAGAGAATGAGAGGGAGAGGGTCAGAGGGAGAAGCAGATGCCCCGGTGAGTGGGGAGCCCGATGTGGGACTCAATCCTGGGACTCCAGGATTATGATCTGAGCTGAAGGCAGTAGCTTAACCAACTGAGCTACCCAGGCGCCCGGTAATGTAAAATTTCTTTTAAAAAGCAATATGATAATGAGATGAGTTAATAAAATTGGTAGATAAAATGACAGATGCTAGAGGTGGAAGAACATGTAATCTAGTCAAGTTATTATCATGTTCTTTTTTTTCAGCAGTAAAACATTTTATGCAAAAGAAATTGTAACAGGGATTCAGCCATATGTAGAAAACAGAAGTGAGCTTCCCTGAGTGAGGACACGGCATGAAGCTTGCAAGCCTGAGTTCCTCTCCCATTCACCTTTCCAACCATTCCTTTCTCCCAGTTGTAGCCTTTGAGGCACCCCAGAGGGTCCTTAGGGTTCCACACAGCACTATCTAAACCAGCTCCCACCTCCTAATTTGCAAATATAAAAGCTGGTGCCGGAAAGTATAAATAACCTACCCAAGCTAATCCAGCTGGTCTAAAGAAGAGCTAGGGTCAGAGGTCTGGTCTTTCAGCTACATTCAGTGCTGTCTAGTTCACTTTTCTGGTCATCGCATTTCCCTGTATTGAGTGTCTTCTGTATGCCAGGTACCGCATGATGTGCAAATGAAATGGGAATATCCTGCTCTGTACAGAATGCGAAGAAAGAAGAGATAGGCTTATGAATAATAATATGGAGAAATTACATGGGATGATACAGAATTTCATAACATGAGAGATGTCAGAAATATCAGCTGAGAATGAAAGGAAACTTCACAAATGAGATACTATTTAATCAGTTTTAGAGATGGCTAGGTGTTGATCAGGCATAATTTTTTGCATTTACAGATACTTAGTAGATTACTATAGCCAGTTTGGATTATTACAGGTTAAAATACAAAATCAAAGAGGGGTTTTTAAAGGGCATTTGTCATTATTATAATATATATTTCATTTTATAAAATGCCTGGAAAAAAATCAATATTTTGAATTAATATATACCTTTTGGTGGAGCTAAACCTCCACCTACGGAATTGCTAAACCTATGGAAGTTAATACTTCCTAGAAGTATTTTGATATTCTACTTATTTTAGGTAAAAGTTATGAGGGAATCCAAGGGCAAAGTCCTCTGTGCTGCTTTGAACGATATCAATACAAACAGGGAGATGCTTAAAATGAGGATTTTCAGCATCCAGGCCCAAAACATCCCCTACTTCCTTCATTTTCTAAGTTAGCCATTCTTCATTTTAAGATTCTAATAAAACAAAGTCAGATGCGTGAAAAATTCCTCACTATTTAGGGTTCTTATTTGGACCATCTTGGTGAATAGCACGTTCAGGTTTCTAAGATCTTCATTCGATGTCAGCAGGGAATTAAATTAGATGGCCCAGTGTTTACTGAGATGAGGCAGGTTGCTTTGGAAAGATTCTTTTTTTTTTTTTAAGGCTGCCTTTGTCATAATCCCAGAGATCTCTCAGAACCACATGGTACCCCAAGGCTCTGAGCATTTAAGTTTGTGTTGTCTGTTCGTCCTCCAGTCTCAAATTTTTGTCTTCCCCATGTTCCCCTGAACATTTTCTTCCATGTTGCTGGTTAGAAGTTATTAAAAATATCCCCTGGGAGCTGATAATGAACCAATAACTAGAAAAGGACATAAATGTACGCATAGTGAATTTTTGAGCTCTCTATCCATGGGATTTGACTGATGTTCATCAGGTGCAATGGCAGAGAGAAATCAAAGCTTTGCTAAGAGGAAATGACAGTAAAATCAGTAGTCATGGGAATAAACACAAAACAATTAATATACTAGTCCCTTGTCACTCGTCTTCAAGCTATTAGGGTCCATCCGACCGATGTGGTTGGTGAACAGCCAACTTCAAATGTTTTACTCTACTCTCAGCTATCACTGCAGCACTAGACGCTCTTCAAAGCACCTGGGTGGCTCAATCATTAAGCGTCTGCCTTCTGCTCAGGTCATGATCCCAGGGTCCTGGGATCGAGCCCCACATCGGGCTCCCTGCTCAGCGAGAAGCCTGCTTCTCCCTCTCCCACTCCCCCTGCTTGTGTTCCCTCTCTCACTGTCTCTCTGTCTGTCAAATAAATAAGTAAAATCTTTTTTAAAAAGTATATAACACCCACACACATATATATATATCATACAAACACACACACACATATATATTTACATCTATTACCTATTAAATTATGGGTTATACTGTAATCAGTACCCTGAAGAGAAACAATAGATCAGAAGTATACAGGGCATGCTTTTTTTAGATCGCATCACAAAAGCTGGTATGACTTACACATTCTGCACATTCCATTCCAAAAGCTTCAAAGCTATCATGTGAGGACAAAGCAAATATGTAATATTATAGGTGAAGAAGAGAGGGATAAATAAGCATCAGAGAAGAGCTCAGGTTGGTAGGGATGGCCAGCCCACATTTTACAAAGTAGCACAAAAGATTTAATACTAAAACAACACACTGGCTTCTACAAACAGGAACTGGGGATAATGAGTAAGATTAGGGTTGATCTTGACTCACCTTTCAATCTTAAGACATCATTTCCTGTCAAATGAGGTACATAAAAAGCCATTCCGAACTATTGATCTGGAATCTTAAGCTAATCATTCTACTTCTTAAAGGACTTTTATGTGATTTATTAATATCTGATTCGAATAAGAGCTTGGCCTACTGCAAATGAGCCCAACCCAAAGGAAAGCAGCTTTTGAGAGAAGACAAGGCAGCTTGGTTCTCTTCTAGCAACAAAGTTCTGAAAAGGGGAGTAGAGAGGACTAAGTCTCCAAGATCAGTACCAGCAGGAGCTACCTTCACAGACATTTGCTTCGCTGGTTAAGCTCGAACCAATTGCTGTTCCACACTCAGAAAAATAAAAAGTATCTAAGTGAATATATTAATAAATAGTGCCCAGGATACTTTCAAATACATGAGACTAGAACGGCATCAGACTGCATAACACTAATAGATACTGATTCACCATGATAAACCTTATACTTAAACATTGTAAAAGAGACACTGGACAAATCAGTGACTCAGAAGGATTCCCTCCGCAAGGACCTACCTCAAGATCCCGGTCACGGACCCTGTTTCTGGAGTTTTCCCACCTATTCCAGGTGTCAGGATACCTACTCCGATACTCAACACTCCTGCTCCGATTACTGGCACACGCATGGCACCTGCCACAGCCACAGCCACAGCAGGTCCGGCCCCCCATCGAGGCTCTGCACGGCCCCGGTCTTCAGATGCTCCCCAGGAGAGGGTGGTCAGAATTGCCGAAGAAGTGGAGGGGGGAAGTGGAGTCCAGAGCTAGATACGCAGCCACATATGGTCCCAACTGGCCCAGCTGTCGTCAGAGTGCAGCCAGAGTCCTCTGTTCTTAGCAAAAGAAGGGATCCCCAATGAGGGATTTCTGACCCGCTTTGATTAGGGAAAACTCTTCATCAATTCAAAAGAACACAAACCCCCAGTTTTTCATCTCTCCCGCCAAAATGGTGATCTGCTCCCCTCGATGTCCTCACGAAAACAAATGAGCATCACTGGCCGGCAACTCATCTTTATTACGGGGATGATGTCACAAGAGCTTTAATTTCCCCCTCTACTGCATGAGCTGGTAGGAGTGCAGCTTAGAATTTGAGGATGTCAAATTCTAAGGAGGAGCAGTAACAGTAATTACTACTTATACAGAGCTTTGTATGTGCCCCAGGCTTGACAATCATCAGCGATACCTTACGGCCAGCTAGCCATGCTGACCAGGATGATCGCCAGCCAATATTCTTGAAGGAAATGGATCTGTCTTGACTAGAGCTGAAAACAGAATCCCAAAGACTTTAATTTAAATGTTTTCAGTCCTTGATGCTTGGAGTCTACGACTGTCGTAAATATTTTTTTTTTTTGTAGATTTTTATTTATTTGACAGAGAGAGATCACAAGTAGGCAGAAAGGCAGGCAGAGAGAGGTGGGGAAGCAGGCTCCCCACTGAACAGAAGAGCCTGACACGGGGCTCGATCCCAGAACCCCGAGATCATGACCTGAGCTGAAGGCAGTGGCTTTAACCCACTGAGCCATCCAGGCGCCCCCGTAAATATTTTTAATAGCAAGTGCAAGAAATTTATTTGAACAAAGGGATTGAAAGATATGCAGAAGCAGAACTGGAACAAAGGAGAGGAAAGAGCATTTCAGTTCCTCTTCTGAGAGCTTCATTTAACTCCGTTGCACACGTGACCAGAAAATATTTCAGGAGTCCCCCTCCTGATACTCCCCTCTCCAGGAAGGGCAGAGAGAAACATTTCGGTTTTTCACTACTTAATAGCTTCTTTTTTTAAAAAAAATAATTGGTTATTTCTTTTTCCCCCCAAATATTTTATTTTATTTTTTCAGTGTTATAAGATTAATAGCTCCTCCCACACAACCCCTCCAACACAACATACTTAAATCCTCATTGGATAACAGAACACTATATTATTTAAAAAGAAGAAGGATATACAAAGATTAAAATGTCCCCTATGAGAAGACAGTTTTTACCAATTCTGAATACCAAGGATCATTACTTTAGCACAGTATCTTTAGCAAGAGAAACAATCCAATACAAAAATGAACAAAGAACATGAAAAGGTAATTCGCCGAAGGAATATAAATGGCCAATTAGCAAAAAAAGAGTTCGACCTCTTTTTTATTTGAAGAACTTCAAATTTAAACAATGAGATACCAACATATCTCTTTGGCAAAAGAAAAAGACTGATTTTATACAACATTTATAAAGTGGTAGAAAAATAGGCACTTTCATTCACTTTGGTTGGGAGCTTCGGTTGATAAAAACTTTTTATAGGTAATTTGGTAGTATCTATAGCACTTAAAAATAAGTGTGCTTTCCATGCAATAATTCTATTTCTAGGGGATTTATCCCACAAAAATACTGACCAAAAAATCCCATAGAGACAGTATTGCTGATAGAAAGAAAAAAGTGGATGTTGGGGCGCCTGGCTGGCTTACTCAGTAGAACAGGCGACTCTTGATCTCAGGGTCGTGAGTTTGGGCCCCTCACTGGGGGTAGAGTTTACTTAAAAAAAGGGGCAATAACTTAAATGTCCATAAATAAAGATGGGTAAACTACACAACAGTACACCTGTTATATTATATATATGAAATACTCCATAGTAATTTGAAAGAGACATATTTATAGATACTAACTTGGAAAGATGATCCTAAAGACTGATAAGTAAAAAGACAAGTTAGAGAATTGTAGACAGCGTATGATTCCTTTCGGTAGGAAAAGCACAAATGGACTCACTCTGTTGACATAAATGCATAAGAAAAAATTCTGGAAGGATACACACCCAACTAGTGGGTTGATACACCTAGTGTATCAAAGGTGATGAGACAATTCAAGTCTTTATTTTGTTTCAGAATATTGGAAAGTCTTTGCAACAAGCACATATAATATTTAGAAAAAAAATAATAAATATATTATCACACTTAAAAAAAAAACCCTGAAAACCCTAGCACAGTCAAAGCCTTCTAGTTTGGATTAATACAGGAAATGGACTGGCTAATATGTATTTATGTGTTTATTTTTATATATGTAATAAACAGCACCCACAGTCATTACATCAAAGGAAGACAACACATGTGTTTGGGGTGAAAGAAAAACAAACTGATTTCCTACTGCACCCTGGTGACCACGATACCTTCACATGCGTGTATCACAGATGGGTAGAGATGGCCTGATTTTTCCAAGGCCAGCTATACATAGGCAATCCATCTTTTTCTTATAAGGCCAGACACTATACCACATCCTGCTCTTTGTAATGCCACACTTAGGAGATTAAAGCAACATTCTCCAGCCTATAGAATGCCCAAGCTACGGAACCTAGGTTGGAAAGGCAGCTCAAGCTACACTCAATAATACCAGGCTTTTTCAGAGACAAAGGACTACTTCCTATGCAACCAAGCTCTCCCTTGATCTCTGCAACTCCACACCACTAGTGCTAGACAAGAAGGTGGAGACATGCTCTGGAAATGGCCACATTCTATCTATCTATCTATCTATCTATCTATCTATCTATCTACCTACCTATCTATCTATTTGACAGAGAGAGAGAGAGAGAGACATCACAAGTAGGCAGAGAGGCAGGCAGAGAGAGAGGGGGGGAAGCAGGCTCCCTGCCGAGCAGAGAGCCCGACGCAGGGCTTGATCCCAGGACCCTGAGATCATGACCTGAGCCAAAGGGAGAGGCTTTAACCCACTGAGCCACCCAGGTGCCCAGGCATAGCTTATTTACCTACATATGCGTACACATACTTGGTGAGCTTTCCTGCTCTACTTTTGAAAGCCTGAATAGAAATGAAATTTGTACTAGAACCGAAATGCTGCACTTTGGCAACAGCATTGTTTTCTATTATTTTTTTTTATGGTGAATATACAGCATTTCATCCATGCAAAACGTATAGCTAGTGTTCTAGCCACATGAATGCAGTCTGACCCTTGGGGCCTCCTAGTCCAGTATGGAAGGAGACTTGAAAATTAGTACGGTACAGTAAGTGTTGAGTTTGGGGTACATCCAAGGTAAATGGCAGCGCAAAGAGGAAAATCGACAGCTTTTCTGAGGTAGACATCATGAGGGAAGAGCTGTTTGAGCAAGACCCTAAAGGATGAGTAAACAAAACGTGGAAAGACTTTGTAGACACGGGAAGAAACATTTGCAAAGGCAGTAGAATGGCCCGCTGAGGACACTTGGGAACAGTAACCTCTGAGACAATGCAATCAGGACTGGTATGGATTACAACAAATCAGAGAATCATAAAAATTACACATGCATAACTAAACCGTTTTAATTTAACTTTAATCACAATATAACTTAAATCGTACCTATTCATTTCTCCATCTTAAAAATTTTTTGAATATGTAATACCTTCACATAGCTCAAAATTCAAAATATGAGAAAGTATACAGCAAAAAGTCTCTCTCGCCTATATCCCCTATCTGCCATTCCCCCATCCCTACCATAGGCAATTAGTTTTGCATATATCCTTCTATATATTTTTAAAGACTTTAAATTTATTTATTTGACAGAGAAAGTGAGAGAGCACAATTTGGGGGGGGGGGTAAAGCAGAGAGAGAGAGGGAGAAGTAGGTTTTCCGCTGAGCAGGGAGCCCAACGTGGGTCTCTATCCCAGAACCCTTGGATCATGACCTGAACTGAAGGCAGCAGCTGCTCAACTGACCGAACCATCCAGGTGCCCCATATACTTGTATATTTTCTAAATTAACCTATAAACAAAAACATTTATTCCAATCCCCTAACTTTTGCACAAAGTGTAACATGCCATATGCATTGTTCTCTCTCTTTAGTTTTGTTTTCTAACAGTATTACATCTATACTTTTAGATCAGTACTGATAGAACACAGAGAGACTCTTGCCATGAAGTTGGTCTGACAAGGCTGAGAGATTGAAGTTGGGCAGTAGACTTAACTGCATGGATAGGACAGGTCCCAGGGTGAGAGGGGGTGGAATGAGAGTGAGATCTGGCTGGTGACAAAAGCCAGACATTTGGAACAAGGAAGGCCCAAGGGTTCAGCAGTCTCTATTCACAACACCAGATGGCACAAGTGATTTGAGGTAAAGTGCCAACAGTAATGTGAAATATAACATCGGAATAGACAGATGATACTCATAAGTCCTTTAAGTAAGTCACGATTGGGATGGTCTAACCTTAGTGAATGCCTCAGTCTCGGGGTGAGGGTTGGAGGTTAGACTTCAGGATCTGGAAGGGCCTACTTTTTGCATTATGATTTTAGAACTGTCCTTGTGAGATTAGCAGCCTGGGTGCCTTGAGACAAAATGTGGGAAACCAGTGATCAATGTTCACGTAGGGTCCTAGGCCGAGCCAACAGTGGACAGGGCACCATACAATGTTCTGTGGGATGAAACAGGATGGGGGTGGGGTGAACAAGTCTGAGGCCTCTTAAGTCCTTCATATTTTGAAGTCCATCTGGCCTAACAAATGAAGTAAGGCGGGGGATTGAGCATCCAGGGCGAAATCAGTTGACCCATGTGGAGCAGCGAGAGAGAGAGAGAGAGAGAGAGAGAGAGAGGAGAAACAATAGGGCAGGCAGGGAAATGGGGCATCCCCTCTCAAAGTGGCCTACCACCAAGGAAAATGAAAGTGTTAGAAAATAGTTTTTTCTTCTTTTCTACTTCAACCAATGTTTGTTAAATTGGATTGTTATACTTCTTGACTAAACTAGAATAACCAGGCCGGAAACTGGAAATGCTCCACCTTAACAATTATAAGATGAATTAGGCAATAAAAAAGCTCTCAAAGGTGATTGTGGTAGAACCATCTGAGATAGCTGAGACAAAAGGAGATACCTGTCTGTTTCAATGATTTGGGAGCATCCCAATTTCAAAGAGTAAGGTTAGAGATTTATGGGTGTTTCCTGAATGACAGGGCAGAGAAATATTGGCAGGAGTCAAAATCTGTACTTCTGAAGGAACAACACTGATTTGGTGAGATGTCTTCTCCATATATTACAGTTACCCTTTTTTTTGAGGGGGGCAGGGGCTTATTTTATCTTTTAAAGAAGTACATATGCACACACACTTGTGGATAATGGGAAATAGAGGCTTTATCCAGGTCATCAGGAATGAAAGAATCCAAATGGTTGAAGCAAAATATTTTTTTGCTTGAATTAATCAAATAATTGCTGTTCCTGTTTATTCCATTTTACTTGTTTGAACTTGGCTCCAGAAGGATTAAAATCACTATAGTCACACACTATTTTCTAGATCAAAATAAGTGATTATAATTGAAAAGGGATTAAATGGTTTTTGTTCTAGAAATCATAGAAATTCTCATTAAGGTAATTGCTTTCTTAGAAGAGGCTGATTTTAATTAACAATACATTGCTCAGCATCTTGTTCTATTCTTTTTTTTTTTTTTTTAAAGAAGTGCTTTAATTAATAAAGAGTGTTCCTTCATGTTACAGAAATACCTCCATGTAGTGGAAGTAAGACATTTTCACTTACAAAATAAAGTAAGCAGAAAATATAACATAATAAATATAAGTACAGAAAGGGCGCCTGATTGGCTCAGTTGTTAAGTGGCTGCCTTCAGCTCAGGTCATGATCCCAGGGTCCTGGGATCAAGTCCCACATCAGGCTCCCGGGTCAGCGGGAAGCCTGCTTCTTCCTCTCCCACTCCCCCTGCTTGTGTTCCTCCTCTCTCGCTGTGTCTCTCTCTGTCAAATAAATAAATAAAATCTTTTAAAATAAATAAATAAATAAAAGTACAGAAATATAACAAAACACATATAATCTACAATGTTAATCCTCTCTTAGAGCAAGGAAAGAATCACTCAACATGATTGTCACTTAGATACAGAATATATGTTTTCATTTAGTGATACCACTTCCTTATGCTTTTCTCTAACATGAAAAAGTAGTCTGTTAGAAATAAACATTTTACATACGCATATCTTCTGCTGTAAAATGGACTAAAGATTTTATGTCGTCATTTAAAGGAAAGATTGTTTCGTACAAATAAATATAAAATCCATGATGATTTTTCCCATCTAAGATTTGAATTCTAGTAGTATTCTATTTTGATTTTTGTTATGCTCTTTCCCCTATGTATGTATAGATGCATTTGAGAGGTAATACTATCTTTGTAATTATAAATCCATATTTCCGTTTACACAAGCAGGTATAGTAAGTGCCTTCTTATTTTAATTGAAGGATTCAATATAGTACTGTCATCTTTAAGGAATGGCTAAGGAATTTTAACAGCATGTTAAATAAACAAATGCAATAACAAAATGTACAGAACAAATACAGAGAATGAATGAATAAATTCTGGTTGTTTGAGGGAAAGGCAAATTGCTTAACTTCAACGCAAATAAAAATTTCAACACTCATTTGAATAAACACATATAAGCAAGAGGGCTAGATCAACTCAGGAATCGTAAGAAGAATTTATGGTCTTTGGCCAGGGAAAGATGCCAAGGGTGGTCCTCCTGCACCAGCCTAATAAATATGCTGATTCTCCAAGGAAGTGAGCAGGCTCATTGCCGAGCAGACTAAGAGAAGGTACTCGGAAAGTATGGGAAGTGCCCTGACACGCAGGCTCTCACAGTAGCTAGGAACCACCCAGAATCTAAGAGGAGTTAACTTCTGTTTCCTAATGTTACCGGCCAGGCCAGTGTCCAGTGGCGGGGGATGTTTTGCACTTTTGAGAATGATCCCCTGACTCCTCTCAGCCATGATCTCCAGAGACAAAGTTGAGAACACATCAGCAGGGAAGAGAAAGTCTGCTCCACTGCTTCTCCCTTTCTTCCAGGCCTGGTAGACTACGCAGATGAGAAAGATCAAGAGAGCCGGAGCCCAGAGAGAGCAGGAGTAAGAAAGAGGGATGGTGGAGGGGGACAGAGGGCAGGGAGAGGGAGGGACAGAGAGAGACAGCAGCCCCAGAAGTGGACCTTGGAGCCAGTCCCTCCTGTTGTGGGTATTTGGCTATCTCTCAGGGGGAACGCATGATACAAGTACAGAGTTCCAGGTGGTGTCTGCCTGACCCCATCTCAGGTGACACTCGGAGACGTTGTAGCCAGAATGACAGACTGCTTCTGCTTCCTTCTTCACCTTCTTGCCCTTCTCGCCCTTCTCTATCTGCTCTGGCTCCCTGCTGCCCCGGGTTCCCAGTTCACCTGTCTCTGGCTGCCAGCCTCCTTGTCCCGGCCCACGCTCGCAGTTCTGAGCGCTCTGGGTTGGCCTTGGGGCCTCCCTGTCTGGGCTGCCCTGTGCCCAGGGCCCCCTGCCCGCAGTCTGGGAGAGCAAGCGAGGGTCGAAAGACCATGTCCAGATGGCATATCAGGACTGGGAAGAAGACAGGACTGTCTTTGGGCCGTGAGCCACGGGAGAAGGGCCCTTCCCACACAGGCTTCTGGCCACCCTCTCAGGGGCTTTGTTTTGTGCCCCAGCTCTGAATGCTGCCATCTCGTGTTTCCTGGACTTGAGGAAACATCACAGGATAGTGAACGGCATGATACTTACACAATTATTTATATTTTGAGTTATTAAAGGACACATGTAGGAAACAACTTGAAACTCTAGGTAGGGCCAGTGACTAGATTTATTAGGTTTTCTTTACAGTTATAAACTATTTCTGATGAAGAAAGAATAAAGGACAAAATGTGAAACGAGTTTGAATATAAGTATAATATACAGTAAGCCAGGTTATTTAATTTTTAAAATTTAAATTTGATTTTTAATTTTAATGTTTTATAAAAGTTAAATTTTATATTTTGAATACTCTGAATGATATTACACTGTTTTGAGTTACAAAGCTTCTCTGTTGAATTTCCCTACCTACTTTTTTTTCCTTAAAGATTTTATTTATTTATTTGACAGAGAGAGAGAGAGAGAGGAAGAGAGCATGAACATGGGGGAGGGGCAGAGGTAGAGGGAGAAGCAGACTCCCTGCTGAGAGGGGACCCTGCTGGGCTGGGGGCTTGACCCATGACACTGGGGTCAAGACCTGAGCCTAAGGCAGGCTCTTAACCCACTGAGCCACCTAGGAGCCCCTCCGGACCTCCTTTTATCACGTTCTAATAAAATATAAAACATGAACTAACAATCTCATCACGTCTTTTTTTTACTGCTTTCATCACTATGTAATTTTTAAAATTTTTTATTCTAAATTGTGGTAAAATACACACAAGACAAAGTTTACCATCTTAATCATTTTAAGTCTACAGTTCAGTAACATTAAGGATATTCACACTGTTGTGCATCCCATCTCCAAAAATTTTCATCTTGCACTAATAATTGACTTTTAGTATAGAGCATTACGAAAGCTAATTTCTTTTTGGTGGGGGAAGGATCTCTCTTATGACAAAATATCTTTCACTGCAAACACTCTGATCTTCCAGCAGTAGTTTGTAACAAGAAATGTATTGTACAACCTTCAAAGCCCGGCAGCTCCACCAGCTCTCAAATTAGGACTCAAGACATCATTGTGCTTTCCTGCCCCAGACAAGTACATGAGTAATATCCTTTTATGAGTGACTGAATGCAGTTAACATGCATACACTTCTCCATCTCCCACATTGGGGAAAGCTCTTTTTTTTAAGGCAATACAACTGAGTCAGAACTTTCTTTTCTTTTCTTTTTAAAGATTTTATTTATTTATTTGACAGAGAGAGAGATCACAAGTAGGCAGAGAGGCAGGCAGAGAGAGACGGGGAAGCAGGCTCCCCACCGAGCTGAGAGCCCAATGCGGGGCTCAATCCCAGGACCCTGAGATCATGACCTGACCCTAAGGCAGAGGCTTTAACCCACTGAGCCACCCAGGTGCCCCAAGTCAGAACTTTCTATGCAAACATCTAGATACTAAGAAGTAACTGCTGATACAATACCAACTCTAAAATCTTTGCAGTAGGAAGGAGTATAAATGTTTTTTATGGGCCTTCCAAGTATTGATGTCCTATTTATTTTGTACGCCTTTGAGCTGAAATACAGTCTGTGCAAAAAGAAAAAGGCAGGCAAAAGGCACTCATGACAATGAGGAAAACCATCTGAAAGCAGCATAGAACAAAGATTCATGCTCATCCCTTGAGACTCATTATTTATTGTCATGGTGCTTTGACAAATAATGCCCTTTTTACCATTTACATTCCTTTTAAGTATGTGTTTTTCAATCGGACAAGCGTTATTTTACCATGTTTTTTTTTAATTCACTAAAGTGTTTATTCCTGGGAGTAAACCAAATATGGGAAATGAAGCATTACCTTTTTAAACATTCCTGGTTCCAGAGGTAAAGGGCCAGATCCCTCAGCGGTGGTTTGAAGGAGCTGGGATTCCCCACCATGCAACGCAAATCTCTGGCACTCTGGAGCCACATGGGCTCCATCCACTAACTCCAAAGCCCTGTGAAGAATGGAAACATAGTTATGCCAATAACCTATCAAGAACTCTGTAAACTCAAGAAACCCAAAGGCACATTTCTGCCTGTATATTTCCAATAAGCCAAGATAAGGAATCACTCTTCAAAACCTACACAGGATTGTAGATAATTTGGTAGTCTCATATACATTTAGGAATAAACCATGAGGACTTTGCCGTGTGGCCAACAGAATTCTTTTAAACTCTATGCAGAAAACAAATCAGAGTTAGATAGATAGATAGCATTTATAGATAGGTTTGGGCAATCCAATTTCATTTTATGGTTTTTTTTTTTTTTTTTGGTTGCTCTACTGTCATTGCTCTTAAGAAAAGATATTTGTAATTTTCCTGAACATTGGAAATAAAGTAGGAACTACATCCATCAGGAAAAAGATCTAGGCTCTGCCAGGGCAATGGAATCATTCCCAGGATTAATATTTATCAGAGTTAAAAGAAATGGAAACCAATGAAGGCAGAGTGCTCTGGTCAACCCTGGAGGTTTCCTATCCAAAACCATTTCCTTTATCCAAACTCTCAGACACCTCCCCCCTCCCACCCCAATCCCACAGGTACTTTTTCTTTACTAATAACCCCGATTTTGTTAAGATATCCAACCCCCATGTGCCTCAGAGGAAGCCACTTCTGGCTTACTAGTCCACTGTGGTTGGCCTATTGCTGGTGTCCAGTTCCCCTCACCAGTAACTGATTTAGACATATGCCCATATATCTCTCTTGCTGATATTACCCCATTGATTTATGTCTCTCTGACCCTCTAAATGGTTTGTACTTGGCCTGAGCTATCTGGTGCAAGTCTGGCCAATGAGCTGCGAGGCAGTCTGCCGAGGGAATCAGTGGAAGGTCTTTCTCTTAAGAGAGAATTTACAGAAAAAACTAGTTCTTTCCTGTAGGCCACTGTCATGCCTGCCTATGATGAATGTGACAGCCACCCTGGAACCATGAATGGCATTAGCCAAAGGAGAACAGATGGAGCAGAAAGCAGACAGAAATATGAGGGCTTGAGTCTTCAAATATATTGTTGAGCAACTGGATTAACCAATATCCTATACCTGCCCTAGCTCTAGAGTTCTTGTTATGGTACGTAATAAGTGCTCTGTGCTTTAAGCTATTTTGAGTCGGGTGTTCTCTGTTATTTGCAATTGAGCATCCTAAGTGATAGAAACGTTGATAAATTTCTTGACTGTGTAATTAAGGCTGAAATAAAGATACTAGAGCAGGATGAGGTCTTTGAGTGAAGAATGCTAATGAAGTGGAAAAAGAACTAAAAGTCCAAGGCTTTAATAATTCACAGAAGAAGGTAGGTTTAGTTTCTCAACGGCCAGATGAAGTGGGGGGGGGGGGGACTATTACAGATAGTCCAGGAATGGTGCTTGCTTCATCCATAATTCTGAAACAGGAAATTTTGATTGTGGTTCAGCCAATAACCTCTCACCTTCCTTTGAGGGGAGGCGGCTGATGACCTGTTGGCTGACTTCTCTTTCCTCCTGACCCAGATACAGGCAGAATATCTGTGCACCTGGTCACAGGGGCCATTATTTCAAACTTGGCTCCAAGACTCGACTGGGAGATAAAGAAAGAAGGCCATGGGATGTGTGGGCTGGGGGGGCTTCATAAGCAGAGCTCAAGTTCAGGACGGCTTCTCACCCAACCCCAGATGCTCGGGCCACCCCATGAGCACTTCTAGTGCCTCTGTTGACTGTCAGACGCGGGACTTGTACTCACAGCAAACTTACTATACAAGTTTGTCTACTGACACCAATCTTCACAATATATTTCCCAGAAGTAATAGAGCCAGAATCATGCTGGAGGGTCCATAGGCCAGGTGGTAACTTTTTAATAACACCTAGCTTCACTCTTACAGCAAGCATTTTTATAGCTCTCTCTCTATGCCACAGGTCAAGGTACGCAAGATGGACAAACCCACCCTCTGCCCTCAAGGGTATTAAGGCCTAGTGGACATAGGGGTTCCTTTGGGGGGGCACTATTATTCTGAATAATAGTTAGACATGGAGCGAGACACGGCAAATCTCCCTGGCCTACAAGCCAGCCTTAGTAAGCGGCATTCGCAAAGGGAAAGGCCAATTGGAAAGTTGACTAATGTTTCTTTTTATTTTAGTAAATTTTAGTGTAACTCTTGAGTAAGCTATAGGTAGTCATAAGGAAGGCTGAGCTGGGCTCTCTGGTGAGAAAGTTAAGATTTGTAAACGTAAGTACAGTTTTCTCTGTGAATAGTCACTGCTGATCTCTTACTGAGGACAATATCTCTCAGGTTAAAAAAAAAAAATAAGACAAAATAAAATAAAATCCCCCAAACACTGCCATACTGGTCTGGAGTTTCAGCAGAGGGTAATTCATTAATTTGCTAATTATAATCTGTAATTTCCTTATTTTAGCACATGGATGTGGCCAGAAATGAAAGGGTTTCAGTGTTGACTCCTTCATTTTACTCAGACTCATAAATAAGTGGAATATTTGCCAGCTCATCCAGTTACTCTATTTTATTTGGCTTAGTTTTAAAAACCAGATTGCCCTTTTCCCTGGAGACTAAGTTGGTAGAAAATCTAGTGGCAAGATTGTCTACCCTTTCCTAAGTTAAAAGCCACAAGGCTATTTCCAGACAAACCCAAGCTTTGTGTGACTTGAAGCTCATATAATTTGGGGGGGGGGGGCTTTAATAAAAAGAAAACAAGATATCTTACTTTTTCAAATTTTGCAACTTTAGGACCTCTCCTGAAGCCTTGGGAGTGGCCCTTGAAGCATAAGCCTTATTTATTTCCCATAAATCTGCTTCAGGTTTTCCTGGTTTGGTTGACTTCATCAAGTTGTTCCTCAAGCATTTTAATACATGTAGCCCATTATAAAGCAAGATAAATGAGTTTCTTTATCTGATAATTCTTTTTCTTCTTCTTTTTTTAGAGTAGGCTCTATGCCCAACATGGGGCTTGAACTCATGACCCTGCGATGAAGAGTCGCACGCTCTACAGACTGAGCCAGCCAGGCACTCCTCTTTATCTAATACTTCTTGCTTCAGAGATAATATAGATGTGAAATAATAAAATGTGACACCAAAAATAAAGGTTTGGGTTTAACTGCAGGGTCCAAATCGATGCTGTACCGCCATCTATTGTCTACTCAAAGAACTCTTCGTGTGTTCTAGTAAGCCTCGGAACTGAGATTTCAAAGTGTCGAAAGAGGCTTTCATTGAATTATTTCCTCCTGAGAGCTTAAAACACCAGATATTAGGATCACTTTTCTGCATCAAGGCAGAAGTTGTACAGCTACATAAGTTTCCTGGCCATGAAGAAAGAGAGAAAACTCTTATTTCACTAACAAGCTAATAGTCTGTGTAGTATTTTTTTGCTGCAACCTCTTAACGGTAGAGAGCGACCACTTCCTGAGCAACTCAGGTTATGGACACACACCATCAGGACATTCTGGACTTGAAAAGTGCAGTCCCTTCATTGCAGATTTGAAGGCACAATGGCTCCGATAAACCATGAGGCCAACAGACCTGGGGGCCTGCTGATTACCCATGTGCATGGAACCGGAAGTCTGACTTCTACACCAAGGCTCACCAAGAGGTGAATAATGACAGCGTCACCATAAGGCCATGCAAATCTGTCCTATCTCCAGAAAACAAACAAACGAAAAGCCACACTTATTTACCGTGGAAACCAAGGGTTTCAGATTTACAGAGTGGGTTTTTTCTTTCAGAAGCAATGTCATATTCAGACTTCTGTCTTTCCTAGCTGAGTAGGAGATGGGCTATCGCTGTGGTATTCACACAGATTTCAAGTCATACCAGCCCAGCCATTAGCATGGGATCTTGGCGAGTTACACAACTTCTCTAAGCCTCAGCTCCCTCATTTGTGAAATAAGGATAATAACCAGACTGTCGTGAGAATTAAATTAGCTAGTGCTCATAAAAATTAGCTAATGCTTATTACGTTAGTACTGGCACACAGTAGGTTTTCAGTAAGTACCAGTTATTTTAATTATGCATATGAGTGTCAGTTAACATTTCTTGCACAACAGCTTACTAGGTATCATATAGATGTTACTTTGAGGTAGTATATTCATCATGCTCTACCGTGAAATGATACAGAAAGAAGAAAGGCAAAGATGGGAGTACAGAACCCACCTGACTCCCAGTTTAGAGACTAATTTCAAATTCTCTGCAGATGAGTTTCATGATCACAGTTGGATGGAGATATAAATATAACTTTCTGTATTCATTCAAGTTTTGAAAATCCAAAATAGCCAACCAAGGAGTTGTAACTCCATAAAGAATACCCCAACATTAATAGAAGTACTGAGCACCAAACAGTAATAGCTTTTAATGCAGAAACTCTGCCATCTACTGGTTGCACAAGGTCATCGGTCTACTTTTTTTTTTTAGTGTTTCTATGAAAAGTAACACTCTCTGGTCGGGTCAGCCTCCATGCTCCTGGGCCCCTCAATGTTTTAGATGGCAGCTTGAAGGCTTGGGGACATCTCCCAATGAGCTGTGTGGGGCAGAATGTCAAAGCTCCCCTCTCATCTGACCCCCGGAATGCAGATCATCCTCTCTCCAACAAAGCCTGGGGACCTTGGCCATAATAATTGCATTTTGCGAAATCTAGGCTTTGGGTATGACAGAGTCTGTGAAAATTAACCAAGCTATCTCAGAACCAATAATATGTAAATTTTGGTCATCTGGGATCACTCTCCATGATCAAGAAACTATGAAGCCCACCCAGAACCAGGCTGGGCTCAACAAAGTTTGACTTTATTATTGCTGTTCGCAGAGGAAGGAAGGATCTCATTCTGGGCAAGAACAAAGAGGACAGGAGACCAAAACATCCTGGGGAATGACTGTCCCAAGCCCCACGAGAGCTGACAAATCGAGGTCTGTGTCTCAAGGAGGGGCTCTTGTGTGGCAGGAGACTCATGTTTCATGCATGATTGCACATTCACTCACTTAGAGGAACCAAAGATCATGATATTTTTTTCAACTTCGCTTTCTAACATTCAAGTTGGACAATTTCATTATTAAAATATAAAAGAAATTTTCTCGATTGCTGATATTTTCCTTTTAAGGCTACTTGAGTTCCTGTAACCTAATGGCAGAGAAGAGCAAATGTAGCTTTTCTTTTGATGGCATATCTAATCCCCAGAGAAAGACTGTCTAATGACCTTTCTAAGCTCATAAATAACAAATTAATAATGCAAGAGAGAGTTTTTAAAATTGCTATCCTTTGTAACACACAACAAAGCTAGCGGTGATTGTATTACTGTGGGGCAGGCAAGGAGCAAGAAGCCTGGCAGAATGTGATTATAGATAAAGTGTAGAAAACCAACCCTAAATCACCATGGGCAACCCTGGGGAGTCATCCCTGGGCTCTCCTGCTCCCATCACCCCGCTGTCCCATCACTGGTCAAGGGGCCCTTTGTCACCACACCTGAGCTTGCTTTGAGAGACACTAAAAACACAGTCACATAAGAACTCTTTGTGGGACACGTTGCAAGGAAGTTGAGAAGGGTGTTAGCCACCATCTTAAGAGTCTCTCTACAGCGCCTGAAAGGAGAAAGTTCTCTCATTCTTAAGTGCCACAGAAAGCTTTTCTTTCCCTCACCTGCGGTCTTTCAGACTGTGGGGGTTGTGTAACTGATCTTGAATCAATTTTTGTAATGATACAGAACTTTGTGAATGTATAATTCTGTTAAGTAATCGTCTTTCTGGTCTTAGTACATTATTATTCTTTTAGTTTTCTGATCTTCACCTTTATATTGTTAATTGGATGTAAACTGTAAATTCTTTGAAGGAAGGAGTGATGGGGTATAAATACAGGAAACCCTTGTCCATTCAACCGGCCATTATCCTGATCCCATTACCTTTTCAGTTTAGAGAGTTTTCCAGCTCTCCTCTGCTCTCTCATCTCTTCCACATCCTCCAACCTGCTCTAACATACAAACAGAGTGACGTTTCTAATGTAGTCTCTTATTTGGAAACCATTAGACGGTTCGGCACTGAGTGTAGAGTGAATAGCCCAGTATTCAAGCTCTTCCATCTTCTGGATCCAGCCTACCTTCTCAAAGGAATCTCCCTTACACACCCTCCATTACAGGCAGTTTTGCTCTATTGTATTCTCGTTATCATCACTGATGGCTGTTTCTCTCACAGAGTAAGGTCTTTCATCTCAGGGAGTCCGTTCCTTACGGAGCTCATGTGTATGATCCTCTCTGTTTTTGCCGTGGCATATATGCACATGTGTCACATGACAGATGTTCAGTTCGGGTTTCCTGGGTGAGTGAATACAAAGCCCTTCCTGCAAAGATGGTTTGGCTCATGACGACCACGGCTGCTGGCAGAGCCCTTGCCATTGATGACTATTTCAAGTAACGTCAGTATAAAGCTTCGGTTCAAAAGTACCTCTTCCTAACCACCGTAGTTGCAGCTAGACTGGTCCATCTGTTGTTATTTTCCAGAAGTCTCTGGTGATGTCACACACTTTGAAGTGGACTCTATAGCGCCTTTACTGTGTATCATCTGCTTCCTTTGTTTACCTTGGCCACACCTTAGCTCAATCATCCAGGATGACTCCGTGCCAACCACAATTAGTAAGAGTCTATGAAACTCTAGGGTCCCTGAAGAACCTGGCACTGAACTTGTCTGCCAAAGTTAGCCCTTTCAGGCACTCGGAGAATTATCTTCACCAAACTTGAGCTTTGAAAATAATTGCATTGCTGCAAGCGTTACTACTTTATAGCAACTTTAGAAGCAAAAAGTTTCAAGATAAATTGTGTAATTGTTCCTTGTATCAAAAAATTTTTAGCACTTACTTTCTGAACTCACAAATAACTACTTTTCTTACAAATCAGGTACCCTCAAAATTCTCACAGCTATAATTCTGAGACTTAAAAGCTCTACTCATTATGTTCTTACTATACAGCGGTCCATAAGTCTTATAAACCTAGATGTGAGGATTGAGTCTTTAAATGTTACTTGCGAGACATAAAAAACATTTTCACACACAATGTCGTGCTTATAGCAAATGCCCTTTGATGATAGTATGAAACTAAAGAAGTTATTTTAAAATATAAGAATGAGCCTTTCTTTTTTTACTGTTTCAAGATAATTCTTATGGATGTTAGCTTTTACATTAGTTTCCAATTTCAACTGTCAATCTCATCATGTTTGATTTCTTCAATTTCCAAATACCTGGCAGGTGTTCAATGATTAATGCAAAATGACTGGTAATTAGTACATAATTGTCTGAATTAGATCTTTGGCTTCCTCCATCCACCTGCACCAGATAGTAAACTTGATAAGAGACCAGAGTTGCTTAAGGGCCTCCTAGATATGTCCTTTGGTAGTGACTAGAATTGACATCATTTACTTAGGGATGAGTTCAGTTAGTATCTTTAACTGGTGCTAATGTTACAAAAGAAAACTCTCATTAAAAATCATTTCTAACAAGAAGTAATAATGCAAAACATATTATGGACACATCAGGAATACAGATTTGCTGGCTGACGACAACGAGAAGCTAAATCTGAGAACAGACTGATATTTATACTCTTGGCTCCCATGAATTGAATTCTCTATGGCGTAAGAAGTTATCACTATGGTGTAAGAAGTTACTCTCTATCTAGCTTAATAAATTTGTCCTTGAGGATGCTAGTAACAAGCTCCAAATTCCCTGCTACTACCCCTACCCCTGCAGGGGTACTCCACTGCCACTCCAACCCCATCCTCCCCTCAGTTGTGGTCGGAGAGATTTGTTTGCTCTTCCCCTACGCACAACTGGTTTCATTATTTATTCTTTGCTCAGGTTTCCTATTAATTCTTTCCCCTCTCCTCTTGGCAATCTCTGGCTATCAAATTCTATTAGGTCTAATTTCAAAATTCCTTTCCTCCAGTACACTACACTATAATGCATCTTTCCTCCCTTAGGTATCCAGTTCATACCGCAGGAAATCCCAACTGACCAAAGGGTTGTGTTCTGAAACTTTTTTTTAAGGGAACTGACTTATTATCTTGTAAGTATAATATTACCAATGATAGTTTGACTCCCAGATAAGCTACATGAAAAGTCAATTTCATGTGGCTAAAATAGTACACCATAGCAAAGAAAGAAAAAGATGATTGCTAATATGAATTATAGACTTATTGATATTTTTAAAAAGACAAGAAAGCAATGAAACAGCCTTAGAAATAGTATTTCTTGGGGTGCTTAAATGGCTCAGTCAGTTAAGCATCTGCCTTCAGCTCAGGTCATGATCTCATGATCCTGGGGATTGGGCCCTAAATCCAGCTCCCTGCACAGTGGGGAGTCGGCTTCTCCCTCTGCTCCTCCCCCTGCTCATGCTTTTGTGTTCTCTCTCTCAAATGAATAAATAAAATCTTAAGAAAAAAAAAAGAAATAATATTTCTTTCTCTCCAGTACAGATTATTTTCTTTTTGGGATAAGGATTATTATTATTTTAAGATTTTATTTATTTATTGGACAGAGAGAGAGATCACGAGTAGGCAGAGAGGCAGGCAGAGAGAGGTGGGAAGCAGGCTCATCCGCTGAGCAGAGAGCCCCATGCAGGGCTCAATCCCAGGACTCTGGGACCATGACCCGAGCTGAAGGCAGAGGCTTTAACCCACTGAGCCACCCAGGAGCCCCTGGGATAAGGATCATTGAGAAAAAGAACATTCGATTAAAAAGAGTTAATGGTGAGAGAAATTTCCAGAGATTATAAAGTGACTTTATAGGGCTTTTATTGTTACCAGATCTAAACTACTACTGTTTCACAACAAAATGTATGGTTTTCTCTTTTCCTCATATGACTGTATCACTAGCTTTGCTCTCAGGCCTTACGCCCAACAACTACGTGATCATGATTCACAGCAGAATGGGAAGAAACACAAAAACTATAAAGAAAAAAGGAATGAAGGGAAATGAGGGAGAAGGGAGAGATTTTCCTTTGGTCAAGAGCGGAGGCAAAGAGGAAAAGAGGAAAGTATTCCAAATAAGGTGAGGATACATTTAGGAGGAAAGACAATTCCCACACGTGGGAGTGATGTAGCCAGGAGAGACAGAAGGCAGAAGAAAAGGGGCAGCACACATGCGCCTAAACGTGCAGTTCTCCTAGGGAAACGCCGCTGGCCCCACACTTCCCCCACTCAGGACAGGCTCTGGGCACAATAGCTCTTCCTCCGTAAAGGACTAAAGGGCGTGCAAAGTTCAGGTGAGTGACAGTAACTGGCAGTGAACTTTTAGGCTGAATGCTATGAAGTAACATTTTTATAGGTCAAAACCAGTCAAATAAGGTCCAACGTCACATTATTTGTTAAGTGTTCATATCAGGTTTTCTGGGAACATATTATTTCATTTCAATTATGGGCTTTTTAGGAGTTAAGAAGCCCTCGCTCCCTTGCTCCCCACCCACCCACACCCCAAGAGGGACCAGAAGGACACCCAGGCATAAGCTTTACTTTGACGGTACTCTTCAGTCTCCACTCAGATTTCCAGCCTTGTTTTATATATGCCTGAGGTAAAAGACCGGGGTCTTCTAGGCCTATAACCTATACTCAGTTACTCAATGTGTATAAAATAAATGCCCTTTTTATTTATTTTATTTTTTTTATTTTTTAAATATTTTTTTATTTATTTGTGAGAGAGAGAGAACAGGGGGAGTGGCAGGCAGAGCAGGCAGAGGGAGAAGCAGGCTCCCCGCTGAGCAAGGAGCCTGAGATGGGACTCGATCCCAGGACCCTGGGATCATGACCTGAGCTGAAGGCAGTGGCTTAACCCACTGAGCCTCCCAGGCATCCCTAAATGCCCTTTTAAAAAAAGATTTATTTATTTGAGAGAGAGAGAGAGTGGGAGTGGGAGGGGCAAAGGAAGGGAGGAAGAGAGAGAATTTCAAGCAGGCTCCATGCCCAGCCCAGAGCCAGAGGTCAGGCTTGATCCCAGGACCTTGAGATCACCACCTGTGTCGAAACCAAGATTTGGATGCTCAACTGACTGTGCCAGCCAGGCACACCGCCGCCCCCCCCCCCTTTTTTTGATCAGGGATGACATAAAACAAGTTTTTTCTTATGGCACTGACTGATTGAGGACCCAGGCTTCTAACACTGAGAAAGAGTTGAGTCACTAAACCACAAAACATTCTATTCCAAGAAAGTATTTATTTTGTTTAATAGAATTTTAAAGTAGGGAGTGTCATCTCATCAGGTAGAGTGAGGACGTGTGATTCAACAGACGGTGTGCACCTAGGAGATCTTAACTTCTGCGCTCAAGATGAAGGTAGGAACTCTCACAATATTTGGGATATCAGGCACAAGTTGACAGAAATAAAGAACAGCTATCTTCACTTTCTTCATTTAAAAATATTTTCATACTGCTTTTAATAAAAAATTTTAAATATTGCCAATATTTCAAAAAGGAAATAAACTTGTGTTTTATAAACCAGATAATGGTGGGACATATCATGCATTTCTCAAAAACGGGCAATTCATAAAATAAAACAGTAGATATATATATTTCATTAAGATTTTTGATTTGCCATATTACTTATAATGGAAGAAAAACGCTACTGGCAATTTCCCAGTCACTACAATGGCTTTTTACCAAAAAGAATCAAAATGATGTTATTAGCAAAATTAATTCTCCAATCTGCCATCCTTTCTTCCCTTTAAAATAATAGAATCTGGGGTGCCTGGGTGGCTCAGTGGGTTGAAGCCTCTGCCTTCGGCTCAGGTCATGATCTCAGGGTCCCAGGATCGAGCCCCACATGGAGCTCTCTGCTCAGCAGGGAGCCTGCTTCCCCCCGACCCTGCCTCTCTGCCTACTTGTGATCTCTCTCTGTCAAATAAATAAATAAAATATATTTTTTAAAGATTGTATTTATTTATTTGAGAGACAGAGAAAGTGAGAGAGAGCATGAAAGGAGAGAAGGTTAGAGGAAGAAGCAGACTCCCTGTGGAGCTGGGAGCCCAATGTGGGACTCGATCCCGGAACTCAAGGATCATGACCTGAGCCGAAGGCAGCTGCTCAACCAACTGAGCCACCCAGGTGCCCCAATAAATAAAATATTTTTTAAAAAATATTTTAAAAAAATAATAGAATCTTAGGGGTTCCCTCTATTTAGGAAATAGTCAAAATGATGTAATTTCTCTCCCTCCCAAATTTAGCAGTTACAACTCATGTCATTGGATTACAAATATGAGAAAATCATATAATTGCAATTACCAATGATTGATATAATGTATTTTTTGAAAACCAAAAAGATTTCACATCTAATCAATCACTAAATCATTCCGATGGATTACTCATTTTTTTCTATAATTTTATTTATTTATTTGAGAGAGAGAGAGTATGAGCAGGGGGAGGGGCAGAGGGAGAAGCAGACTTCCAGCTAAACAGAGAGCCTGATGTGGGGCTTGATTGCAGGACCCTGAGATCATGACCTGAGCTGAAGTCATAAGCTTAATCGACTAAGCCACCCAGGTGCCCCTGGATTACTCATTTCATCCTTTCACTTAGCCATCAACTAGTTTTTATGTATTACTGATAGAAAAGGGAGAAACATAGGGCACCTGGGTGGCTCAGTTGGTTGAGCGGCTGTCTTCATCTCAGGTCATGATCCTGGAGTCCCGGGATCGTGTCCCACATCAGGCTCCCTGCTCGGCGGGGAGCCTGCTTCTCCCTCTGACCTCTCCTCTCTCATGCTCTCTCTCTTTCTCAAATAAATAAATAAAATCTTAAAAAAAAAAAAAAAGAAAAGGGAGGTACTGATCAACCTAACTAAACACTTGGATTCTCTACTTCAAATGCAAACAAGTTCCTGAGAAAGCAAAACACATACAGATTTACTGTTTATCTGGTTATAGAATCAGCCATATGCAAGGGGTGGGATCTGACATTGTTTCCATACACCTGCCCCACCTTGACTCTCTCTGTTTTCGCCCTTTGCCTCCTCACTACAAATCCCAGGATTTTCTTGTGGTTCCATATCAACTGTTAAACAGAAAAGTGATCTAATAGAACTAAATAATGGGAGACAATTATTCACTTACTATGTGTACTGGGATGAATAACGTCCCCCTGATATTCATGTTCCCCTAGAGCCTCAGAATGTAACCTTACTGGAAGTAGGCTCTTTGTAGATGTAATTAGTTAAATTCAGATGACATTATACTGGATTCAGGTGGGCCCTAATCCAATGACTGGTGTCCTTATAAGAGAGAAATCTGGACAC
This sequence comes from Nasua narica, assembly GCA_028533885.1. Lineage (NCBI taxonomy): Eukaryota > Metazoa > Chordata > Mammalia > Carnivora > Procyonidae > Nasua > Nasua narica. Next base: position 48,298,200 of record CM052802.1, read on the forward strand.
AAAGACTCAGACACATGCAGATACAGAGGGAAGAAGGGTATGGGATGGTGGAGGCAGGGACTGGAGGGACACAGCTGGCAGGCAACAAACAAGAGGGTTGCTGGCAGCCTCCAGAAGCTCGGAAGAGGCAGGGAAGATATTCCCTGGAGCTGTCAGAGGGAGGATGGACTTCCGGCCTCCAGAAAGGTGTGAGAATACATTTCTGCTATTCCCAGCGACAACGTGGTGGTACATGGTGGGCGGCCACAGGAGACCAACAGACTCTGCTGCTGCTCTGCAGAGGTGAACGTGCGTTTCTAAAAAAGTCTTCTGGGAGAGGCAGTGTTTAATGCAAAGAGAAGAAATAGCAGGTATATCGGCATCAATAAAAACTCAGAGAAGACATTTTTAGGGAAGCGAGCCTTCTGAGTATCTTTTAACTGAAACCCAGCATGTGCCAGCCTCTTCCAAGGAGGTATGGGCCCGGGCTAGTCTGAGTGGAGTTGCTGGTATTCCTGAGCTTTGTGGAGGGAAGAAAGAAATGAAAAGAATGCATGCACTTTTCCACCCAGGGAACTCCAAAGACACCAAAAGTCCTAAGATGAAAAATGCTGCCTCAGGTAATAAACTCTGAAGTGAAGCCAAGAACAACAGGAGACCTAAGGAGGAACCTCTGAGTTAAAGAGGACTGTATGTGTCTATACCATGCATTCCTTTAGATCCTGGCAAAGTTATATCAAAGTTAATTCCAGGTTGAAAGAATTAAGTGAAAAAACCTCAAATGACTAAGAGGTTAGAAGGCCTAATAAGGCATGGTAGAAGATAATGTAGGATGGGAAACAATTTCTTAAGATTAAAATTAATGGAAGAAATAAACAAGAAAAATACTGATAATTCTACTAGGCAACATTTTTAATTTTTCATACTTTGTTTTAAATAAAAAGCAGTAATAATCCAAGAAAATATTTTCAACAAAAACATCTAATAATTGCTTAAGGGGCACACTGGATAAAGAAACAATAGAAATATATAAGAAAAATATTAGCAAACCTAGTAAAATGGGCAAGGAAAATGAATAAATTTTAAAGGAAGAAAGCAAAGGTTAACTAATATATTCTCCCAACCTCATTAGTAACCAAAATATGCAAATTAAAGTAATAATAGATACAATTTTAAAATGAATTGATGCTCAATGCTTTTACATATTACTAGGGGATATATTAATTGTTATAGCCTTTTGGTAAGCAATTTATTAGTACTTATCAAGAGACTTAAAAATGTTAATATACTTACACCCTGTGATTCTACTCCAACAAAATGTTTATAAGGAAATAATCGAAGAATTCTTCAAAGAGTTATTTACAAAGATGTTTATGGCAATGTTATTTACGATAACAGATTTTCAAGCAATTCAACTAATTCAGGTAATGATTTACTAAGATATGGAAGATATTATATGTGCCACTTATTCTATTATATGGAAGATATTATAGAGTGCCATTTATCCTTTAGGTCATTGAGTAAAGCCTGTGATGTAATGCAAGTTGAAAAGTAGAATGGGGTGCCCGGGTGGTTCAGATGGTTAAGTGTCTGCCTTTGGCTCTGGTCATGATCTCAGGGTCCTGGGATCAAGCCCCGCGTCGGACTCCCTGCTCAGCGGGGAGTCTGCTTCTCTCTCTCCATCTGCCTCTCCTCCAGTTCTTTCTCCCTCTCTCCTTCCCTCCCACTCTCTCAAATAAAATCTTTAAAAAAAGAAAAGTAGGATAAAAAATTGTATATTAAGTATGTTAAATATCAAAGAACATATGGAAAGGAAATACACTAAAATCTTTTTTTTTAAAGAATTAATTCTGTTTTAAAGATTTTATTCATTTATTTGACAGAGAGAGAGAGATCACAAGTAGGCAGAGAGGCAGGCAGAGAGAGAGGGAGAAGCAGGCTCCCCGCTGAGCACAGAGCCCGATGGGGGGCCTGATCCCAGGACCCTGAGATCATGACCTGAGCTGAAGGCAGAGGCTTTAATCCACTGAGCCACCCAGGCGCCCCAAGACACTAAAATCTTAATAGTGGTCTTTTCTGGCTAGTTGGATTACTAGTAATTTATATTCTTTTCTGTATTATCCACAACTGCTATACATTTTCATATAATGAAAAAAAAAATTAACCAAAAAAGTTGTAAAATTCCTAATAGGCTCCTCAGAGAGGTCTAAATAATAAGGATTTTGAGTGGCAGTAGCAGAAGGTAAAACGTAGATGAAGGCACAGACCTTTTAACATAATCTAATAAAATATTAATGCGCAGATTTTACCTGCCAGTCTCAATTTCTTTTTCCCAATTCCTTAGGCCAATAATTCCCAATCTAGATTTTGGAACACCCCAGGTTATTGTTAATTATCTCATGAGAGTCACAATTTTTTTCTTGGATATTTTCTAAGACACCACTTGCTTTAAAAATTTGCAAGGGAAAAAAATACTTGCAGGGAACCTCACTCTGTTCAAGGCAATCAACATCTGTTTTGGTGTCTGTCAGAGAATTAAAAAGCAATCATTGAGAGGTAATTTTGCAGGAGCGGCAGCTAGATTGGGGTGGGGAACAGGAGAGCACAAAAGTCGACAAGAGAATGATTTTGTCTTGTTTCCTACTGTGCATGATTTCAAAATCATTTATTCCACTTCAGCAGGGGGATAGGGTGCAAATAACTAAAGGGTATCCTGATTCCATTCACTGTTTCATTATTCAGTGTTCTGTACCTTTGTATACCTCCTGTAGCTCCTTTTTATTACCTATACACATTTTATGGAACAAAACAGTAAACCCATACAATGAAACTTGTAAAGTAAGTCTTTTATCTTTTATACTGATTCTAGATAAAGGCCTCTGATTTAGTATTCTATAGTTTTCCTTTTACACCAGGGATTATTAAGCTATGGCCTCTAGCCCAAATCTGGCCCATAACTTGTTTTTATAAATGAAGTTTTATTGGAACAACTACATAGTAATTGTCATACACAAGTCTCCATGGCCGCTTTAGTGCTACAATGGCAGAACTAAACCACTGCAACAGAGACTGGGTAGTTGGCAGTGCCTAAAATACTTACTATATTGCTCTCTACAGACAAAATTTGCTGAAATCTATTTTGGATTATAAAGTCCTACAAGCTTGCTTGGTAGGGTATCTTCTTTTTTTCTTCTTCTTCTTCTTCTTCTTAAGATTTTATTTGCTCCTTTGAGAGAGAGAGAGAAAGTATGTGTGGAGGGGAGAGGCAGAGAGAGAGGGAGAGGAAGAAGCAGACTGAGTTGAAGGCAGACGTCCCATAGATTGAGCCATCCAGGTGCCCCTGGCAGGCTATCTTCTTTTGGTACTTTTAAAACTATCATTGAAGAAGAATAAACACTCCTAAAACTCTAATAGATACTATCAGATAATTAGAACAGAAGCTCAGGTTTACCTAAGTCTGGATAAATTCAAAGGCAGGAAAAATTCACCCACAACCTTATATATAGGTCTAAATCTGAATAATTCTTTGATATATTTAATTTTCTTGATTACTAAAATATATATTTTTATATTTCTTTATCTTATTTCTTTATTTGTTTTTTTTTAAAGAGTTTATTTATTTATTTGAAAGAGAGTGAGAGAGAGAGAGCCAGCACAAGCAGAGGGAAAGGGCAAGGGGAGAGGGAAAAGCAGGCTCCCCACTGAGCAGAGAGCCCAACTTGGGGCTCCATCCCAGGACCCGGAGATCATGACCTGAGCCCAAGACAGATGTTTAACTGACTGAGCTGCCCAGTCACCCCTTTTTATCTTATTTTAAAGAAATAAAGCAGTAGGTGAGGATAAAGAGAATGTCTTCCAGGATGTTTCCCATTATCCTCTCCTCCGGGTATTTACACCTTCGGATAGTTTCCTCTGACACACAAATGATGATATCTCACTTGCAAGACTAGGTCATAACTCTGGCTTCTCTCTTTCTCATCACTTGCTCTGGGGGAATCCATCTCCGGTGTCATCCTGTAAAGGAAATTCTGCCAGTCGCCAGGGAGGACCCGAGGCCGCCTGACAACAGCCCCAAGAGTAAGTTTGGAAATGGCTCTCCCAGCCCCAGTGAACCCCTTGTCCGACTGCAGCCCTGCTCAACACGGCTTGATTGTCACTTAACAGAGACCCTGAGCTGGAGCCGCCCAGCTAAGCTGCCCCTGAATTCCTGACCTGCTCAAACTGAGAAATGATCAGTGTTTGTTGTTTTAAGCCCCTGAATTTGGGGGTATTTTATTACACAGCCATAGAAAATAAATATGCTTACCTCTGCCACCACTTACATATTGCGGTTTCTAGTTTTTAAAAGCCATCTGTGCCTGAAATGGACCATGAATTAGGTCTAGCTCAGGACACAAAATAAATATCAAACAAATCGGAAACTTTTCTCGAAACTATAAAAACTGTCAGCCCTGAAAGCAGCTCTTGAGCATTCCACTCTGTGGCCATAGTGACATGAGTCAAAGACTGAAATGACGGAGATCACGGGTGGGTGCCTGGAAACAAGAGAACCTTTACACCAGGAGGACTGAAAACCCGCCAGAACTTGTCAACAACCAAACTCCGGGAGCAACGGGGAACCTGAGCTCAAACTTCTCAAATCGGTTTAAGCTTCCACACAGTTTTGAATCTCCCTGCTACTTTTACCAGAGAGGTGAACGCTATCAACAATCTTTACATTTGTGTCGTGCTTTGTCATTTGAAAAGTAGTGCTTCTGATGTGCATCTTTAAGCCTCACAGCAACCTTGACTTGTAAGTTTAAAGTAAGTCATCTTATTTTCTGTAAAGAGAAGGAGAGAGAATACTAGTATAAGAATAGAAAACAGCATCTAATTATATCTGTGAAGTATTAGAATATTCTGCAGAGAATGCCCAGAGCATAGAAGTTCAGTGGAAGGACCTCAAAGACCAAATTGGGGGCCAAGTGGGGACAGGCTGAGGTGTACCTCATGGGACCCGTTACCAGAAATCTCCCAGAAAACTCCATTCCCCTCCCCCACATTGGTTCAGAACCCAGGGTATACTCATAATAATAACTTCTGTATTGGGATTGGAGTATCACATCCTTGACCCTCAATTGGTCAAGCCCTCCAACGACCCACTGATTACCCTGAGAACTCAACTCCCTGGAGGGTAGGCGCTGGGTATCCTTCATCTTTGTACCCCAATAGCTTGTAGTTTACTGAATTCACATAGAAGACACTCAATTATTGTGTGGGAAACAGGAGGAAGGAAAAAAGGAAGGGAGTAAAGTAGGGGCTTAAAGTACAGTATGTTTTCCTCAACATACAAAACCTATTGTATTACAAAGTATTTTATTTTTTTTTAAGGATTTATTTATTTGAGAGAGAGAGCACATGGGGGCAGGGTTGTGCAGAGGGAGAGGGAGAGAATCTCAAGCAGACTCCATGCTGACCATGAAGCCTGGTGCAGGGCTTGATCCTAGAACCCCCAAATCATGACCTGAGCCAAAACCAAGAGTTGGGCACTCACCCAACTGAGCCACCAGGTGCCCTGGTATTACAAAGTATTTTAAACAAAGTTGTGTAATTTCTCTTGATGGACCTCCCTCTATTTAAAATAGAAGGGCACAAAATCTGGCAAAAAACATTCATGGAAGTACAAAGTACGGGAGAAGAGCCCCTTTTGAATTAGCAATGACTCATCTCTTAAGCAGTCCAGGTGATGAGGCACAGTTAAGAGACTATGTTTATTTGAATATTTCACTCTCAAAGGCCTTTCAGAGACAACAGTCATCGAGAAGACATCAAGAATTTTGCCATGCTGAAATTAATATTCTGGTCTCTTAAGAATGTAAGCGGTATTTATAGCAATGTTGCCAATAAACCAGGGCACTTGTGATGTAATTGATGCCTCAGCAAACAATGTAAAGAAACGCTTTCATGTTGGCACAACTTTGTGGGCAGCAAATTCATCATGTCTTGTGTGCCCACTGAAAATATCCGGTTTCGTGAGTCCAGAGTGGACCCTGGACCCACAGCCGCTCTGGGCCCTGATGGAATGGCCAGGGAACCAGCCAAGACCCAGTACAGTGGATGCTGGAGGCTATAGAAACATTCCAAGGAAGCCTGGGCACCTTCACAAGACAAGCCCACGACGAAATATGTCCTGTGCTCAAATACAACAAACCGCAAAGCAATGTGGCCATTTCTGCATAGATCTTGGTATAATATGCCCACCCACAGGTGGAAAGATTAAGTCCCTAAAATAGAACTCAATGCCCTTTTCCAGGTTGGTGTATTTGTATGACCCAAACGGGCAATTTGTTTGCCTGTTTGGGTCTACAATCCCTTCCTTTTTGAGTCTGCTTCAGACATCATTTCCAAGATGGTTGGGAATCTGTGTATTTTCAGTTTAAAAAGATTGTGGAGAAAGTGCCTGGATTGAATGAAAGATTGGTGTCCACCTAGAAATGTGATTATATGTCACTGCAGAAGGCTGTAGACTATTCAAGGAGAGGTTTATTCCAGAGCAGAGATTAGGAGACTAACTGGCAGAGGGCTGGCTGGACAACTCTTGGGAGGCTGTGGGAACGAGTCTCCAAAGGTGACCCCAGCAGTTTCTCTTCTCATGGTACCATGTGCTGCTCCTCACATCCAGGGCTGGAGTTCTTTTCTCCTTTGGAGCTGCCGCATAAGAGGGGCAGCTCTCCTGGGGGAGAGGCCACCTGTGGAGGGGGTGCAGGGGACGACCTTGGAACCTGACCTCAGCAAGAACTGAGGCCCTGGACATAGGCCCCCGGAGAAGTGCTCCTGCCAGCGGCCAGCTGGTTTAGCTGAGCTGTCGGGCACGTGACTGAAGAAGTCACCTCAGAAGGTCCAGCTTCGGCAGGCCTCCCATAGAGCAGCGACAAACTGATGCCACATGTCCTGTCCAAACGGCAGTCGGCAGGAGCAAGGACATGATTGTTAGTTTAGGCCAGGATAGCTGTTCTGCAACAGTCGGTAACTGAAACAGGCTGAAGTCACGTGGCCTTCTGCTAAAAATCTTTTTTTTTTTTTAAATGGTATGGTTTGTCATTTCTTCTAGAAATCATCCACAGAAAACTCAATTGTTCTAAGAATTTTTTTTTTAAAGATTTATTTATTTATTTATTTATTAGAGAGAGAGACTGAGAATGAGAGGAGAGAAAGTCAGAGGGAGAAGCAGACTTCCCGCAGAGCCGGGAGTCCGATATGGGACTCGATCCCGGGACTCCGGGATCATGACCTGAGCTGAAGGCAGTTGCTTAACCAACTGAGCCACCCAGGCGCCCTGTTCTAAGAATTTATTAGGTGGAGACTGAAATTTGAATAGATACACTTTGGAAAGGACAGATAGACTTAGGGAGGGTTTTTTTTTTTTAACAGTAATATATATGGGGGCACCCGGGTGGCTCAGTGGGTTAGAGCCTCTGCCTTCAGCTCGGGTCATGATCTCAGGGTCCTGGGATCGAACCCCACATTGGGCTCTCTGCTCAGCAGGGAGCCTGCTTCCCCTTCTCTCTCTGCCTGCATCTCGCCTACTTGTGATCTCTATCAAATAAATAAATAAATCTTTAAAAAAACAGTAATATATATGTTATTATATACATTTATTATATATGGTAATTTTTATCTTATTTTAAATGAATAGAGCAGCAGCAGAAGACAAATAGGGAATCAACCCCCAGTAGTACCAAGCACTTAATTATAGTTTAATAGCAATAACTATTTTATTGGGTGATTGCTATATCCCAAGCACTGTGCTAAGTGCTTTACATCTATTTTCTCATTTAGTCCTTACAACAAACCTGTGGGAAAGGTGTTATTACTGCATTTTATTTAGATGAGGAAACTGAGTCTCAAAGAGATTAAGCAATTTGCCACAAGTTACACAGCTGGGAAGTTGTGGGGCTGGGCTCTGAAGCTGGCCAGCTGGCCTGGAAAGTTATTCAACTACTTAATGCTTAATGCACTCAGTAGCCTCCAACTTTAACTGTAAAATAGTTTTATTATTTGGATACTTTTATATTCCGAGAAGAATGTGTCCCACAGTAATAACAGCTAAAAATAAAACTATATCTTGGTCTTAAATAAGTGACTGAAAGTATTTTGCGTGCAGTATCCATTTGCATTACAACGATGGGATTTGGTCAGGTTCAAGCTATATAATTCTGGAAGGATATAGGAAAATTTCTCATATACAGTTTGGACATCCGTCCTTTTGTTAGGTTATCTTGTATTTCCCACAAGATTGTATAAAAGAAGGAACGGAGGCACAGTTCTCTGATTCAGATGATTTATCCTGGCCAGGCCTCCTGTTAATTCTGGCATTTTATTTTCTCTCTACTTTATCTGGCCCTGCCCATCCCCATGGGCTTTACCCTTCTTTCAAACACACCCACTCTCTCCCATAAGAATACAGGCCATCCTTTTATTGTTCAGAGAGGGCACATACTGAATACCCTCAATCAGCAAGTCTGGAGATGGTGATATATTGCACACAGAGCCAGAAAATGGAAGAAAAGGAAGGGAACGTAATTTTGTCCAAGTGTTGATTTTCCAGATTATCAACTCTGCCAGCTCTATAAAATGGTTTTCTACTTCAAAGTCTAAAAACACTCTAAAAATCCCCCAAAAGAGTTGTTCTAAAACCAAGTGAATGGCTAGGTTGGGTTGCTTCTAGAACCTCAATAAGCAACTTCCTTTTGCAAAAGATCAAGGAAAAGGATACTCTTGTTTATCTGATAAAAAGTTGGAGAAGCCACAATACCTCGAAACACCTGATCTGTTACTTCCACAAAGAATCTTCACAGCCTCTCAGCTTTGCCAAATTGCACAAGAATTTAGGATGATGCTTTGATGTGTGGGAAAGATAATGAACAGAAGAACTGATAGGCTTGCTTTATGCCAAACATTTGTGTGTCCTTGCATCTTTGGAGTAAAAGGAAAATCTAATTTGGTATCAGAGGACCTTAATTAAAATGCCATCACTGCCACATCTAACTGTATCACCTTGGGCAAGACACGTAATCTCTTGAATATTGAAATTATTGACCTATAAAATAAAGATAATGATAGGACATGCTACAGAGTTGTTACAAGATTTAAATGAGATGGTATTTGTCAAAGCGCTTCGTAAATTGCAAAGCTTATTACAAATTTTAATTATTATAAGTTATCCTATCTTATAAGAACATTGTACTATATACTACATGAGTATTCTACTTTGGGCTTTCCAAAGAAAATATACTGTAATATCATTGTATGTCATGTTGGTTGTTTAAAAGACACATCAAAAACCAGACTAGTGTAGACATTTAATTTTCAAACCTGATCAATTTATAATGTACATTTGCCATTCAAAAGATACACTCATTAAATCATTCTACAAAAGTAATTTTGAGTGACTTACCACAGTGAATAAAATACCCTCAGGAAGCTTACATTTTGAATGAGAGAGGCATAGGAGAAGCACAAAAACCAGCTGATACCAATTATTACCCCAAGTATTGATGAGTTCCACAAAAAAAATGGGGTAAGAAGATAAAGTGATGACGTCAGAGTACCTAATTATATTAAGCAAATGCTAATAGATCTGAAGGGAGAAATACATAACAATACAGTAATAGTTAGGGACTTCAATATCCTACTTTCAACAATGGATAGATCATCCAGAAAGAAAACCAATAAGGAAACGTTGGACTTGAACTATATCCTAGACCAAATGGATCTAACAGACAAAGACATAGAACATTCCACCCAACAGTAGCAAAATACACATTCTTTTTAAAAAAAATTTTTTTATTTAAATTCAATTTAGCTAACATATACTGTACTAGTTTCAGAGATAGAATTTAGTGATTCATCAGTTGCAAATAACACCCACTACTCATTATGTCAAGTGTCCTCCTTAATGCCTATCACCCAGTTACCCCATTCTCCCCACCTACCTCCCCTCCAGCAACCCTCAGTTTGTTTCCTAGAGTCTCTTATGGTTTTTCTCCCTCTCTGCTTTCATTTTATTTTATTTTCCCCCCTTCCCCTATGTTCATCTGTTTTGTTTCTTAAATTCCACATATAAGTGAAATTATAATGATATTTGTTTTTCTCAGAATACACATTCTTTTTAAATGTTCACGAACATCCTCTAAGATAGAACATTTTAGGTCACAAAAAAAGCCTTAGCAAATGTGAGATGGTTGAAATAATATTAAGTATCTTCTCTGTCCACAATGGTATGAAATTAGAAATCAATAACAGGAGGAAAACAGAAAAATTCACAAGTGTGGATTGAACAACACACTCCTAAATAATCAATGGGTCAATGAAGAAATCAAAAGGGAAATCAAACAGCATCTTAAGACTAATAAAAATGGAAATAAAACATACCAAAACTTATGGGAAACACACAGCAAAAGCAGTTCTAAGATGTAAGTTTATAGCAATAAATGCTTACATTAAGAAAAAAGAGATCACAAATAAACAACCTTACACCTTAAGGAACTAGAAAAAAAAGAACAAGTTAAATCCAAAGTTAGTAGAAGAATTACGGGGTTCTTAGGGGCACACTAGGGAGGAGCAGGTGTTTGGAGGCAGGTAGCTAATCAAGAGGTAGGTTTGTACCTGCTGTTTTAGAATGGCACATTAGACATTCATGTGAAGATGCTGAGGCTATTGGACATATGAGCTTGGCATGCAGGAGGGAGGTGGACATTAGAGACATAAATGCAGGAGTCATCAGCATACACATAGAAAGTAAATGCAGGCAGGAAAAAGGGCTCCAATGGTTGAGCCTTCAGGTCCTCCACCATTTAGAAGAGGAAGAGTAGTAGCCAGCTAAAGAGGAGAAAAGAGATTCTATAAAGAAAGGAGAAAACGAGGAGAGTGTAGTGTCCCAGGAGCCCAATGAAAATAGGAAGGAAGCCTGGAGGTGTGCAAAAGGATGCTGATAATTTGAGCCAAAGGAGGTCTACAATTTGATTGTTGAATCTGGCAATATAGTAGCCACTAAGTCTGATGTTTCATTCCATGTGGAAGGAATTCAGTTAGTGTGACTCCTGGTGCCTCTGCACTCCTTTCCTCACTCCACCTCTGGGGAGAGAGTGATCTCTCCAACTGGGCACACTTGGTTCATCCCTCCTCCTCCTGGGAGCTGTTTGTTTACACAGAGCAAGTATTCTCTGCTTCTGCAAGGGAAGGCTCTCTGCCCAAGGTGGGGTGGGGGGGGGGGCCTGAGATCTCCTAATCTGTACAGAATTCAGGCAAGAAAATCAAGTGGTATTAATTAGGTTCCTCTTGGAGACCAAAAGCCTCACAATGTTTCAGAGGAGGCTGATTGGAGTGGGCTTCAAGGGAAAGAAAGTGGGAGAAAATGATGTGAAGACAGCAAGTATAAACTCTTTTGTAGGGTTCTTCTGATAAAGGGATCAGAGAAATGAGGGGGGAAGGAGGGTCATAGAAAGAATATACGCTTTTAAGATAGATGGTATTAGAGTATGTTTGCATGCAGATAGGAATGATGCAATAGAGAGAGGGGAGGGAGAGAGGTCCATCATGGAGCAAAAATCCTTGAGTAGGTAAGAAGGGATGGGATCAGATGAAAGGCTTGGCTTTAGATGGGAGAAAAGTTGAGGCTATGGATACAAATGAAGGTAAATTGGTGGTAGGAAGGTGTGGGATTTCTATGTGACTGGTTTTACTTTCTTCAAATGAGAAGAAAGGTTACCAACTTGGTGGGGGGGTGGTGGTTGAAGATCTGGGGAGTGGCGATGCTATAGGAGAATGAAGGATAGAAGGAGTAGGCTTGCTGGGTCAGCACCAGGGTCAATGTAGCATATGGCCTCAGGAACCGAAAGCAGCCAACAGAGCTGTGAATTTTTCTCCAGTCACTTTCAGTTAGAAAACGTATTTAGTTAGGGAACTCTAGTTTGTTAGTATTGGGGTTTTCTCCAGTGAATATAATGGGCTGAGGGCATTCTCAGGTGTCTGGGGTTTGCAGGCAAAGGAGTGATTATAGTAGACCCAAACGCTACATTGCAGGGAGTGAGGTGATGCTAGAAGATGGTGGAAGGTGAAGGTCAGGGTGTGAGATAAACTGAGGTTTTGGAGGTGGTGAAATTGCTGGTAATGACATGAGTGACAGTGGGCATGGTGGAGGAGACAATGACAGCAAACTGAGAGGCAATAGTGCAAGGATGGGCCATCCACATGGATACTAAAGTCACCCAGAGCCATGCCAGGAACAGTGTCAGCAAAGGAGAAGATGACCCGTGTTTGGATCTGCACTGGATGAATGGGGGTGAACAGGAGGCCTGGCAAGAAGGGCGTGTGCCTCCTTGGGGCAGAGGAAGCAGGCAGAGTGATGGTGCGGAAGGAGCAAAGAGAGCAGGAAAACATCTCCTCCCCCAGTGAGCGGTAGAACTGAGAGAGAGCAGACATTCCACACCTGAGAGGTAATGTCCTCGGGGGAAATCCAGGATTTGCTCTGAGGGGCACCCCAGAGGGTGGGGTCTTTTCCTGATGAAGCACCCAAGTTGCAGAGGCTACAGGGAAAAGTCTTGTGGGCAATTCAGAGCATTCTTTCACACACCAAGAACTGTATCAGGGCAGCAAATTACTCGGTGGGGGTCTGGTAGCCTCCAAGAGTTTGTTGAATTTAACCACAGGAACAACTCACTCTAGAGGATACTTGCCACCATCCACTTCTGAAGGCCTTTCAAAAGCACCTGCTCTTCACCGCCCTTTACCACTGTGACATCCTTTTCTGAAATGAAGCTCCTTAAAAGGGAAACGTTGTGAGTTGCTTTCGTTTTAGGCACCTAATTCCTGTGCGTGTTGATAGTATTACCACTTCCTTATCTAGCTGTTGATTCAGTCCAGTTACTTGACAAGAACTACATAAGGCCATCTTTTATCATCTTTAGAAGTTTATGTAATCAACATTATGGAGTAGACAAATAAATGAAGACATGCATGAATTGTCCCAAGTTATAGGGGTAGAAGGAGGACTGAAACAAAACAAAACAAAAAGAATTTTGTTTGCCCATGTTTCCCAAATAATAGTTAACACGGAATAGTGGAATAACATGGAATAGTTAACATTCCGTTTTAGTAAGGAATTGGTGCTTTTAAGTGAATCCCAAACTTCTGCATTATTTAGAAAAGGAGAAAAGGGTAAGAAAGAAATGGAATAGGTCAGAATAGCAAAAAGAAAGAGCATGATTATCTTTTTTTTTTTTTAGAGAGAGAGAGCGAGCATGCAAGGGGGGCCTGGAGGGTGGGGACAGAGGGAGAAGGAGAGAATCTTAAGTGGGCTCAGATGTGGGGCTTGATCTCACCACCCTGAGATCATGACCTGAGCCAAAATCAAGAGTTGGCTACTTAACCAACTGAGCCACCCAGGCACTCTAAGGAGCATGATTATCTGGAAACAGGAGAATTATTTTTAAAAGGCTACTACAATTTTGAACTCAGGAAAATACATTTCGAAACACTAATAAAAACCATGTTTCTAGGACACCTAATTAAGGTCCAAACCATGAAGATATTTATACAAAGTCTACCTAACTTCTTAAATATATGAAATATATTTCTTAAATATATATGAAATATATATATTTAAATATAAATATATATAATATATGAAATATACTTAATATATGAAATATGAGATCAATTTTCTCAAGTCATATAATAGCTGGCAATAAGAGAAATAAGGGTATCAGAGTGAAATAAGAAAAGTCCTATGATTTTTTAAAAATTTAGATTTGGTTAAGCTATTATATTTCATAGTATAGAAGTAGACATGATCTACTCATTCAGTCAGGGATAATATTCAAATTATTTAATGACCAGTTAGACGTCCACTAATTAAGACAGATAGCCGATCAATTCAAACAGAAGTTGACCGGTATATTTCATTGCCAAGCAACTGCCATATGTCAGTTCAACACAAAATGAAATCATTTGCAGCTGATAACTTTTTTTTTGAGGAATAATCATGTGGAAAATTTTCATAAGATATTTTAAGTGAAAAATGAAAAGCATTTGTAATTTTATATATATGCAAAAACATAAATGCACACATATACATACAGAATCATTCCAATATTTTTTCAAAAATATAAGACACAATGTGCATAGGGGACATAGCTGGAAGATAAAACCTATGCTGAGGATGATTCAATGACTATCCCTGAAGAATGTTTTTTTTTTTCTTTTCACCTTCCTGCATTTATATGATTTAACAAATAAGAACATGTTTTAATTAATTAATAGAGAGGGAATGGGTGGGGCAGAGGGAGAGGGAGGGAGAGAATCTTGAACAGGCTCCATGCCCAGTGCAGAGTCCAATGTGGGGCTTGATCTCACAACCCTGGTATCATGACCTGAGCTGAAATCAAGATTCAGATGCTTAACTGACTGAGCCACCTAGGCGCCCCCAAAAATCTTTTTTTTTTTTTTAAGATTTTATTTATTCATTTGACAGAGAGAGACAGCAAGAGAGGGAACACAAGCACAAGCACGGGGAGAGGGAGAAGCAGGCTCCCCGCTGCGCAGGGAGCCTGATGTGGGGCTTGATCCCAGGACCCTGGGATCATGACCTGAGTCGAAGGCAGTCGACTGAGTCGACTGAAGGCCAATGACTGAGCCACCCAGGCGCCCCAACATCTTATTTTTAAGAGGAAGAAATTTAATTAAAAGGAATGGGTTTAAAAATGTGTCAGTTGCCAGGCTTCTTGAGTTGTTTTTTCCTTCTCTACCAAAAACAGAAGAACACGACTATTACACTTCAAAGTCCTCCTTGTCTTCCTTTTATCACCAAACTTGTAAAATGCATCATTTATACTTAGTGCCTCATTTCCTCAGACCTATTCACTCTAGCCTCTTCCTAGCCAGCTTCCGGTCCTATCACTTTACAGAAATCCAACTCTCAAGTGTTTCCAATGATCTCTTAATCATTAAATTCAATGGCTTTGCTCAGTCTTTATTCTTCCCCAATTCACTGCACTTTTTGACTTCAGTCTCAAAATTCTTTCTTGTGGGTCCAGCTCTGCTGATAAGCTCTAATTTTCTTTCTTCTGCTGATAAGCTCTAATTTTCAGGCTCTCACTTCCCACCTCCAAAATGAGTTCCTCCAGGCTCTCTGGCTTCCTCCTCTTAGTTCTCCACCCACTGATAGGCTCCGCCCACTGTGTGCTGCGTGGCCCTGCAGGATCCTCTCTGAGAAGTGGGTATGGGTAGATGAATAGTCAACAGTGAACATGGGAACAGGCCATTCAGCCATTCTGCCATGCGACAAACATTTGCTGAAATAGTGTGGACACTAGAGGTTCAAAACCATGGTTCCTGGCCTCGAGAGTGCGCCATGGAAAGGCTAAAGGAGACGGACGGACAGGGACAAGTGCGGATAGGGCTGTGGGGTCACAGCCGAAGTCTGTTTGTGTAGGCTCTGGTGGAGCACCGGACGGAGTCACTAGCTCTATTGAGGAGATAGCGGGGAAAAGCATAAACTGACAGTGAGGCCCAGAATACCGAAAGAAGCTGAATCTGGGGGTGAAGCTGAAAGCAGGACCCCCAAGCCAAGAGAAATTTGAGATTCGAGTCCACAGGCAAATAGGACAAGACACCGAGTCACATGTGAGGTAGAGCCCAAACGACCTCCTGTGGGTAGCCCTCTGCTGTGGAGGGCCGTGCAGGGAGGCTGGCGGCCCTACCCCTCCGCCTTCACTCCCGCGGTCCTAACGGCAGTCAGGGACCAGCCTCCTGCAGAGCCGCGTGGCCACAGGCGTGGGCGTTGGCCCGCTCCAACTCATCACGGATCACGAAGTCCGGCTTCCCCCCATGGCCAAAAATGATTTTACATCAGGTTCCATTAAGGACATGGCAAAGGGAATTTCATTGCTCAAACTAGAAACCCTGAAGTCGTTTTCTACCCCTCTACGCTCCCATTACCCATCCCCAGGCCACTGCTAACTTGTAACGATTCTCCCTCCATTAGCATGCTGGTATGTGAGTCTTAGTTTCCACACCATTGTTGCCTCCCAAATGGGAGATCTTCTACACTGAGGCTTGAATACTGACAATCTTCCCGCCTGCTTGCCTTCCCTGGCCTCCAGCCCACGTCACTCCTGCTTTCCTGGGTGTGTGGACCTTCTGCTTTCCCAGGTGTGACGGCTTCCTGCCTCCGTTCCAGCAGAGGTCAACCCGCCCTGAAGCCTTCCCACAACTCAGAGATCTCCCCTTTCTGCACACATCTGTGGCTCTGAGTCTCCTGGCTGCTCTGTCAGCACGTCGGACTCTCACCCTAACCCCTCTGATACTTGGCATTATCAGCCAAGGAGGTTTTCCCCATAAGTAAAAGTACTAGAAAATGGGTGCTTATCCAAAACATAACCGTTTTTGACAGCAGTTTTTGCCAGATGAAGTAGGTGTTTCTTTGCCCTCAGAGTATGCTGAATGTAATTCACTTTCCCTTTAGTATTTGGAATCATATTGAAAGGTACGAAATCATTACACTCCACAGTCTGAGCTGGCTGGAAAGATTTCTGCATGGTCCCACCTCTTGTTAGAAGCTGACATTAAAGCTTTCTGACCTGTTAGACTTAGAAAGAACTGCAGGGCAAATCAGAGAGCAAAGTTTTTTAGATCAGCACCTTTGTAGACGTGCTAAATTGATATGGTCTGTCCTTAAGGACAGCTTCAGCATCCTGTACAGAAAAAAGGACTAGAAACTTCAAAACAGTTATATTTGGTGCTCGGAGAATTTTTTTCTTTCCTGCCTTGGGATTGTTGATAACGAATCAGAGTTGAGCTTGCTAAAAGCCATCTTTTGAGCTAGTTGAGTAACATTTCTGTGCTGAAATTTCCAGTGTGATCATCTTGTCACTTTAAGCTGTGGAAGAGCTAATGCTGGTTTCCTGAGGGAGTGCAGTGTTTATACTCAGATGAGCCTCTCCTGATTCACCCCAGTCCTTGCTCTGCTGCTGCGTTCTCTACGTTCTCTGTCTCAGCGGCCAGCTTGTAGCCCTTCTCTTAAAATACTCTTTTATATTAAAAATTTTTTTAAATCGTGTTTTTTATAAATTTCATTACTGCTTTTTTTCCTGTTAAAGTAAAACATGCCTAATATAAAACAATTCAAGAAACACAGTATATCTAAATATACTGTATATTATAAACAGTATAATCTAAAAACAGAGGTGAAAAAACCAAACTCATAGAAAAGGAGATCAGATTTGTGGTTATTAGAGGCAAGGGGGTGGGGGAGGGGAGAAGGGGACTTGGAGGCGGGTGGTCAAAAGGCACAAGCTTCCAGTTATGAGATAAATAAGTATTGGAGATGTAACCTACAACACAATAGTGGTAGGTAACCCTTTTCTAAGGCATAGCTGACTAAGTTGCTAAGAGAGTAGATGCTAAAAGCTCTCATCACAAGGAAAAAACACTTTTTTTCCCTTTTGTATCTATATGAGATGATGAATGTTAACTAAATTTATTGGGGAAATGATTTTACAATGTTGTTAGTCATTATGTTGTAGACCTTAAACTTACACAGTGCTGTATGTCAGTTACATCAATAAAACTGAAAAAAAAAAACCACAGAAATAAGTTGGAAATGATAGTTCCTGTAATGCCATAGAAAGATAACCATTAGAAAGATTTTTCAGTGCACATGCATACACACATACACACACACACACGTTTTTCAACCAAATTGAGATTAGACTATTCATATAGTTTTTAATTTACTAAGTGTATCGTGAGGATCTTCTATGTCCGCAAACACGTGTTTAATGAATACCATAATTTCTTTCATAAATCCTTAACCGAAGGACTTACTTGATGGTTCAAGCTCTTTGCTTTTCTAAATCACTCTGAGAAAAACATTCATATTCACATATTTATAATTTTCCTCCTTTTCTCAAAATACGAGCTGAAGTCCCACATTTGAGAACAATGGGCAACACACTCAGAAGAAAGGTGTCAGAAAAACCTGAGCCAGACTTACTAAAGCACAGCAGAACCAGACTAGCAACTATCAACCCCCGTCTTTGACCTCAGGCGTACATAAAACAAGGCTAGAAATCTGAGTGGAGACTGAAGAATACCATCAAAGTAAAGCTTATGCCTGGGTGTCCTTCCAGTCCCTCATGGGGGGAGGGGCTTGAGGGGGGGCAGGGGAGAGAGGGCTTCTTCCCCTACTGCAGCAAACCAAGTGAGCGAAGCCCAAAGAAAACCAAAAACAGAAATTAGGAGTGCCTTGCAAGAAGGAAAAACAGTACTTCCTCCTCTGATAAATGTTCTTTGTGCTCTGGAATGTGGGCCCTGGAGCTACCACGGGTCTATGGGAGAAGCATTCTTGGGAGGGTCTGGCCAGTATGCCCTGGAATTTGGGGAGGTACACGGACCAGAGGGCACTGCTGGATTCTTGTGGGGAGAACTCTGAAAACTGAGAAAGTGGAGTCCCTCCAACACTGGGGACAAGGAAGGAAGCGTGGGTGGTCTGCATGTTCTGGGAGGAGAACTTGGCAGTGAAAGGCCGTGGGGTAAACTCTGGGCAGATTTCAGAGAAGGGATCCTGAGAGAGGAACCACATCATTGTCTATATCAGGGAATGATGCAGAGTCAAAACACCTGTTGGGGTCCCCAAGGAATCCACAAAATACCCCGAGAGAAATAGCCAGCGTCTCAATGCCTGCCATATACAAAGGCAAGAGAGGACAGTCAAATAGAAAGCTAAATAGAAAGATTTTTGCCCATCTTCCTTCAACCCTCCCTCCACCCCCTACCTCAACCTTGGGGTTGAGGAGAAAGAGCCCTGGAGATGGTTCACATATAAACAGGCTTTTAAAGACTTTTTATGCAGAATTATGTCACCTGCTCTTTATGCAGAAAAGTAATGGCTATTTCCTGAAAGCAATTAAATACATCTAAGCTATATAAACATCTTAATGAGAAGTTTGATGTTATTTAACTTGAAATCATGAGATGGCCTTTGACATTCTATCAATTTTGGCTTTGCGTATCAAAAGTAACCAGAGCAGAAAACCTGGACTCACACAGGTTGGACAAAGAGGTAGAACCAGAGCTCTCATCTTTTACTTTGCCAGATTAAAGGTAAATGTATGTGGGAAAAGATTAGGATTTCTTCAAAATTCCTCCAGCCGAATGGGTTTGCATTCATTCTTTCATCTTCAAGTTGATGAGGTCACCTTTGGCCAGGTCTGTGTCACTGATGTTCCTTCTTTTAAAAAGGATGAGGTTGGGCGCCTGGGTGGCTCAGTTGGTTAAGCGACTGCCTTCAGCTCAGGTCATGATCCCGGAGTCCCGGGATCAAGTCCCATATCGGACTCCCGGCCCTGCGGGAAGTCTGCTTCTCCCTCTGACCTTCTCCCCTCTCATTCTCAGTCTCTCTCTCTCTAATAAAAAAAAAAAAATTAAAAAGGAAGAGGTTATAAACCCACTTTCAGTGTTTAAATCATGTGGGTTGACAAGTACGCTTTAAGAATTCAGTAGTGTTTCGAGGTGATCTTTGCCTGTGGAGAAGGGGAAAGCCGGCCTCAACTCCATGTCTAGTCCTGGAAAGAACACATAGTTGATGCCTCCAATTTCTTCTTTCAGAGAGACGGCTTGGAGCTGGTAGCTAATCTCATCACATTTCTCTCTGCTCCACTGGCAGCATCCTTAACATTGCCTGTGGGTTTTGAATAACAAGGTTCGCACGCCTGATACACATCAAGTTAAGTCAAGCCAAACATTTACTGCTCCCAGTCAACTTGCTCGGAGAGTGGACTTTCCTTATCTTTTCTCAAAAGAGAGTGAAACTTTGAAGAAAGTCAATGAAGCACTTCTAACTTGGCTCCCAGAGCCAGTGGGTAGTAGAGAAAGACTTGATATTCTGCTCTCAGTTCTTGGAAAAACTTCTCAAAGAGGAGGCCCTTCTGGGTCTGGCTCTGGCTCTGGCAGAACAAATAGTGGTAGCAACAAGTCTGTCTTTGGCCAGGCCCGTGGTGGCAATCCACGCCAATGTAGGTATCAGGGAGCCAGCATGGTTTGCAGAGTGTCTTCTTCAACAGGGGAGCAAAAACTAGCTATGTTGCTAAGCCTTGAAGGAGTTCCACTGGAGCACAGGAGCAACAATCGCTTCCCCTTGAAGTGTTGTATAGAATTGCCATATTTTGGGTGCCTGGGTGGCTCAGTCAGTTGAGCGTCTGCCTTGGGCTCAGGTTATGATCCCAGGATCCTGGGATCTAGCCCCGCATCCAGCTCCCTGCTCAGCGAAGAGCTTGCTTCTCCCTCTCCCACTCCCCCCACTTGTGTTCCCTCTCTTGCTGTGTCTCTCTCTGTCAAATAAATAAATAAATAAAATCTTAAGGAAAAAAAAGAAAAGAAAAGAGAAGTCATGTTTCCCTATTTCAAAGACAAGGTAAGTCTTTGAAGTATCCAAAAAGGGCACACAAAACAGATTTTTTATCAGGTGAAAGAATACACGCAGGATGGAGGAAAACCAGGAGCTGGTTGTACTAAGAGATCTCAACAACTTCATTCAGTCGGATGCTAAAGGAAATGAGATAATTGCCAATTTCTCCCAAATCTGCTTTTAAAAACTAGAAGAAATATCAGCAATTCTGGAGTTAATATAATATGACAGAGACTCTGGTATAGTTCTCTTTCTCTGCAACAAACCCCAAACCAGCCTGTAAATTTTATGACCACATAGTGTCACCATGGTCTTTCTGATCGAGGGTGGCTTCTCTCTTCTGCTGCATGAACTTTCACAATGCTTAAAGATGGAGCTCTTGTGATGGAGTGAAGCCAAGTTTTAGTCAAGTTGAATCCTTTAACAATTCACGTTCTTTTCATGCTCCATCTATAGTGGGCATCTGTTTATTTTTGCTGGCCCAGAATTTCATTTCTTCCTTCCTTCCTTCTTTCCTTCCTTCTTTCCTTCCTTCCTCCCTTCCTCCCTTTCTTCCTCCCTTTCTTCCTTCCTTTCTTTTTTCCCCCAGTTACAGCACATTGATTACTCTTGGGGGAATCACCCCTACCCCACTCTGACTGTGTGGCTCTGCTGGGGCCAACCCAATGTCCAGCCGTCAGCATGGACATGACTGCTTGTGGCCAGGAGGATGGAGCATACTGACTTCACAAGCATGGATGCATAACCCAAACCAGGCCAAGGCGACACAAGCCCAGATCTTTTCTTGGAACAAGTGGACAAGCGGGGTTCTCTTTTTGCTGGGAGGTGATATAAGCCCAAGGCCAAGGGGGCGCCGCTTCATGGCAGGGAGTGGGAGCACGGTTACCTGTGAATGTTGCCCTCCCAGGGGAAAACAGAGCCAGGTGAGGGTGCTATGATTGCAGCCTCTGGACCCAGCCATTCCTATGGCCATAGCAACCTTGGGCTTTTCAAGTATATGACCCAATAGTTATTATTTTGTTTCATTTTGTTTTTCTGCTTTTTTTTTTTAGAATTTGAGCTGAATTACTGTACTTGCAACTGAAAAAGTCATGAGTGACACAAAAGGTCCAATATATCCTTAGATGGACTCATATAAGGCACTTCTTCAGCTTTGCAGATTTCATGCGCCGAATGCTAAGAACTCCGCTATACACAAGGAAATGTTAGACATTTCCCAACTTATGTTAGGTCAATGTAAACAAAGACAGATATCCCTAAACATAAGAACATCATAAGATCTTAATCATAAACCTAAGAATCATAAGGAACTTATAACCTTAGAAGTAAGCTATTCTAGACACCATAGCCTACCAAAAAGGACCACCACACCCTTTAGTGACAATCCACAGCAATCCATAAACATTTGGGATAAGACAATAATCCAGGAACCTCTTTTTTTTCTAACAAAATCAAATTTTAAAGTAATAGGAATTTAGTGGAGATGATTAAGAAGCTACTCTGCTCCTATTCCAAATACAGAGAGAGTCTGGATAAATTATAATAAATTACTTAAAATACATAGTTATGCTCAAAAGAGAGAGAATTTTAAGGAATCAAAAAGGAAGAGGAAACTCAAACCATCAGCCTAAGCAATGTAAAGCTGTCTGGTGTAGGGGAAGGGGGAGTATTAGGGGCAAAATACTCTCCTTACGACTGAGTCTTTAATGCCAGCACCAGAGTGGCACAGTGAGAAAGGTTAACTGAGCCCACACAGGTACAAGTGCTGAAAACTGGTTATCTGTAAACAAAGACTGTGAACAAGGAAGAATTTGACCTGGAGACAAGATGTGAAGAAAACTTAGGGTGAAAAAATCCTTCAAAACCAATTTATATCTGAAGACACTACACCTGTGTAGATACAGATATGTGGTAACAGGAACTACACTAACTAACATCAAAATTATGGAATCCTAATGAAACCTGTAGGCAAATGCTACACCGCCTCTTGGGTTCACCTTCCACAGGCTGGGCACACATGGACTCCCATGGAAATCAACCCTTGCTCCAGACAAGCTCATTTCAGAAACAATTCCCCTAAGTAAGTCAATAGTTGGGGAACATTTTGTTATGGCCCAAAGTGCCCTGTGACCATTCCAAAAGCCAATTTGCTCTAGAAACACAGCAGCTTTGGTAGAAAATGTATTTCAAGCTGATTTTATTATTTCACATCCACATACACAAATGCTATCTAATTTACATGTATTACTTATTAACCACATTTTATTTTTCATCTTCCTGGTTCTTAAGATTAAAATCAATCTCCCAGGGGTTTTCTACAATAAGCACTTTTATGATGACTACATTTCCTGATTTGCTCTCCCACTCTTTGAGCCAAGATTCCAATAGAGATATGCGACCAAGAATTGCATGTTCAGATGTAACCATTCTTTTTCTGAAGTAGGTGAACTATGATGCTCCTACATTTCTGAGGAAGGCGTTCATACACCTCAATTTAAAATTTTAATCTAGACTGATTAGGTAGTATTAGCAGCGGAACTCCTCCAATCCAGCACGGAGACATATGCCAGTCAAAAGACGGCCTGTCACTTTGCAAGCCGACTTCCTCTTTCCCTAGTACGAATGGAGCCCTGGTGTGCTGGGAAGATCACTAGGCCAGACCTAAGGAGGCCTGCAATCCACCCTGCACTGTCCTCCCCGCAGGAATCTCACCTCGCCACAAGTCACGGAACCTCCCCAGGCTTCAGCTTCCAGACTTCTCACCTTGTGATGCTATCACAGTACCTCACACTTGTTGTGAAAAGTCCTGATGGGGAGGATAAAGGGAATCATGGGAAGATCACAGATGTGGAAGAAATCCCGGCACTAGTCCTTCAATAGCACCTCATGGGCCCTGAAGCAAGTTCACTGAACTTTGATGCTTTTCATCTGGGATTCTGTAACTCCCGAACTCCTTCCCACATTTGACACTCTTGTTGTGACTTCCCTGGAACTAGCCTCTCTCCGGATTTCTGTTTTGCATGTTGTTTTTAAGCTAGCGTGTTTTGACCTTTCTTAGATCACCCGAAGTTGTTTCCTGTTTCTTTAATTTTATGCTCCTAGCCTTCATCATCAGAGTATCCATTCCCCATAGGAGAGTTTTTCAAACTGTAGTTATGACCCATGAGTTATACTGATTTTTGACCACTACTTTTTAAAAACAGAACTGAAAATAATATAACACATTACACTTGATAAGGTTAAGCACTATTAACAAAAAAATGTGTGTGTGTGTGTTTTATTAGGCTACAATGCTAAATGTGTTTCTCACTGTCAGTCATCATCAAAGAGTTGGAAAGCACTGCTCTACACAGAGCAAAGCCCATCATGTCATCCCCTTGCTAAAATTCCTTTTTTGGGGGCGCGCCTGGGTGGCTCAGTCAGTTGGGCATCTGCCTATGGTTTGGGTCATGATCTCAGGGTCCTGGGATGGAACCCTGCATCCTGCAGGGACCCTGCTTCTCCATTGCCCTCTGCCACTCCCTCTGCTTGTTCTCTCTCGCTCTCTCCAATAAATAAATAAAATCTCTAAAATGAACAAAATAAAATCTTTGTTAGCTGTTGGTTTTTTAAGTTCTATTATTGAAGTATAGTTGACATACAATGTTAGATTAGGTGTACATCATAGTGATTCAACAAGCTTAAAATCCTTTCGTGGTGTCCCACTGCCAGGGAAAAGGCCACTATCTTTAACGTGAGCTACCGGTCCTAATAGCTCTCACAGTCACTTTGTTCCATGCAAGCTCTTGCTTCCCATGCCCCAGCCACCATGGGATCTTTTCGATTCCTCTTTTCAACAGTTTTCAGTTCAGAACCTGTCACGTGTCTGACAATGTTCCAGCCGCATGACACGGCACAGGGCACTTTGCTGCCCTCACAGAGCTTACGTGCCAGCACTCAGCCTGCTCACGTCCATCCCACGGACTGTTGAGCTAATGATCCCTTCTTCCTCAGGCCCCAGATCAGGGGCATCAGAATCACCTTCCCTACCATGTGCCCACCATTTGTTGAAAGATCTTGACTGAGTTTTCAAAGACTTATTCAGAAGGCAAGAGAATAATGATATCATTAGTGATAGAAAATAGGACTGAAAAATTCTCAGAACCTAATTTCCTACTAAAGGGAAGCAAACTGGAGGCTAAACTCTCCTCATAGTCGATAACACATATAAAATAGCAGTCAAGTCCAAACCACTCACCAGTTCTTACTTCAGAGTCGCTTGCTACAAGTGAATCCAACTCTATTATTTGCTCTGCAGGTGGAAAAGAGTTTAGAGGATCCTTATAATTTTACATTTAATATAAAGAAAAAAGGATCCTTCACACCCCTTTTTACCTGAAACCTAATTACAACCAGAGAGTCGTGAGATGATCTAGGAGCTTGGAGGAGGAAAGGCAGCGCCTGGTAGTCAAAGCAGAGCAGAAGGCCAACCAGCTAGCAAGGAAGGTAGTTCCCAGAACACCATGCATTTGCTCTGGTCACATAGTTTTCTCTGCTTCAAATGCTCTTCCCCTCGCCCTCCTCTATCCACTAAAATCTGCTTCCCTTTGACATTTAGCTTACATATCTCTTTTGTGAAACCTTTGACTTTCCCTCAAAAAACTGATCATGTCCCTGTGTCCTCATAGACACCACAGGTATTGTCATTTTCACATGGCAAGCCAGATAGTCGTTCAGTGTCTGTTTATCCCACTAGATTATGAGCTCCACGAAGGCAGGAATTGTAGCATATTCATTTCTCCATTTCCACACCTCATTCTTCACACAGTGCCTGGCACTTACCAGGGTTTATTCTGTGTTCTATATTTATTGCATATTTATAGAGACTACTTTTAAAGGGCTTTGCTAAGTCATTCAGTTTCTTCCAACATGAAGGCAAATCTTTCCATGACTACCTAAAAATAGTCTGCCCTCCCTTGTGATCAAGCTTCTCCTGCTGCACCTGTTTCAATTCCTATTCTGGAATATTTTCCCCACCCATTGCTAGGACCCAAGAAAGAAAATAAGAGATGGAGAAAACACAAGCACAATTACACTAAAATAAAAAATGAAAGAAAAAGGGCATTTCCTCAAGTAAGATCTGATACCATCTGCTGTTATAATGTACAGGTACATATTTAATTAATAGTGCATCTTAAAGGACAGATCTGGAAAATGCAAGCTGAATTTATCACACAGAAAACTCCTTCTAAACCATAAGTGAATACTTTTTTTTTTCATAAGTGAATACTTAAAGCTTACTTCCTTCGGCCCAGATGGTCTTTAAAATTTTTACCATGTCTATATTTTACATCCCAAAAGTTATTCAAATGGGTGCTCTCAGCAAGTTCCAAACTTTCTAACAAAGACATGAACTTACTTTTTTAAGTTCTTGATATTAATGATTGATATTCAACCAGGGCACCAAATAGGTTGGAAGATAGTGATGAGTTATTTTTTGGTCTAGAAAATTAGTAGGGCACACTAATGCATGTGACAAATTGCAACTTAGACAAAAGGCGAAAAACTGAAATTCCTTTTAAGCAGATTGTGAAAACTGACTACAATGTTTGATCTATTGACTCATGTCAGGATTTTCTACACACAGAATTGTTGAAGTGCTGACAAAAGGCTTTTCTGAGGTGAAGAGATTTTCACAGGAAGTGGTAAGGTGACTCATCAGCTTCTTTGGTTATTTTTTAAATGCAGAGACTCCCACTTGGAATGAAATTGGGCGTTTTATGTATATATATATATATATATATATATATATATATATATATTTGTTGGATGCTTCTACTATGCAAAATAAACTGCTTCTCTAGGCAAACTTCCTCACTGAAAAGGTTTAATGAAAGAGGAACCGTAGTTCATAATAGAACTCAGGTAAAGAAACACTAAAATGTACTATTTCTCTTCATTTATTTATTCAGTAAATCTTTATGGGCTATGTCCAACGCGCCACATATCATTCTAGGCACGAGGGAAAATAGGTGGCATTGGTCTTTAAGGGGCTTATACTCGTACAGAGAACCAGGCATGTAAACGGACAAATGCAAAAAAGCACGATAGGATTTGTGACAGAGGATTAAGAAAATATGAAACAAGAAGGAAGGGGTCACTTTTGCTTGGAGAAAATCAGGAAGATTTCTTAGAAGAGGTAGCACTCTGAACTAATATTCCAGCAATTGAGAAGTAGGATAGGAAAATGAATGAATAAGAGTTCAGGACATCTTCAAGGCCAGAAAAAAAGCCACCCAACAGAGTTTTTGAATATTTAGAGACATTTCAGTATTCAAAAGAATGTACTTCCTGTATAGGACATAGATTTTTGCCATCAACTGCTGAAATGGCTTCTGAATCCACTGGTTGTTGGTTTGTTGGATTGTTGTTGCTGTTATACGTTCTCTAGTTTCACATGTCTGACAACCTTCAAAAGTAGGGAAGATGGGAAAAGGTTCGATCTATGTATTGTATTCAAAACTTCCTGGAGAAGAAAATGAAGAACAATTGTGTATGGTAGTTCAATGAGGCTTAGAATTTGGGCACTTAGTGATAACTGCCAGATAAGTACCTCTCATGATGATGCTAAATGCTAGGGAATGTGGGGCTACATACATCTGATGTAGAGATGGTCAATACCTATAGCCTTCAGAGATTGACACAGAGATACAGTGGCTCAAATTCTCATGTTTATATCAGAAAAGGGTTAAAAACATAGGATTTCCCGGATTATACAGGGAGTAGGTGACTATTACAATTTATCTCTAGTTAATTCTCTGTTAGAAGTGTGCTGGTTACAGAGATTAGTGGTGGTCAAGGAGTTAGTGGTGATACACCCCACTGATTTCATAGAGGCAGGTATGGCTGTAGCCTTCCACTGACCCCAAGCCATTCGGGCCTGGGCATAATGCCCTAACTCCTGAACTCTGCTGTGTTCCTTGGTCACACCCTCTCCTTTATCAGAGATGAGAGACTCTAAGCTGAACATTATAAAAGGATTATGTTGCGTAATTGAATTGAACTCATTTAAAGTACCCAAAAGCTTAGAGCTCCTAAACTCTAATTTGATGTTTGTCTTATTTGAGGCAATTTCTAAACCACTGATTCTGAGTCTTCTTTGAATCTATAGTCACATGCATATTTAAATGAATCAAGAGAAGAGTCATTTGGAAAAATAAAGCTTTTAAATGCTTTGACTTCATTTAATACCACAGCAACTTTAGTGTGGATATCTTCGCATACCATGATGCAGTCAGTCAAAAATGTCAGTGTTCAAGTAGTGGGTGTTTGTCTCAGGTCTTGTTTTTCTGGCAGAACAGGGTATTAGTAAGTCTGCAATCTGCACATTTGGTCAAGAGGCAATACCATTAAACCTGACCTTTCTACTCACCCATGCTAAGAATAATATATTAGAGATTTTAGGTGCTGGTTTTTCTGACTCTGGTGTTAAAGTTGTCAAAGAGGATAAATGTTCTGGTAGATATATTAGAAGTGAAATTGTATATTTCCACAGAAGTTGTAGAAACCTTATTTGCTACAGGTGGTGAAGTCACACACATAGTTGATAATACTGTAGCTAACTTGATGTTTAAATACGGAAGAATTGTGATGTGCTCTTTGCTTTCCACTAAATTTACGGGTTCATGCAATGCTTGCACTGAAAGAGGGGTCAAAATTCTGTTTGGAAAGGATGCTGGGGGGCTAATCAAAGATTGACACCTTTTCAGTATAAACTCATAGAAATGTGAGATAAAATTCAATAGACTAAAATGCAAAAGAGCACAAAAAAAGAAAAAGAAGTGCCTTGAGATCAGAAATAAAGAAAGAGGGCCCCTGGGTGGCGCAGTTGGTTGAGCGACTGCCTTCGGCTCAGGTCATGATCCCGGAGTCCCGGGATCGAGTCCCACTTCGGGCTCCCGGCTCCATGGAGAGTCCGCTTCTCACTCTGACCTGCTCTCTCTCACTCTCTCTCTTTCCTAATGGATAAATAAATAAAAAAAAACTTAAAAAAAAAAAAAGAAATAAAGAAAGAACTCAATCAAAAAGCAGTAAATGTCCATGCTGGCACCCTGGCATCCTAGTAGGCAGCAGATTAGAAATAAGCTGTAATATATAGAGACTAGGGCTTTCATGACTCTGATAGGAGTCTGATGGGACCATGCATGGCAGAGAGCCAGTAATGAGACCCTATCATAAAGCTGAATTCGTGGATAGGGTACATCCTCCATGAAAATGGAAGCAGTAACAGTCTCCAATGGCCCAGGGAAGTAATAAGGAAGATTGCTATGTGTCCAGGGCTCAGGATAGGGACAAAAGCCTCCCATGAAAAACAAAATACCAAAGCCTATGATCTGTATGGATAGGGGTCTGAAATTACAGCACCTTTGTAATACAATAATCACAAGCTAAGGAATTAATATAAAAATTAGTCTTGAGTAGATAAGACTCCTGCAGGGAGAGCAAAAGCAAAAGCAATACTTAAAGAAAACAAACAAAAAAATGCTGTAAATTTGAAAATTTATAATCTCACGTCTATATTACTCATGGGTTCCAGAAGATATCATAACTGAGATTGTAAGACACAACTGAATGACAATGAAAATACTATATAACAAATTAAAAGTATAAAGCTAAAGCTAATTTATAGTTTTAACTATATATATTAGAAAAAAAAGAAAGACCAAAAATTAATTAACTAAACATTCGCTCAAAAAGCTAGAAAAAGAATAGCATAAACTCAAACAATGGGAAGAAAGTGACTATAATGATAAGTTGGATATTAAAGAAATAGAAAACAATGAATAGTTGAGAGGAAAAAGAAAACTAAAAACATTAGGAATAAAAACAACCTATCTACACAAACAGAAATGGGGTTTTAAACCATGAAAATATTATACCAATACATTTGGAAATTTCAAGAGAGTGGAAAATAAATGTTCTAAAAATATATAAACTACCAAAATTGACTCAAGATGAAACAGACACACTGATTAAAGTCCTACTAAGTTAAGAAAATTTAAACAGTGCTCCAAAGATTGCTCAGAAGTTACTAAGCCCTAATATTTTCACATTAAGTAAACTCCACTAAAGTTTCAGGTGACCTTCATATTATAATCCATCTTATACAAACTGTTCTAGAGAATGAAGAAAGAAGGAAAGCTCACCAATTAACTTCATGATTCTCATATATCCTTGATATCCAGAGCAGAAATGGATCATAAAGTAAAGGAAAACTACGGGCCAATTTCAACTAAAGCCATAGTTATAAAAATGTGAAATAAAATATTAGCAAAATAAATTGTTCAATTTATAAAAAAATACAATGTATACTTTCACCAAGAAGAAGTTAACCCAGGAATTCTAACCCGGTTTAACATTAGATAATTAATGTTACTATTAATATAACTTAGAAGGGTAACATTAAAGGAGAAAAACCACATGGATTCCTCAATGTATACAGAAACATCTCTTGATAAAATTCAATGGCCATTCATGTCAAAATCCTCTAGCAAACCAAATAAAGAAATTCTTGTTGGGTGAGGGAGTCTGCCATGGGTTGCAAACATCTTTACATGTCCTTTCTGAGTATGTCAACCTTGAAGGCTTTAACCAGCCTGTCCTTGAGCCATTTTTGTAGCTAGCTACATAGATAATTAAATAGGTCAAGGCAATCATAACATGACTACAGTGTAACCACTCATTCTGCAAGGGAGGAGGATTGCCTTGCTTATTGCTTGATATAAATGGTGCTGAGTCCCTAGCCTTGGATTCCCTAGTCATGGCACACTGGGCCACCATATCATACCATGGGACTTAGGGTCAAGACTGTTTGTTCTGCTGAGAATAATAAGCTGTCTTTCTCTGATCCATTGAGTCTCATTAGCTATTTCTGGCATCCATGAATTATGGCAAGACAATTGGCTGGCATGTGCCTCTTTTGTAATCTTATTAATTTTTGTAATTCTTGATGGGGTTGGAGTCCTTCCCTGAAAAAGAGTATCTACCAAAAGCATACAGTGAGCACTAATTAATAATGAAATGTTAGAAAGAGTCTCTTTAAAGCTAAGAAAAAGACAATCATAACCTCTATCACTGTATCTATTTATCAGTGAACTGGAGTTTCTAGCCTGTGCAAAAGATAAGAACAAGAAATGTAGTATAAACTCCAGAATAAAAGAAACAAAATTGTCATTATGCATAGATAAGATGATTATCTAAGGAAATCCAAGGCAATCTACAACTATTAGAAATAAGAGATTTTATCAAGGTTGCTACATTAAAGATCAATGTAAAACAATCATTCTATTTATCAAAAATTATAATTAGAAAATGCAAAAAAAAATCCTATTCACAACAAAAAACTAAAGGTACCATAGTATTCAAAGAACAAATGCTCAAGTTCTTCAAGGATAAAATTTTTTTTTTTTAAGAATAAAATTATAGGGGCACCTGGGTGGCTCAGTGAGTTAAAGCCTCTGCCTTCGGCTCAGGTCATGATCTCAGGGTCCTGGGATTGAGCCCTGCATTGGGCTCTCTGCTCAGCAGGGAGCCTGCTTCCCTCTCTCTCTGCCTGCCTCTCTGCCTATTTGTGATCTATCTCTCTGTCAGATGGATAAATAAAATCTTTAAAAAAAAAAGAATAAAATTATATTCTTTCCTGAAGGACCTGAGTCAAGATCTAAGATAATGAAGAGATATAATTATGGATGAGAATAATTCATGTCATAAAGAGGTCAATTTTCCTCCCAATTAGTCTATAGACCCACTACTTTCCTTCCTTCCTTCCTTCCTTTCCTTTTTTAAAAGATTTTATTTATTTACTTGACAGAGAGAGAAAGAGCACAAGTAGGGGGAAGCAGCAAGCAGCAGACAGAGGGAGAGGGAGAAGCAGGCTCCCTGCTCAGCAGGGAGCCCAACGCCAGGACCCTGGGATCATGACCTAAGCCAAAGGAAGATGCTTAACTGACTGAGTCACCTAGGGGCCCCATTAATCTACTGTTTTTCTAATGGAAATGCCATTAGATCTTTTCAACATACTTACAAGGCTGATCCTAAACTTAAAATGGAAGAGCAAAAGGCCAGAAAGAGCCCAGGCAATTTTGGGGAAGACTAAAAACAAGCCTCACAAAGAGATATTGATAAATGTTATTACATTTAAAATGTAAATATTATTACATTTAAAGATGTAAATGTAAAAATTAAAAATGTAAATACACCAGGGGTGCCTGGATGGCTCAGTTGGTTGTGTCCAACTCTTGATTTTGGCTCAGGTCATGATCTCAGGATCCTGGGATGGAGCCCCACATTGGGCTTCATGCTTAGCAGGGAGTCAGCCTGAGATTCTTTCCCTCTCCCTCTACCCCCCCCCCACTCACTCCCTCTCTCTCTAAAATAAATAAATCTTTAAAAAAATGTAAACTTCAGTGAATACTTAGTGTATAGAATTGTTGAATCATTATGTTGTACACCAGAAATTAATATAACATTGTATGTTAATTATACTTTAACAAAAAATTGTAAACTTCTACATTACATAAGGAATCATTAAAAAGTTAACAAAAAAACAATTCCAAAAAAAGTTAAGCAGTAACCACAAAATAGCACAGTTGGAGAGGAGCTATTTATAGTATATATAACAAGTAAAGGATTAGTATTCAAAATATGGAAAAAACTCAATAAGGACAACTCATAAAAAACATGGGCAAAAATTAATTCACAGAAGAGGAAATTTATATAACCAATATATATAGTAAAAGATCTCAACATTACTACCAATCAGGAAAATGTAAATTAAACTACATTAAAACTCAAAATGAAGAACATTCTACTAAAACATGAAGACTATATCCTTTAAAATAAAGAAAGGTTGAGGAACTGATCAAGATTAAAGGAGACTAAAGATGTGACCACCAAATGCTACACATGGCCTTGGAATGGATCCTGGATAGGGGAAAGAAATGATATAAAGGAAATGGTTAGTCAGTGGGAAAAATTATGGGTGGTAGATTAAATAAAAGTATTGTGTGTTCAGTTAATTTTCCTAAAGTGGATCATTGTACTTGGATAATACAAGAGATGTTCTTATTCTTAAAACATAGACATTAAAATATTTAGGTTCAAAGGGCACATTCTGCACACAGCTTAATCTGAAATGATTAAGAAAAATATGTATAGAGAGAAAGATAAATAAAATGAGGCAAAATGTTAATAATTGGTGAATGTGGATATAGGGTATCTGAAAGTTCTTTGTACTATTTTTTCAACTTTTCTATAAGTTTGAAAATATTTTCAAGTAAAAAATTTTAAATAAAAAACCCAACAACTATATTCTGATAACATTTTGCATCCATCAGATTGGCAAAAATTTAAGAGTTGGAGAATACTAAATGTTGATGAGGATGTAAAAGGTGGGAACTCATAGTTTTTGACAAATCTACACTGGAGAAGAATTTCATACTTTCTAGTAAGGTTAAAAATTCTATTACCTAGCAGGTCTAGACAATGTGCTCACTGCCACATTGTTTGCACACTTGGTCAAGAGGCAAACCTCTTAAGCTTAACCTTTCCTCTGACCCATGCTAAGGAGTGGCATGCCAGAGATTTTTAGGTGCTGGTTTTTCTGACTTTGGTGTTAAAGTAGTCAAGGAGGATAAACGGGTCTTTCTTGAAAGGCTGGAACTGAAATTACATATTCTGGCAAAGTTCTCCTTTGCTAGAAGTTGGTTAGGACAAACAGACACAGATGTTAATATTGTAATTACTTGGGGCACCTGGGTGGCTCAGTAGGTTAAACCTCTGCCTTCGGCTTAGGTCATGATCTCAGGGTCCTGGGATCAAGCCCCACATCCGGCTCTCTGCTCAGCAGGGAGCCTGCTTCCCCCTCTCTGCCTACTTGTGATCTCCTTCTCTCTGTCAAATAAATAAATTTAAAAATCTTTTTAAAAAATTGTAATTACTTGATGTTTGAATGTGGGAAGATTGTGATGTGCTCCTTATTTCCCACTGAATTTATGAGTTCTTTCAGTATTCACACCGAAATAGGGTTGTATTTTCACGTGGTAAAAAATTACAAAAACTGAAAAAATGAAATGTCCATCAATAAGAGATTGGATAAATAAAGGATGGTATTGCATAAAATGTAAATCTCTGTCGTAGTTAAAGATAGACTGGATCTACTTATATCATCAGAGATAAATCTCAAAAACTATAAGATTGAGTATTTTAAAAAGCAGTTGTAAAACGATAAAAGCAATATGATACTATGTACATAAACCTTAAAAATTTAAAACAATAATATATACCACTTATGCACACATCTACATGCAATAAAAGCATTAAAACATGAGTGGAAAGGATATACACTGGTTTCGGTTTAATAATAACAGCTGGAAATAGAGGAAGGGAAATGGACTTGGTGGGGGCACTCTTAAAACATATCTGTATTGGGTCACCAGGGTGGCTCAATCAGTTAAGCATCAAACTCTTGATTTTGGCTCAGGTCACGATCTTAGGGTCATGAGATCAAGCCCCGCATCAGGCTCCCTGCCAAGCTCTCTCCCTCTCTCTCTGCCCCTCCTCCCTCCACACCAAACGAAACCAAAACCCTGCAGCAAATCTGTATTAATCTTTTTCTTTAAAAAAAAGAAAAGGAGACATGGCAAATTGTTAACAAACTATCCTGTACGCATGAAATGTATATTGAATAATTTAAAAGAAAACAGTTTTAAAGAAAGACATGGATGTATATTAGCACTCTTTGGAACTTCACAACACACTCATAATTGCCAAGGAGATCCCATATTTAAAGCTCTCTTAAAACTATGATATAATAATAATAAGTAATATTTTTTAAATATCTGTAACAAGAACAATTCAAGGAAAGGAACTTTTCGGGTTTACCCTTTCAGAAGTTAATACAGGTAATTCCTTTTTCCTTAAATTGCTCTCTATAAATCATCAGGTATACACTGAGTTATACTGAAGGTTTTAGTCAGATCTCAAGTGCTTCCATACTTTTTCTTTGAAGTTTAAATATTTTCAGAAAGAACACTTCAAAATGTGACTGGTATCAATTCTTACTGTGTGTATGTAACACACTATTGCTATCAACTCCCTAAGGCATTGAACTTCCAATTAAGAGATACTCTGTGTTTTTTCTCTTCTTTGAAAGATAAAGCCTGTTGAGTTTTTTTGAAGCACTGTTTGCTTTTAAACTTAACATCCACAAGCAGAAATTACATGGTTCATTTAACTTGGATGCACTATTACGAAACAAACTTATTTTAAAACTGCTTTGCTTTCAAAAACAAACTCATATTTTGGAAACAACTTAAAATCACTTTATTTATTTATTTATTTGCTAAATAGGGTGCTTAACAATGCCAGAAATGAAAATCAAGGGGCTCTGATGTCCAGTTTTCCTAGAATTTATCCTCTAAAAAAATCCCTTGATGATAACTTTAAGATAATCTTACAAGAACATAATGGAAGTTTGGAGTTTGAAAGAAAAAGTGTTTTCAATTATCTGTGATAAATGAAAATGGACATGACACAAAAAACATAAATATTTAGTAAACGCTTAATGGGTAGCAAAACCCATGAGGGTAAGACTGCTTTGTATGTATCAGAAAGGTAGAAAAAAAATGAAAACCATGCCTTCAGAATCTGCAGAAAACATGACAGTAGAGAGGACAAAGAGAAGGTTAAACAATGTTAGAGACATTATTAACAAGCTGTGTTCAGCGATGCCAACAAAATACGGCATTAGGGAACCTAAATCAAGTGCACCCAAGGCTTTGGGGTCTGGAGGAACTTTATCTGTATGGATTAGAGATGATTCCAGGCAGTTCTAACACCCAATATCGACCAGCTACCCTTCTATTCAATTTCTGATAAAAGCGCTATACATCGGCAATCAAATATCCTGCAGGCAAGAAAAGACAAAAAGGAAGAGGAAAAAGGAGGAGCGATGTAAAGAGATACGGCTTTATTATATACAGATGGAGTGAATAGGTAGTCAAGAGTGAGTGATAAAGGTCTGAGAACAATGGCAATAGTTCAAAACATTTAGCCCAGGTAAGGCCTGAGCCCCATGCAATCCCTGCGGGTCCTCTCAGAGCTCAGGCGCTGGAGGTCCCACTTCCATGCCAGTTCAGGGAAGGTCAAGGGAGTAGGGTGCAGAATTAACACCCAGAGGACTCTGGACAGCATCTACTTACTCCTCATGTGTTAGTGTTACAAATTAAGCAAATCTTAATGCTGAGGGTGCACAGATGCCCACATGTGTGTATGCTACCCTAGGGAGCACCATTCCGCGTCACCAGACCTTGCCTTCCAAAGGACCACAGCTCTGCTGGGCTCCCTCTCAGAACTCTGAGGAGCTGTCCCAACATCTACAATTTAGAAACTAGCAGCATATTCTAGTACTAAAACAATACCTGTAAACAAACAAGATTCTAATATAGAGACTTTGCTGCTCTGAAACCTAAAAATTATAGATGTGGTTTAAACAAAAAATTCAATCACTAAATTATTTTATAACATGATAGACGTCCTAGCAGTAAACATAAGCAAGCTAGTCAATGATTAAAAACAAAATGGAGGGGTGGGGTACCTACTGTCCAGCACATAAAAGAATGACAATTATAATACTCAGTTTCCATAAATAGTATAGAAACCTCAGCTAGTCAGAGTTTTCAGGACTAGAATTATTCTGCATAGCTATTTTCAAAAAAATTTTTTAAAAACAGGTTATTAACCTGTCAGAATAGCTAAAAACAACAACACAAGAAACAATAGATATTGGTGAGGAAACAGAGAAAGGGGAACTCTTTTGCACTGCTGGTGGGAATGCAAACTGGTGCAGCCACTCTGGAAAATAGCATGGAGTTTCCTGGAGAAGTTAAAAATAGAACTACCCTAGGATCCAGTAATTGCACTACTAGGTATTTACCCAAAGGATACAAAAATACTAATTCAAGGAGATCATGTAACCCTCTGTTTATAGCAGCATTATCTACAGTAGCCAAATTATGGAACAGCTTAAATGCCCATTGATTGATGAATGGATACGGAAGATGTGGGGTATATATAAACTACAGTATTAGTCATAAAAAAGAATGAAATCTTGCCATTTGCAACAACATGGATGGACCTAGACAGTATTACACTAAGTAAAATTAGTCTCTCAGAGAAAGAGAAATACCATATGATTTAACTCATATGTGAACTTTAAGAAACAAAACAAGCAAAAGAAAAGAGAGAGAGAGAGAGACAACCAAAAAACAGACTCTTAATTATTTCCCTCCCCCTAACCCTCCACCCCTGCTTTACTGGAGGGAAGCCAGAGGTCGGAGCCAGACTCTTTTTTTTTTTTTTAATATTTTATTTATTTATTTGACAGAGGGAGAGAGATCACAAGGAGGCAGAGAGGCAGGCAGAGAGAGGGGGAAGCAGGCTCCCCGCTGAGCAGAGAGCCCGATGCAGGGCTTGATCCCAGGACCCTGAGACCATGACCTGAGCCGAAGGCAGAGGCTTTAACCCGCTGAGCCACTCAGGCGCCCCCGGACTCTTAATTATTGAGAGCAAACTGATGGTTGCCAGAGGGAGGTGGGCAGGGGAATGGGTGAAATAGGTGACGGGGATCCTGGAAGGCACTAGCGATGAGCACTGGGTGTTGAACATTCAACAAAAAGGTTGAATCTCTCTATTATACACATGAAGCTAATATTACACTGTATGTTAACCAACTGGAATTTGAATAAGACAAAAACAAACAGGTTTTTAGTTCTGTATTAAAATATTTATACTGTCAATATTTCATTTTATACTGTAAATATTTTTTAAAGATTTATTTTTAGAGAGAGAGAGTGCACTCAATTGGGGAGAGGGGAAAAGGGAGAGGGCGAGAATGTCAAGCAGATTCCCTGCAGAGCGTGAGGTCCACCAAGGGGCTCCATCTCATGACTCATGAGGCCGTGTCCTGAACCAAAACCAAGAGCTGGACGCCTAACCAACTGAGCCAGCCAGGTGCCAGGCAGGGAGAATGGGGGAAGCAGGCTCCCGGCTGAGCAGAGAGGCCGATACGGGGCTCGGTCTCAGGACCCTGAGGCCACAACCCGAGTTGAAGGCAGAGGCTTTAACCCACTGAGCCACCCAGGCACCCCTATTTTAAAAGAAAATCTTTCTGTAAACTTTTCTTGCTTTCTCAAAAAGGGTAAGTTAGTCTTTTCTCCATAATTCAGGATAATCAGGAGCACCTGGCTGGCTCAGTCAGAAGAACATGCTACTCTTGTTCTTGGGGTCATGAGTTCGAGCCCCATGTTGGGTATAGAGCAGTAAATGAATAAAAACCTAAAAAATTAATTCGGGATAATCATTATGAATGTGAGGAACAATAAATAATTCTCTTCAGTTACTATAATGAACAAAGATGAAACCATAAGAAACAAAAAGTCTATGAAATCCTTCCTCTGAAATACCAGCAAAATCTTTTTCTTTCTATTGTATATGAAATACCACCTGTGAGGTATCTAAGAATTGATAGAATAGGAATCCCAAAAGTGATGAAGCAGATTGGTACATGATTATTCCAATCACTAAATGCACAACATAAATACATGTGTGTTTCGGGGCGCCTGGGTGGTTCAGTGGTTTAAAGCCTCTGCCTTCAGCTCAGGTCATGATCTTAGGGTCCTGGGATGGAGCCCCACATCGGGGTCTCTGCTCAGCAGGGAGTCTGCCTCCCCCTCTCTCTCTGCCTGCCTGTGATCTCTGTCAAATAAATAAAATATCTTTTAAAATAAATAAACAAATATGCGCATGCGTGTGTGTGTGTGTGTGTGTGTGTGTGTGTGTGTGTGTGTGTGTTAGACTCATTTAGCGTAGCTCGAGAGACATTAGGATATCATTCAAATAATGCCTGTATGCTAAAAGACAAGGACACATTCCTAGTGAGCAACAACAAAACAACACAAAAACAACCTGCACTTAACTGATTTCTCTTTCAAATTACTAACAGTCCTGACAGGCCTTAGCAGAGCTGCCCTTTCACACAAGGGTGACTTGTCTGTGGAAGCTCTCACTACCAAGCTTTCACTGCCATTATCCCGTTAACCCTCATCTTCCTCCTTTATCTTACAGGGGAAAAAGTAATCTTACCTCAGTTCATTGTGCATGATCTAATTTTCAAAATTTCAAGATAGTATTCCTTCCTTCTGGTCTCTACCTAGGCCCTTTCTTCCCTATGTCCCGCGCCTTTCCCCCCAGATATCCGGTTCTTTGCCTTGTGTTATCCTGAGACGAGAGAGGTTAGACAATGAAAAATATGATTTCAAGGAACAGTAAGATCCTCATTTCCGTAGCATTGGTAGGTGAGGCCCCAGGTGTGTCCCAGCTCCTGAGGCATTCCCATTTCCCCTCATAGCTCCCAAGGCTGCAGAGATGTGCCTGGACGAAATCCCATTCCATCCGGACTCCTCCCTGTGCTTTCTAGGCTGATCAGCTAGTAAGACAAACCAGTCTGAACACTCTTGGTGGCTCAGGCTTTCCTGAAAGCTTACCTCCTTTGCTTTCGTTCTCTTCTCAGGAACCATAGACACACACATTTTAACAGTGAGTTTCCGGAAACCCCCTTCATGGTCTAGTCAGTGGGACTTCGTCTAATGCTGGGAATTTGGCATGAAAGAATGAAGCCAGGCGGTACCCTGGCAGAACCCAGGGGAGTTCTCTCTGTTGGCGTCAGCATAGTTCAGCATAGTTCCTATTAAGCCAAAGCCATTGTGTATTTCTTTCTCCTCATTCTCCCCTCACTTCATGTCATGATTTTTTTTAAAGATTTTATTTATTTATTTTTCAGAGAGAGAGAGAGAGCGCACAAGCAGACAGAGTAGCAAGCAGGGGCAGAGAGAGAAGCAGGCTCCCTGCCGAGCAAGGAGCCAGATGTGGGACTCGATCCCAGGGTATGACCTGAGCTGAAGGCAGCAGCTTAACCGACTGAGCCACCCAGGCGTCACTTGGTCATGATTTTAGAATGAGCGAGGCCTCCCTCCCTTTCTAGTTCCGTAGTGAAGAAGGGAAAACTGTCCTTCACTTCCTCCTTGAATTTTCCAAAGCAGGAGTGAAGAGAACCAGGTCCGCTCTCCGAACAGGAGGTGGCCGGCACGCTGCCCGTCGTTGGCAGTACGCAGAGCCTCATCTGCTCCTCCCCTTCCTCATTCCCACCATCATGAAAATCACAGTCAAGCTCGGGGAAGAGCAACTTATTAGAGCTGAGCTAATCAGCACTTGGAAAAACTTCCGTGAAAAGCAGACAATTGGGCTGCGGAGCTAAACTACTGGGAGGGAGAAAGTGCCAAGGGATGTGCTTCATCTGCTATAATAGTTAACTACCAATTCTACCAACTGTGCCATGAACATATGTGCCAAGAGAAATCACTTGATGTATGGTTCTGAGTAGCAAGGCTGTGTGAAGCCTAAGACCCTGCATTTTTAAACAGATGTTCACGCTGCTGACCCGCAGACCGTACTTCGAGTAGCAAGGAGCTATGGACAGCTCTGTCTTCAATTTTCATTTGAGAAATACATTCTAGATCTGTCTTAACTGCGTTGCATCATTTTGTTATTTTTTTTCTTTTTCTTTTTAAAGATTTTATTTATTTACTTGAGAGAGAGACAGTGTGAGAGATAGAAGAGTGAGGGGGTGGGGAGGGCAGAGGGAGAGGAAGAAGCAGGCTCCCCACTGAGCAGGGAGCCAGATGTGGGGCTCAACCCCAGGACCCTGGGAACATGACCTGAGCCAAAGGCAGACGTTTAACTGACCGACAGAGCCACCCTGACGCCCCTCATTTTGTTATTTTCCTATCAATTATAGCCTAAAAGAGATTTTTGCCATGCTGATTTTTCACCAATTCTCCCACGCTCTGATGGTACATAAATATAAATGATTATCTTCCAGAATAATTGGGCACAAAGGTCCAAAATTCGTACTCTAAAAATTTTTCTTTTGGGAGGCCTGGGCTTTCTGGGAAAGTCTCCCCCCAACCCTATAAAAACTCTGTTGCCTGTTCATCGCATGAACTATAATGGTGTTTGTTTTGTTTTGTTTCTGAGGAGGGTGATATAAAAAGATTGTTGGAGGGCGCCTGGGTGGCTCAGTTGGTTGAGCGACTGTCTTCAGCTCAGGTCATGATCCCGGAGTCCCAGGATCGAGTCCCACATCGGGCTCCCGGCTCCATGGGGAGTCTGCTTCTCCCTCTGACCTTCTCCCTTCTCGTGCTCTCTCTCACTCTCTCTCTTTCCTAATAAATACGTAAATAAATAAATAAAATCTTTAAAAAAAAAAAAGATTGTTGGAGAAGCTAGAGACAGAGGTGAAAATAACAGGATCTTTTATTGGGGAGATGTCTTTATAATTCTTAAAATTGGGGGCAAAACCTCCAATTTCTTCCCTATTCTCCAAAGTTTATCGTCAACTAGAAACAGAGGGCAATGGGAGAGAAAATGGAGCTTCTAGAAAAGAATATTTTGTATCTGAAGATAGAGAAAAGAGAGTGAGTGGTGGCTGGACCGCTGGGACCACTGGGAAAGCAATGAGGAAAGAAAAGTGCTGTGTGGGACTCCCTCCTCCCTGGAAAGGCGCTGCACTGGAGACTTTGACACACACTGGCTTGTGCAGTCTTCCCTTCCATCCTTGTTTCACACATGCTCAGTCATTTGCCCAAAGTCACAGCATCTGAATAGAGAGCCAGTATCTGAATCCAAGTCATCCTTGGGCAGTCGCCCATGCAAAACTATTTTTTAAAATTTTTGCTTCTTTCTAATATTATGAAGCATATCATACATGCAAGAGGCCACATTATGTCCACATGCACTTTATAATATCATAGTAAAACCAACACCTGTCTTCTCACCACCTTAGCTTAATAGAATTTTACCCAAGTATTGGAAGTTCCCTTGTGTCCCATCCCCGATTGTGTCCCCTCACTCTCTCCCTCCATCCGCAGAGGTACTGAATTTTGTGGTTATGATTCACTTGCTTTCCTTTATCCTATTATATACACGTATACACGTGTGTATACCTTTATACACACGACGGGAAGATTTCTTTTTAGATTCCTTAATTATCTATCAGGCCAAGGGGGGAATGGAGGTGAAATTGGAATGATGAAAACAATTGATAAAGGTCTGTATTTTTTTAAGTGGAAAAAGAAGCAAGATCAAGACGTGAAGCTTTTTTATCTTAAAGAAATGTTGGGGAGACTAGTGATAAAGTCAAGAGGAGCAGATGTGAGCAGAAATTCAGAGGCAAACATGGAGTTTTAAACAAATGGGAGGGTGACTTTGGGCACATGTCCTCAGCTCATCTGTATTCTCTTCTTCCTTTGCACCTCTTGGAACTCCTCACTCGTCCTCTGACAGACTGGGTAGGGGTCAGGTAACCACACATCTCCCTTTGCCTGTGAGTACTGTTTACGCCTGTTGTGCCGGCAAAACTGTACAAACTGTTCCTCCCTGCCCAAACTGGGCTGCCTTCGGTGATCTTGTCACCCTCAGCGCTGGGGATCGAGCAATGAATAAAACAGGATCCCTTCTCATTTGCAGCTTACAAGCAGTTCCCCCACATCTCATTATTTTCATCTGGTTGGTTCTCCCAGACACAGAGCTGGGCTATTATTAGTCCTAGCTCCTCCGACCGTGGAGTCCTTTATCTTGATTTCTTGACAATAATGTGTGAGAAACCTCCATTAGCCCCAACATTTTAGCTGAGATTGAACAGAAGTTCCTAGTAAAGGTGTTTCTGGAAAGACTGGATTAAAAAAGAGAAGAAAGATGACGTTTTCCGAAGACCCCCAAGGATGGAGTGCCTACATGTGGAGGGCACTGGCTGCTCAGTCAGGAGCCGGGTGGACACCGGTGACTCATCAATCCTGTAGAAGGAAACACTCGCTCTCTTTCAGCTGCACATTAGCACACAGCACTTTCCCCAGACTTGTCAGTTTCCCAACCTTCTGACACAGGGAAGAGACATTCCCACACAGCAGGGGCAAGGAGTTGGAGGGAAGAGCAATCAGTACAGTATAGAACTCGGTTTCCTTCCACAAAAAAGACTAAAGAGAAAACATACATAACACAGCTGCAACACTACAGACAGAACTAAATGGCGCTGTGAAGTACTACTTGTAAAGTGTGGACAACTCGTTCCCATAGCTCATTCATCTATTAAACATTTATTAAATGTCTGGGGCGCCTGGGTGGCTCAGTTGGTTAAGCGTCTGACTCTTGATTTCGGCTCAGGTCATGATCTCAGTGTTGTGGGATCCAGCCCCACGTCAGACTCCACGCTGGGCATGAAGCTTGCTTAAGATTCTCTCTCCCTCACCTTCTGCCCCTCCACCCCCACTCACAATCTCTTTCTCTTTAAAAAATATATGAGTTTATTTATTAAATGTCTATTACATCGCCGGCAAAGATTTCCGAAAGAGGAACATGAAAGAACTATAGAAGAAAAGGTTGATAAATTATTAGACCTTATTAAAATTGAGAGATTCTGCAATTTCAAAGACACTATCAAGGAGCACCTAAGTGGCTCCATCGGTTAAGAGGTTAAGCATCCGACTTGGGATTTCAGCTAAGGTTATAATCTCATAGTTTGTTAGATCGAGCCCTGCTGAGGGCTCCATGCTCAGCAGGGAGTTTGCTTGAGAGTCTCTCCCTCTGCCCCTCTCCCCACCCCACCCCCCGTATGCTCTTTCTCGCAAATAAATAAATAAATAAAGCTT
This sequence comes from Nasua narica, assembly GCA_028533885.1. Taxonomy (NCBI): domain Eukaryota; kingdom Metazoa; phylum Chordata; class Mammalia; order Carnivora; family Procyonidae; genus Nasua; species Nasua narica. The sequence goes on from CM052802.1 coordinate 48,341,424, forward strand.
TTAAAAAATTAAAAAAAAAAAGACATCAAGAGAATAGAGAAGCTACAAACTGAGAAATCACATATACATTTGTCATATTTGTATATATGCCTTCTTTTTTTTTAAGATTTTATTTATTTATTTGACAGAGAGGGAGAGATCACAAGTAGGCAGAGAGGCAGGCAGAGAGAGAGGGGGAAGCAAGGCTCCCTGCTGAGCGGAGAGCCCCATGTGGGGCTCGATCCCAGGACCCTGAGATCACGACCCAAGCCAAAGACAGAGGCATCAACCCAGGTGCCCCTATATGCATTCTTTATATATAAGCATTGTTTATATTATAAAAGAATATAGTTATATATATAAGAATGAGTATAAATCAATAATTTGGGGGTGCCTTTGGCTCAGGTCATGATCTCAGGGTCCTGGGATCGAGCCCCAAATCAGGCTCTCTGCTCAGCACGGAGCTTGCTTCCCACCTCTCTCTGCCTGCCTCTGCCTATTTGTGATCTCGCCATCAAATAAATAAATAAAATCTTTAAAAAAATCAAAAATTTGTAAAGAAGAAAGTCCATTTTCTAAAATGGGTAAAATATTTAAACAGTCACTTCACAAAAAAAGGATATTGAATAGCCAGTAAGTTTATGACAAGTTGTTCAACATCATTAGTTATTAGGGAGAGATAAATTCAAACCACAGTGAGATACACTATTAACCACCAGGGTACACAAGAATGGCTAAAATTAGAAAGACTGATGAGCACCTGGAACTCTAACACTGCTGACAGGAGTATAAATGGGTATGGTCACTCTGGAGAATAATTTGGAAGTATCCATTAAACAAAGCATATGTTTGCCATATGTCCCAGCAAATCAAATTCTGTGTATACCCAACAGAAATGAGAACATATTTATGTTCACCAAAAGACATATATAGGAATATTCAGAGAAACTTTATTCATAATAGTGATAAACTGGAAACAATCCAAAGGTCCACTGACAATACAATGTATAGAATAAACTGTGACACAGTTGCATAATAGAATATTACACAATAAACTGCTGCTTTGTAAAATATGGATGACCCTCATGGATACCATATTGTGTGCAAGAAGCCAGATATATACCATATGATTCCAGTGATATGAAGATATAAATACTAAAATTAGACCATAATGAACGATAGCTCAGAACAGTAGTTATTTTTATGATGGGGAGGTGGTAAGGACAGTGCACAAGGAAGTTTTTTGAGGTGATAGTATTCTGTATTATCCGGATTATGGCCACATGTGTGTATACATATATAAAAATTAATTGAGCTGTACACTTAATATTTTTGTACTTTGCTCTGTGGAAGCTATACCACAATTAGAAATGAAAGGAGGGAAGAAGAGAAGAAGGTGAAGGAGGAGAGACAAGGGGAGGGAAGCGTGGGGGCAAAGAGAGAAGATCAGACTGATTTAATAAGGAGTCACCAAAGAACCTATGGTAATTTCTATGATAATAATATAATATTTTCTGCTTTGTTACCAAGTCCCCAAAACCCAGCATTTCCAAACAGTAGAACATTTGTTCTTTGGTAGGTACGAGCAGAACAGAGTTTTCTTTACTGGTCCATCCTACAGGTGATTCATCTTAATGCTATTTTCTGTGAACAATAACCAGCTTCATGAATAAAATTAGTTAAACTATTTACCTAGACCCAGGGATTAATTTCAATTAAGATCAATTGCAACATAAAATAACCATTTGCTTAAAGGTTTACTAAAAAATGTATCTTCTGCCAAAAGAACGAGCACCTAAATTATTTGCATCGCTATTATAAAATAGAGTCAGTATTAACATCAATGGCAAGTAATAGCAGGTGAAGAAAGCCAAAATATCACAATACAACAGAAACTGATCTCTCACTATAGGAGTCAAGTAGGCTAGAAAATTATGTAAAAAGATAAAAGATAAAAGATGCTTTTATGTTCTATATATTCAAAAAGTAAATGTCAGAAAAGTCTTAACAATGTCTTTCGCACACAAAAATATGCAGCTAACATATGTTGCATAAACTTACTTCAAATTCCTGCTCAAGAAACAAAACTCACTTCTTGGGGCACCTGGGTGGCTCAGTCAGTTAAGTGCCTGCCAGACTCTTGATTTTGGCTCAGGTCAGGATCTCTGGTTTCTGAGATCTAACCCCATATCTGGCTCCACGTTCAGTGGGAAGCCTGCTTCTCTCCCCCTCCTTCTGCCCCTCCCCACGTGCTAGCTTTCTCAAATAAATAAATTAACTTTAAAAAAAGAAGAAAAAAACCTCATACTTCTGAAACAGAGGTAAATAATTACTATTTTCTAATATACGACTTCAGAAGATAAACTAAAAAAAATGAGATTTCTGTTTTACCAGAATGCTTTGGATTTCGAGCAATTTACCTTCTTAAGAAAAAGCATATTGCCAATTAATACCCTCTGCCCGCTTTAACTTTATTCTAGAGCTCTAACAATTTCACAAGAAAACACAAACACACCAATATTAAAATGGGTAAAGGACGTTCCGCAAAAGAAGAAACACAAATACATCGCCAATAAGCCTATGAGGCCATTTCTCCTTCAACAGTAATCAAACACAAGTGAATTGTACAGATAAATGCAAATTTTTACCTAAAAAATGGAAAAGATTTTTTAAATTAAAAAAGTTGTAAATGAAATTATGAAGGAAGACTTGGGGAAAGGAATTTCATTTCCAAGTGCAGCTTCAGTACTGAGCCAGGATAAATAGGTGAGCAGAAACACAAACTAAACTCTCTCAATTTAGAAAGTGATGAAATTGGTAGCAGTTTTATGCTAGTGTTTACTTTCATGCTTAGGGACTTTCCTTCTTTCTTTCTTTCTTTCTTTCCTTCTTCCTTCCTTCCTTCCTTCCTTCCTTCCTTCCTTCCTTCCTTCCTTCCTTCCTTCCCTCCTTCCTTCCTTTCTTTCCTTCCTTCTGGATTTTATTTGACAGAGAGAGACAGCGAGAGAGGGAACACAAGCACGAGTGGGAGAGGGAGAAGCAGGCCCCCTGCGGAGCCAGGACCCTGATGTGGGGCTCAATCCCAGGACTCTGGGATCATGATCCGAGTAGAAGGCAGCCACTCAACGACTGAGCCACCCAGGCAACCCAAGGATTCTTGTTCTTAAAAGTTCAGTAGTACTAAATATTCCTAGCTATTATAATGAAGAATTCTGTGTTTTTAAAAATGGATAAAACTGTCATGTCAAGACTACTGATTGTTTTCTTAACTAGCCACCTCTATGGTATAAAGCTAGTATTTTTACAAGATGCCTATAACCCAAATACTGTTTCTTATATGGTAGCATCTTATTCTGATGGCTAGGGGAATACATAAAAAGAAATTACTTGAGAAATAAACTTGCCAGTTTGAACTACAAAGTGAAAAGCATAATTTACAAGGCCATATATCGGATGGTACTTTTCTCTGCACACTGATGGTTAACACCAGAAATGACTATTCTGCTACAGAATTGAAGTGTATTCCCCCTTTTTAAGAGGCTACTGCTTAAAATGAAACTTACAAAAAAAATTTTTTTAAAGATTCTATTTATTTATTTGACAGAGAGAGATCACAAGTAGGCAGAGAGGCAGGCAGAGAGAGAGAGAGGGGGAAGCAGGCTCCCTGCTGAGCAGAGAGCCCGATTTGGGGCTCTATCCCAGGACATCTGATCATGTCTCAGATCATGACCTGAGACAAGGCAGAAGGTTTAACCCACTGAGCCACCCAGGCATCCCTAAAATGAAACTTTTTAATATATATAAAATTATATATTCAACATAATTTTAAACCATAAGAGCCTTTGCCCCTGAATTGATTATAATAGACCTAGAGGGAAGCAATTCAATTAAACAGTTGCCAAAAATTCATGAAGAATACTTAGGTCATGGGCTGGGCTGGAGGGCAAGGTCAGGTGAGAAAAGGGCTCAATCCTCCCTTCATTCTTCACGTTTAAGTATGGGGCAGGAACACACAATGCTCTTGCATTAGCCCCAAGATAGTTCAGGACCCAGAAATATTTGGAGGTGCAAAGACAGAGATAGCAAGAATCTCCACAAAGCGATTTGCAGACTTCTAGGGAAGTTTTTCAATATACACAGGAAAGAAGTGCATGTAATTTACCACGCTACCAACATGGCAGCAAGAGCTTGAGTTTAAACTTAGGAAAAGCATTCATAGTGAACAGTCAGGTTCATGGTGGGGTGACCTTAGAACTTATCATCCAAAGGATCTTTTCAGAGTAAAAGGGGATGCTAGTAATGAGGGCCAGGCAAGAGAGGAGGGAGGGCACCTGTATGAGTCAGCTGTTACAACAGGGGATGGTTCAATCAGCTTATGCTCCAGGCCCCACGAAGGAAGGGGAACCTCTTCCACCACTCTTGCTCATGAGAAGCAGGTTACGAGTTTGTCTTCTTCAGCCTTTTTCCTTCCTCACTTCTCCCTGGTATTTACATCAAAACATTTTTTTTTTTTCATTTACAGTTCAAAGCTTTTTGCCATTACAGTGATAATTAATCTCACTGTGGAAATTTTGACAGTTCGACAAGTTCTTTAAAGCCCTACAACTTTGGGGCACCTGGGTGGCTCAGTGGGTTCAAGCCTCTGCCTTCGGCTCAGGTCATGATCTCAGGGTCCCGGGATCGAGCCCCGCATCGGGCTCTCTGCTCAGCAGGGAGCCTGCTTCCCCCCCTCTTTCTGCCTGACTGTGATCTCTCTCTGTCAAATAAATAAATAAAATCTTTAAAAAAAAAAAGCCCTACAACTTCATATTGCCATTTTATTAACTTGCATTCAATTTCTAGATTGCATCGTATTGGCCCCCTGCAGAATAGCCATAACTAAATTATATCCCAGGCCAGTTTTAGGAGCTATAAAAAACACCCCCAAGAAATTTGTTATTTAGTCTATTATAAGAAACTGTCAAACATTGTTCCTTAGACCATAGAGTTCTCTTTATAAAGGTGCCCCAGAGAAAATTCTGATCTGAGTACAAAGAAACGTTATAACCCTCTAGATGGGTCTCTGATTATGTTAAAGACCGAACTGAGTAAATTAGACCATTTCTTATTTTACTGAGAGCATAGGAAAGTTAGTGCCAGATGTGAGATGCAGTCATACCAGTGGATGGATCATTATGATCAGCAGGTTTAGCCTTATCTTTCATTTCTTGGGTTCCAACTTTGTTTTCTCTTGGTTATTTTACTATATTTGCAAATTGCACTACTTTGGCATATTTTACGCCCCCTAGTAAGCCCCCTGAAATCTTTGCTGGATTAAGATACAGTTACAAGAGTAAGAAGGAAAGGAAGCGAGGGAACAAAAATAGAACTACTGTTTCCAAATTCTATTTTTACTTTAATCAAAGTCAGAGTCAACCCTGTCCTCACTATCTTCTCTAAGTAGGGCCCCAGTACCCAGTGGCAGCTGCCTAAGGGCAGTGGGTCATAGCGGAGTCTCTGCAGACTTGTTTCGGTCAGAGTCTAAACTGCTCTCTCCCTTCTTAGACAACGGTGACACTAAGCACCCACCATCAGCAGGAAGTGCTCCTCCTAGAGGTGACCCTCCTGAGCCGAGCTGCCCACCGGCTCTCCCGTGGTTGTGCACCACCAGCACCCGCCTGTCTTCAGGAAGACCTGCCTTCTTAGAAGTGCTTTTGATGAACAAGGAAATACCTTTTTTACTTTGTGCAAAGCTCACCGGCCACACGCAGAAATGAGAACCACAATCATGGCTTTACCAAGTCCCAAGTACTAATCATGCCAACTCACCAGCTCAGACAGTCATCAACTAGCTGGCTCTAAGCAGTGGCTTCACCGGCTGCAACACGTAGGAGTGTGAATACGAAGAACTGCAGGAGGAAGTTATCTGTGGCAAACTTGCCAGATATGAGCAATAGATGTGGAAATGAAGACGTGATCAGAGGAAAAATATGTGTGACAAATTGTAAGATAAATTTATGGCAGAGACTTATTAGAAGTCCATTCATACCAGAACTTTTCATTTGCTGTGTTACGTGTGTTTTTTTAGGACATAATGCTCAGCCTTCCAAAACTGTTCTTATTATTCTAGTCTGCACAAATTTCATTTACATATTTACATAAACAAAAGGTTCAAGATTTTACACATCTGCTATATTTGGTTCTGTGGTAAATGATTACTTATCATTACTTATGCAAAAGATATATTTGGGAAATGGGCTCAAATATTTACAAAAATTATAATGTAAAGAAATGAACTTTAAACTCAGGAGACCTGGGTTTCACCCCAGCTTGGCTACTAGGCAGCTGGATGCCTTTGGGAAGACCCTCTTGATATTACTGAATCCTAATCCCCATTGGGCTACACCTGTAGTTCTCAATTAATGACTTTAATAAGAGGTTGGTTAAACTGCGGACTCCTAGGTCCACTCAAAATCTACCAAATTTCTATTTCTGGAGGTGGGGACAGGAATTTGTTTTTTTCTCCAGGTGACTTTGATTTGGATATCTAAGCAACACATTCTGAGAAACACTAGACCTCTTCTTTAAAAAGGCCCACAAAATTTTTGTTCCAAGATTAGATCAAGTTGAATTTTCAACATCCTTCCCCCAAAAAGAGTCCATCTGCCTTTCATGGACATGGAGATGAAAGAAAATGATTGTAGGATTTCCCATTAGCCTTCCTGGATATCAATAATTATTTTGTAAGTGGATTACTTAATAGCAATATAGTCATGGTGCCTTAACCATAATTGTTTTTTGCAATATGGCCAACTCAAAAACAATGATTCACCAGGTCATATTATTATTAATAATACCTTTTTAATAATAATCACAAGTGTACAGATTATCAAAAGCCTCCTGCTAGCTTCTGCATACCAGCAGTACAACCATTTCTAAACACTAAGCTTTTAATTGTAGCATTAATATTAAAAATAAAGTCTAAATTATTATAAAATATTAAACATAAAGTTATATTTCTAACAAAAATATAGTTATATTTCTAATATATATGTTATACTATATAAGTAGCAATACATAGAAAGATTGCTTTTTAGAAGCCAAGTTCACCTAGAAACAGTAGAGTTTGCGCAAAACTTTGGGTGATCCTGAAGGAACAAAACTTCAGTGCTCACAGCAAACATTATATTTCAAATATCAGACGTTTCGAAATCTGGATGTTGCTGACAGCCAGTCTGCTTCTATAGAGACACTGATAGAAAATTCTGCATCTGCTAACACGTTTTTGTAACACATCAGAGAATTTGTTTTCTCTATAAAAAAAGGAGTTTCTACAAAATACAATCATACTCCTAGACTGTCACCTTTTGCATCACAAACACAAAGTCCTCATGGATGCTACTCCCTTTAAAGTGCTATGCCCTAGATGTGGCTGGCAATTAAGCCTGCAATTTGGACTACACTCACTGCACGTGGACCATCAACATGCCTTTTTGCAATGTCCGTGGCCTGCTTCCCAGAGCTAAGGCCAACAGGCACTCTGGAGCCTGCCCCTCCTTGGCTGCTATATGCCACTGTGTTTAGAGATAGACAGCAAGTTGCTGCAGCTGAGGACGGCTCCTGGCTTCCTGCCAACACTGCTTCAGGGTCCCTTAGTGGTGTTGCTTCTAAAAGTGAACGCATATGTACCTTCATTCGGAGCCACCACGGTGCAATAGTTTGGATATACTGCTCCTGCTGTTCTGCTGTAGCCAGATTATACAAGCGCTGCAAGGCCCTCCCCGCCTCCGGGACTGCTGAACTTCCAAACACATGGGGCTTTCTGGCCAGCATGAACCCACATTGTCGAGGCAGGAAATGCCAGGGAAGCAGTGGCCTACCTCAACCCATGACTGACAAAACTAAGAGTTTTAATACTGCCCTTATTCCTCTCCCCAAGGGATGGCATGGCTCTGACTCCTACAGTGACGTTCGGAATGTCCCCATGGGAAATGGTTAACTTCCATTTAACCATAGTGGAAACTGACGTGATAATTAGCCCCTTTACTGGCTGGCTTCCCTTCTCTGCTCCCTTCCTCATTCCCTACAAGTATTTCCTGAATTCCATCTGTGCTTGAATCCCTGTCATAGAGTCTGCTTCTGGGAGAACCCACCTAAGACACCATCTCATGGAGTGTCATCTCCCTCAAAACAATCTTTCACTGGATGTGTTTTGTTTGTTTGTTTTTTAAAGTAAACTGTACCCCCAACATGGGGCTTGAACTCATAACCCTGAGATCAAGAATTGCATGTTCTATTGACTGAACCAGCCCGCTGCCCCACACTGGATGTGGTTTTTAACATTTAGGATTGGCTGATGTGTAACCTCCCAGTACCTCCCCAGTACCAAGTTAGAATCTCTAGTTAAATAGAATATAAAATCTGAAAAGAGATTAATAAATATCATTTTACCCTTCTGCTGATTCATCTTTTATATTTGAGGAGAGTTGAGCTCCAGAGAGGTGAAATGATTCGCCTAAGGTAACATAATCAGAAAATGGCTGAAACAGGAGCAGAATTTAGATATCTTGGCCACAAGCTCAGGGCTGAAGACACTATGCTTCAAATCTATAAAGAAACCAGTATGCTATTTCATTAAATCAAAGCTACATTATGACTACATAGAAGGCAGACAACTTTTTCTACATCTTTTTCCCCTTCCATTTTCTCATAAGTAAGGTCTTCTAGCCTGCAAAATAGGAGTGTCTGCACATATCTTAGTTTAAGTTTTATGATCCTATGCTGAATTAGTAACATGATGATCAAACATAAAAACACAGATGTATATATCTTAAGAGATTCCTCAAAACAGCATTTATGTCTATGTCTTCATGTTACCTGTCTAAACTAAATAACTCTTACAGGTTTCTTCTTTTCTCTTTTGCAATTATCCAAGTTGTACAAGGTTTCTACTCAGAGGGGATTTAAAAACTCTAACTTTGCCAACCTACCTCGTGACTTTGATGGCTTTCTACTTTTCACCAACATACACTGCCATTGAAAAGGGTGGAAAGAACTACTTAGCATTAGAACTATTTCCGTTTCCATATGCATTAGACATTACTGTTTATTGTACTTACACCTTGACCAACCTTGTTAGAAAATTTATAAACCCAAATTTGTGATTAGGAGGACTTCAACAAGAACAGATCTTATAATGGAAGTCCAAATCCGCCCCTCCTACTATGAATGAGGAATCTAAGCCCCAGGGAGGTCAAGTGATTTTACTGAGTTAACATAGCTAATAAGTAGTGATCCAGGTCTTCGGATTTCTGGTTTAGTTCTTTCCCCAAATGGTTATTATGAATGTTCTTTTCTGAAGTCACCTACATTATTGGTACAAAAATCCCAAAGGTTATGAGGCTATGATAGAAACAGCTTTATCACCTGCCCACACTCTTCTCTCTGTGCTAAAAAACCACTGAGACAGTTAGGTGGCTAGTCCCTCAGCCCTCTGATCCATCATCAATCCTGTCCCATGCCCAAGCCTTGGCTTCAGAGCACCAGAATCTTTTGGGAATTTAATCAGAGACTTTTTCAAATCACAAGTTCCAAGAGGAAATTACTCTAGAGATATTTTTAGATCATTCAATATTTAAATTTCCTAAATGCATTGTGTTCAATGCTACTCAAATTTCCAACTCAGAAATAAAACTGAAAGATGTGTACATGTTAGGACCTGAACATGAGTAACTCTGATGGGAAAAGTGTCTAGTAGGGTAACAAACACTGGGGTTTTGCTTCACCAAAGTCGTACAAGTCAGGACAGTGTCTTTGGTTATCAAACTCCAAACACTGAAATGACCTAGAGATAACTGTCTTTCAAAAAAGCATAGAGTAGGTAAGAGTCAAACTTGAAAATTCAATAGCTAGCCATTTGTCACTAGGAAAAATCCACTATTTTCTACATACGGAATTTTCTTAGAAATGTGACATTCAAATTGTAATATTCATAGTAGTGTGATCTTTAATTAGAATGTATCAGTTTCTTACTCTACAACCAAATAAATATTTCTCAATTTCCTCTTCTACTTCAATGTCATTTTAACTCATTAACATTACCTGTGTTAAATTTAAAAAGGGAAGAAGAAGAAAGGACATTGCAATAAACCAGGAAAGCAACAAAACATTTTTTTTTTCTATTTCTATCTACTCTGCTATTCTGTATTGTGGCATTATAATGGAAAGAGCATTGGCTAAAATTCGGGAGTCCTGGGCTAGTGTCCTGACTCTCATTAAACAATGTAATGCTTTGATTGCTTAATCTGCAAAATGAAGACAATCAAAATTAACTACCTCCCTGGATTCTCTGGGAAGCCCATATGAGCTTCTTCTGTGAAATAAGTTGCATCTGTAAGTGGAAGGCAACCTGGTGCCAGCGGCTGGGAGGAAATATGGGCATGTCTATCCAGCTAAACAATTCCTATAGGCAATTACTATAGCAGAGAACTCAGGCAAGTGGAGGAAAAAGCCAAGAAAGAGGGGGCAATGCAGAGCAGCAGCAACAAGACCCATAGAGTCCCCCCCTTTCAACCCATTGCTTTGTGCAGGGACATGGATGAGGGGGCCCCAGACCAGCTTCAGACCAGAACTCCAGAGATAAGGAGGAACACACAGAGTGGAGATTAATGTGGAGAAAAGATGGGGAAAGCAAATGTTGCTAAGTATCTACTCACTTCTGAAAAGACCACCAGAAGAGAGAAGAGTATGTACCAGGGTTTCAGAAAAGAAGCAGTGAGAGCCAGAGATAAGTCAAAGGGTGATGGAGCTCACACTACCTATGCCCTCACGGTTCTCACTGCTCTTTCACATTGTTTCAAAGGAACCTCTTGATAGCTTGGTCAGGGACCAGGCAGGTTAGTAGCATCTCCATTTTGTTGAACAGTACCCTGAGACACAGAGAGCTTGATGATTTGCCCAAAGTCACCTATTTTGTAACTGAGAAATCCAGGATTAAAACCCAAGCTCTCTCATTTCCATTACCAGTAGGTTTTTGGTTTTTTTTTTTTCTTTTCTGCTATCATTGGTAAATGGTGAGAATTTTATATGTTGAATTTTAAATGAATTATTCTTATTTTATACCTGAAGTAGAATATACTCATAGTAATTCATATTTTTAAGAGGATGAAGTATAATCTGAATATCAGATCAACAAAAACATTTCCTAAGATAGATAAAATTTATTTAAAAACAAAACAAGGGCTAGGCATTTTGAGGAATCCAGTGAATCCTTAGATAAGCCTCAATACTCTAGCAGAGATTTAGTCAGTGATGACCCAGTAAACATAGAAAACGTTACGATTCAATTTAAATGACTTGTGAAGTGTTAACAACCCCTAGTTGCTTTGACTGCTTTGGTATTTATTCTGGAAAATTATAGACTTTGATATCTAGAACTGAAGCAGAAATGAAGGAAGCTAACTGTTTGCTATGAGTTTTTTATTTTTCACTTAAAGACTAAGAAAAAGTTATCATTCACTGATGGAGGAATGCCCAAAACATGGTATCCATTCAGCTCACAAAATCCTGATTGTGCTTTCTATAAGGAAGAGGTTTCAGCAAACATGTAAATGGAGGAATATATATAAGTGGATATAGAGGACTATCCATATGACTATACAAACTTCCAAGAACAGGACAAGGGGTTAGCCACAATGAAAAGAGAAATGAAACAACTGAACTAATAATATCCAAACGAAACCAAACTGGAAACTTTTGGCAGCTAAGGTATCCTCCTTATCGATCTCTGAAGTACAGGAGTCTAGCACAGCTGCATGGCAAGAGCTTATTGCTCCCTTCTCTCTGTTCCCAATGGCAATTTGTGTATATCTCTATATGAGAGTACTCTAATTCAATCTATGGCCATTATTCACTAACACCAGCTCAGACTTCATCTACCTTAACTCCCCTATCCAATTCTGAATGGTCTTTTACCTTAAACTCCTGCAGTATAAAGACTCAAACATAAAAGAAAATACAAAGAGCATACCACTTAGATTTAGATGATGTCAATCAGGCAGAATGACATACATCAAAGAGATGATCCAGAAGTGTTTAAAGAACTGACAATTTACAAGATATGGGCAGGCAAGGGAACCTTGGAAGCAATAGTGGAGTACAGTAGGAAGCCTACCACGCCTGAATGCAGAAGCAAGGGAAGGACAGAGGGCTGGAACTGGCAAGATCTGAGTTGTAGAAGCTGTAGAAGAGGTCCACCCATCAGAGGCTGTAGCCTTCAATGGCAGAAGGAAACCTCCACCACGTAAACTCCCGCTCCTGTCCTCTCCTCTAAAATTTCCCATTGCCTAAACCAAACTAGAAACCAGAGGGCAAAGAGAGCGTGGTCCATGCAGTTTCCAAATACAGTTCAAAGGAGCATAGAGGAGGGTAAAGAGTGGATCTGGAAGGGCAAACAGAGAATATCCAGAGACTGAGGTTGCCCACAGGGCTGTTTACTGAAGTAGAATTTATAATAGTGAAAACTCAAAAAGAACCTAAATGTCCATCAAGAGTGGCATGAGTAAAAAAAATCATTTTACATACTTCAATGAGGTGAGAAAATGCTAATGCTAATGCTAAGTGAAAAACAGAGCAGGAGAAAAAAGGCTCTAAATTGCTGCCTTTGTGGTATCATCTTTAGCGCTAATTCATATGAAAATATGCATAGGAAAAGAACAAAATGTTAATAATGTTATTCATGGATAGTGAGATTATGGATTATTATAACTACGTGGTAAAGCTGCCAAGATAGCTAAGGCAACTGTAGACTACTACATCAATGAATAAAATGAGAATCTCCATGATAAAAGAGCAGCCTCTCGGAATGTTCACTGGTCTGAGCACATCTATAGAACTGGACAGGACATTTTAAAAGGGGCATCAGGGGTGCCTGGGCGGCTCTGCCAATTAAGCATCTGACTCTCGATTTTGGCTCAGGTCATGATCTCAGGGTTGTGAGACCCAGCCCCACATTGGGCTCCTCACTCAGTGGGGAGTCTGCTGGAGATTCGTTCTCTCCCCTCCCCCTCCCCCCACATGCCACTGTCCCTCCCCCTCCCCCCACATGCCACTCCCCCCCCCCCCAGTTTGGGCTCTCTCTCTCTTTCTCTCTCTCAAATAAATACACCTATCTTTAAAAAAATTTTTTAAATAAAATAAAAATAAAAGTGGCATCAACCAATCAAACCTCCTCAGGAAAGATAAAGTGATACTTTAGGGTCTGAAATCTAACTCATGTGAGGAACAGAAGAATAAATTGAGCATGTTTCTCTATTACTTTCCATATTTCACATCATACTTTCTCATTTCCCCTAGCAGCTCTTTAGACGAGGTATATAGAGATATATAGAGAGGTCTGTATTATAATCATTCTAACTACTAAAAAGATTATGCCTTCCCAACCCCAATATATCATTTAAAATAAGAACAATTCTAAATCTTAGAACAAAATTTAAATATCTTGAAATAGCATTAATCTCCAGGCATAATCTGGATTTTTTTCTCTCTCATCCCTGCTTTGCTGATGTTGTAAGTATACGCTTAATTTAACAAGTAGGTAATCTAGCACAGAATACAGACTTAGATCTTCCTCAATTTATGATGGGGCCACATCCTAATAAACCCATCATAAGTTGAAAATATCATGTCAGAAATGCATTTAATAAACCTAACCTACTCAACATTATAACTTAGCCTAGCCTACCTTAAATGGGCTCAGCACACTTACATTAACCAAAATCGTCTAACAGAAAGCCTATTTTATAATCAAGTGTTGAATGTGTCCTGTAACTTATGGAATACTGCACTGAAAGTGAAAAACAGAAAGGAAGAGCTGTATGGGTCTGGAATGGTCGTAAGTGTAGGGGCTGTGACATGTGGCTGAGTGGGGGACTATAGCTGTCCCACATCATGAGAGATGTTGAGGTCATGCCGCATACTGCGAGCCCAGAAAAGATCCAAATTCAAAATCTGAAATACAGTTCCTACTGAATGTGTATCACTTTTACCATAGTAAAATTGAAAAATCAAGTCAGAAAATCATAGGTGAATCACTATGAATTGGAGGCCATCTGTATAAAGTATTTCAGTGTTAGAAACTATGTGTGTGTATACAAATATAAATATAACCATCAATTTAGGGATTTTATATAACCTAGCCAGTGTATCAGGGATGGTGTTGAGAGCTGTGAAGGATTATAATTCTCCAACCCCTGTGAAGTTGAACTTCCTGTATTTCTCAGCCCCTTTCTTGTGCCTCTTTTAATATTTTCTCTTCTTTCTTATTATAACAGTAAGTATGGAAACTTTTTATTATTTTAACAGTGGATATTGCAGCTTCTCTAAAAGACAGGAAAGTGAGACTCAGTTCCCAAGGAGAGAGCCTGAATTGGTTTGCCAGGCCACACAGTAGGGCCTCCCTCACAGCAGGTGCCCAGAGTGTTTGTTTAATAAATGAATTGCACTGGTGTGGTTTCACACTCATGTCTACTTACCTTCCTGAGTGTGAAAAACACAGTTGCTGAAGACATACACCAAGACTGCTTTTGAGAGAGGGAACATCTGCTAAATTACCTGAGTCACAAATGAAAGAAACAAGCCTGAAGCTTCAGTTGCCATTATCACTGAATAATTGTTTTTAAAATTAGAGAAAGCCTACAATAAGCAGAACTGTGGTTTACGATAAAGTAGTCAATTTTCAGTTGTACTCCAGATATTGAGCAGTACTCTTGAGTCTCATAATTTATGCCACAGCATGTTTTTAGTCCAGCATAATGGGAAAAGAAACTTACCCTCTTTTATGACCTACTGTGAGTTAGTTCTGTGCATTTAATAATACTCATAGAAATTAATGAGTTTTCTTAAATATAATTTTTTAGATCCCTCAAATACGTAAAAGTTAAAATAATATTCAATTTTCAGAGGAATGGGCACTAATGACAAACTCTATTTCCTATAGAGACAAAGGGTATTCAAAGGATTTTCATAATCCTTTTACTTCAAACTCTCTAGATCTACGTCTTTCAAGCCAACAGTATCTCCTGTAAATTTGGAGGTTGGGTCACAAGCAATTTCTTCCCTCTTTTAGAGCTGTGATTAACTTCTATGAAGAGTGAAAAAAATCAACATTTTCACCTCAGATTTCTTTACATAGTCTGTGAATCATGCCAGCAACAAGTAGTAAAACTCTGGCTTATAGATTGGAAATCAGGAGCAACAAGTTTAGTTAACACTTCAGGGACTGAGTCACTGATTCTTGGCAGAATTATCTCAAGCCAAGGGTGCCCCACTGAGTTCCCAACACATGTGAATTCTTCATTCTGAGATACTCCCCTTTTCTGCAGTGGGACAAGCATTTCCAGGAGAATGAGTCTTTCCTGTTTTGTTCGTTTGTTTGTTTTTGTTTGAGAGAGAGTGTTTATGTGTATGTGCAAGAGAGAGAGAAAGTGGGGGTATGGGCAGAAGGAGAGGAAGAGAGAGAAGCCCAAGTAGGTCCCATGCTCAGTAGTGCGGAGCCTGACACAGGGCTCCTTCTCACAACCCTCAGATCATGACCTGGAGCTGAAATCAAGAGTCAGACCTTTAACTGGCTGAGTCATCCAGGCACCCCCCCTTTCCTGGTTTTTGAAAGGATTATATAGCTCTGAGAGCAAGTGGATAACTACACTTGAATTGGATATTGGATGCTTCCATTCTTTAGCTAACTACCTACCACACACACACATACACACACACACATTCTATTAACTACTCATTCGGTAAGCTTTAGTTTTCTCATTTTTTGGTGAAAATATTACCAGCTTTGGAGTTACAAAGCCCTGGGTTCAAATACTGCCCTGTCATTTACTAACACTATCAGACTCAGTTTTCTCAGTTGTAAACAGGGGAGGAAAATTACCTACCTAGCAGAGCTATTAGGAAGATTAAATGAGATGCACTGAGTATGAAAACAACTGTCACATAATAGGTACTCAGTTCATTAGTGCCCTTTGTCCTATTTATTCTTTTTTTTTTTTTTTAAGATTTTATTTATCTATTTAACAGAGAGAGAACACAAGTAGGCAGAGAGGCAGGCAGAGGCAGCGAGAGGAGCAGGCTCCCCGCCGAGCAAGGAGCCCAATGCAGGACTCGATCCCAGGACTCTGGGATCATGACCTGAGCCGAAGGCAGCCGCCCAACCAACTGAGCCACCCAGGCGTCCCATTGTCCTGTTTATTCTTGACAAAAGTTTTCTTGTGTTTACTCAACTGGCAGGAGAGGTGGGGAATTAGGAGGCTGAAAAGAATTCTCCTTGCTCATTCCCTCAAGCCACACCCACTTTCCTCAGAAAACATGACCCCCTCTTTGCCCCTGAAAAAAAGCAAAACATTCCCAAACCGAGTTGGCTGTCACTTTTGCTGTTTGTTGATCATTTACTGAGTGACATAAAGGTAAAAATTGGTACTCCTCTTTGTTTAACATCAAGCTTTGTAAATTTGTGGGTTTGTAAGCAGGGTCTGATTTCACACAGAGAAAAGCAGCCAGGAAACCTGTCCTGAGCAAGGATGTTGACACATAAATTCCTGGGGGGCTTCTCTGGAGGGAGAAACCACATGATGATGAAGGATCCAAAGCCTCAAAGCATCTTCAGCAGTTATCACCTAGATCTGGAGCTGGTTGTCCCCTTATGGGTATTAAAAAAAACTTTTAATAAAAGTGAAATAACAAGGAAGGGTACAATTAATTGCCAGCAATGTACCGGCTATGAAAATTTCCTGGTCAAAGTACTTGAAACTTCTCACACGGTGAAATTAGAACAATTACAAGATGCAAATTGGTAAAAGTCAAAACTTGAGCAAAAGCCAGACATTCAGTTGTACTTTACTTTTATCTTGAAAAAAAAAATGCAAAATCTCATTTTAGACTAGCTTGTTTAAACATGTTTACTGACATACAAGAGTACAAATGCTCTTGTTTCAATCCAAGGTATGCGCCAATGAAGGATTCCTGATCAATAATCGAATCTCTTCCAGACAAAATTATTTTGGGTAGCTAATACTAAAAGAGAATAGTTTGGTAATCCTACCTTTGAAGCAACTACATTGTCTTGTTTTGCCGACAATAACAACTTCTTAGTTCGTGGGAGCTACACAGTGGTGGAGCAAGCCAACAATTGCAAGGCAGTTGAGCCAAGAATGGCTGGCGATGCCTATGGGAGCCTCCACTGCACGGGCTTTTAAAGGGCCAGCCCAGTTCTTAGGTTTGCGCATGGCACTCATGATGAGGGAGGCACTGTATTTCCACATGAACGTCAACAGTTTGCTTCGACCGTCATATCTTTCTCAGGCAAGATCAGGCATATTCAGGGTCGTATGGTCGTAGGTTGCCATATCTTCTCCAAATAGCAGATGCAAAAATAATCAAGTCGTACTTTCACAGGACATTTATAAACCCATCAGTATTATCAAAACATTTAAGTGACAAGTTATAAATAAAGTATATTACATGTCATAGCAGCAGCATTACTTCAAGCTCTGTGAAGGGAGTTCTTGCATGAGTACAATAGGGATAGACCCTATAATTCAAATTGGCATTTTGTCATTATAAAATATGGCCATGCAAGTTTAACAATTTTTTGACCTCTGAAACTAATAATACACTATATGCTAATTAATTGAATTTAAATAAAATTAAATTAAAATTTTTTTGAAAACATGAATTCGGTTATTTTTAGTGGGGTGTGTTTTGTTTGTTTTTTGGTAGTAGGTAAAATACTACTTATAGCAGAAACTCTGAAAGTATTCAGTATGTCAGTAACTGGACTCTAGTATATACAGGGGCTAAATAGCTAGTAACTCAATCTTGCAATCAGACAATCTTACAGTTGTTGGCTTATGAAACAGGGAGGGGGGTTTCCAAAATAGTCACCGGGAAGTTAAATGAATCAGTTGGGCTCCTGTCAAAGATGGGTATAGGCCAGGAGCAGGGAGGCACAGTCTACAATCCAAGAGAACCAAAAAGAACAGCTGCCCTGAAATCAGAAAATCTGCTTTAGTCCCACTTTCTTCAACCGCACTGCATTCTTCAAACTTCAGTCTCCTCACCTATAAAATGAGGGTGTGGGCTTACTGCACAGAACCATTATGAGCCTTAAGTGGGATAAAATATCAGCAATCGTTTATAATTCTTCTTTTTTTAAGATTTCATTTATTTGACAGAGAGAGAGAGAGATCACAAGTAGGCAGAGGCAGGCAGAGAGAGAGGGGGAAGCCGGCTCCCTGCCAAGCAGAGAGCCCGATGCAGGGATTGATCCCAGAACCCTGAGATCAACCATGACCTGAGCTGAAGGCAGAGGCTTTAACCCACTGAGCCACCCAGGAGCACCAATGGTTTATAATTCTTGAAGTGTAAAGCCAACATAAGGTAAAATCTGTATTCAGATTCAGGGACACCTCAATGATAAATTAGGAAGTAAAACCAAATGATTCAAGCAGCAGGACTTCTAGAGACCTCAAGTTAGAACTGCCCCTAGCGGCTCTGCTTTAGGAATTCTGATATCCCCATTGAGCCTGGGTAGCAACTGTGAAGTCTGAAGGCCACCTATCTTCCATTCTACTGCCTGTGCCAAGACTTTGGGAGAGGAAGGGGGGCATATAAACTAGGCCCACATCTTGGTTATGTTGTTTCCTGACAAAGGTTGGGCAGAAGCCCCAAACATAGGACCTAGACACATTACTTTTGCATTGCATACACTTTAGAATTTCTCTTTAAAATAGTTTTTTCTTCTAAAATTTTAATGTACTTATATTTCTATGAATTTACATATTTTTCTCCACTACTTAAAACAAAAATTGTCTAGTACCAAAAATTAACTTGATTTCCTATATATGTTATAATTTCTCATTGTGAAACTGAAGACCTAAATATACTCATTGTGGGAATATAAAGAAGGCAGTATTAACCACAGTGATTTCAATTTGTAGTGATTAACTGCAGGACTCAAGACCACAGGTAGAGAATCCCAGCCCTGGACCTTATGAGCTCTGTGATATCAGCTAAATTACCATACCTCAGTGTGCCTCATTTTTCTTCAAAATGGGGATAATAAGAATACCTACCTCCAAGGGATGTTATGAATTAATTGCAGTGAGTTAATATTTGTAAAGCACTTAGAACAGTGTCTGATATATACTTTGTATATTAAATAAACTACATGTTGCCATCGAATCTTAATGGAAGATAACGTTTTCCGTTATAAACCAAATGCTTCCTCTCATTCCTTACCTTATTTAGCATATGTTATTTTGTCTCCAAATCTTGTGATTGGATTGACCCCAATCACGAGATAAAGAACTATCCAACTAGAGAACCCAAAGAACTACTAGGAACTTATGCCAATTTTTATTAACAAATTTGAAAAAAATTAGAAAGTGTATTACATGTGGTATCTTTATGTACCTATTGGTCAAATCTCCTACATAAGCTGTTGATATTAACTTCAGGATGTCATAACCCTAATTTCTAATAAATGAGACTCAGTTAAGATTGCTGGTTTGAAATGGCACATAACAATAATAAATACGGTCAACAGTCAACTTTGTTCACCACAAGGTATTTTGCCAAGCTTAACAACAACTTACTTTTACTTGTTTAACTGCCATCATGGGAAGGTAAAGAACAAAAGGCACTTTATTAATTCTGTGTTTCATTTTTCTGAGTTAGCTACAGGCTCAGCCTATACTCATATTGTCTATAACTTGTTGATTAGAGAAGCAGGGGACACCACAATGGACTTTAGATTCTCTGAGTCACTTGTATGTCCTTGAGGTCTCCTGGAACTTTGTCAGAATGCTCTCTTGTGATGAAGGGTCTCTGTCATTGCTTCGTTTCCATTGAACAGCCCATCCAGGAGATAGATGGTCAGTGCTGTAAAGACAGCACTAAGCAAGTGTTCATTCTCTAGAATGAAGACTTCTCATAAATCTGAATCCTTAGAGGGATTTTGATGAGGCATCTGAGTCAAGCCAATGCAGCTGTATTTTAAGGGAGCTACAAATGAGCTAATGAAACTCAACTGACTTGCTTTTCTTACCAAACACCACAACTATCGGACATTCACATGTACTTTATCTTGAAAACTTGCTTTGGGACAAGGTATTGAATTCACATTTCAATTCTATCTTGGGTGAAAGCTAGGAATTCATTTTTCTGAAGTGAATGTATGCTAAGAGACCTGTGGGATGTGCCCAGAAATTTGGTATGAAAATAAAGATAGGTTATTTTTAAGGAAGAACACCTTACTTTGAGAAGATAGGTAATGCTGGACTCTCTTTGAAAGAAACTCCAGAATCTTTTGACAAAAAATGAATAGAAACCAAGTTAGCTCTCTGGATTTGTAAATCTGTTTAAAGAATGTTAGAACCACTTATTTTCAGCCTATAATTTTAGAATGTCAACATCATGTTTACTTATCATTTCAGCCAAGGTTTTCAAATGAGTATGTCACATTCCTAGACCAGTATTTCTTCCTAGGTGTCAAAATATGACAGAAGGGCTGAAATAATATGGTCTCAAGCTCTAGATATTTTAAGGAACTGGAGAAAATTATTTAGGGTTAGTCCCAAATACATGATCCTCTTTGACTTAAATGCTACTATGAAAATAAATGTTCCCATGAGCACTGGATATAGTTGAAGATGATTATACCCTCAAGAAGGTTTGGAGATTTTGATGACCTTCATATCAGAGAACAAAATTTCTCATTAATTATTCGATATGAGTAAAACTTCTTCATCAGAGAAAAAAACTTCTGGTTCTTCAAGACAGTCCACCTTCTGACCTCAGTGCATTTGATTAAATCTTTTATTCCTGCATGTCATGCATCATATGTTACTTTCTTCATTTTCAGCTGTATCCTCCATAATACACTAGTGTGCAAGTTCCTTAGGAGCAGGAATCATCTCTAATTTCATTGTTCTGTTTCCCAGTGCCTAATACAGAAAAAGTGCTCTGTTTGTTCATCATAAGAAATTTCTCTAAAATTGGACTGATAAACATTTCAATAAGAAGATCCAGAAAGGAATTTGTGCCATAGAATAATCTATCATTAATCCTAGAAAAATGATTCTATAGGTCAGATTGCATTGCTTTGCATAAAGAAGATCTCTAAAATCTTCTGTATAGTAAGAACAACATGAAATGGAGATTTAAGCAATTATATGATAAAATTTTCAAGGTAAACAGAAATACATACAATTCAAGATTCAAATGGTCTTACCAGAAACAGTTTTGTAAAAATAAATAAATCTTTTTTTTTTTTGCATGGACATTCCTGAAACACAACCGATCCATTAGGTGAACTCAAAATTTAAGACAGGTAAGTCTTTAATATTCATAGTAAGATTGGCATTTTGAATGAATATTGGGAGTTAGAAAGTGAATTTCAATATCTAATGTCTTTGGTGCATTGCTTTAATCATGGGCAAATAGTAAAGCAGTGATTTACTATCTCATCCTTATGAATAAGATTTATAATTAAAAGCTAAAAAAGAAAAAAGAAGGGGCACCTGGATGGTGCCGTGAGTTGAGGGTTGACTCTTGGTTTGGGCTTGGGTTACGAACTTGCAGTCGTGATCTCAGGGTTGTGAGATCGAGCCCAGGTTGTGCTCTGTGCTCAGAGCAGAGTCTGCTAAGGACTCTTTCTCCCTCTCCCTCTGCCCCACCCCCCTGTGGTCTTGTGCTGGCTCTCTTTCTCAAATGAATAAATAAATCCTTTTTAAAAAGAAGAAAAAAAAGAAGCAAACTCAAGCCCAGCAGTTCTAAACGTCTCCAGGAGCATGTACATCACTTGTATATGGAGTAAGAGGGTCATGACCAAAAGCGTAGAAAGAGGGGGTGAATAGTGACACAATGACAGAGAGAAGCAGCAAAGAATTAGCCTACATTGAACTCAGACTCCAAAGTCACTTCAGAAGAAACTTCTCTAACTTCAAGTATAAAGTTGACCTTTCACTTTCTCAGTCCTATGTATTAAGACTCTTAAGTCACCGAACGTATAAACGGCACATCCAGATACTCAAAGGTATTTCAGGGCTTGATAGACCTGGTTACAACTTCTGGGCTCCTGAAGTTATTGACTCCATGTACAATGGAAAAGCTTATCTATTCAAGCCGCCACCGCTGCTATGAAGACAAGAACTGCAGCTATCACGGCCCCTGTCACTCCCACTTCCCTCGCCTTTCATCTATCCAGCACCTGCTATGGGCGAGGCTCTGCACCAGGTGTTTTGTAGCTGCGATATCTAATCCTCCTGGAGGAAAGTGCCGGCATCTCCATTCTACAGGGGAGGAAGCCGAGGCTTCAGAAACTTGGATCCAAATGGCAGAGGTAGATTTGAAACTGTGTCCAACATCACAGTGGATCCAAATGGCAGAGGTAGATTTGAAACTGTGTCCAACATCAGGCTGCAGTGAAAAAGGCAAGCTTTTCACTGCAGCCTGATGTCAGAGCTCCTATTTATTGGGCAACTGTTCTCTTTTGGGCACTACGCTAGTCGTTTTAAATATGTATTTATAAGTCTCAAGAACAATGCTTAGAGGTGGGTCTCAGATCATTAAACTGATGTACCTTCCCAAGGAGCTCACAGCCAGTAAATGATAGAGCTCAAGCTTAAATTCTTGTTTTATCAGTGGTGAAATAAAACCCAAAATTTCAAACTCTTGCCTTTGGCATGAGATAAATAAGAAAAATAACCCAGTGTTAACCGGCTTAGATGTAACATTAGATAAAACCAAACGACTTCTCTAGCTATGTCTTTGACGTTAGAAAACAATTCAACCTGTTTAGAGTCCTAAACACTAAACCAGCCACAAAAGACTGAAAACTAGAATCAATTTTAAGTCATAAAGACTAACATTCTACAGATCTAGGATACTTTTGAATAACATTTTAAATAACTGTTCTTTTTCTGAAGGAATAAAATAGCAGTTTATCCTCACAACATTCTAGTGACATAAACAGGGAGTAAGTTGTTTTACTTTCCGAGGAGGGAAAGGTCCATTGCAGTAGAGAAAAACGGGACTGTGTACAGGGCAGAAACTGGTGCCTGCAAACCCTGACTTGAAGGTGGGTCTCTGCCCACCCAGGGAGGTGGCCCTGGCCTCCGGCACTGGCTGCATTTTTCCTCCAAAGGAAATGAGGTCTGCAGATTTTTGGAGGATTACGAGGCTCCCCACCACTTGAGTCCGGCTCTCTGGCAGAGAATACGAATGCTTGCTTTCTAGGTTTAGGGTTCAGTGTAGTTGGAGGGTAATCATCTTCATGTCACTGCACTGACCTTTAGCTAAGAGCTACAGAAGGGAATATATAACAGAAAGCACCGTTTCCATCAGATAGCAGAAAATAAACACATAAAATTACTACTAAAAAGGAGGTGTAGGAAAGATACTAGTGAGAAAAAAAGGGAAACAACCTCCCACTTACTAGCACTGACAATGTGCTAGTCACTGTTCTGAGCACTTGACGTGCATGAACTTGCTTATTTTTATAACAACTTTTATTATGCCCCTTTTATGGATGAGAAAATGGAGGCACAAAAAGGTGAATAACTTGCCCAGGATGATATGGCTGTCCCAGTAAGTAGATGAACAGGGATTTAAACCCAGATAGAGAATCCCCCCTCTGAATAAACTGTTTAAAAAATGGGGTAGAATTCATAAATGAGTGCCATTCATGGTTACTAAGAAAAGTCAGGCCACAGCTTCCAATGCCCAAACCGTGGCCTCTCCCCTGGGCTCCCTGATGGCAAGAGATGAATGGACTACACAGGAGACCGGCTGCCAAGGAGGGCAACAGTTCTTTTTCTATGAAAAATAACATTAACACGTTTACCAAGACCAAGCTGAAAAAAATCATAAGGGTGAATTTTAGGAAGTTAGGTAGCCGGTGTTCAAATTATTTTACATAAAGAAAGAAAAATGACCCTCATTGATTTTTAGAACGTCTAAGCTGAAAGCTGCAAATATTTGCAGAATACAGAAATCTGACCTCAGTAAACTTTAAACCATCATTGAAGTGGTAAGCTCTTCCAGGAAGAGAAGCATTTTTTCCCCCGCCCAACCCTAAGTCTTTCTATTTCTTCCATTAGATCTTTGTATTTACTATGATGATGATGATAGAGACGGTGACATTTCAGTTATTGAGTTTTAACATTGTGTCCGGAAGTCTGATAAAAGTTTTACATTTAAAGCATAAACTATCATTTGATACTCACAACAGCTCTATAGAGTCAATATTACTGTTTTTCCCATTTTTCAAATGAAGAAATAGAGACTCAGAAAGGTGCAGTAACTTGCCCAAGGTTACACAGCCAGGATATAAATTCATTTTTTTTGCTCTGAAAGCCCATAATATTAATGGTATATGCCCAGCAAAAACATGTGGCTAACTGACTATCTGCTCTTCACACAGACACAAAGGCCACAGCAAGTTCTGTACATTTTGCCTCCTTCCACCACCTCAAGTCCTGGACAGAAGTGAATGGACATGGTCAGGCGGCCTAGAGAGCCACATTGGTCAAGATGGACCAGAAACCTAAGTGTGCTTTAGCCATTCTCTTTAGACGAGAAACAGGTACACTTTCTCAGAGGTAAACAAAATATTTAGGAAGATGATCTAACTAGGAAAACATCCCAAAGACAGACCAGTATGTTTAGTTTTCAGAACATTCGTTAGTACAAAGTTCGTCACAGTTCTGAAGGAAAGTTCTGTTGTTTAAGACTGAACAATACAAGATACTTGAGAGAAGCAAAAACCCGTTTTAAGTTTTAGTCTAAAACGCACTTGGATTTGAATATATTGTCTATAACTGGGTATGATTACATTTGATAGACAGGAAATGATGGGGGTATGTTGGATAAAAAAACATCAAGAAAGTATTTTAAATATTTATGGAGGTAATAGGAAAAATACTTCAATGATGGGTACATCATTATTAAGTAACATTTTTAAGAAGAAATTTCAATTAGAGATACCTGGGTGGCTCAGTCAGTTAAGGGTCAGATTAGATTTTGGCTCAGGTCATGGTCTCAGGGTGGTGGGAATGGAGCCTCGTGAGGGTGGGTTCCATACTCAGTGGGGAATCTGCTTCTCTCCCTCTCCCTCAACTCCTTTCCCCACTCATGCTCTCTCTCTAAAATAAATGGATAAATCTTAAAAAAAAAGAAAAAAATTTCAATTGGTGATTAAGCACAGTAAATCTTTGAATAGATAAAAGTATGTTCTATTACAACCTATTATTACCATGGATGATAAAAATATGAGAGAATAAAATGCCTTCTTTCATAGCACTCCTCTCCCATCCCCTCAAACATACTCGAACCATCCTGAACCACTTGTGTTTCTCAGGAAGTACCAGGATCTTCCCAGTGTTGGTAATTGCTCACAGAGCAATCTCAATCTGGAAGTCATTGCTCCTCCCCTTCTCTGACTAACCTACTTCAGTCTTCCACCTCCAGGAAGTCTTCCTGGATCCCCTCCTCTGTGCTAACATCTACTGTAGGATTCATCCCATTCTTTACTTATTGGTTTCCACAGGAAACTAAGAATTCTTTGATTACAGGGACCATACTCATTGTTTTTGATACCCCAGCACTAGTGAAGGTGTCCAATAAAATTTTACTAAGTGAATGAAAATGTATTGCAGAATTAAGACTCTTTTAGAAATAAAAGGAAAATATATCCAAAATGCAAATTTTTCACTAATTTATTCTGGCCCTGATAGTTCATAAGGGTGTATTTAAAAAAAAAAACAAAACAGAGCAGGAATTACTGGATATTGCCAACTGGCCTTCATTAAAAATATTTTATACCTCCAAACCACAAAAATATATTGGTACTTCAAATTGATTACTGTTCAATGAATATATCTATTCAGATAGTATAACTGAATAATATGAAGTTTTTATAAAAATTTAAAAAGCACAATGGCAATTACATTTTTAATAACTAGGGGCTGCCTAGTGCTGTCTAGTTCTGACACTGATTCCAATGGGGACAAGTCATTCTCCTTTTGGTTTCAGGTTCTCCACCCATAAAATGGGGGTAACCATCCCTGCCACTTCCTCCTCCTTTCGGATCCTGTGAGGTCAATGGAGATCTGTAAGAGTGGAGATCTTCACAATAAAGGCACCATTGTCAAAAGTATTGTGTAATTCCAAGGTAGAGTTCCTATCATTCATTATGGCAATAATCCTTCACTACCCTCTTGCTCTTCTTAGCAGGTTAGTGTAGATAGAACTCTTGCATGAAGTTTTTTGCCAAAGTAAAAGCCACATGGGTGGGCACGAGTTCCTCTCGCTGGTGCTTGGCCTGAGCCAGAGGCCACAAAGAACCCGAGGCCACGAGCAACCCGCAGAAGCCACGTTTGTGCCCCTCTGGACCCTGTTAACACTCCTGCCCAGAGAAACGGACCCTGGGCCCTTCCCCTCCTCCGAGTGAGGTCGAGCGCTGAGGACGGTGGAGAGGACTCAGGGTCAGCAGAACTGGGAGGAGATGAGGGGAGAGGAGGTGAGACTCGAGGGCTCGAGCGAGGAGCTTACCTGGCCTCGCAGAGGGGCGCCGGGGGCGGGTGCGGAACGAACACCCCACAGTCCGACGGCAGAGGCTGCTGCTTCTTCTTAGAGCGCCAGATATGGAAAGCGGTGTGCTTCTTGGGGGTCCTGGACGGGCTGGACTCCGTGTGGTCACCTTGAGGTGGCGGCGACAGTGGCATCTTCTTGTCCGCCTCCTCCTCCGCTGCCCGGGCCTTGTGGAAGAACATACCTGGGCGCCAGCTCGCCCGCCTTTCCCAGCGCGCCGTCGGACCCCGCCCCCTGGTCGCCGGTGGGGGGGACGGCAGAGGGTTAGAGGACGCGGACAGAGCGGAGCGCGAACAGCACAGCAGCCCGAGCCCTCCGGGCGCCCGCGACCGCCTGGCCGCGGCGCAGCGCCTCCACGCGGCGAGGGCGGCACCAGGTGGGAGGCGCGCGTGCCTGGAGCCACAGGTAGAACCGACACGCCCCCGGTCCCCGGCCTGAGGACGTGCGGCGGCTGCGGGGCAGCGACACCTTCTGGAAGCTCTCGGAACCGCGTCTCCTGACCCTGCAGGACCGCCTCTGGGTCGGATTTCGACAGTGCCTCAGGTGAAGGTGCCGTCTGTCGCCTGCGGAGTTGTTGGCCACTTGTTGGCCTGTGTCAGGCTGTCAGAATGAGTGACTTACCCAGGAGCCCCGCCTGAAGAAGGATGGGAGAGGCGCATCCCGTGACGGGGGCCACCCGGCAATTAGGATTATTCCACTCTGGCCTTTGGGTGGCTTGGGCAATGTCACACGCTGGGTGGCTTCCGTTCCTTTTTGTAAACACGCATGCCAACTCCTCTCTCTCTTCAAGAGTCTAAATAATTAATTTGCATTTGCATCTCATAAAGTGCATAAGGATTAAAAAAAAACAGAAGGGAATTGGGCATATTCCCCAGTTCCCAAAGGGCTTAATGGATCCCTCACCGTGAATTAAATGCCAGTCCCATGAGGTTCTCATTATCTGCTTTACTGTTAATGACTTTCTTTCCTTAACCTCACAGTTGTGATTAAATAGCAAAGGCAACTAATATTTAAGCAAAAGAAGTACCTGAGCAATTATTTGGGAGCATTATTAGAGTATAAAGAGCTCAAGAGCCAAGCACTGCTGCTTAAAAATTAAATGCAGTACAAGTCCCCTTACACTATAATACCTTCTTTTTTCTTTAAAGACCCAACTCAGTTATTCATTCATTCATTCGTTCAAGGAACTTTTATTTTTATTTAATTTTTAAATATTTATATTGTTATCAGGTACAACCTACATACAGTAAATCAAAAGCACAGATCATAAGTATGTAACTCAAATGTTTACATATTTAAACATTTAAGTGGTTGGGGCTTTAATGGCTTTAATGAAGGGCCGTTAACACTGTCCCAGAAAATCCTTCTCTGTATGGCTTTTAAATATACCATTATAAAAATAGAGAGTATTTCCCAAACTTCAAAAGTCTCTCTTCTGTCCCTTTTCTAGTGTCTTACCCTCCCTTTGGTGAAAGATAATCATTATTATGACCTCTATCACCAGAGATTAAATTTGCCTCTTCCGGAAGTTCATATAAGCGGAATCACAATATGATTTTTCCTGTGTCCAGTTTCTTTTGCTCAATATTAGTCTGTAAGAATCATACATCTTTTGCATGTAGCAGTTTTTGTTTTGAATAAAAAATATTGTGCACTATTCTATGATATAAATATACCACAATTAATTCATCCAATCTTTAACTGGGCATTTAGATTGCTTCCAGTTTGGGCTATATGAATCAAGCTGATATGAACCTTCTTAGACATAAGCATATTTCTTTTGGATATATACCTAAGACTACATTCTCTGGGTCTTATGCATATGTTCAGCTTCAGTAAAGTTTGCCAAGTAATTTCCCAAAATGGTTGTGTCAGCTATGTTTGAAATCTCCAATTTTTCTACATTTTCACCAACACTTGATATTATCAGTCCTTTTTATTTTGGCCATTCTGATGAGGATGTATGTAGTGCTATCTCATTACAATTTTATTTTTTATTGCAATTTTAATTTATATTTTCCTCAAGAAATCTTTATGGAATTTATTGTATGCCGATTATGTGCCCAGCCCTGACTTGTCAGAGGTTGGGGGTGACTGACAGATACATTGATGATATACATCAAAAGGGAAGAGAATTAATAGAGGAATGTACAAAGCATTATGGGAGTTTGGAAACATTACTACTCCAGCCTGGGAGTTTGGGAGGGAGGAAGGGGAACAGTTAGTAAAGATGTATTATAAAAATGACCCTTGAATTGACTCTTAAAGAGCAAGTGGAATAGCAAGGAACAGGGAAGAGAAGGGAAGAGGAAGAAAGAAAAAGAGAAACAAAGGTGGGAAAGGGAAGAGGGAAAAAGAGGAAGTTTTATGCACATTTACTCAAATATTTACAAGTTCAGAAAGTCATTCTTTCATTTTGACTCCCCAAGCAGAATTCCTCTTGCCATCCCCCGCTTTGAGCCACCACTGAATCTGGAACATATTTTACTTTTCACACTGTTCACATTGCATGGATGCTACTTATTTACTTATCTATGTCTCATATCAGCCCAAGAGAAACTTAAAGACATTTCTCATTTATTTTTGTATTTTCAGGACATAAATGTTCTTTAATCGAAATAATTAATCAAATAAATTGGTATGCTAACTTAATTGAATGCCTGGAATGTTTCAGGCATAAATCTTTTAGACTGCACGCTTTGTAACCGCAAAGATCACGTGTGTCTTTTTCACTATTACATCCTCAAGGACTAGCACAGTGCGTGGCACAGAGGAGGCACTCAATGTATATTTTTAGATGAATTACAGAAGAAAGCAGAGCTATGCATGGATGCATAACATAGAGCACTTGTGATAAATCTAATGAGGGAAACAGGCACCTAAATACAATACAACCTGATTAAATAATGTACAACCTGTCCAATAAAACTTGGTAAGTATTCTAACCAAGGTGTTTCACTAGTTTTCAGTCATTGCAAAAACAGATCTACTTAGGCTTGTTTGAGCAATAAATTAATTTATCACAGCATATAGGGGGCTCATAGAATGTCCCACAGAGCCAGAGAGCTAGCTTCTGAAATTCAAACATGCCCAACCACCCCAGAGAGTTGGCCTGGCAATACCGCTCTCACCTCTCAGTACTAGGAGCTCCACACAGGCTGTGCTGCTGCTGTCACCCCAAGAATCAAAGGCCTGTTCTAATTACTTTTGATAGAAGATCAGCCACCCGACCTCACTCCACTTACACACATACTGCTTGCTTCTAAAAGAAGAGCTTTATGAAGGCATATCCGATTGGGGAGTCTGGGTCACTTAACAGCTTCCTAGCTCCAAGGGAAATCTAAGTTTTCTGGGTTTTACTTCAGAGAGATGGAATTCACGTGGCTAAAAACTTCCCAACAAAGCACACCCCATAGTACATAAAACAGTCTAGGCCCCTAAAAGCATGAAAGATGGTCACTGCCAAAGGGAAGAGCAAAAGGCTATGAGAAGTGACTAACTCTGAATGGCTCTGGGAAGTCATCAGCAAGGAGGTGACAGGGTTATGAGCTGTGCTGATGAATAAGAATTTGCCAGATGGAGAAGAGAGGGCTGGAAATCCAGGAAGGATAAACAACATGGGCCAAGTCCCAGGATTGCGAAAGGGCATGCGTTGTTGGTGGGGAATAGTGAGAGGCTAAGTGAGGCTGGAGAGAAGGAGAATGGGGTGGGGCAGAGTGGCAGGAGATGATGATGGTAAAATCAGGTGGGGCCAGATGGCTAAGCGCTTGGTAAGCCATGCTTTTAAGGAATTAGCTTTGTCGGCAATAGGGACTGAGGTTACAGTTTTAAGTAGAGGAGTGAAATAAACAAATTTGGGTTTTATAAAATGTATCCTGAATGGAGTGGATTAGAGGGAGAAACAAGTAGGGTGAAACTATTTGAGGAAGACCCATTAAGAGATTGCTGCAAGAGGTTAGTAGAGAGCAATGGAAGCTCAAGCCAAAGCAGTGGGGTAGGAATCAAGAGGAGTTTAGGGATACAAAATACATGTAGGAGATGGAATCACTAGGAATTGTGGTGAATGAAGAAGGAGAAGCCATCCGGGATGACTATGAAATTAGATTTCCAGGTTAGGTAAATGGATGGCGGTGGAACCTGTAACTAAAAACAGCAAAACAGGAGAAAGACTAGGTCATGAAAATAAATCTGGCTTTGAACATACTGAGGCTAATGTGATTGGAGGCAATATAAGCAGAGATTTCTAAGAATTCACTGAAAAATATGGTTCTGGAAGTTACAGGTCAGAGCCACATGTCATTGAATAGGTGGGAGTTGATGCCATGAAATTGAAAAAGATCACCCAAGGCAAATGTGGAGCATAAGGATAGAGGAGCAAGGACAAAACTCTGAGTAATGCTAACACTTAAGTAACACTAACATTAAGAGGTAGGAGGATATCTGGCACAGAGTGTATCCCCCTAGCAAGGTCATGTAATTTCTATCTGTAAGATTTTGAAAGACAGAGGTGGAGTCCTCTATCTTATAATGCCCTTTGCACTCTTCTCCCTCCATCCAGCAGTCTGAGGTCCATTTCCAGTGTCTCCTCGTCCTCCAAGAGGCTAACCCCCTCTAACCTACAGTGACTTTTTTTTCTTTCTCTAGCCATCTCTTACACTTTCTGTCTGAATTTAAGTTGACATTATGGTAGATTGTAAAAATGCCCACAATTCTCCACTCTTTCCATAAAGAAGTGGAGTCTATTTTCTCACTGCCTAAATCTGGTTTGGCCGTGACTTACTTTGGCAAATGAAACATTAGCACGAGTAATGCAAGAAGTACTTGAAAAGAGCTTGCACACTGGGCTTTCCTCCTTGCTTCTCTTGGAATCTTCTTCCTACCATATGAACGTGCCTAGACTAGCTTGCTAGATGATGAGAGATACATGGCCAAGTGATCCCCATCAGCCCCAGTCAACAGATAGATAACCATCACAAATGTGAGTGAGACCATCTGGGACTAGCCAGCCCATAGTTAAATCACCAACTGGTCCCTGACAGATAAGAGAGTCTATCAGAGATCAATGGATGTTGTCCCAGACCAGAACTGCCCAGGAGAATCATTAGCCAAATAAATGATATTGTTTTAAGCCCTTAGGTTGTTTTCTTGTTTTTTTTTTTTTTTGTTTTTGTCTAAAGATATTTGTTGGAGAAAAAACAACAAAAACAAACAAACAAAAAAACACAGCGACCTGGCATTAGGTCAATGAACAGCCAATTCAATTGCAAATATCATTCTATTTAACCTCAGAGATGTACAATGCATGGAAGCAATGGGAAAATCCTGAACTACCACATAAAAATTCAACTCTATTCAAACTACTTAATAAGAAAATGTATCTTAGCCCAAAGCAGTTGCAAAGTGTTTACCTGAATTACATGAATTAAAATCTACTTAAAAATCATTATAATAGTTGGAACAAGGAATCCTCAAACTGGCCTTAATAGCACAACCATCTTTATAGTACAATCGTACTACATTAGAAAGATAGTGTTCAATTAAGCCACTAAATTTGGGGGCAGTTTGTTATGTAGCAATAGATAATAGAAAGTAAATAAGATACTAGAGGATTAAAATCTGTTCTCTTCGACTACTATTTAGGTCAAGTCATATTCTTGAAGTCTCTAAGTACAAATTAGCTATACTTTGTAAATTAAGTATTTGAAATTTGGAATATATTGTCTCAGAAACAGATTTATTTAGAGGATCACTTCATAGACTAGCCCACAGTAGTTAGTTTGACATAGAATGGCGCCCAAATACCTTATTTGCAATGCAAAGCCATAGAACATAATTCTGTTATTAATAGTGCTGACTTGGTGGGCTTGCTTGAGAAACTGCCATTACCGTTTGTAAAATGAGAAGCTGCCATTACTGTTGGTAAAACTGTTTCTGTGAGATGATATATCATGTGGTAAAACAGGGTTGCAGTAAGGCCAGGACTAATTCTTCTTGCCTTCTCCCCGTTACTCAGTTCCAGAAGGACTGAGTGACTAGAGAAACTGAGATCCTGGAGGATCTGAGTTTACTTTCAATACCTTTTGAACCTAGGGTCTCTTCTTGTGGCCTTCAGACATGGGGGTCCACCAAGCTCTAGGTACCAAAGCCACCCAACTGAGAATTTCAGCATTAGGATCCTCCATTCTTGGCTATGTCCTTCTCTCCTCCCCACCAAAATGTTTCATTTTGAAAAATGTCAAACAGACAGAAAAGTCTCAAAATGGAACAATAAAGGAAATTCTGCTTCACAGTGGAGTAACTTGAACAGGACTGACCCTTCACTATGAACCACTAGCAACCAGAAAAAAATAAATTTTAAAAAATATATTGTTCACAGATACTGGAGCAGTAGCTAGCACATGATCTATGAGAAGAAGAAAACAAATGAAGTAAGCATTACAATTACCCTTGCTTTCTGCATGGAGGCACTTTCTGGAAGGCAAGGTGAGTACTCACAACAAGATGAGTATTCCTGAGAGGTGCAAAGCAGTTTTACTTAATTGAAGGGCAGAGGTTGAATTTTAAGGAGGCTAAAGTGGTTGTTTTTTGGGGGCAGAGAATTGTAGAAGAAGCTGCTACACAGAAAAAAAAAATAAAGAAATATGCTTAAGAAATCTCTTGAATTTGTTGCTGAATACCAAACTATGCATGCATAAGATGAAACTCCACAAAGAGGGCAAAAAACAAATAACAACCAGTCGACTAGCTGAATAATTTCCAGAGCTCACACAAGACTGGGAGATCTCAAATTCTGACCAGCCAGAGTAATGAGTCTCATTGAATACCCAGGTATTCAAAAGAGCTGGTAGAAGGGCTACACCTTAGTAGAAGAGCTAACCTCATTCAAACCAAAGTCTACTGAAAATCCACTCCAAAAAAATAGAAACTTAAAAACAAGCCTAAAGCATCACGCTGATCCATAAGTAATTTAACAAGACAAAGGCCAACACTCTTTGCAGGAAGACTGATCCACAAGTAACCTAGCCACATTCCAGAAAAACAACCTGAAACTCTCTGGAGGAGGAAAACGAAATTTAGTAGTCAATAGAAAAAAAAACCTTCATGCACTATTGGTGAGAATATAAATTGGTATAACCACTATAGAAAACAATACAGAAATTGCTCAAAAAATAAAAATAGAAGTACCATGCAATCCAGCAATTCCACTTTGGGGTATTTACCTGAAGAAAATGAAAACACTAATATGAAAAGATATAGACACCTGTATGTTTATTGAAGCATTATTTACAATGGCCAGGATATGGAAATAACCCAAGTTTCCATTGGTATATGAATGGATAAAGAATATGTGGTATATATATACACAATGGAATATTCCTTTCTCATAAAAAGGAATGAAATCTTGCTATTCATGACAACATGGCTGGACCTAGAAGGTATGCTAAGTGAAATAAGTCAGAGAAAGACAAATACCATATGATTTCACTTGTATGTGGAATTTAAAAAACAAAACAAACAATTTAAAAAGCAAACAAGCAAAACAGAAACAGATTCATAAATACAGAAAACAAACTGAAGGTTGCCAGAGGAGAAGGGGAATGGGGGTATGGACAAAGTAGGTGATGGGATTAAGTTATAGAATAAATAAATCATGGGGATGAAAAGTACAGCATAGGGAATATAGTCAATAATATTGTAATAACTTTGTATGGTGATAGATGGTAACTACATTTATCATGGTGAGCATTTTATAATGTACATAGTTGTTGAATCATTAAGTCATATAACTGAAACTAATATCATATTGTATGTCAACTATACTTGAATTAAAAAAATTAACATTCAAAAAAGTACAATTTACAATGCTCTATATCCAATAAAAATTATAGACAGATAAAAAATAGGTAAATAAATGGGGAAATTCAGCCAATAGAAGCTCATCCAGAAATGACAGAGATAATAGAATAGACAAGAACTTGAAACAATTATTATAAATATGCCCAAGGATTTAAAGAAAAACATGAACATAATGAAAGAAAAGGAATATAGAGACAAGATTTAAAAATGTCATATCTAAAATGAAAGAATAAACAAAAACAAAAATAAAAAACCCCACTGGATGTGATTAACAGCAGATGATTCACTGAAGAGGAAATATCAGTGAACGTGAAGAGATAGCAATAGACTCTACAGACAGTTTCTGTATAAAGGAAAGATAAAAGAAGGAAGGAAGGATGGAAGGGAGAAGAGGAGAGAGGAAGAGGGATGGAGGGGTGGAAGAAGGAGGGGTAAAAAAGCCTTGGTGAACTGTGGGGTAATATCAATTGGTCTGTGAAGGTGTAATTGGAGTTCTAGAAGAGAGGGCTGACGTGAGAGAAGACTGAGAAAAAAATCTGAAGAAACAATGACAACACTTTTCCAAATTTAATGAATTATAAATCCACAGATCCAGGAAGCTTAGAGAATCTCAAGTGGAATAGGTACCAAGAAACCACATCATAATAAATTTTCTGAAAACCGGGATAAATAGGAAAATTTAAACACAGTCAGGAAAACAAATGTCAGAAAAACACAATACATTGTACCTGGGGAATAGATATAGAAGTGAATACAATTTGTTTGCAGACAACCAGGGAAGTCAGAAGACAACAGAATGTCTTTAAAGTGCAGAAAGAAAAAGAAAGTCCCCCTAGGATTTTTAATTTTTATCCAGTGAAAATATTCTTTGAAATTGAAGATACACGTAGAGAAACATACTCTGAGAGGATGTGTCACCAGTAGACTCACAGTATAAAAAATAAAAATATTTAAAGAAGTTCTTCAGCTGAAGGAAAATGATATCAGACAGAACTTGGATCTGTATGAAAAAATGAAAAAATACTAGAAATGATAAATGTATAGGTACCTACAAAAGACTTTTTTCTCATTAAATTTTTTTTTAACTTTTAAAAAAAAAATTTATTTATTTATTTGTCAGAGAGAGAGAGAGAGAGCACAAGCAGGCAGAGTGGCAGGCAGAGGCAGAGGGAGAAGCAGGCTCCCTGCGGAGCAAGGAGCCTGATGTGGGGCTCGATCCCAGGACTCTGCGATCATGACCTGAGCTGAAGGCAGACGCTTAACTGACCTAGCCACCCAGATGTCCCTTTTTTAAACTTTTTTTTTTAAAGATTTTATTTATTTCATTTAAAAAATTTTAAAAGAGAGTTGACTATTTAGAGTAAAAATAATAGCAATGTACTCAGAAGTTTATGACATATTTAAAAGTAAAAGAGATGACAAAAATATCACAAAGGAGTGGAGGTGGGAAATGGAAGCATACAGAAAGAGAGAGAGAAAAATACAATGATCACCCATATACCTTTCACTCTGGCTAACCAATTATTAAAAATTTGTCACTTCCCCTCTCTCTCTCTCTCTCTCTCTCTCTCTGCCCCCTCTCATCTATAATTCAATATTAGTTTTATAGAATTATTTGAAAATAGTATGCTGACATCAAGGTATTTCACACATAAATACTTTAACATATGCCTTCTAGGTGTAGGGATAATTTTCTACATAACCACAATATAATTACCACATTCAGAAAATTTAACATTGATAAAATTCCATCATCTATTATAAGTCCATATTAAATATCCCCCAGTTGTCCATAGACCATATGTTTTGAACCCCAAATTGAGAATCCCCCCAGAAAGAAGTCCTTAGCCCTTGAATTATAACTTTCACGTTCCTGTCACACCCCTTGCACCTCAAAAAGAAAAATCTTGGTTTACTCTCATATCTGTGAATTTCAGTCAGCTATTCTTTTTGTGAATGTTTCCCTGTCGGGTGTCCTTTTACATTTATTTTTGTGACTTGATATTTATTTAGGTAATTCTTGAGTTAAAGTCTGCTTCTCCCATGAGACTATTTCACAAGGGTAGAGATGTTTCCCTCTAACCCCAAATGTATTCCCAGAATCTAGCCACATATGTATTTCCCCCCAAAATATTTGGGGAATGAGTAAAGTGTTTAAGTCGGATAAACACCTGTATCTCTTTTATGTTTCTCCGCCTGTCATTGAAGCCTCTTAGTGGGAGTGTAGGTGATCCTTGTTAATTGAAAATATTCAGTTGTTCAATTTTACCATACCTTTTGTACTTTTCTTTGACATTTAGAGAGCAGAAGAGGAATACAGGGAATATTGAATTTGATCTCCAGTTCAGTACACCAAGATGTAAGAACTTAGTAACTATGGAGAGAACTTATTTCTGCAGCCGTGGAAGAATTAGTTTTTCATACTTTTGATATAGCCTCATAGAATAATCATTGACTATGCACTTCCTAATTGTCAAACACTTACTGAATACATGCATTTTAAATTTCTATTTTTTTTAAAGATTTTATTTATTTATTTGACACAGAGAGAGAGAGACGAAAGGCAGGCAGAGGGAGAAGGGAAGCAGGCTCCCTGCTGAGCAGAGCTCGATGCTGGCTCCATCCCAGGACCCTGAGATCATGACCTGAGCTGAAGGCAGAGGCCCAACCCACTGAGCCACCCAGGCGCCCCTAAATTTCTATTATTTTATTTTATTATTATTATTATTTTATTTTTTCAAGTCAGATTAACGTGAACAACCTTTGAAAAATATGAAAAATACAGTAAATGAATTGCGAGATAAATGGTATGTCAAATTGCACTTTCTTTTTACACATGATTAAAGCAAGTACACCTATAGTTCATTGATATGGTAAATACTTGTTTAGTTTGAGTTTTAACTTTACTTCACAATTGAGGGTTCCATTAGTCACTTGTATCTAGAAATATCTTAGGATAAAATTTGGGAGTTGGTGGCTGCCTGACATGTCAGACCCTGATCATTCCTGTCCTTATGTAACTTACCATCAAGTTTCACAGAGAAAATGATTATCTGCATTATGGTTTTACTTAGAGTTCTGACACGATGAATTCCAGCTAGACCCTGGTTCTGCTCTGATCTTCCTGATTTCCAAAACCCTCTCTGCCAAGAATTGCAAAACTGAAAAAGCTGCAGAAGCCAGAAATCGGCCAGAGGGTCAGATCCCCCCTATCACACTCTCTCATGAAATCAGCCTCCAGCTGTAGGAAACAATGAATTAATTAGTTAACTGCTAAAACCTAGCCTGTTTTAGAAATATATAAACTAACAATCCTTAAAACGTGGAATATAAAATACATTGTCCTTCCTCAAAGTTGAAACTCCAGAAGGCAGCGCGCTTGTTAAACAATAACGTAATTACTCAGAACATCAACAAAACTCTTTTGCGACTGCCTTTAAACTTTTTATATTTTATCAAGGAAGCTTTTAACACTAGGAGTGGACCAATATTTCCGTTCCGTAATCTGAAGCCAAATATATTGCTTTGAGCTAATTATATATCTGTATTCAACACGTCTTTGCACTTAGGTGTTTGCTTGTAGTCACAAAATGTATTCTTCGGTCTGCATTCAATCAAACCTCTATGGTGTCTGGCAATGCTATTATTACAAACGTCACTGCCATTGGCCAACTTTGAGTCCTAGGAGACACATGCTGAAAAGTCTCCCCTTCATTAGTTTATTATTAATAGTAATCCTTGAACAAAATTAAGAATTCCTAGAGAGTGTAGTTTGTTAGTTAATTATACAGTCCTCACTACATAAATAAAGTTATGTAGTATATGTACTGAGTATAGTTAAGAATTTCTCAATATGGAGCCCCTGAGTGGCTCAGTAGATTAAAGCCTCTGCCTTTGGCTCAGGTCATGATCTAGGGTCCTAGGATGGAGCCCCGCATTGGGCTCTCTGCTCAGCGGGGAGCCTGCTTCCCCCTCTCTCTCTGCCTGCCTCTCTGCCTACTTGTGGTCTCTCTCCTCTCTGTAAAATAAATAAATAAAATCTTAAAAAAAAAAGAATTTCTCACTATGGAGTTTTAATATATTAGAATGATCATGTCATATTTATTTCAATGCATTTGATGACAGCAAATTTATTCTTTTTTTTTTTTTAAAGATTTTATTTACTTATTTGACAGAGAGAGAGATCACAGTAGGCAGAAAGAGAAGGGGAAGCAGGCTCCCCACCGAGCTGAGAGTCTGACGTGGGGCTTGATCCCAGGACCCTGAGATCATGACCTGAGCAGAAGGCAGAGGCCTAACCCACTGAGCCACCCAGGTGCCCCGACAGCAAATTTATTCTTAAAGGACAGTTTTTTGTTTTTTGTTTTTAAACACAGACAAGAGTTATCTAAAACCAAAAAATGGTGAATGAAGTAGATGATCCAAATAGTTTGGGTCTTTTTTTTCGTAGGGGTGAGGTGGGTCTAAAAATTAGCTATATTTGTAAAATAATGTGAAGTGTTTTCCTCGTGTATTTCTTTAACTGGGTTTAAAGGCAATTGCATAAGAGCTTTGCTGATGCTCTGAGTAATTTCATTATTGTTCAACAAGTATGTTGCTTTCCGGAGTTTCAACTTTGAGGAAGGACAACGTATTTTATATTCCATTATGTTTGTTTAAAAAGTCACCCAACTTTATAGTTATACCTTTAAGTTAATGGCCTTAACTCAAATTATTCATTTTGACTACAAAGAGAATTATTGGAAATTGGGAGTTAATACTGGAATTTTTTAATATATGCATCCTCAGTCAATCCATAAGCATGGCTCAGGGCACTGTTAAGTGCTATGTGAGAACCAAAATATCCTTGAGGAGTTTAACACCTGGTTTAACACAGAAGACTAATAAATATTCAATGATTTGAGGACAAAATAAAGAATTTGCTGCTTCGATGTAAGTTTTTAATTATTATTTCATCATTAGCTTACTAACCTAATGAATAAAATGAATTCATTTTATTTTGTCCTATTCCTTGGCTGCACCTCAGTCCACCATTATCCTCCTTTCTTTCTAGTATGTCCTAAATAACTAGTCAGGACAACACCTATACCTTATTTATTGAAACATTCAGACTGTTTGAATGAGGTCTCATCCTGCATGTCCTATCAGATATGATAGATCTACATACCACAAAGGTTAAGCACTGCCCTTCCATAATAAATTGAGATCATTGCATAATTCTTCTAGATGAGTGAGGACATTGCAAGAGAGGACATAATTATTATATGAAGAAATGAAAATAATTCTTCCCATTTGTAATGCTTACTAACTTGATGTACTGTATATTTCTTGATTTTTAATTCATATTTGCCATGTTCTGAAAAAGGATTTGAGGTACGTGAGTGAAGTATAGATAATACATAAGCAATGGGCTGTGTAGGCTTGTTTCCCTACTCACAATGTAGTTTATGATTTATACACTGTAGTAATAGTATAATAAAAGTAGCTTAAGTATTTATGCAACCAGATTTAAACACTGCTTAACTTGATAGTGTGGGTAATTTATACGTGAGACAAGCTAGCCCAGGAGTTTTTATATTTAGTATCCAGAACAATCCATATCAATACGAGCTAATTGTTCTGACTAAATGGATCAATCAATCAAATGCAGAGGTCAGTGTCATTGATTTTCCTCCTACTGAATTAACACTGACTATAATGTATCCATTACCAAAATTATTGAATTCTAGATTCAAGCCCATAGTATCAGATGTGAAACAGATTGTCCTTTTTTTAAGATTTTACTTTTAAGTAATCTCTGCTCCCAACATGGGGCTCAAACTCATGATCCCAAGATCAAGAGTAACATGCTCCTCCGACTGAGCCAGCCATGCACCCTAGACTGTCATTTTAAAAAGCAGAATTAAGTGATGGGGCACCTGGGTGTCTCAGTCGGTTGAACATCTGACTCAAATTCAACTCCGGTCATGATCTCAGGCTCATGAGATCAAGCTCCGTGCTGGGCTGTGCACTCAGTGTGGAGTCCCCTTGAGATTCTCTCTCTCCCTCATCTTTTACTCCTCCCCCTCGTGCTAAACAAACAAACAAACAAACAAACAAATAAATAAATAAATATTTTTTTAAAAAAGTAGAATTAAGTGAGGTCATGTAGCCGACATGGCTAGTTGTCCATCCCAATACCCATTTCTCCTTCTTTAAAATATTAACTTGAGGGATGCCTGGGTGGCTCAGCGGGTTAAAGCCTCTGCCTTTGGCTCAGGTCATGACCTCAGGGTCCCGGGATCGAGTCCCACATCAGGGAGGGAGCCAGGGGACTCTTGACCTCAGAGTTATGAGTTGGAGTCCCACATTGGGTATAGAGATTACCTAAAAAATAATAAAGAACATTTTTAAAAAAGCAGGTAAGAGGCTCTAGTAGCAGGGAGGTAAGAGCAATAATATTATTAATAATAATCATTATACTTAATCTTTATTGAGTGCTTACCATATGCCAGGCACTGTGCTATGCATTATTTGTATGATATCTATAATCCACTTACTACTTACAGAAATCCCATAGGGTAGGATTATTTGTTATCCTTATTGTTGTCCCTATTGTACAAGTAAGAGGAATGAAGCTTGGGAAAGTTAAATAGTTTGCCTTCGGTTACACAGCTCATTGGTGGTAGGGCTGGGATTCCAGTTTTCATTTTTTTGTTTGTTGGTTTTTTTCAAGATCAAGGCATCAACAGGTTAGTTCCATCTGAAGCCTCTCATGGCTGCCTTCTTACTGTGTCTTCACGTGTCACCTGTATGACTAATCTTCTCCACTAATCTTCTCTACTAATAAGGATATCAGTCATAGTGGATTAAGACTCACCCTAAAGAACTCATTTTAACTTAACAATTTCTTAAAAGACCTTATCTCCAAATAATGTTACATTCTTGGGTGCTGGGGGTTAGAGTTTCAAGTGGCCTGGGATTCTTAACATCATGCTGTGCCTCTCCTTAATCTTCCCTTCTTTCCACCATCACGCCATACCCAGAGAAAAAGATTATGCCCAGTTGCAGAAGGACAGCATAGGAATTTGACTTAGTCTAGAACTACATGGGCAAGGAGTAGTATCAGAAGAGAGTTGCCCAAAGATAAGTGGAGGAGAAAGCATTAGCTCACAAAACAAGGTCAACAAAAAGCAAGACAAGAAGAATTCATGAACAGGTTTAACTGTTAATTCCTAGCTATCCAGTAAATGAGTGCCAGGAATGAAAGAGAAGGGGTCTGAAATCATCAGGAGAGGCAAAGCTACAGACTGCCCTACAGAACTTCTTCTCCCTTTCTTTCTTTCTTTCTTTCTTTCTTTCTTTCTGTCTGTCTGTCTGTCTGTCTTTCTGTCTTTCTGTCTGTCTGTCTGTCTGTCTTTCTGTCTTTCTGTCTTTCTTTCTTTTTAAGATTTATTTGTTTATTTGAGAGAGAGAATGTGTTCAGGAGTAGGGGGAGGAGCAGAAGGAGAGGGAGAGAGAAAGACTCTCAAGTAGACTCCCTCCTGAATGCACAGCCTACTCAGGGCTCAATCCTAGGACCCATGAGATCACGACCTGAGCCGAAACAAAGAGTTGGATGCTTAACTGACTGAGCCACACAGGCGCCCCCAGAACTTCTTGATTGAGAAGGGTGGTTTACAAAATTGGACCTATATTTACACTGATGTATATGTATTAAATGACAGTATTTGTTCACTAAAGATTAGTAGCCAGAAGAATATGCCTCAAAACCTTTTACGTGTGAGGGAAAGTACTTGACCAAGGGCCCAGGGTGGACTCTGAAATCCACATTTCCCACATGCTGCTCGTGGCCAACGTCAGTGAAGGAGCGTGGTCCAGACT
Source organism: Nasua narica (assembly GCA_028533885.1). Taxonomy (NCBI): domain Eukaryota; kingdom Metazoa; phylum Chordata; class Mammalia; order Carnivora; family Procyonidae; genus Nasua; species Nasua narica. Next base: position 48,383,754 of record CM052802.1, read on the forward strand.
CTATGACCGTCCTGGGAGACATCTGCTCCTTTGATCGATGACTTTGGCTTGAGGATTCTTCAACATTCCTTGCTGCCCCTTCCTTAGGCTGCACTAGCTGACTGATGGGTCTTCCAACCCCTTCCATTGCTCCTCCCCATTTTCTATCACAAGGATTTCTCCTAATAACATCTTTGTAAGTTTAATACCATTTTGGTGTCTTCTTCTGAGAGGATCCAGACTAACACAAGTGATAAATGATTCCCTAAGAAAATCCCTTCAGTCTGGACTTCTTTCTCAAACTCTAGATTTCTTCAGATGTTACCAGAAATTTCCGCAAGGATTCTTCACAGGCGAGCTCCATCTTGTATGCTGCCTTGGCGTGAACATTAACTAATACCCCAAAACCCCCTTCATACACACGACACCCTCCATCTACTCAGTAACTATTTCTCCTTCCCATCCCACTGCCGCCACCTTTCTTATAATTTCTCAGTAGATTTTCATTTGCTCGCATTGCCTCCGGAGGCATCTCTGTCAAAATACCCTTCATGTTGTGGTCTGAGGAAGCTTCCAAAACCACAACTCTGATCAAATCACATCCTTAATTGGGACTCTTCAATGGCTTCCCTGAGGTGGCAGTAGCAGCTTGAGAACCTTCCTGAGGTGACACATGGGAAGAAAGAAATTTGACATCACAGTAGAATGCACACACACTTACATAGAAGAGGCATGTATATGCATAATATGCATATTGGAAGTAGAAGTTTTATGAGAAGAATTTACCCTTGCTACTTGTGATGCACTCTGATATCTTCTACACTATGCTATTGTATTCCGTTCTATAAAACGTATTCCACACAAAGCAAGTACACTAAATTGACCTCATAATCTGCTAATAGATTGTTAACTTACAATTTGAAAACTCCTGGTCCGGAGGATAAAATCCAAATTCCTTATCTTGGTTTCTAAGGCTTCTGCTGATAAACCTCCCACAGCAATTTTGGTTTCATTCACATATTCATCTCACTATCATGGTAGATAGTTGGCCTCCAAAGGCCCACTCCCTGTCAGGCACTATGTGGAGAATCGAACAGCAAGCAAAGGCTCAGTGCCAACCAGAGAAGAGAGTAAAGTATTTTGTGAAACACAGACCAGTGAAAAGCCTATTAACATTTAATGATGAAATGGAGGTAAATACAGAATGTTGGGGCAGCACATAGGGTCCGTACTCTGGCCATTCCCGGGCGAGTAGAGAGGACTTCCCAGAAGAAGAGACACCTAACAAATAAGTCAGAATTAACTAGGAAAAAGGAGCTGCGAGTAGGGTCTCAGGCAGAGGAAATAGCTTGCTGGTAGCCCCAGAGACGAAAGAGGGCAGGATGTTTTTGAAGAGTAAAAAGTGTTTACATGAGGATGGAGGACAGAGCCCAGGAATTTATGGTAGGAGATGAAGACGGAGAGATATTGAACCACCATCGAGGATGCTGAAAGCCTCCTGTGCTCTTTCAGGCCAGGTATTTTTAGATCTGTCTCAGGGGTCCCACTGGTTCCACAAAGGTGCCTTGGGGACTGTAGAAAGACACGAGATAAAGGTCAAGCAGGTTGGGCTCTCTTTATCCCCTTCAACCTGAATAGCAGAGCCAGAATATTAACATGGTAGGGGCCAAGGGCAGGCCACCCAAAATGAACCATAACAGTGTACTGATTATTTTGAATTGAAGTTACTTGGGAGGCAACCAGTGCAAGGACACTCAGAATCTTCTCTGTCCACCTTGCCCCCATGAAAACAGGATATCTTCCACATAAAATAAACGCTCTCTGTACTTAGAAGTAAAAAGACACCTTTATCACCAGAGATAGGAGCTTTAAAGTGGAGAAATCTACAGAAACAAACCGTGTTACTTTTTTGCTAATCTACAACTTCAGCCCAAATTCTAGTTAGAATTCCTACTAATTTAAGCTCCCAAACATCTATTTTCTTTATCCTGTCAATTCCTCATGAGTTTGTTGTCTCTTTGTTTAAAAAGTGTAAAAACTGCCTGCTTGGTCATTTCTTTAGGTCTCAATTTTATTACTGAGCCTCAATGCATATATAATAAGACTTCATTTTTTTTTTCTTCTGTGAATTTTCTTCATGTAAATGTTAGTCCATCTGGAAGACCTGGAAGGGTAAAGGAAGACTTTTTCTTCCCTGTAGCATTTGATATAGAACATTCTGGCACAAGTGTGGGAAATGGATTGAAGGAGGTCCATAAGGGGGGCCCTCAAGCCAGGGTAGTGTCAGTAAGTGAGTAAGAGCAGAGAAGTGGAAAGAATTTAGAGTTGGGAGGAAGAAAAGATATCACTGGTGATAGAATTCTTGAACAAGTCTTTATCATTTACACTTGCTGCATGTTCTGTTTCCTTTGCCTTGAACATGGATTCTTAATCTTATTTATTTATTCTTATTTTTGCAATAGATCCCTTAGTCTGGCGAAGTCTAAGGAATCTTTCTCAGACAAAGTGTATTTAAACGCACAAGCATATGTATTATTACAAAGAGATCCCATTATATTCAGGTAAAATTATCCAAATACCCAAAAAACAAGTTTGCGTTATAGTACAGTTCTTTATTAACTCAATAAATAATAGAGTCTTACAGTGGGTCTAATATCTACGGTAACTTCAAAGTAGTGATACATGTAAATAATACATGTAAATAATGTTTCAAGAATGTGAGTCAACTGCAATGCCAGTTGACTCTATCTATGTTTCCATCAGTGACAAGTTACAAGTATTGCTAATACTACTCCAGTTTGTGGCCTGTATTTATAATGGAAGGCAATTCTAAATTCCAAAGGGAGGAGGTTAGTGAAAATTAAGATGTAATTATTTTCCCATACAAATTCTTCAAACCCCTGAATTTGAACTGTGGACCTTTTAGTTAAGAGCCCCTGGGTTCAAAGTCCTTTCCTTCCTTGTCTCCCTGTTGTATCCTATCTATCTTCCAAGATTTCATTTATACATTGTCACTGGTTTGTTCTGGAATCTAGGTCCCAGTGACAGTTACAAATAGTTCTATTACAGCCTGTTAGAGACTGTTGTGGCCATTTGTTTACTTTCAGTTCCCAGCCACACTGGAATGGGAGTTCTTTGAGGGAAGAAATTATTTCTAATGCATCTTAGTATCCTGAGTACCTTGCACAGCTGTGCACATAAAAACCTACTAAATGAATGAACACTTTGTTCTGTGAGAACAGTAATCATTCTATAAATTGCTGGGAAAGGGTTGGAGGGGGACAGAAAATGATACTTCATTTGAATCTGTCTTTCAGGAACATAGAAATTTCATGTTACGGTTAGTGGTTGAAAAGAATGTTAGAAAATCTGCCTAGGCTAAGGCAGTGAAGAGAATAAGGATGCATCAAGGGTGCATGGAAATGTGTGGCAGGCAGAACATGAAAGATTCCTGTTTACTTTGCCCTTTGCTTTCATGGCAATCCAACCAAGATGAACAGTTTTTCTAGGGAGAAGTTTAGGTCATGGGCCAGAAGTAATCTTGGATACCTGAGACAGATGAAGTGGCAAGCTCCCTGAAGGCTACTTCTGAAATTCAGTCTCTTGGTGGTTAGACAGACACACAGACAATTTACTGAGAAGCTAAACTTTCAGAGCCCTACACTTGCAGGAACCCTTTCGGAAGTCATCTGATTTTGTACTTCTAAATTATTTGTGAGTATGTGTCCTTTCTAAAGAATTGTCCCTCCCAAATTGTATGAGACTTGAGACTCTGGTTAGAATATTAGAAAAATATTTAAGAACTGTGCCCAGTTCATAGTGTGCTGAATTTGCCTCTACTAACTAACTAACTACTAACTAACCAAATAGTGGATATATGCTAATGTTTTTAACTTCCTGACATATAGTATCTCAAATTTGCAGAAGAAAACAGGCTCACAACACCCCAGCATGACATGATTGGTTTGTCCCTGCTTTTGATCATTCTTTATTCCTTTCCTGAAATACATATGTTTTCCCCTTCTCTTTCAGGCTCTTAAACCATGCCAGTCTTTAAATCCCATGGTAATAGGTGGATCTTAGAAACTCTGATGGATAGAGAATGTTGCCATTGTGGTATTTAGAAAAACATGAAAAGTAAAGCATGGCATGTGTGTGGTAGTGATGTGGCCAACAGAGAAAGGTAATGGAGGAAGATAAAGGAGGAAGGCATGGGCTGGCTGTGCCATCAGATCTAGGAGGTGAATGATAAGTATGAAAAGGTAATGAAATGAATGATAATGATAATGAAAAGGTAATGATAATAAGGAGCACCTAGGTGACCTAGTCCATTAAGCATCTGCCTTCGGCTGAGGTCATGATCTCAGGGTCCTGGAATCAAGCTCCACATTGGGCTCCCTGCTCAACAGGGAGCCTGCTTCTCCCTTTCCCTCTGCCTGCTGCTCCCCCTGCTCATGCTCTCTCTTTCTGTCAAATAAATAAATAAATAAATAAATAAATAAATAAATAAATAAAATAAAATCTTAAAAGAAAAAGGGTATTGACTATAAAATGGGCTTTTCAAAAAGAAATTCAGCACTTAACCAACAGCAAACTTTTCTTTTTTTTTTTTGGAGGTAAACCTGAATAACTTCACTAAGATAAAACAACAACAACACAAAATGTTAGGTATTCTAAACCATACTGGTTGTCCTTAAAATTCAGAGAGTCTTTAGGAACATACCATTTCTAGGATGGCAACTCTGACAATTAATGTACATGGGCAAGTGATCCCACAGTAAGGTCCCCAGACCAAAGGTTGTTGATATATCTGTATCAAATTTTTTTAAAGATTTTGTTTATTTATTTGACAGAGAGAGAAAGAGACACAGAGAGAGAGACAGAGAGAGATCACAAGTAGGCAGAGAGGCAGGCAGAGAGAGGAGGGGAAGCAGGCTCCCTGCTGAGCAGAGAGCCTGATGCGGGGCTCGATCCCAGGACCCTGAGATCATGACCTGAGCCGAAGGCAGAGGCTTTAACCCACTGAGCCACCCAGGTGCCCCTGTATCAAATTTTAATTACATTTTAAAGTAAAAAGGAGAAATCATCTGGATGTTCTGCTCTGTATAGTTAAATGGGGCTTACATTTAAAAATTTTAAATTTTATTTTAAAAAACACTGTACCTGAAAAGACTCAAAGGAAATTTAACTGTGTATTTTTAAGTGAAAGAAGCTAATTTCAAGAGGCTACATGCTCTATGATTTCAACTGCATGACATTCTGGAAAAAGGAAAAATTATGGAGACCAAACAATCAGTGGGTGTCAGGGATTGGGAGGCAGGAGGGGTGATTAGAAAGAGCATAGAGGATTTTTAGAGCAGTGAAACCACTCTATATGATACTGCAATGGTAGACACATGTCATTATAAATTTGGCCAAAACCATAGGATAAATAGCACCAAAAGTGCACCATACTGTGAATTATAGACTTTTGGTGATAAAGACATATCAATGTAGGTTCATCAATTATGACAAATGTATCATTGGAGTGCAGGCTATCTTATCAATAAGGAGGAGATTCTGTGCGTGTGTGTGTGTGTGTGTGTAGACAGGGGAGATATAGATAGATAGATAGATAGATAGATAGATAGATAGATAGATAGATAGATTCTCTGGACTGCCTGCTCAATTTAATTTTGCTGTGAACCTAAAGCTCCTCTAAAAGTAAAGTCAATTAATTAAAAAAGATATATTGCCTGCTCTTTAAAGTTGGGTGAGCAAAGGCACAGATAGGTCAGAGAAAGACCAGAGAGTCAGACAGTTGATGAAGCTGCAAAGTTGGATGAGGGGTAGATTGAGAAAAATCTGTCAGCAGCAAGGATTTGTTTTTTGAAAACAACAACAACGACAACAAGCAGAGGCATAATTAGAATGGTGCTAAAGAAGATGGTTCAGGCAGCAGATTGTAAAGTGGGTTGGCCAAGGAGAAAGGGAGATATGAAGTGCAACGAAAGACATAAAAACAACAGATCCCATCTACTGAGAGCTCACTATGTGCCAAGCACTGTAGTAAATGTTTTATGTGCATCACCCTACTTAATCTTTACAATGAATCTATGAGGCAGATGCTATTATTATCCTCATTTTACCACAAGGAAAATGGAGAAGTGGAAGCTTGGAGAAGTTATGTAAGAGCCAGGTTCTTGGGGGTGACTTCTGCAAGTGCACATCCCTTGGTTTAACCATCTGCCCTCGCTATCTTGTGATTCTTTTTTTTAAGCAAGGGGCCCTCATTTTCGTTTTGCACCAGACATCGCAAATTATGCAGCCAGTGCTGGTTAAATAATTTTGTCTGTGGCCACACCAGTAATAAATGTAGGATATGGGATCTAAGAGCTTATGTCTATGACTGTGTTATTCTGTACTAGCTTATGATCCAAGAACAAATAGAATATGAAGGAGAGGGAACAGATGTGAAAGAGATTTTGTTAGCACTGACAAGGTTTAGTAGGTGGACTTTCTTTTTAAATGAAGATAAGTTTGTTGTGAGGATGTTTTTAGGATTTCACAAGATCTCTTGAGCTAACAAGAAACACTGTAACATCACTGAGGATGCCCATGACTGGCCCTGGAGACCAAGGAGCTCTGAGCTTTATAACAGGTTGATTGTGACACCTGGTGACAATGACGTGTTATTGCAAGGATTTATTTTGCTGTTTCGAGAATTAGGCTGTGCCTCTTTTTTTTTTTTTTTTTTTAACTTTCCCTTAAGTTACACACTTCCCAGACTATTTTTCCTTCTGTAGTCATTGAAAAATCAGGTTTTAAAAACCGCTTGATTTATTTGTCCCAGTTATTAATAAGAGCTTTTAATACAAAAAGGTTCATGGGGGTGCGGTGCCTAGGCGGCATGGTCAACTGGGCCATCCACTCTTGGTTTGGCTCAGGTTGTGATCTCAGAGTCTTGAAATCAAACACCATGTGGGGCTCTGTGCTCCACACGGAATCTGCTTGGAGTTTCTCTCTCCCTCTCCCCCTGCTCTTCCTTGCTTCTCTCTCTCTCTCTCAAATAAATAAATAAATCTTGAAAAAAAAAAGGTTCATATGAAACTTTGAAGAGCTAAGGAACCTAATTCAGAGATTTTTTAGGAATAATATTAGTTTATTGGATGAAAAGTAGAACACAAATATATAAGAATTATGAATATACACACACACACACACACACACACACACACACACAATTATCCAAAGAATATTTGGCATATTGCTTTAATTCACTCTTACAGAATCCATCTATGTAGAAAAGTAGGTAGAGTGTTCTGAGTAACCAGAATCATACCGTCCTATAACAGTATTTTCAATAGAAATCTACATTTTATCTGTAGTGGTGAGAGAACTATATATGGTACTTATAATTGACATTGAAGTCATAAGAAAACTGTCCCAAATTATGATCTTAAAATACATATTCATGCATGTATTTAAATTTGGAGGTTCCTTTGATGTTGCTTTAGAGTTATTTTCATTTTGCCAAGCACATAACAATGCAAGCTTAAGAAATAGTTGACTGGGGGCGCCTGGGTGGCTCAGTTGGTTGAGCAACTGCCTTTGGCTCAGGTCATTATCCCGGAGTCCCGGGATCGAGTCCCATATCGGACTCCCGACTCTGTGGGAAGTCTGCTTCTCCCTCTGACTTTCTCCCCTCTCATTCTCAGTCTCTCACTCTCTAATAAATAAATAAAAATCTTTAAAAAAAATGTTTAAAAAAAAAAAAGAAATAGTTGACTGAATGGAGACTTGACACAGTGCATGAAAGGCAGTTGTTAAATCTAAAAGAGTCTATCTATCCAGCTCCTGCATAGATACCAGTTAAGTAGATACAAATGGAATTCCTATGATTGTTGACCACTGGAAGTCTTGAAATAATATTTAGATCATCCAAATGTTCTTTCATTCCGAGAGAGGAAAAATATATATACACATATATTCACATATATACACATATATGTATATACATATATACACACATATATACATATGTGTATATGTATCTCCCAACTTTCAAGCATGTGTCCTTAGAATTACTTAAAAGTAAGATCTTAAAAATTGTAAATATGATCATAATCACAATTAAACGTGTGTTAAATTCTTGAGTATAGCACATTTTAGACTGGTTGATCTTTTATTCAACAAAACTAATATCTACATGCAAAAAACTGAGGGAGGCAGTGTCTTAGAAATATAAAGAGCTATATAGGCGTGTTAAGCTCTGATGCCTCTTGTGTCCAGGTGGGTAACCTAACGTCCAAATCAGTGAGAGTGTGGCAGCAATGACAAAGAGGACCATTTAGGGAGACCAGTTAGGAGGCTATCCTAACAGTTTAAATAAAGAGTGTGGAAGGATTTTAATAGGATGAGAGCACACTTGAGTATGTCCATAGATTGAAAACGGAAACCAGAAGTGAGGGAAATTGAGAAGACAGGTTAAATGGTTGGAGCACAGTCAGAGGAGCTAGACTTGAAATGGAAGAATCAATTTTGGCCTAACTAATTCATCCTCTGAAACTAGAAGGTTGGAGACAAAAGAGAGTAGATGGGACCTTTGGGTCATGAAGTAGTGACATGTTAGAGTTCACAGGGATAATAGAGACACCTTAGAGTTTAGGAAGGCAAATTTAAGTAAATTTAGAGCAAAGAAAGTAGTGATCCCACAGTTTTGAGTCTTACAAGTTGTATGGCATGCAAAAATAAAAACCAGGCTTTACAAGTGCAGGTTATTATAGTGAGAAGGAAAGAAAGCATGTTATTATCAGAGACTAGTCTGGAGTCTCTCCTTTGAATCCAGAATTTTGGAGGACTTTATAAGCAAGTTCACACAATTCAAATGGCTGCCTGAGAATAACCCAGAAAGACTTGAGGCTTGGGAGAAAAGCTGAAGTCAGTCAAAAAGAGCTCTTTAAAAGTTATCTTCATAGAACAAAAATTTGAAAGATATAATGCCACTGAGCGATAAGACATAATGTTGACAAATGGAAATGACAGAGAACAAATATGGAATCCCTCTTTTTTCCAAATTTTTGCTCAAGGACCATAATCATGAGATGGGAAAGAGTGCAACTATTTAATAGGGACACTGATAACTGGACCATATCCAGAGGAAAGGGTCTGTCATGTGAAGATTGGCTGAAAGAACTGACAGTCGTTAGCCCCAAGTGAGTTATGGAGGATGAGAGCTGTTTTTTCATATCTGAAGTGCTGTCTATTAGAACAGGGGTTAAATATTTCTACTGTAGGTTGTAGTCACAAGGTTGGGAAAGAACAGGGGGAGAAAGGAAGAAAATAGGGTCAATTCTTAAAAGTCACAGGAAGCTGGATTTTAGCCCAATGTAATAAACTATTAGGTTCCCTATAGTTTTCCCTCAACATTTTATAATTATTACTCTGTTTTTCAAACATATAGCAAAGTTGAATCTTACAGCGAATACCTGTATACTTACCACCTAGACTCTATTATTAACATTTTATGGATTATCAAATGTTTATCCAGCTACCCATTCCTCTATCTACCCGTAAATCCATCTTGGATATATTTCCAAGGAAATTCCATACAGTTTTGGCTACCATTGGGAAGGTTGGTGTTCTGTGAGAGAGAGGTATAGGCAGATGACCTTCAGAGCCTGAAAGAATCATAAGCCCAAAGATAAAGGCCTTAAGTCCAGCTTGATGAGAAATTACTTATTAAGGAGACTTATTGGCATAAGTGTGTCTTGGGTGGCTGCAAGACCCCACCTCTTGTAAGACCTACTTTTATAACCTGAGAGGCTGGGGAGTATAGTCTAGTTAAACAAAAAGAATATATGGATGGAGGATGTGCTCAAGAAGTTTTCAAGTCACAGAGTGTTCATCATGGCCAATTCCTCCAAGAGGAGGTTAGTTTGTTTCACACAGTGGGGCATCTTAATTCCAAGAGCTTTTTTTTTTTTTAAAGATTTTATTTATTCATTTAACAGAGAGAGAACACAAGCAGGCAGAGAGGCAGGCAGAGGCAGAGAGAGGAGCAGGCTCCCTGCGGAGCAAGGAGCCCGATGCGGGACTCGATCCCAAGACGCTGGGATCATGACCTGAGCCAAAGGCAGTTGGCTGAGCCACCCAGGCGTCCCTCCAAGAGCTTTTTTACAGAGGCTAATGGCTGTCTACTGGGGATACTGTAGAGGGGATCTCTGCATTAAGTAGGAGTGGACCAGACTATGGCTTTCAAATTTTTGCATGGCTATCCATACCAAGAAATATATTGCACATTCCTACCCACATACATTCTGAAGTAAAAATTTCAGGAAACAGTATTTACCCTTAACATATGTGAAGGATGCCAATATTTTCTACTTTATTTTATTTAAAAAAATGGTGGTCATAACCCACTAACTTGATTTGATGACCCACCAATGCGTTGGGACTCATCATTTGAAAATCATTGGACTAGTCGATCTCCAAGAAGATTCATCTTTTTATGAGAATCCTGTAGCTACTACTAGGATTTCTCTAAATTTTCCAATCATCAGGAACCTATTTTGAGTCTCGGCACAGTATTTACTTAGGATGTATAGAATTATCTTGTATGAAATGCATGATTAGATGTTAAATGCCCAGTTGAGACTTAGGGATAGATCAAATTAAACACTGTTTAGGAGTTATTTTTTAAATTGTTATTTTCATGAACAGAAAGATATAGGTATGCCCTCTTGGTTGGATGAGAGGGCTTCAATACTCATGCGTAGTCTTCCATTAAATCCCTGTTGTGGGTCTGACAAAGTTGAAAAGATCAAATGAGAAAAGAGTTTGTAAAGTATTTTATTAATATTATTCTGTGAAGCCAGGAAAGAGAGGCTGCGGTCAAGTTCTATGGGACAGCGTCTCGGTATTTCTAAAACTCTCTACTCTTACGGAACTTACATTAGCCTCCCCAATGAATTATGCCAATGATTATGCCGAAGGCGCGAGACTCCCCTAAAAGTGCATTAGGCTGTAGGCTTGCTAGAGGTTTGACCCACTATTCATGCACTCCGCTGTTTGCGCATGCTCAGGAGCGGCTCTGGCCTCCTCGCCCGGTTGGGCGGAAAGCGGAGGGTGGGGTGCAGGACACGTGGGTTCCCGTGACGTCATCTCCGGGCGCCGGGAGTGACTGGACTCGCAGAGGGCTTCTAAGGCCCCCGGGGCGCTGCGGGTTGTATTGGGAGGATACCGGAGGGCGGAAGTGCAGCGGGGCTCGGCTCCGACCTCCGCGCCGCTGCCTTCTGCGGCTGCGCGGGCTCTCGGGACTCCAGGCTTGCGCGCCTCTGCGGGACAGTGTGTCAAGCACCCTGCGCCGCCGCCCTGCCGAAGCCCGGAATCCGAGCGTCTTCACCGGTGCGGGAAGCCGGAGAAGGAGCTGGTGTTTCTGGTAGGGTGTTGTGTGACTGTGTGTATGTGTGTGTGTGTGTGTCTCCGTCTTCTCGTCTTCCCAGTGTGGGGAAATGCCCGGAGGAGAAGGGTTGGGGAGGTGCCAGGTAGGTGTGGTAAGAGGGAGGGGCGAGTGGCGGGCTAGAGGAGCGCTCCGCCGGCGGCGGTGGCGGGTGAAGGTGGTTCCTCCGAGGGAGGTGGGGTTGGCCAGACGCCGCCCCCGAGGACCTTGGGCAGGCGGGAGGGTGTAGCCTGTGTGATCTCTCCGAGAATATGTCAGTTTCTTACTAAAGTAGGAAGCCTGGCGTCTTATCGCACGCTCTAGAGTTTAGCTCAAGACGTGCATTTTTTCGTGGAACAGTTATTTAAACTATGATTATTTCACAGGCAGTTCGATCCTGTCCGAATTTAGTGAGTGTTTCCTGCAGTTTATTTTCTCAACGTCATTCATTCTCATTTTAATAATAATATTTAGTGCTGACGAAGTCGTTTTCTGTTGGCAAAGAACTTTCACATCCTTTACACTTTGGATTATTTTCAAATCATACCTGAAACTGGAGGACCGTAGGGAAACTGGATTGGTTCTAGATTTTTCTTAAGGATGGTGAGGCACAGCATGTCTTCAGCAGCAATCAGAACTCAGAGACTGTCAAACATCTCTCTCTGAACTTCCAAGGCCTTCCAGAATCCATGTGATAAATCTCAAAGTCTTTTGAGCTGGGTACTTGGATTTGAACTGAATTGTTTGTGATTTCCATAGATGGATTTGTTGGTTGAATTTTGAAATTGAAAGTAAAGATACTGGGCCGAGGGTACTAGTAGTTGAGGGGAATTTTAGAGCTTTAAGCTAGATTTGAGTATGTGCTCTGATCTTCAAAGGTATACTGGTTAAAACTGGGGGAAGTGAACAGAATGGTACTAAATGACTATGACTATTTAGAATAATGTACATACTCAAGTGTAGGTTTGCTTTATTAATTTAATTAATACTGAGTGCCTGTTATGTGCCAGGCACTGAAGAAAGAGTAAATATAGGGACGCCTGGGTGGCTCAGTTGGTTGAACAACTGCCTTCCGCTCAGGTCATGATCCTTGAGTTCCGGAATTGAGTCCCACGTCGGGCTCCCAGCTCCACGGGGAGTCTGCTTCTTCCTCTAACCTTCTCTCCTCTCATGCTCTCTCTCACTTTCTCTGTCTCTCAAATAAATAAATAAAAATCTTAAAAAAAAAAAAAGTAAATATAACAACAAACAGTGGACAAAACAATAAAAATTCTTGCCATCATGAAGTTCACTTTGAGGGTGGGAGAGAAAGACGTTAATGTAAAAATTAATTTAAAAATGTCAGGTGGTGAAAAGTGCTAGAAAGAATGGAGTCGTTAAGGGTAACAAGGAATGTTGGTGGCCTGCATAGGAAATTGCAGTAGTGGCTTTAGAAAAGATGATATTTGAGTGGAGATGTAAAAGTGATAAAGAAGGATTTCATGTAGATGTAGTGGAATGAGCCATTAGACCTACCACAAAGTCCCTAACGCAGGAGCATACCAGCTAGTTTGACTGGAACTGAGTGAGCAAAATGGAGGAGAAGTAGATAATCAGGTTAGAATGCGGCCAGGTCCTATACAGCCTTGTAGGACTTTGTAAGAACTTTAGTTTTTACTTCGAATGAGATGGTAGGGTTTGAGTAAAGGAGTAAACTCATCTGACTTGTGTTTAGAAGGATCTTTCTGATTTCTATGTTGTCTGTCTTTAGCAAGGGCAAAAATAATGAGACCCCTTAGTAGGCCATTTATCCAGGTTAAAGGTCAGAGTGACGTGTATCAGTATGAGAATAGTGATGATGGTGAGAAATGGCCAGATTCTGGACTTGTGTCTAAGCTAAAGCAAGAGGTATGAAGAAGGATCAAAGATGACTTCAAGATTTATGGCTTTAGCAACTAAAAAATAGTTATCACTTTGCGATTTGGGGAAGACCACAAAATAACAGGGAGATGAGGGAGAAAAGTCTGAATCATTTTCTGTTTGTACCTGCTAAATTTTCAAGTGAAATGTCAATATTGCATAGTATCTATAAAACTGGAGTTCATAAGAGAAGTCTGGGCTGAAGATATAAGTGTGGGAATTATTAATGTATAAATGATATTTAAAGCCATGAGAGATCTCCAAAGGTGTGGCTGAAGGACTGAATCCTTGTGCACTTCAACATTGGTAGGAGGTTGGGGAGATTTAGGAGCCATTCCCCCAGGATGGGGGTTGGGCTGTTCATTAAAACCCCTGTTGATAACCACTCATCCTTAGTAACAGGATGGAAGGAAATAGAAAGCTAGTTCATTAGCTGTGAGAGAGTGAGGAAGGAAATGCAAAAATTAGAGGAGATTTGAAATGGTGATCTAGGACAGTGGGAGAATAAATGGGCTCCAAAAATGTAGGAATGCTGGCCAATACTCAGGGCCTACTTTTGAGGTTAGTGTTCATGAATTTAAAAGGAGACCAGTCAGCATAGATTATTATTAGGTGTTTTCAAATTTACTACCAGTAGTTATTTGATATTTTAAGTAATTTCTAGGTAGTTGGGGATTTTGTCAGCAGAATAGCTTCAAGTAATAGGTTAGCCTTTCTTGGTTTGTAGTGTGAAAGAGACTAATAATTGTGCATTATATTTTTATTGTACTTCTTGTGCTGTTTGCTAAATATTGTTGGCTGGGAACCTGCTTTGTTCTAGGCCTTGAATTAGTTGCAAAGAATGCAGCAGTCAGGAAATAGCCCTGTCCTCCACAAGCTTACTTCTGGTAGATTGCATCATGGGTTGTGATTTTTATGCTTCCAAAATATTGCCTTCTGATTGGATGCATGGTGATGAAATTGTAGTGTATGTATGAGAGGGGAAAATATTCTTGCAAAATAATGAAATTTGTTGAATTAAAAGTGTGAATATACTGATTTGGAGAAGAGTTTAGGTGGAAAACTTTCTTAAGTAGCTAGTATAACTTTTCAATTTATATATTTTATACATTTTCTAATTGTTTAACAAAAATTCCAGAGCCTGCTATGTGCTAATTATGCTAATATTGAGAATACAAAATAAATATGACTCTGCTTCTGCTGTCAGTGAGCTCACAGTTCAATGTGAGGACAGGCAAGAGAAAGATAAGATAAACATAACTACAGTGCATGGTTATAACATGTTATTATAGAAGTAATTAGATTGGAGATTGCTTAGTGGAAAGCTTCCCAAGGAACTGATGTAAGGCTGACTCTTAAAAGAGAATTAAGAATTGGCCAAAAAGAAGAGGACAAGGGTGTTTAAGGAGACAGGTCATGGAGTCATGAGGAAATCATGTATTAAATACATATATCATTTATTGAGTGGTCACCAGTGCTAAACACCCAACAGCTCTGTGAAATGAGAATTATCTTCAGTTTACAAATATAAGGTTCAAAGACGTCGGGATACTAGGACACACAGCTTAAAGGAGAAGTCTGCGTTTAAACCCATGTCAGTCTGATTTCAAAACCCCTTAACTATCTATCTGTATTGCTTGCTGTCAGCATTTAAATCTTCTCTGTCCTTGTTCTTTATCCCTCAGCCAGTTTTTCATTAACTTCTATTCATTTTTCCTTGGAAAGACCTCATATCTGTCTTTCATCTATCCACTACTACCAGTCTAGGTCAGGCACTCATTATTATATGCCTTAGTGTTGAAATTGCTTCCTGGCTACCTCTCTCTGACTTGAGATCTCCTTTTGTGCACTGCTACTGGGTAATTGTTTTAATCTCACTGTTATAAAACCATACAGGCCTTATAGGATTGTTGGATGAAATTGAGAACCCACAGTCTTCTATTTGGTATGCTTCATGATCTAGTTTCACTTTACATTTACAGATTTGACAGTAAAGAAATAATAATTGCTTTTATTTCTCAGCACTTACTATGTGTCACTATCATGTCAAATATTCTGTAGATTTTTTTTCCCCAGAACAACCTGGTGAATTTCAAAGGTAAGGAAATTGTAGAAAAGTGACATGCCCAGGATCCCAGGAGATATTAAAACATGTCACAATGTCAGCTTTTTCATTATCTACTACCCCTTCCAAATCAGTTTCCTAAAAAATTGGCATGCACATTGCTCCTGCACACTTTCTGCCTTTGTTGATGCTATTTTGCCCTGCTTGGAACATTTGTTGTCTTTATTCCATATTTTACCTATTGAATATTCTACTTATTGTTCTATTCTACTCATTCTTTTGTATTCTATACATTCTTCAAGTTCCGTATCTTTTAAATTCTTCCCTGAACACTATAGGGGATATTAATATTTTTCTTCTTCCTTTCCACCTTCCTCCCTTATGAAAGCTTTCATAAAATAGCATTTAATTATAACTATGGACATTTTGGAGTTGGAAGGGATGTTGGCAACTGGTATGACATAAATGAAAGAATATGAGATTGGAAATTGGAGATAAAAAATCTTTACTGTAAGTTTATAAGTGTTGTAAAAGTAAAAGTGCAGTGAGAAAAGAAAGGTTTCACCTTTCTTTTATGCATAAAAAGAAAGGCTATTGGGGTGCCTGGGTGGGCCCAGTCGTTAAGCGGCTGCCTTTGGCTCAGGTCATGGGATCGAGGCCCCTTGCTCATTGGGAAGCCTGCTTCTCTCCCTCTCCCACTCCCCTTGCTTGTGTTCCTTCTCTCGCTGTGTCTCTGTCAAATAAATAAAACCTTTAAAAAAAGGCTATTTTGAGCTGGGTCCTAGAGGATGTTTAAGTCAGAAGACAAGGTAGGGAAGGCTACATTAGGGTAAGGAACCACCAGCATGAGCAAAGCCATGGAAAAGATATGAAAGTTTATGGTATGTTTACTGGGTTAGGAGATTATATCTTCTGGACATTGCCTGAGGTTTTTAAAAAGTTGTTGCTGTCACTACCATCATCATCTTGGTTGTCCTCAACATCTGCCACACAGCTGGGCGTAGCAAATGATCAAATATTGATTGACTCTATATTAAGTGTTAATAGCAGTGTTCGATTTTTTTTTTTTAAAGATTTACTTATTAGAGAGAGAGAGTGTGCGTGCATGTGAGCATGAGTGGGAGGGTCGCAGAGGGAGAGGGAGAGAGAATATGAAGCAGACACAGCCCTGAGCACAGAGCTGGATGTGGAACTCAATCTTAGGACCCTGAGATCAGGACCTGAGCCAAAACCAAGAGTTGGATGCCCAACTGACTGTGCCACCCTGATGTCCCACCGTGTTTAATTTTGAGACATGTTCCTGTTGGTTCTGTAAATTATGGTGGACACTTTATAGTACTATATTATAGGCATTGCCCTAAGTGCTTTACATGTATTAATTTAATTTTTGTTATCTATTTTATGGGTTAAGTGCTGTTATTCACATTTTACAGATGAGAAAACAGATACAGAGAAGTTAATTGACTTACTTGAGGTCACAGAGTAGGTGATAAAGCTAGGTTTTGAATCCAGGCAATCTGGCTCCATATTCTGTATTTTGAACCCCCACATTGTAGTGCCTCTCGAGTTAAATTTTGTTTTTCTGCTTCTGTTTTAAAAAATACGATTCAATGCAAAAAAATATGATTTAATACATCCTTTAGTTTAATCCATGTATCAGCTAGTTTTTGGCATGTGTTTAGTTAAGTGTATTTGCATACTTTCTTACATAATTTATTATATGTGAATATTTATTAATACTGAGAGACTAACATTCTATGATGCTATAAATTTGGATCTGTGTATTTTGACACAGGGACATTGTTTCAAGTTTTCATAAATCTGTTTAGAAATTTTTTTTTTTGTAAAATTTGTATTGATACTACCACATGACACCTTCAGCTGCCTTGGCTCAGTCAGAGCTTCCATTGAGATCCTGCAAGGAATATATACATAAGAAACAATGGTATATGGGAAATAAGGTACTAATTTATTTTTCACCAGTTTTGTACCTAAAATCCTACCTTAGAACTTTGGTAAAGTCTTATGTTTACCAGAGTTCTGCAGTGGGATTTTAGGTATAAAACCAGTAAAATGTAAGTCCATACTTCTATCACTGTTGGGGAGAAACTCCCAGAAACAAAGACAAAAGGGAGACATTGGCTACTTCTTTTTATTGTTTCTGACACATGAAAGGAAGAAGCAGAAGAAAATGCCATGTCAAGAAATAGCAGGGGGTCAAGCATTGTCATCTGGCAGAGTAGAGGGGAGAGAAGGGAGCCATACTCAAGTCCATAATATTTTTATTTATGATAACCCCTACCTGTTAATGAACAAGACTCAAATGGTGTCCTGGAGTCTGACAAATCAGATTATTATTCCTTCTGGAGAGGACAGTGGTTGGAGAGAAGAAAAGAACTTTATTTAGTGGCCATACCCACTTTAATTTTTAATTTTCTTTTGAATTATATTGTCTACCTATTTTTTTCTGAGGCAGAAAAATTATCCAGTGTGACAATATTAATAGTGACTTTCGACTTGAAAATTGTATTTAAATGTTCTTAAAAATATCTTAGGAAAGGAGCTCTTTGTCTCAAGTTTTTTTTCTTTGTGAGCTAGAGAGGAATCTTAGTTGTAGCTAATGGTTAATTGGGTGTATTATAGTTACAGAAACCACTGCTTACCACCTTTGTATTAGATTCGACTTTAGATTTACTTATTTGCCATAACTTAGATTTCATTATTTCCTATCATCAGTAAATTTGTTCATAAAGAACAAAATATTAATGTAACTGGAAATAGTGAGGTCTTTTCTATTTTCAGTGATTTAATTTTGTGTGCTACGTAAACTTGGGAATTCTCTGCAGAGAAACTCAATGTGTTTGAATTTGAAGTGTATCAGGGTGGAAATTATATGAAGTGTGAATGCTTGTGTCATTTGCTTAAAATGGTGACTTTTATGGATATACTTTTACAAAAATTAAAACTCTGTAATATGCCCAGAAAGAGCACTAGACTCAGTTCAGTAACTCAGTGACCAGATTTGTTATCCTGGTTTCACTGTTACTTTAGTGGTCTTACAATGTTTATCCTGGTTTGACTGTTAACTTAGTGCTCTTGTAATGTTGGACAGATTTTTTTCACCTCTTTCAGTTTATTTACCTGTAGATAACATTGCATCCAGTTGGCTTCCAAGGTGCACTTAAGTACTGTGATACAAAATCAGAACTTTGAGTTTTTATATCTTTGACTAATTAATTAATGGCAGTCTTGATGCACTTGGCATTGGTCAGTGGATGAGAAAAGAGAGAAAATCTCTTTGAATAATTCAGTGTTCGTAAGTGGTATTTGGCTAAACTGATACGGTTATTTAAAATGTTTCCATAGGATATGCTAGCTAATGAAAGATGGTATATATGTATATATATATGCACATATATATATAAATATATATATACACCATTTTTCATCATAAATTTCATCATAAATTTATGAGTAGAAGGATATTGAATCTCAGTATTCAGGTACTTTCTGCATTTACTCATACTGTATATGGCATTGTTACTTCATTGTGATATATTAGTGCTGGAAGACACTTGGATATTACAGAGGCCAAAAGCCATATTCTTCTATCATACCCAGAATATTTCAGTTTGCAGATTTAGTGCAGTATATGTGGGATAGAGAATACTTTAAGTTCAGAGTAAAAACGTTTACTACTAGTCATGGTGGCAGAGGATTGGGAGCTGGGTCTGCAGAGTGGGTAAGATTTGAACAGGTGAGAGATGAGCATATTAGGGAGAATGGGAAGACAGAGAGCAAGGTATTTAAATTGCCAGTTTTGCTAGAGGGTTTATAAAAAGAAGTATAGTAAATAAGACTGGAAATATTGGTGGAATCAAACCGTGGACAGGATGAAATTTAGAAATTTAGGATGGAAATAAGTCTATACAAAATTTTTTTTTCAGGATGTGTGCACTCGTGCATATTTTTTTTTTTCCCGGCAAAAGCAAACTATCTAGATGGAGTAGGAGAGGTTGACTATATTAGGTGGGGCAGGGACAATTGTGGGGATGATAGTTTGGAGTTGGGCTTTAAGGGACCATAAGGATATAGGAAAACTTCACTTTAGATGAGCAGTAGACTCTCCTGGGGCTTGAGAGAATGATACAAGTATAGCTTCGCTCTGGCTGTGGTTCATTAGTTGCATAAGTTAGCACATGTTATTTTGAATTACTTACTTCTATGATCCTTTTAAATAAATAATAGCTCTGCATTTAGAATTTATTGTACTGATTTTGCATTCATTCTAAAGAATGCTGATCATGCAGTTTTTTGAAATGAATGATTGTTAATGACATCCGTTTTTTCCTATAACCTTTCTTTGTTTTAGAGCATGTTCATTTATCCTTGCAGGGATCTGACTAATGCTCTTTGTTTTATTTTCAGTTTGGCTTTGGGTGAAAAAAGAATTTAGCCTATATGCACTGCTTTAACTGCTGGAAGAATGACAGATGACAAAGATGTGCTTCGAGATGTCTGGTTTGGACGAATTCCAACTTGCTTCACCCTGTATCAGGATGAGATAACTGAACGGGAGGCAGAACCATATTATGTAAGTATGTTGGTGATGGAAAATGGGATATCTACCTTTGTCAGTTTTTGTAAATGAAGCTCTAAGAACCTGGAGGCTGGTACCCAACATTTTATATACAATTAATACTTGCTTATTGTGGAAAAAAATTAGAAAACACAGATCAAGAAAAGGAAGGAAATGAACATTACCTCTAATCCTACCATCCAGAGGGAAAAAACTGCTGTTGATATGTTGATTATGGGACCTTCCAGACTTTCTTTTTCTCATGAATACATACATACATAGTATGTGATAATGGAATTATAAGTTATATGCTATAGAAGCAATTTTGAAAATAATAGGCTTTAATCAAATAATAGATTTGATTCTTCTGTATTTAAGAGGTTCCAAGGAACTATTTACTAAATTCTTTTTTTATAGCTCAATGAACATAAGAATGTGTGTGTGTTCATATGTCGATAAGCTAATATGTATTATATAAAAATATATGATAATAAATTGCTCTATGTAGACTTGTAGGTTTGAGCTAGTGTCATCTGTTCTAGAAAACAATATCAAATATCTTCTGATTATAGCCTGCTTGTTTTCCTTTTCTAAGTGCATATATAATCCAAACTTAAGCATCTGTCAGTCAGAAATAATAGTATTTTGCCTTTTTACTGAACAGGCCCTAATAGACAAAGACACATTCTCAGTTGTCATTATTTTAGTTTTGTCTCAGATACACATAATATTGGTTACCTAGGAATATCTGGAACAGTGGAAATTTATTTGTGGTGTTGGACTTTCTTGTTTTGCTTTAATAAAGCTTGCCCTTTGCTTTCTTCCTTGTCTGTTTGAGGGGTAGCGTAGCACTGCTCCTCAGCCTGCTCCAGCCATGGGAAGTCAGACTGGTGGAGGAAGCTACTTAAGGAGCCTCATACACTCACTTTTTGGGTACAGGAATGGTTTCATTTTTCTCTCTATATCCTCAGCATCTGGCATAGGTCACACAAGTGGTAGACCCTCAGTGCACGAAAGCCTCATACATTCATGTTGGGATTTTGTTTTAAACCGTCTCTTTGAGTTTTCTTACTGAAAATAGTTTCAGAGAAATTGGACAGTCTTTTGTTACTGTACTCAGGTTATCATAACTGAATATATACTTTTGAGTCATTTTAACTTTGGAAATCTCAACAGTTTTCTGCCTTTTAGAAGTTCCATATTTAAAATGTCAGTTTATTTTTAGAAGAATATCACTTGTTAGATGTATTTTTTTGCTTCTCCTGTAATATATGTTAGAATATCACTTATATTTTGTTTCCAAATTAGTTTCTGTTATTTTAATTATAACCTTTAACCTCTGGTACCTTTCTAATCATAACTAAACAAAGGAATGTATGTGTCTCCTTGGTCAAAGTGGCAAATATGAGAAATATGTAATTTAAGTTTGTTTACTTTAAAGTCAAATTATGATGTTTGACAGCTTCCTATAGTTAAAAAATCCAAGTGAAGAATATAATATTTTTCCTTCTTTATTTATGAGTCTGTTAAATATAAAAAGATTGTTGCGAGAGTGGAGCATAAGTTGTTTTCTAGCTGTCTCTAATTGAATTGAAAATGGCCACAAGTATCGGGGATAGCTATAGGAGGAAGAAAGCAATTTTGTCTAACTGATAATTTTTTTTAAATATATTTTTCCCTAATTTTTCACCCGAAAGAAATTTCATATAGTAATTATTATTATGTTTTGGAAAAATATCAGGTGACAAGCATATCATAAACATTAAACAAAAAGCTACAGTTTAAAACCACATGACATCACCTAGATTTTGCTTTTTATGTAGACACATACTTAAGTATAAGTTACTACATGCTGGAAGAAAATATACAAAAACATCAGCAGTGGTTAGTCTTAGAATTATAGATGAGCATAGTAGTGCCAATCTGGTTTTGGTTTATGTCTGTCTTAGTTGTCAATTACACTTGAATGTATTTTTAATTGTGTTAGTTTATAATAATGATAATATTGTAAAGATTCTGGATGAAATGAGGTAAAAATGTCATAGCCTAGGAGCCAGTAAACCTCTTTTCCAGACATTCTCAAAGCTCAAGTGAGGTGATTAATAGGATTATCACCATGGCCTGAAAAGTCCATTCATGTTCAGGTGGTTGTGTAGAAAGGATAGGTGAATGAAAACGCAATTTGCTTTTTTTTTTTCTTTTTCTAAAAGATTTTATTTTTAAATAATCTCTACACCCAATGTGGAGCTTGAACTCATGACCCTGAGATCAAGACCCTGGCTATGATTGAGCCAGCCAGGCGCTTCTATAGTTTACTCTTTATAGTGCTTATTCCTTATTTCTTAGAAACAAGATTTAAAAATATTTACTCATACCAAATTTATAAATTAAATTATTATTCAAAGAGTCTGTTTCCTATGGAAAAGAATATTAATGTTAAATATATTCCTGTTTATTGCTGCATTTTGATTTGTTGCCTCTGCATAAATCTCCTTTCAGCCTACATCCCATATCTATGTCAGAGCATTATATCTTATTTTGCAGGGAATATTAGGGAGAAAAAGTGTTAGAAACTAGGCAGTCTTTCAGTTTCTGTTGTTTTTCTTACATTCATTTAAACTGTTGACTTTCATTTAGATAATCTACTATAAAAACACACATACTAATACGCATTCATATTTTGTGACTTGTTACAAGAGGAATTCACTCAGTCATGCACATGATCATAAATCTGAGTGGACCCTGAACATTACACAGCAGTCCTTTTATGTTTCCTTAGTCGGCTGTCTCTGTTCTTCTCTAAAACTATTTCTCTGAGCCCTGACCTTATTTTTCACTTTTAACAGGTAACCTCACTTCCTGCTTCCTGCTTCTTTAACCTTCTGCTACCAAGTCTTCTAAACATATCTGCACTCACACATATTGGCTAATTCTCTTGAATGGAAGAGGTGTCCTTCCTCCTAGGCAAGCCTCAGCCTCCTCTCTGTGCTCTGGATCCCATCTACAGTCCTCCTCAGGGAGCTGGTGGTTTCTGATATTCTCCTATCTCCACCCCTGCCTTCTTTCTTTTCCTTTCATCTTCTACCTACCAGCTCCTTTTTTGCAGCATTTATATAATCTTAAGTCCTTCCTAGCCTAAAACAATAATCTGTTGACTGCATCTCTCTTTCAGTCTCTTGCTTTCCTTTCAGACTTAATAAAAAGGTTGTCTGTACTCATCTCCTTCCCACCTCCCATTTAATTTACTGGAATCACAGTTCATCCTACTCCAACAAAACTGTCTTTGCTGAAGTCACTAATGACATCTTCTTTTGCCAAAGCTTGAGTCTGTTTTTGACTTTTCCTTTGCTTGATTTCTCAGTGGTGTTTTGATGTTGGCTGTTTTCTCCATTTTGTGGCACTGTTCTCTTTTGCTCTGCAATGTTTCATAATTCTGGTTTTGCTTCTACCTTCCTGGGGGTTTTTTGGTCTCCTTTGCCAGATCTCTTTCTTTTTGCTCTTTTTGCTTGTTCCTCCTTTTGCTCATTCCTTGGGGGCTTTGCCTTTTTTTTTTTTATCCCACTTCACTTTATCTCCTCTGGAGTTATCATCCGTTTTTATCTCTTTGTTGAGCTAAAACTCCTTCTATTTATTTTGACAACACCCAAGATTTTTCACACGAACTCCAGACTTATGTGTCTGTCTACTGGATATTAAACTCGGTGTTTTGAAACTGGACACATCATCATTACCTCCAGATAAACTGGTCACCTGCTATAATCCCTTCCTATTTTTGCAAGTAGACCCGGTTAATTAATAACTCTTACCAATAATTAAGAAAGGACTCATCCTTGTTGCTTTGTTCTCTCATATCCCAGGCATTCAGTCGGTAACTTAGTCCATCCGATTTTACATCTCAAATATCTTTGAAACTTACCCAATTTCTTCCATACCCATTGCTACAGCCTAGTTTAGACCACCGTATAAAAACTGATGGGATTTCATAGTACTAAGTAATTTTCCTAGTTTCATTCTTGCCCTCTTTTCCATCTTCAGTTTGCGGTTGGAGTCATCTTTTCAAAACACATATCTGATCCTGTCACCTGCCTGCTTAAAACCTTTAGTAGCCTTTCATCATCTTTAGGATCCTTCGTGTACTTTACAGCATTCTCCATGATCTGGTCCCTTGCTTCTTCAGTATTATTCTGCCTCAACCCTCTATATTACTGTCATTTTCAACTTATGGTTCCTCATTGTGCCAGTCTTTGTCTTTCTGTGTTCATTCCATGCCTTCTTGCAGTTTCCTGTCTGGAATGAGCTGCAGGATCTCCCACCCTGCTCAGAACCAGATATCCACAACACCCATGTTTGGTTCATTCCTCTTAACCATCTGGCTGTTGCCTTAGCATAGACTTCCTGCCCAGGCTCTTCCTAAGCCCCTAGATGAAGTTAGATTCCTTTGCTACTTGCTCTTATAACATTCTTTACTTTCCTCTTGCACTTGTCACATTTGTAATTTTGTTTTTACTGACTGTCTTTCTAGCCCACTAGCTCTGTGAGAGCAAGAACTCTTGTCTCATTCAGTGCTCTATCTTCATTGCCTGGTGTGATGCGTCGCACATTGAAATGGAACAGAATTCCAGAATATTTTAATTCTATTTTCATTCTAGAGGTATAAGTCCCTAATTTTAGAATTGAAAATTACTGGAAAAATTAGGATTTGGTATAAACAAGTAATACTACAGCTACCTTTTTCAGAACCATAAGTAATCTATACAGCTATATGAAACATGTATTTCTTACATGCTGTATAGAAAAAAAATGAATCGTGTGAAGTACTCACTGAGTTCTTGATAGTGCTAAATCAAGAATGAGAGAACAGTAGATTCCATGTAGCTGACAATTTCCCCAAAGGTTAATCCTTTTCATATTAAAAGAATTTAACCTCAAAGACATTAATGGAAGTGAAATAAGCCAGACACAAAAGGACAAATAGTTCATGATTCCACTTATATGAGATACCTAGAATAGTCCAAGGGTCTGGGGAGGAGAACAATTGAGGGAGTTTTACTGATTAATTGGTACAGAATTTGAGTTTGGGGTGATGAAAAATTCTGAAGATGGATAGTGGTGATGGTTGTACAACAGTGTGAATGTATTTAATGTCAATGAACTATCCACTTAAAAATGGCTAATTTTTGCAAATATATTTTACCATGGTTAATTTTGCCATAATTAAAAGAAAGTAAACCAATGAGATACACCTAAGAAAATCAGTGAGTGGTACTGTCTAGATATAGAAGACAGGATGATGTCATTTTACTGTTATTTTTTTTCATTTTTACTTATTAAGTAGATAAGTTATATCTATACTTATTATAATATAGTCATTCTCAAATCTTAGTGTTATTTCTTAATGCAACTACAGGTATTTATGTTAGTTACAAATTACTTCAACAGGCTAATTTAGAACAGAAGATTCTAAGTACATTGCAGTGTAGATTCTGTCTTAAGAATGAAAATTCTTTATTAATTACCATTTTTGGCTTTATGTCATTTAATCTTTGGGATCTGTGATTCATTCAGCAAATATTTATTGTGTGCCTACTGGAAAGCAGGCGCTTTTTTGAGCATTTGGAATGTAGCAGTGAACAAAACCAATAAAAATCCCTGTCTTAATGGAGTTTACATTTTAGTGTTCCTCATTCCTTATTGTGAAGAAGTTTTCATTTCATGAAGATCATTTGTGGACTTAAAGCAACTTTGAACCTTATTTATGTAGTACAGCACCCCAAAATCAGGAGCTGCTATCCATCCTCATCAGTCCTGATGTGTCTATCCACTTTTTTAAATAATCTCTATAGGTTAGTATTCTCTGTAGAATAGATTATGTTTAATGGCCAAGAGACATTTTAAGTTAAAAGTCCTGGGCTTACTAGTATAGAACTTAGTAGACTAATGGATTATAGTTGACTCTTGACACAGGTTTGAACTGTGTGGGCCCACTTATATGCTGACTTTTTTTTTTTACAGTTCAGTACTGTAAATATGTTTTCTTTTCCTTATGATTTTCTTAACATTTTCTTATCTTTATTGTAAGACTACAGTATAAAATACATACAAAATATCTGTTAGTTGACTGTTTATGTTATTGGTAAGGCTTCTAGTCAACAGTAGACCATTAGTAGTTAGGTTTTTGGGGAGTCAAAGGTTATATGTGAAGATTTTGAACTGTGTGGCGATTGACACTCCTAATTACCACGTTGTTCAAGGGTCAACTGGTACTTATTTATTTAAAAAAATGGCTGATTAATCATGCTGTTTTAATTTCTTAGAGATGTCCATGTCACATCTATATTTGATTTTGTCATTTCTGATTTTAATGAATCATTTCTTTGCCATTTATTTAATAGGATATGATTTTGACAAGTTATTTAAACTGCATGTAAACTAGAGGTGATAATATTGCCTGTGAAACAACTAGTGCTTTTTTTTGTCCACTTTTTAGTTTCCTTTTTCTCTTCTTCCCTAATCCACATTCTAGTTGTTTCTTTATAAAAGAGGAACTTATGTTTTGTTGAATCCACATTGCTATCCAAAAGCTTGTTTCTGGTATTAGTATCTTCTATTCCATACTGGAGCATGCCAGCTACTTCCCACCCCCTGTACCCTTTGTGCCCAGGACCACTGTCATGTCTCTTCCCTAGTTGGGGCCTGTTAATCTTGATCTTCAGTGTTTAAATATTAGTTCCTTTACTCAGAGTATTTCTCTTTGTATGTATTCCCCAGCCCCATAATTCTACTTGATTTACTGACCAAAAGACCCAATAACTTTGAATAAACAGCATGAAAAATGACGCAGAATTAGCCTCTCAAAAGCAGCTGAAAGAGAGTAATAAAACAGTTATACCAGCAAAAGGCAGAAGGTTAGAAAAGCAAGAAGTGCCTAGGGTATCTCCTGGGAAAACATGAATTTTTGCCACTTTCCTCCTTTTGTCCACTCATGTGTTCTTTATAAAATTCTAACCAGTTTTCTTAAATACCCTCTTATGTTTTCTTTCTGGATAGCTTTGGTGGGGGAGAAACAATGATGGCCTTCGTAACTATGCCAATTGAGGCTAGCCTAACATTCCCTCTCCAAAGTCCAAGTAGGCCCAGGCTCCATAAAGACAAGATTGAGGGAGCTGCTGGAAAGTGGCAGATCACCAGTCTGTCAGCATTATACCTTAAATTTGTGCCTTATTGCCCTTTAAATGTGTGGCTCAAAGTCAATCATCTTTAACTTATTTCTTTCCTTCAATTTCTTGATTAGTAATAACCAAAATCTGTTCTGACTGATTTTCGGACCTTTCTCATTTTTCCATTCCTTCATGCCCATCCTTTCACATAATATTTCCTTAACAGATTTCCAGTTTATAATCTTACCTTCTGTATATCTACCATGGCTAGAATGTTCCTCAGATACTATTTCTCACTGTGCCATCCTTTTATTCACTGTATCGTAGTGGGCCCCATTGTTCATCAAATGAAAATTTCTGTTTGATCTTTAAAGTCTTTTCTGTTGCTGCATTGAAGTATTTTTGTAAGTACTGTTTATGAATTTTTTTTTTACCTTTATTTTAGCCTCATACAGAAGAGGTGTTCTTCTTTGTGATTAAGCTAATATATGGTAGATTATCAAAATAAGATGGACCAATTGAGAAGTCCTGATTGATAAGTCAGGATGTACCTTAGGACTGAGTTGATTATTTTCTCATAATAGTTTAATTAATTCAGTGAACCATACTAATTTTTAAGTTAAATTTGATAAAAGTAATAAGTATCCTAAATAGCATGACATCTGATTACATTTGTATTTTTATTTGGAGAAAAGTGTTACAGAAAGATTGTACGTAGATTTGTGTTGTTTATTCTAGGTACTTATGCTATAAGCTCTACTTAAGTAATGATCTCAAAAGAAATTTAAAACGTCTTAACCTTTAGCCTTTGGTTTGCTATAAGAAGCAGTTGACTTTGTGTGGAATATTCAAAATAATGCAAAGAACATGGCTGTTTTTCCTTAAAATTCAAAGACCTATTTAGTATATATTTTTTTGAAAAAATAGTAAATAAATACGGTTTTACAAATTTTCATTTCAGTTGCTTTTGCCAAGAGTAAGTTATTTGACGTTGGTAACTGACAAAGTGAAAAAGCACTTTCAGAAGGTTATGAGACAAGAAGACATTAGTGAGATATGGTTTGAATATGAAGGCACACCACTGAAATGGTGAGTGAATTTTTCTGCATTATTAAGCATTGAGTATATGCTAGCTTTATGAAGGTATAGTGCCCTGAAACAATTTTTAAATAGTTATATAGAGAAATAAATCGCTAGTCTAGCTCATATAATACAGTGAATTTTAAACTATTGTTCAAATATTTTATTGAAAATATTTCTGCCTTCTTTTGGATGCATGGGAGACCAGACAGATTTGTATATATTTTCAGCAATAGATTTTTCAGTGGCATAATAATAGTGTATTTGATTATGGTTTTTTTCCCCAGACAGATTTAAGACTCCCTAATGAATAAGTCACTCTGTGACACTGTGCAGTTTTGCTTTTATCTCCAAAATTTTTATAACAGATCTTTATATATATGTGATTACCTAAAATGGGATCTTTCAAACTGATTGCCACATTTAGTGCCATATGCACATTTTATCTAGCCTTGGCTTAGTATTTAAAATATATTGATTTCCTTTTTATGTGAAAAATAATTTTGATATTTTATCATTCTGAAGAAACATATTGAAAGTAAATCCTAAATCTGGGTTTATCTATGTACAGATGATATATTTTTGTACTTCCTCTATTACTGGGAGTTTTTATAAATTGTGCTTCCAAAAATATTTAATGAAACTAGAGAAATTACAGAGAAGAATATAAAAAATGGTTCAAGGTATACTGGGATGTAGGTGTCGAAATGCTGCTATATGAATATAGTTGAATGAAAAAGTCAAGACTTAAATATGAACAATATAAGTAGGTTAAAAGTGGGCTTGCATTCTAAATCTGGAATACTAAAATGAAGAGTTTTAAAAGAGGCTCATAAAAAAGGAAGCTGGGGGATGTTTAATAAGTGCAGCTGACTTGAATATAAGCATTACTTAGAAATAAGGAATGAACTATTGGAACTCAACTCATGTTGAATTCCCACAAGTGAGTAGATTTTTCATAATGGTTTAGAAACATATAAAGTAATATTTTGTATTGATTTTGGAAGAAAGGAGATTTTGTATTGAGTTATAGGTCACATCTCTAACCTTTTGAGGGAGTTCTGGAAAAGGATGACAAAGTTCTTTATAGCATTCATTTTAAAATAAAAACAGTATTGACAAGCTTCATGATCATATATCAGACTCATTATGACTCTTGAATAGTTCTAGACCTCAGGCAGCATAGATAAGTCAATGTTTTCTGTTTCTTTTTATTTCTCAGAAGAATTGGAGGTTTTGGAATGGGAAGGTGGCTTAAAAGAAGTATAAGAGGAGCGAGGATCAGGAGAGTAGAGGGAAAGGAAGGAGGGGGAAAGATTGTGGGTGAGTAGCAATAGGATATATCTATATTCTTGACAGTCTATCTGTATTATAGTTGGATATTGAAATTGTATTGTTCTATGTGTATTAGTTATATACACATTATTGTTAAGAATTCATGTGACTGACACTAGGCTTTTCAATTTTATTAGTGTAAAGTAGGGCTTCTTAACAAGGGCTATATTGACATTTTGACCTAGGTAATTCTTTGCTGTGGGAGGGCTACCCTGTACATTGTAGGATTTTTAGTAGCAGCCTTGGCCTCTACTTATTAGAGCTAGTAGCATTCCCTCTAGTCGTGATTATAAAAAGTGCTGCCAGGTGTCCTGGGATGGAGGGGTACAAAACCACCCCCAACTGGAAAAGATGGGAAACCTCAAACTTTTATAAGTAAATGATTGCTCAGTCATCATCCTTCAGCTTCTGTTTTAATCCATCCTTTATGGTGGGTTTTTTTTGTATTTGATATGAATTGTACACTGTAAGTTTGTATTCTATATCAGTGAATAATGCTTGGACCCATTTCTGTTACCAAAGAGTAATGATTTTGGCTTGAACATGTTCTTTGTCAGTATTTATCTTATTTATCTCTTCTGAGAATCTTTTATTAAGGAGTAAAAATTTTAAATTATTTTTCCTTTTAGAGAGCTTGTGTGAAAGTAATTGTATTCACATATCTTCGCTGTAGGTTTTGGGTGTTAACTTTTTATGCATGATGTCACTTTCATAGTTATGTCTTGCTGTAAGCTCATTGTATTTACTGGCTTTTGATAAAACTTTTCCTTTAGTACAGTAGTCCCCCTTTATCTGTGGTTTTGCTTTTTGTAGTTTCACTTACCCTCAGTCAGCCATGGTCTGGAAGCAGATGATCCTTCTTTGACGTATCGTCAGAAGGTGGGCAGTAGTAGCCTAACACTGGGTCATCATGCTTATGTTATTCACCTCAATTCATCTCATCCCATAGGTATTTTATCATCTCATATTATCACAAGAAGGGTGAGTACAGTACAGTAAGATATTTTGAGAGAGTCCACACTCATAACTTTTATGATAACTTTTTGTTATAATTGTTCTATTATAAGTTATTGTTGTTAATCTCTTACTGTGCCTAATTTGTAAATGAAACTTTATCATGGGTCTGTATGTATAGGAGAAAACGTAGTGTATGTAGAGTTTGGTACTCTCTGTGGTTTCAGGCATCCTTAGGGCAATCTTGGAACATATCCCCCTTGCATAAGGGGGAACTAACTACCATATTGTTAGGTACTCCATATATCTGAGGAAGGAATAGCTTCCAGAGGCGTGAATATAATCCAGGACCTCTGGGCTAAGTCTTGATCTTTTCTCTTTTTGCTCCCAACTATAGCAGTTTTCTCCTAGTTAAAAGAGTCATCTTCTTGTGTTAAAGGGGTCATAGGCTATCAATATCTACCTAGCATTTAAGCATATGATAGGATAATCATTATAGGGAAGCAACTACCACTGAAGTTTTGTAGGGCTTGGGACTTTTGAGACCATGCAAGTGTCTTAAGAGTAAAGGAGCATTTATTTGAGTAGGGTGGTAACATCTTTCTTATACTTGATTCTTTGGAGTTTTAAACAAATTCAAGTGAGAAAGGAAATCAAACACCAGTTTAGATAATTCATAAAAGAAGGTAGAAAGAGCATAAATTGGTAATTACTTCTTACTCTATAACTCCTGCTATTTGTATTTACTATTATAATTGTTTAAATATCTGCATGACATACTTGAGCATGGGCTTTTGTACCTTCAGTAGTAGTACATAAGAGGTACTAAGTAAATGTTTGTTCAGTGGGTGAATGAAAATGAGACTGAAATAAATAAAATAACTTGTTCAGATGAGTGAGTAGGACCAGATTTTTAAAGTCTCAGTTCAGAGTTCTTTCCACCATACCTGCTGATATTCTATTTGTTAGTTGTTTTCTTCAGTTCTGTATGTTCTCTCTAAATTGCCTACGTTATTTGTCCATATTAGAATAGAAAGATATTTAAGAACAGTGGTATACACATAACAAATACTTAATATATTGTTGATTTGTAGAGAGAATCTGAGGGGGCTTTCTTTGATTACCGTTTTATCCTTTTACAGTCCTTTGTCTCCTTAAGTATTAAAAATTACATGGTAAATAGAAAATGCTGATCTAACTCAAATGCAAGGATTTCTTTTTTTTGGTAAGAGTGATTTGATTTGAGTTGATTAGTCAGCAGAGGGTGCTCTAACATTGCATTTTAAAAGGTGAAGGTTCTTTTTACATAAATCAAGTGGTTAAAGTTTGTATTTGTTACTTTTATATTAGAATTATTTTAAGAGAACAGTTCCTGGTTCTTCTAAAGAACATTTTGTTTGTATACCCTAATACTGGTTAGATCTTAGGCCTTCAGTATAAGTTTTAGGAAAAGTGTTTCTTTTTGTCAATTATAAAAGCAAGTGTCTCTAATAGAATATTATTTTGTGTAAACTGATTTATTATCAGGACTGGTTGGAAAGTAAGAAGTTGAAACTACCTTTTGACTTAAAAAAAAAAAAAAAAAGCAGCAAGCACTTATGTTGATCTTAAACACAGACATAGCTGAATGACCCAAAATTTAATACTGTATCTTTTTGGTTTCAAAAGTAAATCTTAACAAAATAACCTCTTAATTATAAATACTGTGCAGGCTCTTCTCTCTTTATGGATTGTCTTTTTTTCTAAGATTGAATTTCGAAAATTTTATAAATTCTGTAAACTTGAATTTTGAAATGTGATTTACTTAGCATTTGAGACAGGAGATATCCCCTTGGCAGTCTTTGTCCTTTTTCATGTGTAAGAATAGGTTTAGAAAGCTGTGAATGGGGCGCCTGGGTGGCTCAGTGGGTTAAAGCCTCTTCCTTCGGCTCAGGTCATGATCTCAGGGTCCTGGGATCGAGTCCCGCATCGGGTTCTCTGCTCGGTGGGGAGCCTGCTTCCCCTTCTCTCTCTGCCTACCTCTCTGCCTACTTGTGATCTCTCTCTCTCTGTCAAATAAACAAAAATCTTTGAAAAAACAAAAGAAAGCTGTGAAACATAGGGCTAATTTACAGTTGTTCATGTTTGTTTCATTGGTAAAGCAAGGCAAAATTGATTGTAAACATTAAATTACTTTGGTGTACATTTGAGTTTTATCCTTTTTCTTTTTTTTAACATGGGGCTTGAACTTGCGACACTGAGATCAAAACCTGAGCTGAGATCAAGAGTTGGATGCTTAACCGACTCTGCCACCCAGGTGCCCCAATTTGTACCCTTTTTTTTTTTTTAAAAGATTTTATTTATTTATTTATTAGGAAAGAGAGAGAGTGAGAGAGAGCAGGTCAGAGTGAGAAGCGGACTCGCCATGGAGCTGGGAGCCCGATGTGGGACTCGATCCTGGGACTCCGGGATCATGACCTGAGCTGAAGGCAGTCGCTCAACCAACTGCGCCACCCAGGGGCCCCTGTACCCTTTTTTATCCAATGAAATATAGTCCTGTTTCCAGTGAATCACTGGGAGACTTATGAATAGGATGCATTTATTTCGGTGAAATGGAGTAGGTCGATAGTTCTCTCTAGTATATGGGGAAGCTTTCTTTCAATGCTGATGTTAGAATACTGCTTTGGCTATCCGACTGCAGATGTTTAGACTACTGAGAGCACCCTTGGCTTACTTAGGAATATATTTGTTATTACTATACATGTGACCGGTGTGTGTGTGTGTATTTTAGCAGTAACGAAAGGGTAAAGAAGAAACACCTTACGCAAAGAAAAATGAAAATATTACTCATTTTGAGAATTGAATTTAGAAAAGACTAGAGCAGTTTAAGGAAGAGAAAGAAAATGAATAAAGTGTGAAAATAGACCTGACACTAAGTATTCTGGCATAGTGAATTTTTACCGGGCAGTAGATTGAATCTTTACAAGTTGGGCCCTCTTCTGGGATGTATTCCAGATTCATATCCTCACCACTTCCTTTTCTATTAAATTTAGGTTAGATTGGCAGGCGTAGCAACATAACAGATAAATGGTTACATTATGATTTATGTATAGTTATGGCTTATGTGGTTTCTATGTTGTGGGTTAGGAGGCTCCTGACAAAACTATGTAGAATATCTGTTTAGAGGAGTTGTGCAAATTAGTACTTTTGAAACCCTTGATGTAAATTAGATTATAGTGTAAGAGAAATTCAGTACCTTTAATTCTTGCCAGTTCTGTTTTCTGTTTCAGATTTTCTTGCGTATTAATAGACTCATCAGAAATAAGCAGTCTTGGAACCAATTAATTCAGATACAATATGGTTTTGGAGTTCATATCCTTGCATCAAAATTGTTCTGACATAAACATCCACATTGAGCCACATATAAGCTAAACATGTAGAGTTTGATAATAGAAGGAAGTAAAATTGCTGCAGTTTTATTTGTAAAGGTTATTATAGGATCATTACTAGTTATATTTAGAATGCTTTTATGTTGATACTTTACATGCATTTATAGTTAATGTAAGTATTAGAAACCATGATATTTATTTTTCATCCTAATCTTCAGTATATTGGGAAAAAGAGTCATCATTTACCATCTGAGATCAGTGAACTTTAAAATATATATATATATATGTAAGTTATTTTATATATAACTTAGAGAAAAATAAAGGAATAGTATATTACAGCTTTATTAGAAATTTTAAAAAGCATTTAGATACAGCCAATTCACATCTATGCTTCATATTTCCCTGGTTTTGAAGGTATAGATACCAGAAATGGGCAATTTTTTCTGAAGGCAATTAACTACTCATTCATTGTCATACACTGAAATAGACCTCCAAGAGGTTCTAACTTAGTGTGACTTCCAGCTTTTCTTGCTTAACGGCAGGGCTTAAAGAAATTTTTAAACTTTTGACAGGTCATGATTTTGTTGTAAAATATTTGTTTACATTAGTAAACACCAATAAGAATGATCAGTTTAATACTTGTTCATTTCTACATCATATAATTCCTTCTAGTCATCTTTGGTACAAATCTGCCTTTAGCTCTCGCTCACTGTAAGGTAAATTGCAGTGCACAAATGGCATAAAAGATGAAAAAATATTGTCACTTATCTTTTTAACAAAATGATTCAGGTTCTTTTCATAAAATATTGTATGATGAAATTCTTGTCATTGTATGACTAAGTGGATTAAGAATACCATGTCTTTAGAAATATATTGTTCATTCATTAGTTTTTGAATTGTGTAAAATTAACCTAGAATATCATCTAATGACTCATAGTCGGAGATTTCACTTAAGCGATCAATTTTACCACTGTCATTAAAGTCCAAAGTACTGCTGTCTCTGTAAAAACCTTCTGATTTATGTAATAATTGCATAACATCTTCCTTTGTCAATTTTCCTCTCTTTCCCATTATGCGTGGAAAATTAGACATTTTGAATTTTCAGCTATATTAATGATAGACAAAAGCAGACTCCAAAGATGGGGTCTGCATTCTTACTTCATACTTCCTTGAAATCTGATGTAGTATTCTAGGTGAAACAAGGAGAAAATGGAAGAATGCATTATTGTATCATCCTTCTAGGCATGCCATTATTCTTCCGAATTGTCACTAGTTTAGTCTTCTTTTTTTTTTAAGCATAGTTGGGAATAATTGATAAATAATTATGAAATAATTCCTATAAGTATGAAATAGAATTCTTGGAATAGAATGAGGACTAACAAAGGAAGTTCTGTTTTGTAAAAATACAAAGCATTACGTAGAGCTTGTACAACTTTAAGAAGTTTGGAGAGAAGTATCAGAATTGGATAGAATCTGTAACTTTTCTGTAATGCAGTAGTTTTGTTTTTCAAATTATTATTTTTGTTTTAGATTTTGACAGACCAGGGTTTTTTTTCTGGGTTCTGAAATATTTCTGAAGGAAACATTCTATTATTTAGGTAGTCCAAAATTTCCTTCAGTATTCATATTTGGTTATGAAAGATTCATGTTAAATGCTAACTTTCAAATTTAGAGGTTTAAAGGTTATTATTAAAAGATACAACACATATATGACTAAAACTACCCTGTTTTATTTAACTAGCAGGGCATTCATTCTAAATTCTTTCTAAATAACATGATCTCTAGTGATTGATGACTTTTCATCAATTGTATTATGTAGATGTTAGCAAACAGAACTAGTATTAATATTTGAAATTTGGTTAGGTGCAGTGTATTGGGTCATTCATTTTGAGGAGAATTAGATGTATTTCCAAATTTTGCAGCTTCTAAATCTAGGAATAACTCACTAACATATAACGAACAGGACTGTACAAGATACCACATAGTCCTCTTTTTGCCTCATTGGAAGTATTGTTTAATTCTGTTTCATTATTGTAGCCACTTTAGTTTCTTTAAAAGGATGATTTAAAAAATAAGATTTGTTGAAATCTTCAAGGTTTATATTATTGCTAAATAATTTGCTTCACTGTAAGTAATGGTTATATTTGGAAAGGTTCTCTTATTTAGGAAGTCCAAAATATATTTTTGCAAAAAACTTCAGTGTGAGGTTGCAGAAAAATATTCAGTGACTTTGGAAAATGTTGACATGTTGTTATACAGAAAAAGCAGGTAATAGTGTTTTGTAAAGAATAAGCGTCATCTATATTTACATATGTATGCATAAACAAAAGACTCACTTTTCTATAGCGTTAATAGTAATAACCACAAAATAGATGATCGTATGCTTTTTAAGGTGATTTTCTTAGTTCTTAAAATTTTCTAATATTTATAAAATAAAAAAATACATAAGCTTTAAAAAACTGTTTGTCCAATGTGAATACTGGGATGGTAATCAGATACTGCAGTACCGTGATATAACAGTGGTCATGGCTGATAAAAGATTCTTTAGCACTATCCCATTATGTATACTAGGGCTTCAGTGAATGAAATGCTTAGAAGAAAACTGATACCTGGAAACTATACCATATTAGCTTGGGCAAATAACTGTGTAAAATGTTAGCATTCTGTGATTTGTGGTTAAAGCCCCCTGATATTTGATGTTATAGTATGTGCTGAAATTTATTTTGGAGTTGTAGTTACAACTTTAAAAAATGCTTTCTTAAAATGTACTCTTTCATTTTTAGGCATTATCCAATTGGTTTGCTGTTTGATCTTCTTGCATCAAGTTCAGCTCTTCCATGGAACATCACAGTACA
Source organism: Nasua narica (assembly GCA_028533885.1). Classification (NCBI taxonomy): domain Eukaryota; kingdom Metazoa; phylum Chordata; class Mammalia; order Carnivora; family Procyonidae; genus Nasua; species Nasua narica. The sequence goes on from CM052802.1 coordinate 48,420,444, forward strand.
TTTTAAGGTATAGTTTAAATAGCATTTCCCATTTCTTCCACTTATAGTATTTAGTAAGTAGATTTAGAATAGAATTTTTTTTTTAAGTGAAGTCGTTTATTGCTTCTCCCATGACACTTTTTAATGGCTAAGCTGCCGCTAGTTTTTATCCATACATCTTTCAATTTATTGAGAACTCTTGGCAGAGCCATTTAAATGTTAAATGCATGAATGCCTATTTTTGGAGCTGAAGATATTGTTTAAAATTTGTAACATTTTGGGGGCGCCTGGGTGACTCAGTGGGTTAAAGCCTCTACCTTCAGCTCAGGTCATGATCTCAGGGTCCTGGGATCGAGCCCTGCATCAGGGAGGGAGCCTGCTTCCCCTTCTCTCTCTGCCTGCCTCTCTGTCTACTTGTGATCTCTCTCTCTCTCTCTATGTCAAAAAAAATAAATAATCTTTAAAAAAATTGAAATATTTATATTCATCAAAAAAAATCTCAAATAAGAAGACCAAAATCCTGAGTTTAGATGTGGGTATGGGAGTGGGGAAGGGGTACAACTTAATGCATTGAATATCTCTAAGGCTATTTTGATTGAGTTGTGAGAAGGGTTAGGAGACAGAACTCCGAAGACTTGATCTGAATGTGTTTTGAGAAATTTTAATTCCTGTAGTTTTTAAGATCAGTCCTTTTATTGTAACTTAATTGTATTTATTTATTGTAACTTAATTTTGCCCTAATAGTTTATAAAGTGGTCTGTCTTTCCCCTTAACCACCTTGATTCTTCAGCCCCTGCTCCCCAAGCAATAAACAAATACCGTTGAAGGATTGAAATACCTCTCTTAGTTGATCACTAGGCAGTGATTCTCAAAGGGCAATGGATTGTGGGAGGGAAAAATGTTAGGAGTTTGAAAAGTCATTTTAGGTATCTAATTTGCTTTCCTGTAAGGGGCACTCATTCAAAGTCACAGCCCAACTGCTGCTCACCCATTCTTCCTAAGATGCTTTCCTTCCCACTTGACTAAAATTGAGTGTGTGGGTCATTGGCATTTATTTCCCTCTTATTTGCACTAATGTACTTTGCACAGTACCATGTTACTACAGATTTTAGTTACCATGAAACTAGAGTGAGGATATGGTTCTGATATGCATGACTTTCAGTTACCATGGTATCATGCAAAGGAAAGACTGCCTGTATGTATAATAATTTAAGTTTAGAACGGTATGAAGGTAAAACTACTCCAAGCATGAGTGTAGAGTTACTGTATTGCCTAACATGTTAGTCTTTCCCATTATGTTTAAAAATAATTCCCGTAATTATTCATGTGAGAGGGATGCACTCTAAGACTTTGGAATCTAGGTTAAAATATATCATAGCCACCCATTTATTTATTCATTCAACAAATACCAGAAGCCTACTGTGTGCCGTCCAGGCACTATTCTAGATGTTTGGGATACATGAGTGAGTGACACAAAGACACTCAAACACCGAGACACTTTACGGTACCTACCTGGCACCACATACTAAGCCCTCTGTAGTCACTTTTTTTTTTTTTAAGATTTTATTTATTTATTTACAGAGAGATATCACAAGTAGGCAGAGAGGTGGGCAGAGAGAGAGGAGGAAGCAGGCTCCTCGCTGAGCAGAGAGCCCAATGCGATGCGGGGCTTAATCCCGGGACCCTGAGATCATGACCCGAGCCAAAGGCAGAGGCTTTAACCCACTGAGCCAGCCAGGAGCCCCAGCCCTCTGTAGTTACTGTTGAGTGAATCAGTGGATTGTAATAATGATAGGAAAGGCTTAGAATTGTTTTGATTGTTTTAGTGTAGTGGTGTAGTGTAGTGCTTTTCAAAGCACTCTGTGGACCCATAGGGTTACCCAAAGCTTTTGGAAAGGATTCATGAGGTCAAATCTATTTCCATTATAATATTAAGGTGCTATTTGCCCTTGCCTCTGTATTTACATTTTTACTGATCTGCAAAAGACGGTGGGTCAAACTGTGGGCCCCATAGCACAAAGCAGGGCGGTGCACCACACTGTGCAAGTGGTTATTGCATTCTACACTACACTCTTGCAGTAGAAAGAATATCAGTGTCACTTAAAACTGTTCTGGATGAAGCAGTACAAATTATTGATTATTATTAATCTTAACTCTTAAGTACATGTCTTTTTAATCTCCTGTGTGTTGAAATGGAGAGCACATACAAAACACTTCTGCTCTGTGTCAAATATGATGGTTGTCTTAAGGAAAAGCACTTAAGCCCTTGTTTGAGGGCAAGCTGAACAAGCTACTTTTTTCATAAAACATTTTTTATTTGAAATAGTGACTGATAAAGTGTGGTTATTCAGACTTGGGTATTTGTAAGACAATTTCTTAAAATAAATGAAGCGAATCTCTTACTGGAAGAACAACAGTATTTGTTGCCAGGGTGAAAATGTGAACTTCTAAATGAAAATTAGAATTTTGGAAAACATATCTGCTACCATGACCTTGACAGCTTTATTTTTCTTAAAATAGTTTTCTGTTGAGATTTTTGGTCATTTTAACAGATCTGATTTTTAAGAAATTTTATGTAATGAAATGTGTCAATGTTTAGAGAAGATCTACATTAATTCAGTAAACAAGTATTTTCCAAATGGTCAATGCATGATGTTACAAAATAATGTATGTGAAAAAGAACCATTCAAAATGCAAGGTCAGGGGCGCCTGGGTGGCTCAGTCAGGATCTCAGGGTCCTGGGATCAATCCCCCTCATCAGGCTCCCCGCATCAGGCTCTCTGCTCACCGGGGAGCCTGCTTCCCCCCACCCCCTTCCTGCCTGCCTTTCTGCCTACTTGTGATTTCTCTCTCTCTTTCTGTGTCAATAAATAAATAAAATCTTTAAAAAAAATACAAGGTTAGAATTAGGAATTTTAATGTAACTGATCAAAATGCTTATTGATAAGCTTTCAGATTCCACATTAATGTTCTAATAAACTGTACTTATTGAATCTGGTGTAGTATCAAAAAAGAATATCCACAAATCTGAGGTCTGTTAAAATGCTACTCCTTTTTCCAGGTATATATTTTTATAAAGTCTGTATATTTATATAAGTTAATCAAAACAACATTGTAGAGAGCACTGAATGTAGAAGCAAATAGTTCATCTGTTTTCTACAAAGCCAAACATTAAAGATATTTGCAAAATTGTAAGAGTGCCAGTATTCTCCCTCAGTTTTTGTTGTTGTTCTAGAAAATAGTTATTTTTCACAGAAAATATGATTTTTGTGTTACATGTAATGGATACATTCTTGGCGTTTTTAAATGAATCAGTCTTTGAGGTCTTTGGTGGGTCATCATTTTTTCCAGAGGGGAAGTTTATTAGAGGAGTCAAATAGAAAGCAGAATTGTAGAGCTAACAAGGATGTTATAGAGGGTGTTATAAATTTGCTCAAGCTACCAATGTATTTCTATCAGCTGTTCTTATACTTTCTGTCCCTGGCCTGTATTGAGGGAGAATTTCTTTCTGTATTCTAAGTTCCCTTTATTTAGGGTTATAAGACTTAGCGCTCCTCAAAAGTTGTCCCTAAATGTTTAAATACTGATTAATGTAGGCCCATTTCTATTATACTACTTTATGGCTTTTGATTGATTATAATGAAACCAAGAAAGACATTTGCAGGTAGAAAAGCAGATGCTTTTAGAGTGAGGAAGCAGGGTTTTGTTTGTTTGTTTTTAATTTAATTTTATTTTTTCAGTGTGCCAAGATTTATTGTTTATGCACCACACCCAGTGCTCCATGCTGGGTTTTGTTTTGTCTTTAGTTTCTAGATAATAGTTTATCAGTAGATTGGATTTATCGAGTAACAACTTTATGTCAGTTGATGTGTCAGTATGTATTTTATCTTTTATGATATTGAGTATATCAAATGATGTCTGTATTTTAACTAGACAGCTTGGAATTTATTTGTTTTAGAGTTGCTTTCAAAGATATTAATTGATTTTAATTAGATTTTATGCAATAATAAACTCTCCCAAGAAACACCCCCCCCCCCCACCTGTACTGCCCATACACATTTGATCATTTTGTGGTTCAGACTGAATTCTTGGGGGAGAATACCTGTTCAATAGCTTTCAGATATTTTCTCTAATTTTTAATGGACTTTGCTGCTTATCATTTGAATAGATATATAATGCTTATAATAAATGAATTTTAATGTCTAGAGTGGTGTTCTTCAAACTTTAATGTGCATACAGATTACTTTTGTAATCTTTGTGTCTTGTTAAGGTACAGATTTTGATTCTGATTCCGTAGGTTTGGGCTGAGGGCAGAAGTCCTGTATTTTTATTTTTTTAATTTATTTTTATTTTTATTTCTTTCCCTTTGGATTTTTAGACTTTATTGCACAAGTTCATCATATTTTCACCTTCGGCATAGATGTCAACACATGAGCATGTTTTATATCAGCTTCCATAATGATTGCCGTTCCTGTAAGAGTAGAAGTATTTAACAAACAACCTTTCGTGGAGGAAATATTAAATGATCACCAGCCATATTCTGAGCCTTATGTTTTATTTTCTTATTTACAGTAGGAGGCCTGGCAGGACTTAACTTCTAGCTAATTGTTCCTTGGGCTTTGTTCTCCATGATGCATGTTATGTAGCAGCATAATTTCATTATATCTTATGTATAGAAGCATTATTTACCATTATAGGGGGATTTGTTCACTGGCTCCCATTATTTTCAGGCTATACATTTAATTCAACCTGAGCAAAAATTCATTTCACAAACACAAAGGTGTTAACATAACTTTCTTCCCATCACACTTTCTTGACTTTTCAAGAATGCCACCAGCTCACTCTGATGATCCACGTGTATATGACATGAAATACCATCTCATCCACCATAGGTTCATTCATTTCATTAATAGCAGTAATATTAATTATTTTCATAATTTGAGAGGAATTTGCATCTAAGTCAAAATTGCAATAGTGGAATTAACAACTGCTTATCTCAAATGACTACATGGATGCTTCCCCATATCATACCTTTGAAGAACCTTCTTACATAAATGTAAAATAGGAAGAGGGAATCAAACCTCCTCTAGCTGGTGCCAAGCCAATATCATAACTACTATGTCTTTCTCAATTAGTGAGGTATTAGTAAAAATTATATAACTTTGTCAAAGTGAAATTATAGGTCCATACACTTGATATCTTTGTGACATATTCATTCTATGTTTCCAAGATGCAGCATCGTCTGTTGTAGAACTTTTACAGTTTATGATTATACATTAATGATTGTTGTCCTGATTAGCTCCTTAGTGATTACATTATTTCATTAATGTTAACAGCTAACCTAACACACAAGTACAATAGATATACAAGAAGTAGAAACAGCTTAAACTGTTCTACTAGCCACTATCCTAATCTTGTCTTACCATCACTACAATTTCATTATATAATAGGTGAAATTAATAATCCTTCCCTCACTGTAAAGACTGTGGGTCGTCAATGATCCTGAAGCTATGAATATATAAGTACTTACTATTTTCATCATGATAAGTGTACTCTTTAATACCTATCCCCTATTATTCCCATCCCCCCACCCATCTCCGCTCTTATAACCATCTGTTCTCTGTAGCTAATAGTCTGTTTCTTGGTTTGTCTCTTTTTTCCTTTGTTTGGTTTCTTAAATTCCACATATCTGTGAAATGATACCGTATTTGTCTTTCTCTGACTTATGTTGCATAGCATTATATTCTCTTGCAATGTCCATGTTGTTGCCAATGGCAAGATTTCATTCTTTTTTATGGCTGAATAATATTCCAATATATATGTTTATTTATATATATGTTATATATATTTATATAATGTTATTTATGTTATATATAATTTGTGTGTGTGTATATATATATATATATATATACACACATAAAATTTCTTTATCCATTCATCTATCGATGGACACGTGGGCTGCTTTCATAGTTTGGCTGTTGAGGTTCTGTATTTTTAAGAAGTTCACAGGTAATTCAGTGTTATTGATTCAGCAGACCACTTATTGAATAATGAATTTGGAGAACAGTGCAGGTTTAAAAGTTAATATTGTGTAAAGAACCAAAAGGTTATAAGGATGATTCAGTAAATTAATGTTTTTAGAAATTTTTATGTTATTTTTGGAATTCTGAGAGAGACACATTACATAAGGTATTTATTATTTATTGTAAGGTATTTACTGCTTTAAACGTAGATTTAGATATTTACTTTGCTTTCTTTCTCCATTTATCAAAACAAGTGAAAATAGTAACTTCTTCAGACTTTTCTAATTAGCTTCAAGAATATTTATGATCCTAAACTTCATTAGCTTACTGAGAAAATTATCTTATTTCTCGTTCTTCACTTTTTTATTTAAAAAAGTTTAAATCTGTATTTGAAAAGTTGAGAGTTGTCTAGTGAACATCCACATAGTTCTTACCTGGATTTGCCAGTTGCCAACATTTTGCTATTTTGACTTTCTCTGTTCCTCTAATATTTACATTATTCCTATGGGTATGCTGCTTACAAACTGTATTATAATAAAAAAGTTGATTACAGTGTGTGGGATTTCTAAAAAGAGAGATTCATTATGTGATTCAAAAATGTAGTGGCATTAGGTGAACATAGTAGGTTCTTTAAAATGCCAAGTTCTAGGGCATATCCTAAATAAAATTTAATGAGTAAACAAAATCAGCAATTCCTTGGTGTTTTTCTTTGTTTCTTTCCTGATAACATGGTGCTAAATTGGTGTATTTTGGTTTTGATAAGAGCATAGATTTTAATTTTAAATTTTGATAGTGATTATTAGTGGTAAGAGCTCACATTTGCTAGGTAAAAGAGGGTCAGCATTAAGGTAAGTGCTTCTGTGCAAAACGCGGCTGAATGATTGTGACTAGACAAAATTGGGTTTTTGGACCAAGATACTCTCTATCTTTCCCACAGTGCTTGGAAGGCACTACCACTGGTTCTGACTGTTCTTTAAATATATTTGTATGACTGCCCACCCCCTTTTCTTTTCTGATGGTCTTGTTCTTTCTTGCTAGGCCAAGAGCCACTGTGTCTCCCTGAGGTAACTTACTATATTTCTGCTTTTCCACTGTGTGTTGATGACATAGATCTGAGGTAGCTTTCCTTGTTCTTGAGTGCACTTCATGGTTATTCCCATGCTTCTGCTTCATGTACTTGCCAGCTCTCAATATTGGTAGTTGTTTTGTAGTATCTGTCAGTAATGTATTACATTAGTTATCTGTTTCTGTGTAAGCAGATCACCGCAAATGTAGCAGCTTAAAATAACACAAATTTATTATTTCACAATTTCTGTGAATCTTCTGCTTAGGGCCCCACTGTAATTGTGGTGTTGGCTGAGCTACATTCTTGCGTGGAGACTGAGAATCTTCTTCTAAGCTCACTCATGTTGCTGGCAGAATTCATTTCCTTGTGATTGTATGACTGAGGGCCCTTTCTTCTGTTGACTGTCAGCGAGAGGCTGCACTCAGCACCTAAAGGCTAAAGTTCCTTGCAGACTTTCCCAGTATGGCAGCTTACTTCATTCAGTCAACAAAAAGTCTCTAGAGCTAGTCTTGTAGCAAGATTGGAGTTTTATATAAGTGTCACTTAATCACAGGAGTAAGACCCAATAGCCTTTTCTGTATTCTTTTGGTTAAATGCAAATCAAGATCCTGCCTATAGCTCATGGGAAGGGATTACAGAAAGGTGTGAAGGAGGTGGAGAGGATGGAGGGTCATGTATACTTAAAACTTGATGAAATACGGTTTGTTTAGTCATTAATTTATTCATCAAATATTTATTGAGGTTAACATCTGCTTTTCAGCTATGACAGAGTAATTGGATTGGATTTTTCCTCCAGCCATAAACAGCTATAAAACTGGACAAAATATATGAAGTAGAGCTCTTTTCAGGCACTGGACATTAGAGAGAAAGAGAACAAACAAGGTGAGCAGCACATTTAGCCCATCTCTGTGTTTCAGGGCAGTTTCCTGACTGTGTCGTGGAGAGTGGAACTCAAGCAGAGCAGGGAAGTCCTGCTGAGTTAAGGATGCAAAGATTGGAGTTCTGGGCTACTGAAGCAGCTGGAGTTTGCTGGGCAGGGTTTCCGGAAAGTATAAGTGTGAGTTTCCCAAAAGTCCTTTACTGAGAGTTGGGCTATTCATTCATAGGCAACACTCCTCAAGGTCAGATAAGAGAATGCATGTTAGAGTGGAACAAGCCCCATTATACCTGGAGATGTTGGATTCTGGTCCACCCAGGGTAGAGAGAGACCTAGTTAACATACTAAACATTTATCTGAGACCAGAAAGACCTGCTATAGGAGTAAGTATTATATCTCAGAGCAGGATTAGCAGATTACGGTCTGTGCTAAATCCGGCCTACTGATTGTTTTTGTATAGCTTGTGATCTAAGGATGGCTTTTATATATTTTAGTGGCTAGAAAAAGAATTTCATTTTACTTTTTTTTTTTTTAAGATTTTGTTTATTTATTAGAGAGAACATGAGAGAGAGAGAAGAGTGAGCAGCAGTGGGGGGTGGGGAAGGTAGAGGGAGAGGGAGAAGCTGGCTCCCCACTGAGCAAGGAGCCCAGTGTGGTCCTGGGAACATGACCTGGGCTGAAGGCAGACGCTTAACCAACTCACACCCAGGTGCCCCTAGAAAAGAATTTTTAAAAAGAATAGAATTTTGTGAAACTTGAAAATTATGTGGAATATAAATTCTAGTGACTATAAATAAATTTGTTTTAAAATGCAGCCATCCAGGGGCACCTGGGTGGCTCAGTCAGTTAAACGTTTGTCTTTAGCTCAGGTCATAATCCCGGGGTCCTGGGATTGAGCCCTGTGTCAGGCTCCCTGCTCAGCAAGGAGTTTGCTTCTCCTTCTCCCTCTGCAGCTCCCACCCTGCTTATGCTCTTTCTCTCTCTCTCACTCTCTTGCTCACTCTCTCTCGGATAAATCTTAAAAAAAATAAAATGAAACTATCCATGCTAGTTCATTTACATATTACTTTTGGGCTACAAGGGCAAAGTTGAGCACTTGCTATAGACAGTGTGTGGCCCACAAGTCTAATACATTTACTGTCTAGCCTTTTATAGAAAAAGTTTGCCAGCTCCTATTTAAGAGTAAGGACTGCTCTGGATCTGCTCTAATAAAGCCAAAATTAGGCCTTTTTGGAATCAGGGAGAGGCACTAGGCAGAACAAAACTCATCAAGAAAGATAGTATAATCCAGAATTCTTACACCATATTTACAATGTCCAGCATACAACCAATATTTACTATACATGCAAATAAACAGTAAAACTTGAACCATATCAAAGGGAAAAAATGCTGTTGATAGAAACTGACCCTGAGATAACCCACATTTGGAATTAGGAAAAATGAATTAAACCAACTATTAGGTCAGTGACTTAAAATAAGATTACAAAATTGTAGAACTAAGAAGAACAATATCTGAAATGAAAAATTCACTAGATAGGCTTATTGTGAATCAGAGACGGCACAAGAAAGATTGTGTGAACTTGAAGTATTGACAGAAGAAAATTGGTGTTGGAGGAGACAGTCCTGATGGCCTCTAGGATAATGTCAAGCAGTCTTACATATGTGTACTTAGAGTCCTAGGAGGAGAGGAAAGAGGGAATGATTCAGAAAAATGTTTTTAAGAAATAATGATTAGATTCCCATTTTTTGGTTTCAAAGCTACAATAACCCAAACTCCATGATATCGGCATAAAGACAGACATAAATCAGTGGAGTTGAAGTGAAAGTCAAAATGAAAGTACATACATATGTGGGCAGTTGGTTTTCTGTATGGGTGCCAAGACAGTTCAGTGAGGGAAAGAGTAGTTTTTCAACCGATTGTTCTATGACAACTGGATACCCACATGTAAGAGAATGAAACTGACTGCTATAGAGGCGCCTGGGTGGCTCAGTGGGTTAAAGTCTATGCCTTCAGCTCAGGTCATGATCTCAGGGTCCTGGGATCGAGCCCCGCATCGGGCTCTCTGCTCAGCAGGGAGCCTGCTTCCCCCTCTCTCTGCCTGCCTCTCTTCCTACTTGTGATCTCTCTCTGTCAAATAAATAAATAAAATCTTTAAAAAAAAAAGAAACTGCTATAAAAAAATAAGTAGAAATGGATCAGATACCTAAATGTAAGAAGTAAAATTATAAAACTCTTAGAAAAAAATAAAATTTGATTAGGCAGTGATTTCTTAGGTATAACACTTAAAGAACAAACAACCAAAAGAAAAGAAAAACAGGTAAATTGGACTTGATCAAAATGAAAAACTTTTGTGCTTCAAAGGAAGTGAAAAGACAACCCATAAGAGAAATATTTGCAAAATCATATATCTAAGAAGGGTCCAGTGTACAGAATATATAAAGAACTCCTAGAACTCAATAATAAAAAGGTAAATAACCTAGTTGAAAGTGGGCAAAGTATTTGAGTAGAATTTTTCTCCAAAGTAGATATATATAAATGGCCAGCAAGCACATGAAATGATGCTCAGAATAGTTGTTAAAAAAAGGCAAAGAGAGATACCATTGAGTTACCTCTTTAAACCACTAAGATAGCTATAATCAAAAAGTTGGATGATTACACGTGTTACAGTATGGATTAATTGGTACTCTCCTATGTTACATGGTACTATTGGAAACGTAAAATGATACACTGCTTAGGAGAACAGTCTGGCAGTTCTTCAGATTAAGCATAGACTTGCCATATGACCTACCAATTCCAGTCATAGTTACATTCCCCCAGAGAACTGAAAACACATGTCCACCTAAAAACTTGTACTGGGATGTTCATAGCAACATTAGTCATAATAGCCAAAAAGTGGAAGCAACCTTAGTGCTCATCAACAGATGAATGGATAAACAAAATGTGTATTCATATAATAGAATACAATTGACCCATGAACAGCATGAATTTGAACTGTGTGGGTCCACTTATATCCAGATTTTTTTTTTTTTGATAAATGTAGTACAGTACTGTAATATTTTCTTTTCCTTAATATTTTCTATTCTGTAGCTTACTCTCTTAAAATACACTGTATAAGACATACCATACAAAACATGTGATTGATTGTTTATGTTATTGGTAAGGCTTCCAATCAATAGGTTATTAGTAGTTAAGTTTGGGGGGAGTCATAAGTTATATGCAGCTTTTCAAGTGCATGGGGAAAGATGTGGGTTGGCACCCCTAACCATTTGTTTGAGAGTCAACAGTATAATTTGGCTATGAAAAGAAATGAAGTACTGATACATGCTATAGCATAGATGAACTTTGAAATGTCATGATAAGTAAAAGAAGGAAGACACTAGTATATGAAATGTTCAGAATATGCAAAATCTGTAGAGACAAAGTAAATTCATGTGACTGCTTATAAATATGAGGTTTCTTATGGAGTTATGTAATTTGATAGTGGTTATTGTTTTATACTTTTGAATATACTAAAAACTACTGAAATGTATTTTGTTAAATGGTAAATTTAAGCGAGTTGTATTTGAATTATATGTCAATTTAAAAGAAATAATGGTTAATAATTTTTCATATTTGGGGAGAAAACGATCTGTGTATTGAAGAAGCTCAGGAAATTCAAAGCAAGTAAATATATAGAAAAACACGCAGGCATATCATAGTCAGACTGGTGAAAGCCAATATAGAAAATCTATACAAAAAAAGAAACATGACATGAAAGAGAACAATAAGTGATGATGAATGCTGGCTGCTGTCTTATGAGATCAAAGTACAATGCAATGATATCTTAAAGCACTGAAAGAAGCTACAGACAGGAGTGAAGAATGCTAGAAATGGTAAATAAATGATAAATACAAAAGATTACCTCCTTTAACTTTTTTTAAAAGCAAATAACTATTAAAAGCAAGAATAATATAATTTTAAAGAAGGGTTTATAGTGTCTGTATAAATAAAATGTATGACCACATTTGTCTAAAGGATGGGTTCACTGAATCCTCAGTTAACTGTGGGTCAAAGAAGAAATCACAAGGGAAGTTTAAAAATATTTCGAACTAACAACAGAATTTAAGTTTGTGGGCTTCACATAAAGCTGTGCTTCGAGGGATTTAAAAACTTACTGTAGTAGAAAAACACAACTTACTGATATCAGGAACAAAAAATGGGATATTACTACAGATTCTACAGCCATTAAAAGGATAGTGGGAAATATAATGAACAACTTTATGCCAGCGAATTTGACAAATGGACATACTCAGCAAAAATACAATTTACTGAAGTTGACACAATAAATAGAAATGAATGGCCTCTAAATGTATGAAGAAATTGGATTTGTAATTAAAAATTACTCACAAAGTGAAATTCACCAAGTTTCACTGGTGAATTCTATCAAATATTTAAGGAATAAATGGTATTAATCCTCTCAAACTTTTTCAGAAAACAGAAGAAGGAGTATTTCCCAGTTTGTTTAACAGGCCAGAGTAACTGATACAAGAACATGTAATGGATATTAAAGGAGAAAAAAATACAGCCCAATATCCCTCATGAACATAAATGCAAACACTCTCAAGAAAATACTAACAAATTGAATCTTCAGTAAAGGATATAGTACCATAACTGGGTTGAGATTATCCCAGGAATATAAGGGTGATTCAACTTTCAGATATCAATGAATCAATGTAATTCGTCACATTTATGGAAAAAAGTAGAAAAAAATCATACAGTAACATAGATCCTTACCAAAAAAACTTTTGACAAAATTCAGTACCCATTTGTCTTCAAAACTCTTAGCAAACTTAGGAATAGAAGGGAATCTCCTTGATATGGCAAAGAATAAATATGAAGAGCCTAGAACTCAAATCATGCTAAATGGTGGTTTATTGAATGTTTCACCCTAAGATCAGGAAAAAGGCAAAGGTGTCTGTTCCTACCACTTCTGTGGGTAGTTTTGCTCTACTGCAGAACAGGTATTCCTAAAAAACAAGGTGCTTTTAAAAATCATAGGACTTATGGGGAAAATGCATTAAGGGCACAAATCAAAAACTTCATTAGTGACAAAAAAGATAGGAACCTAAATAAAAGCTAATAAAAATAAAATAAAAAATAAAACCTAAAAAATGTAAATGTTTTACATAGGTTAAATACATAAATACTACAACAAATTTGGCACTTTACATAGAAAAAGACTAAGTTTGCTTGTAGAGATGAGGGTGGGAAGGGATTGCAGCTTGTCAGTGAAGTGGTGGAAGGAAGTTTATCAAATCAGATAAAATTGTAGCTTCAAATGTGGATGAGTATGACTTGTAACATAAATTGAGGTAGGAGGTCTATTGCTAAGGTGTGCGTTTTGTATTTTGTGACTTAGTGTAGCTGGGTGCAATTTCTTGATTTAGTATTTCTTGTGGAGAGTATTTACAAAAGTAAATACGAGATTCACATTGCTGAAATTGTTCCCTGATACATGATTTGCTTTGGAACAAATCCAAAAAATTTGAATAGTTTAAATATATATATAAATGTGTGTGTGTGTGAGTATATATATACACACTGTCTATAAATATATATTCATATGTGTATATTTATATATGAACAACTAGTACATGAAAAGATGTTCAGTACCTTTATTCATCAGGGAAGTGTATGTTAAAATGACAGTGAATGCTCAGGGAACCTGGGTGGCTCAGTTGGTTAACCATCCGACTTGGTTTTGGCTTGGGTCATGATGGCAGGGTCATAAGATTGAGCCCCACGTCAGGCTCTCTGCTCAGCGGGAAAGCTGCTTCTATGTCTCCCTCTGCCTGCCATTCCCCCTGCTTGTGTGTGTTGAAGCAGAGAATGTCTGTGTGGGAGAAGGGAAAGAAAATGGAATATGTGAGGTGGGAGCAGGAGATTATGATAAAGAGGTTAGCAGAAGATCTAAGTCGTTTAGAACCTTGAAGGCTTTGGACGAAGTTTGATTTTATTCTAAAAGAGCAGAGCAGCTGAGTGAGATCCGATTTGCATTTTAGAAAGATCCCTGTGACTCCAGATGTGAAAAATGGAATTAAAAGGGTTAAGATTTAGGGCCTGGACCCAGCTGCAAGGTTTTTCAGAAATGTCAGATAGTTGTTAGTTTGTACTAGGAAAGCAGCTCTGGGAATGTTGAAAGTGAATGGATTCAGATCTATTTAAGATGTGGATTCAATAGAACTTGCTTGAATGTAAGAAATGGGGGAGTAGGAGTCGGTGGGGGGGACTTATTTCTTTACTTTGGAATTTGTTGAAGTCTTCTATGCCTTATGCCATATCTCCTAGATTAATGAATGTATATGTCCTAGTCATGAGAAGGATCTTGGCTGGAGACATAGATATTGAGACTTACTAGTTTGTAAATGATGTGGAAGTAGGTAAGCTTATAAAGAGGAGTATGTGGAATGAAAAAAAGCAACGAGGTGTGCTAGATTAGAAACTTGAAAAATACCAACATTTGGGGCATGTGGATGGCTCAGTCAGTTAAGCATCCAACTCTTGATTTCAGCTCAGGTTGTGATCTCAGCGTTGTGAGATCGAGCCCTGTGTCAAGCTCTACCCTCACATGGAGTCTACTGGAGATTTCCTCCCTCTCCCTCTGCTCCTCCTCCCGTCAAATAAAATAAATAAATAAAAATCTTAAAAAAAAAAGAGAGAATTTAAGGAATGGTGCCAGAATAGGCTTTTGGAAATGAGAATGAGAAACTAAGAGAAAAATAAGCGTGGTGTCATAGATTTGAGGATGACTCCTTCAAGGAGTATATTCAGAGGTCTTAGATGTTTAGTGAGGACTTAAAACAAGGACTGAAAGGTATCATTGTTGACCTTCAAGACAGCAGTTTGCACGAGTGGTAAGGGCAGCAGACAGATTATTGCATGGGTAAGAGCTGACTCCCAGCTTGGTCATCTTAAATATTGGCTCTGAAGAGGAGAAGGGAGAGGATTGTAGCCAGAAGGAAGCTGAGGTTGAAGGAAGTTTTTTTGTTTTTCTTTGGGTGCTTGTTTTATTTTAGAAACAACTAATGAGAAACAGTGATTAGAAAGAAAATGGTTACAGATAATTACAGAAAGAAACAGGAATAATTAACTGAACTGGATTTCAAAGATTCGCAAAATGGGATCTCGCAAACAGGTTGGGAAATTATTCCTTAGATTGTACCAGGAGGGAAGCAAATGATTGGTTGAAGGTAAGTTTGTAGATTGGCTCTTGGTAAAATTAGAAGATTTATGAAAATTGGAGCACCTGGCTGGCTCGTGGAGTAGTGCAACTCTTGATGTTGAAGTTGTGAGTTTGAGCCCCATTTTGGGTGTGGAGATTGCTTAAAAATAAAATCTTCTTAAAAAATAAATAAATAAAAAGATTGAAGAGAATCAAGAAAATTTAACAAATTTTAGTGCTGATTTAGCATTGATTTCCATTAACTTTCATAGCATATTCTTCTCTCATCCTGAAAATAATATCTTAGAAAATCATTTGAAAAAATCTTCTCCCTCCATCCCCACATGCACACACACACCAAAGTGATCTTGGAAAGAAATTTTAAGATTTGTTAAAATCTAAACCTTTAAACTATGGCCTTGTATTTTCCCTGTCAGAATGCTGAGTCTACTATTAGAGGTGACTCAACAATCAAATAAAATAACATTGCTGTGTATGTTAATTTGCTTATTTTGCCATAATGGAATACCACGGACTAGATGGCTTAAAAACAAGAGAAACTTATTTTCTCACAGTTCACGAGGCTGGAAAATCCAAGATCAAGGTCCAGCAGGGTTGAGTTTCTGGTTAGGATTGACTTCCTGGTGTGCAGATGTTTGCCTTCTCTCTGTGTCCTTATATGTCCTTTCCTCCCTGTGTGTGGCGAGAGACACAGAGAGAGAATGAGCTCTCTGCTGTCTTTTCTTATAAGGACACTAATCCTGTTAGATCAGGGCCCCACCCATATGAACTCATTTAACCTTAATTGATTCCTTAGGATTCCATCTCCAGATAGGGCCACGCTAAGGATTAGAGCTTCAACATGAGAATATTAGAGGGACACAAACATCGAGTCCATAATAGCAACTCCTGCATTTTTAATGGGATATTAGATTCTTTATGGATCATATAGAAAATTTTTGTTTTGCTCTATTGTCTTAATAGAACTTGCACCGTTTTTTAAATTGAGGTATAATTGACATACAACGTTATATTTTAAGTGTGCAACATAATTTGATATTTGTATATATTGCAAAAAGATCACTAGTTAACATTCATCACCATATGTAGTTACAACATTTTTTTTCTTGTCATGAGAATTTTTAAGATTTACTCTCTTAGCAACTTTCAGATATGCAATATGGTATCACTAACTATAGTCATCAAGCTGAATGTTACATCCCCATGACTTATTTATTTCATAACTGGAAGTTTATACCTTTTGATCCCCTTCATCCTTTTTGCCTAACCCAATACCCCCTACCCCTGGCCAACTATCAGTTTATTCTCTATATCTATGAGCTTTATTTTTCCTCCTTTTAGATTCCACATATAAGTGAGATCATTATGGCATGTGTCTTTCTCTTTCTTATTTCACTTAGATAATGCCTCAGAGTCCATCCATGTTGTCACAAATGTTGAGATCATCTTCTTTTTAATGGTTGAATAATATTCCATTCTATACATATACTACATCTTCTTTATCTATTCATCCATCAACGGACAGTTAGGTTGTCTCCATGTCCTGGCTATTGTAAATAAGGCTGCAGTGAAATGGGAGTGCATATATCTTTCTGAGATAGCGATTTCATTTTCTTTGGATAAATACTTAGAAGTGGAATTGCTGGATTATTTGTATTTTATTTTTAAGTTTTTGAGAAACCTCCATTCTATTTTCCATAGTGGCTACATCAATTTATATTCCATCAGTACAAAGGGTTCCTTTTTCTCTACATTCTCATCAACATTTGTTATTTATCTTTTTGATAATAGTCATTCTAATAGGTATGAAGTGATATCTCATTGTGGTTTTGATTTGCATTTCTCTGAGAATGAGTGATGTTGAGCATCATGTGCCTATTTATCATATGTATGTCGTCTTTGGAAAAATCTCTGTTCAGATCTTCTGCCTATTTTTTAGTTGGAGGTTTGGTTTTTGTTGGTGACTTGTATGACTTCATTATATATTTTGGATATTGCCCCTTTACTAGATATATGATTTGCAAGTATCTTCTCCTCTGGGTTAAGTTGCCTTTTCATTTTGTTGATGATTTTCTTTGCTGTGTACAAACCTTTTACTTTGTTGTTGTCCTACTTGGGTGTTTTTGTTTTTTGTTTTTTTGGGTTTTTTTTGCTTTTGTTGCCTTCGCTTTTGGTGCCGAGCTTGCAATATCATAATAAATTGAAAGGCTTTTTTTTTTTTTCACTTGTAAGTAGTTCCAGGTTAGTATTGTTTATCTCTAATCAGATTGTCTGGGTTAATATTTTAATTGAAGGGCACTGGTAAAAATATCTAAGTAAATGGTACTTTCCAGATTACTTCTGTAAAAGTGAAATTAGATTAGTTTATCGGACATTCTGACTTGGAAGATTCATGAAAGCAAATAATCATGGTGTCAAACTTACCACCTTTATTTGCAGGAATTTGGGCTGAAAAGATATGCACTTAAACACAACTGCTAATGTATGTAAGAAGATAGTAGAAATGTAATGAATCAAGAGTCTGTCTGGAATCTTACTGTGAAACTTTTAAAAAAGGATTTCCTACCCTCACCCCAACCTAATCATGGAAGGAGGAACATCTCATAAGTAGGAGCTGAGGGGGCTTTGAGACATCTGTCACTTTATTTATTGCCACGATTAATTCAGTTGCTGTGACTGCCTACATAGATATTTCCTCTTTCATTTACTGCTCTCATATTTCCTTTGAGTTTATTTCATTAAATAGTTCACTTTCTTCCTAGAGATGTAGAATATTCTTTTGAAGCATACGTATACAAATTGGTGCACTCTCTTGATAGACCCCTCATTTGCAGTTGAGAGTAGTTGTTTGGAATTGTCAGCCATCAATTATGGATATCCCCATTGGTTAAGTTTAGAAACCTGCAAAAGAATGGAAATCTGGGAAAAGCAAAACTTCAGTACATTCTCTGATTATAGGAGTCATTGAGGAGAATAGCAGCCTGTACTGAAGCAACACTAGAAAATGGTGGGGTTTTCCCTCCTGATTTCTCAAACCACTATTTTGAGAGACCCTAACTCCTTTTTTTTTTATAATCAAATTGTATACAGTTTTAAGAAATTCTAACAGTACATAAGCTTAAATAGGTCATAAATGCAAACTACATGAAAATAATATTTTCTTTGGAATATGAACTTTCATATTTTTGCCACTCATACATAACCAAAATGGACAATTAAATTAGCAGCATGGAGAACTGTAGAATATCCAAAAAAGCCATTCTAAATTTAGAGATCAAGTATAACAAAGTTAAAGTTTTCTTAAATAGAAATATTATAATGCTAATCCATTTGAATATAATAGAATTGATATGATGTTCATTTTATTGTTTATCCTGGTCAGGAAGTCAGGACAAATGCCTTCAGTCTGGCTGAAGCAAAGCAAATACAGCTGATTGTGAAGTTGATTAAAGCGTGGGACCCTCTCTCTGCCATTCATATCCTCTCCCATCATTTAGTTTTGCCTTTCTTTCTCTCATACTCTCCTTTTGCCTTTTCATTTTTACAGACTTTTATATTTTCTTATATTCTTTACTCTTGTGTGTCTGTGTCTGAAAACATCTACCTTCATTCTTTATGGATTTTTAATTCAAGAGCACCATGAATCTAGAATCCCTTTATACCTAGAGAGACAATTTGATTGTCTCAGCTGTTCCCCTGTCCTCCAGGCAGCTGTAACCAGTGGGTAGTTAAATAGTGGCTTCCCTTTTTACTCAGCAGATCTGTGAGATCAGACTCTATTAAAACAGAAGGAGGGATGACTGATTATTTGCATCTAAAAAATATACTTTAGGAAATAGCAATAGGTAGTCAAGTGCCTTTTCTTTTGGTAGAAGGAAACTTGACTAAGTTTCCTAGTCATTTCGGAGCTTTCCATTATTTAGATAATTTAATGTTGTCTATTAATAGTGTCCGAATAGGCTATAACTATGTGCTTTTATTCTGCCGTATTATTTGTCTCAGTTTTTATCAAAGGACTCACAGAACCATGACTTTTTGGTAAAATAATGTTCAAATATAATTATCTTAAGTATTTAGGTCTTATGGAGGAAGTGGTATTGCGTAGTATTAAAAACTGGGACTCTTGAGTCAGAATAATTCTAGCTTGACCACACATGACTCTCTCCGTTCTCTGAGCTTTTTAAATAATTAGTTAATTAACTTTTTTATCTGTGAAATAGCAATAACAGTACTTTTTACCTTAAGGTTGATCTTTCATCATCTTTATGAAGATGAAATTACGTAGTCCGTATAAAAAGCATTAGTGCAATGTCCGTCACACAATAAGTGTTCAGTTAGTGTTGGCTCTTATTTTCTTTCTTTTTTCAGTGAAAAGAGCATTAGTCATCTCATTTACATAACTGCTTATCTGTCCAGTGATCGTTGCCTCAACTGCCTAAAAGATTCAGTGTAGGTATAGGGTATAAATTTTAGCTTTTTGACCTTAAAAGCTACATTTTAAAGCTTAATCAAGGTCTAATTGACCTACAGCAAACTATACATATTAAACTGTACACTTTGACAAGTTTATACTATAATTATACTACAATTTATGTATTCATTTATATTTAGGATGTTTCCTGGTATTGGCCATTACAAATAAAGCCACTGTGAATATTAACACACAAGTCTTTGTGTGGATAGATGTTTTTGTTTCTCTTAGGTAATTACCTAGTTGTAGAATGACTGGTTCTGATGGTAGGTATATGTTTACCTTTTTAAAAAACTACTAAACTGTTTCCAGAGTGGTTGTCTTGTTTTACATCCTCACTAGCAGTGTGTGTCAGTTCCCTTCCACATTCTTGTCAGCACTAAATGGCCAAGTCACAAAGCTATTTTTAAAGTTATTACTCTTTCATATCCTTTTTTTATGTTGTTGTTTTTTTCTTTTATGTTGTTTTAAACTACATATCATTACATAAGAAGGATTATTTGGAAAAAGTACGAAATATGCCAGGTAGCTAAAGATTTTTAACTTAAAATTTAAAAAGTATTTGGAATTGTACTTTAATCTCTTTTCTGGGAAGTTAACAGATGGTTTGCTAAAAATATTGGGTAATTGGGGGAGATACAGTTCTTTAAGAAGCTAATTTTCTAATATATGCACCTGTTTTATGTGTGTATTTTTTTCCTTTGGTAGAGTTTTCCAGAAAAGGACCTTCTGCACTGTCCATCTAAGGATGCAATTGAAGCTCATTTTATGTCTTGTGTGAAAGAAGCTGATGCATTAAAGCATAAAAGTCAAGTAATCAATGAAATGCAGAAAAAAGATCATAAGCAGCTCTGGATGGGATTACAAAATGGTAAATATAGCAGTTTAATTTCTGACTACCACTTTATAAAGTATGAGATAACTAATCCTGTGAGTAATTGATCCATCTTAGAATTGGTGGTACAAGTTTAAATTCCAGCCTCTACACACAAAATTTTGCAAAGAAGCTACCTTTAGTTATCCCTTACATTGTACTACATCCTTCTCTTTATGGATTTTCTAGGATTAGAGTTGCTTTGCCCATAACATCAGGCGGTATAAACTTTTGCATTTTGCTTCTAGAGAAGGTGCCCTTATTGTTAGTTATGATCTTTCTGGAATTAAAGCTGAATACCTTGTGTGCATACTAGAGGAACTCCCCTTCGGTACGACAGAAACTCCAAAACCTGCTTTCTAGAGTAGTAAGACTTGCTTTGTACTTAGATTCTGTCTCTCCTGGCTGGGATTTAGAAAATACACTCAAGAGAAAAGCTGAGAAGAATCTGCAGCTCACCTCTATATTCTTTTATTTAATCAGGCTCCCTGCCGAGTAGAGAGCCTGATGTGGGGCTCGATCCCAGGACCCTGAGATCATGACTTGAGCCGAAGGCAGAGGGTTTAACCCACTGAGCCACCCAGGCTCCCCTCACCTCTATATTCTTCATCTTTTAGAGATCATAGCTCCTTAATCTGGCCTGCATTGATTGTCTTCCAATGCCTTTAACACCTTTGTCTTACATACAGGTAGCCATTGTTTTGCATGGGTCCAGGATGCATGAATTTCAGTTAACATGCTTTAATTAAATAATACCAGGTCCTTAACAGAATGGTTCAAATTTCACTTGGTACCGTGTATTAACTGAAATTACATAAAGTATAAACTGTATTGCTAATTCTTTAGTCCATGAGTCATTTAACAACAGATATGCATTATGATCAAAGACCAGTCACATCACCTTTTTCAGTGTCTATTGGTGAATCATCATTAGTCATCTGTTACTTAGTTTACCCACAGACAGCAAAGCATGTAGTTGTGTTGCCTCCTTGTCTCCAGATAAGCCCATATAACATTTTATAAAATTGCATAATTGAAAGAGGTAATTGGCCAAGAAGGATGAAAGTATGGCAAAGAAACAAAAAGTGATAATGGCCAATAGCAGCACTTTACTAGAATAGTGGAATTATAGAGGAAACAGCTGACTGTAGGAATGTCGACACTACCGCCTTTTGAGAGACTAGGTATGCAGCCACAAGAACTTAGTGAAGGTGAACTTTTCCACATAAATGAGGTAGCAGTTGTGACAAAAAGGGTGAATTTATCCCAGAGAAAGTGATACTGGCAAAAAACTTAGCATTTAAGGATCTCTCAGAGATATTTCATGACGTCAGAAGTGCAAATGGCAACATGCTTGGAAGTTGATCCAGACTGAGAAGGGAATATGACAATTCGGCATGGTTTAGGAAAGATGCTTCCTTGTAGGGTATGTGTCAAGAAAGCAAGCACTATTCAAACTATGCTTAAAGTTTTTACAGAGCAGTAAATAAAGGGCTTGAATTCTCAGCGTTTCTAATGTTTTAAATTACAATGTACTAAATACATTAGTTTTATTTACTTCGTTTTCTTACGCATTTATAACTAACAGTTTTTAATGTTTGGACAATTTTTAAAGATCACACCATTGATTATTAAGATCGCTTTGTGTCGTTTCATGGTCACTTTTCTAGCCCTGCACTACTGTGTAAAGCAAAGACTGCCTATGTTTTATCCATCTTTTATAGTTATTTTTGGATAGAGAATTAGTTTAATATAAGCTGAACTTTCATGGCAAATAACTAGGAATAAGATAGAAGGCCCACCTTCCCCCCTACTCATCTCCAGAAAAAAACTATAACTTCAAAACATGTGATCCATTTTTATCTTTTGGACTATATTATTACCATGTCAAGGAGGTGTTTGTGGTTATTTAGTATTTGTTAAAGTTTCATTATGCAAAACAGGGCATTATCTGAAACTTGAGTAATGCAAAAGGTACCTATTTTATGACACTGTGTACTCTAAATTTTCTCATTTCTTTTAAGACTCTTAGATTTGAGTTTCATGGAGTTGCTCCTTAGTTTTATATTTTTGTGTCTAGTATTTCTAAATTAGATTATAAACTCTGCAAAGACAGGCCTTTTACCTCTTTTATCTTACTGAATATACAAATTCCCATTAAATAATTAAGAGTTTACAACCCTTTAAGAAGGTGTACTTTTTCCTTTTTCTTGCTGGCTATTTGAAGATGAACTGAAATTTTAGGAGACTTGTGAATAAGAAGATAACCTAAATGGAAGAAGGCCAAATCTTATCAAGAAAGCAGGGATCTAAGAATAATTTGGCTTCAGAATTGAAGTAAATAATTTTAATGGGTATTTAAGTAGGTGTTCTTGAAATCTATTGTGAATGTGATGAGTCGGCTATAGAGAGCTTTGGGATTCATCAGAGGATTCTAAAAATGCTTAAAATATTTCACTTGGGGCATTGGAGGCTTGGGCATGATGGGTGGTGGTTAAGGGTGTTTAGGGACACCTGGGTGGCACAGTCGGTTAAGCATCTGACTTGGTTTCAGCTCAGGTCGTGATCTCAGGTTCATAAGATCAAGCCCTGCATCAACTCTGCCCTCAGTGCAGATCTCCTTAAGATTCTCTCTCCCTCTGCCCCTCTTGCTCATGCGCTCTTTCTCTCTTTCTCTCTCTCTCTCTCTCTCTCTCTCTCTCTCTCAAATAAATCTTAAAAAAAAAAAGTTGTTTAGTCTTAGTTCTCCTAGCAGCTCCATAGGGCAACTCCCTCAATCCCTTTGAGCTTCACTTTCTTTATATGTAAAACAAGAGACTATCTGCTATATTCTTTTATAGATGTCCTGGAGGCTTTCACAAAACACTAATACAGTTTATGTGAAAGTGCATGAAAGGAAGTAAAGCTGTTTCAATAGAAACAATTGTTGAGAAATCACTTTGGAGACCCTAGAACAGGGGTTGGCAAACTATGGCCATGGGCCACCCAACTTTTTTGCAAATAAATGAGCATTTGTTAGAATCCTTCCACACCCATTTATTTGTGTATTATCTGTGACTGCTTTCATGCTACAGTAGCTGAGTTAAATAGTTCCACAGAGACCATGAGGCCCACAACCTAAAATATTTACTCTCTCTGACCCTCCTAGAAGACATTTGGCAGCTCATAGAAGGTTGACCAGACCAAGAGCTCGTATTTGTCATTGACCTAAACCATGACTTGAAATGTCACATTCAGAACTGGTATAACTTAATGTATCAGATTTAGTCTACTAACTGCATTGCTATTTTGGCGTAATACTCCTTTTTTCCTGTTTTTGTCTTGGATCCTATTCTTGGATATACAACTGTTTTAAAGTTAGCATTGTGGGGCACCTGGGTGGCTCAGTGGGTTAAACCTCTACCTTCGGCTCAGGTCATGATGTCAGGGTCCTGGGATCGAGCCTCGAATCGGGCTCTCTGCTCAGCGGGGAGCCTGCTTCCCCCTCTCTGCCTGCCTCTCTGCCTATTTGTGATCTCTCTCTGTCAAATAAATAAATAAAATTTTTAAAAACAAAACAAAACAAAAAAACAAATTGAGTTTCATTAAATCTGAATTAAAATGGTATGTGGTTAAAATGTACTTTATTCCATTTTTATGTTTAGCTATAAATTTTTTTTGTAGCTATCATGTTTAGTCTTGTTTATATTGGTAATGATTGAGCTTATACTCAAAACCTTCTATGTAGTACACTGTGGGTACTGGAGACCTTGGTAATTTATTTGTTCTTCTTTTAAAAAACTAAAGTATTCATTTAGGAAATTTTTTAATTAGGTAAATGTTGGTAGAAAATATATTTAGGGGCATCTGGGTGGCTTAGTCAGTTAATTGTCTGCCTTCAGCTCAGGTCATGATCCCAGGGGCCTGGGATTTAGCCTCACATCCGGCTCCCCACTCGGTGGGGAGCCTACTTCTCCCTCTCCCTCTGCCTGCTGTTCCCCCTGCTTGTGCTCTCTCTCTGTGTCAAATAAATAAAATCTTTAAAACAAAACAAAATAAACAAAAACAGGGGCACCTGGGTGGCTCAGTTGGTTAAGCATCTGTCTTTGGCTCAGGTCATGATCCCAGCATCTGGAATTGAGCCTCTCATTGGGCTCCCTGCCCAATGGGACTTTGCTTCTCTGCCCCGGGCCCCCCAGCTCGTGCGCTCGCTTACAAAGTTTCGCATGTCCACACAAAAATAATAAATAAAATCTTTAAAAAAAAAAGAAAATGTATTTTGGGATAAAAGACTGAATGTTACCTACATTAAAGTAAATTGGTGAAAGATGAGTGTAGTAGTTCCTTCTGCCTAAAATGCCCTTTCCATTTTTTGTCTAATTCCTACTTATGTTTTAATGTGCATCTCCGTTGTCAGCTGCTATGTGAAGCCGCCTTTTAAAAATTTTTTTTAGCCAACAAATATTGATAGAACATCTAACATGAGCCTTGACACTCTGCTAGGAGTTAGTGATCAGTAGTGACAAAACAGACATGCACCCTGTCTTCATGGAGCTAATGGTGGCCTGGAGGCAGAGTGACCCATGTTTTCATGCTCTCATGCATCCTTGTCCATTTATGTGCATTTTTGCTCTCATATTTTATCCTACTCTGATGTAGTCATGGTTTATGTAATTCTGCTAGAATATAAATTTCTCCTGGTTAGAATGTATTACACATTTTTGAATCCCTAGCACCAAGTCCAGTCTTAGGCATAGAGCAGATAAATACTAACTGGATGACTATTTTATTCCTTTTTAATACTGCAAGGAAATAATATTAACAGCCTTTTACAAATAGTTTAATACTACTATAAAAGAGAGGAAGTGTTTTGTTTGAATTTATTTACGGAAATCCAAAGGAAGGTCTTATTAATTTGTGAAGACAAAGGTATGTCACCCTTTGGTTTGTATAATTGTAAATTGGTCAGAGTTGAGGTATAACAGATGGTAAATTTATTTCATTCAGAACTGCACCTGTAGATCATAACAACTAAACAACGATTTAAACAGTTTTTGAATACTTTCAAATGCTAATTTTAATTTTTCAGATCTGTGTGAAAGAGAAATAAGAAAAACTTTTGAAACCAAGAAAACTCATTTAAGACATACTGTGCCTTTCAGTGTTTTTTATGGGTTTTCATTTTAGATATAGAAGTATTTAACCTCCCTGTGAAACCAAGTTAATGACCACAAAAAAGAAAAGAAAGTAACATTTTTATTATTTATGAGGCTGTTATCATCACTACATGTGCAGGCTCTTTTCTATTAAATGTCAAGCTGTTTTTCTTATAAGCTAGAAATTTGAAGAAATCTCTATAAAATATTTTTAACATAATATATGACTTAGTTTTCAGCCTCAGGTTTTTTGAGTATACTGAAAAAGATAGCATTAAATAAATTCCATAGTCCTTCAGTCCGTTATTTGGTAGTGTACCATTGTAACCTAAAACTGCCTTTTAAGAGGAAAGTGATTAGTGAAGGGTGATTTTTATAACAAGTCATAGTATTTTGAAAATACTTTTATTTGCTAGGTAATGTAAAAGATAATTGTAATGGTTTTAGCTCTTTGGAGGCTTGTATGATAGAGACAGTTGGATTGTAATTGCATTGCTTTGTTTTTATCAGTTGCATATAGTAGATTAAGCATTGGACTGACCATCTGTTGGTCAAAGAAGGACCTGATGTTTATTCATATCAGTTGTGTGGGCTGGCAGATCACTTTCCTCTGTAAGCTGGAGTTCCTTATAAATGTGAATGTGGTAGGACTTCCTGAGCCTTGCATTCAAGGACTATAAAGTGGTGATCCCATATACCTGCATTCTGATGATTAGATGTTTTCAACTGATTCCAAAGGATTTCTTGGAGGAAGAATTACTGTTGATAATCTCTCTCTTCCCTTTCTCCCTCTTTCTTCGTTCCCCTTCCCTCCCTCCTCTTACCTTTTCCCTGTTCCCTTCTTCCCTCTCCCTTTTTTTCTCTCCCTCTCCCCTTGAAGCAGGACTTAGGTGAAAGGTAACTTTCCAGAAATAAGTGTGGTGTCATAGAAAGAGTACGAAAACAGAGAGAGAAGAGATTTTAAGACTCAACTCTGTATCTTGAAGCTTCAATTTCTGTGATTTTTGTTACAGTGTCAGATACTGTTCTAGATAGAGGTGGTATGGAAGGAGGTTCCTAAGTAGAACCTTGAACCTTTTTTCTGTATGAAAGGTCACTATTTGGTAAGCTTTCTCTTTGTCTTTTTTTTTTTTTTTTAGATTTTTATGCATTATTTATTTGACAGAGAGAGAGACAGCGAGAGAGGGAACATAGGCAGGGGAAGTGGGAGACGGAGAAGCAGACTTCCTGCTGAGCAGGGATCCTCATATGGGGCTCAGTCCCAGGACACCAGGATCGTGACCCAAGCCAAAGGCAGACTCCCAATGACTAAGCCACCAAGGTGCCCCTGTTTGTCTTTAGCAAAAGATTTTTACCAGTCATGAGAACACTTGAGCCTCCACTGTATAAATAAGAGCAGAGAAAATAGTATAATGAATCTCCACTATGTGTCACCCAGCCTCAGCAGTTAGCAGTATGTGGCCAATTTTGTTTCATCTATTACTTCTCACCCATCCCCACTCCGAGTTTATAGGAATTTTTATTCTTTCCTCCAGTGCCACCAGTATTACTTATAGATTTATATCCTTCATAGATTTTATACTCTGCTATTTAATCAAGTCTTGGAAACAACATTCATTATAGGAGAGTCATGCCCAGATCCTGGTAGTTTGGTTCAGGCCAGGCACAGGGGCCACTGGGGTGCATGTGACAAACATGGCCCTTCCTTCAGAGTTTACGGTCTATTAGGGGTACCAGACATTAAACAGATAGCCTCCAAATAATTATTATATTTATAGCTTGAGCTGTAGTGGAAGGAAGAAGGGATAGAGAGCAGGATGGTCATGATGAAAGTGTTCCAGGCACAGGGAATGATCTGGGTTAGGCAGAGAAGCAGAAAAGAGCTTCTGAGAGCTTAGAGGAAACCATTCCAACTAGAGCATGGTGATCAGGATTGAGAGTGGAAAGTACCAAATGGTACAAATTAGGCCTAGCAGTGCAAATTAGAGTGAGACCCTATCTATTCAGGGCTTTATAGGCTATTTTAATGATATTGAACTTAATCCCTAGGAATAGAGGTGGGATGGATAGGGGATCACTGAAAGATTTTAAGCAAGAATATGACAGAGTCACATTTTCTTTTTATAGGCATCTCTTTCGATGCAGTGTGGTTAATGAATTTGAAGAGAGCAAACATGAAATTAAAAGACCACTAGGAGTCCATTCCAGTGGTTACGTGAGACATGGCAATTGTTTTTAAGTGGTGGCCTTGAGTATAGAGAGAAGTAGATGGATTTAAGAAATATTTGAGATACAGAATTTTTAAAACTATTTGGTCGAATGTAATAGGTAATAGAATGAGAACTGTCAAAGTTGATTCTCAGATTTGCAGAAACTGTTGAGTGCGCCTAACTAGTTTTATGCAGCTTACACATATTAACCAAAAGTAGATCTTTGCTGTATTGCTACATTTAAGAGATCACTTTTTAATGCCCAGTCCCTTAATACAATTAAAAAAATTTTTTTAAAGACTTTATTTGTAAGTAATCTCTACACCCAATGTAGGGCTTAAGGCCACAACCCTAAGATCAAGAGAGGATCAAGAGTCTTACCCTCCACCAACTGAGCCAGCCAGGCACCCCTCCTTAATGCTGTTATAAAAAGGAATGTCAGTCAGTTTGATGCCATACATATTTTAAAATGTCTGCTGATTTTTGCTAATGCTGTTTTACTTTCTGAATGCTGGAAAAAAAAAATTTGCTTACGATTGACATCAGGCTTACTAGTTGATAACATCCACTTATATTTTTAAGTTGAAACATTCACCTGTCTCTTCACCTCAGGCACCTCTCCCATTCTCCATTGTTGCGTAAGATTATTAGTTTTGGCTTTATAATCCTTTTAGTTCTATTAATGTCTTCTGAAGTAATTCCCCTTTATGTGAAAACTTGTGTTAACTTAATGCAGCATACCTACAAAAGCAGAGTAGCTGCTATTATTTCGGAGCCTATTGAGGCATTGTTTTCACTTCAGCTCAATTTTTTCACTTTCTTCTTTGAAGATCATTCCATATTGGAGAATATGGAAGCTAAACAGAAGCCCAGTAGTTGAGCTTTCTCTCTGTCTCTTATGATACTGTCTTCCCCAATAATTTTTTCCATGTGTTCTTTCTTTGCCAAACATTGTTTATGAAGCTCATTTTGTTTTTCGTACTATTTTTTTTATAAATCTCATCACTAGGCTTGGTGTTAGCCTTCCTGCTACTCTTACATATTCCTTGTATTAGGGTCCTCCAGAGAAATAGAACCAATTTTAAGAATATATACATAGGGGGACCTGGGTGACTCAGTTGTTGGGCATCTGCCTTCGTCTTGGGTCATGATCTCGGTGTCCTGGAATCGAGCCCCGCATCAGACTCCCTGCTTGGCAGGAAGCCTGCTTTTCCCTCTCCCATTCCCCCTGCCTGTGTTCCCTCTCTCGTCTCTCTCTCTCTCTCTCTCTCTCTCTGCCAAATGAATAAATAAAATCTTTTAAAAAAATGAATATATACATAAAAGGAGATTTATTATGGGGAATTGGCCCATACGATTGTTAAGCTTAGAAGTCCCATGATTTACCCTCTACAAGCTGGAAATCTAAGAAAGCCAGTCATGTAATTCAATCTGAGATAGAAGTCCTGAACACCAGGGGAGCCAGTGGTATAAATCCCAGTCCAATGACATGAGAAGATGAAATGAGTTGTGTCAGCTCAATCAGTGGGGCAGGAAAAAAGTGAATTCCTTCTTCTTTCCCCTTCCTTTTATTCTGTTAAGGTCCTCAACTGATAAGGTGATGTCCACCCACATCAAGGTGGGATTGAACCTATTTATATTAAAGTGGTTAGGGACGACCTCTTTGAAGAGATAATATTTAACCCGAAGTCTTAAGGACGGAGAGAACCAGTCATTTAAGGGAATAACGTGTTTCAAGGATATGAGGCAACAAAGAGTACTGTGTCTTGAAAAATAGTGACCAAGAGGGAAGAGTGACATGAGATGAGATTAGAGAGATTGGAAAGAGCTAGATGATGTAGGCCAACAAAAATAATTCAGATGTTAAGTGCAATGGGAAGCCTTTGGAGAATTTTTTAAGCAAGAGAGCGAAGAGATGCAAAAATCATGTAAGAGCATTGTTTTCTGAATGGAGAATGGAAAAGAAGGAGCCAAGATGGGAATTGGAGAGGCAGTAGATCTGGGTATAAGATGAGGGTGGCCTCTAGGGTGACAATGGTTAGAGATGGAGAAAAGTCAATATATTTGGGGTTTGTTCTGGAGGTAGAATGGACAGAATCTATTACTAAGTGGCTATAAGGTTAGGGTGAACAAAAGGGAAAGAATCATTTCTGAAATCTGACTGGGACAGCTAGATGCATAGTGGTGCTTAGTACTGTGATATGAAATAACTAGATGGAGAATAGGTTTGGGTTGGGGAAGAAAGCCATTGGGAAGGTCAACTTTGAGGCTGTAAGTTTGAGATGTCTCTGAGACATTGACGTAGAGATATATTGCATTAGGTATTGCTAGAATTACATATTGCGACTATAGGTAGACGGAGATGGCTTGATAAATTTGAATTGAATGCTGCAGCTTCTAATTTCATACTCGTTTACTTTCATAAGTACCATCTTTATTATTTCATCTTTAAAGATATGATGGTTCATGTTCCCAGTGATATAAGGCAGCGAAATATGGAGCGATTTCATATGTTCCTGATGTTTGGCAGTTCTTTATATCCACTAACTATTGTATGCTGAGTTAGTCATTTCCAATATTTTGCCTGCAATACAAGAAGGTGAATAAGTTCAGTGTAAAGCTGTGTGTGTGGCATTCAGGAATCTACAGCTTTGTAAGAAATTTGCTTAAAGCCAGTTTGTAACCTGCTTGAGCATTCAGTTGAGTTTTACTGTGGAACAGACAGGCATTTTACTGTATTATATTACATCTTTTGAATCAGTCTCTGTGTTCTACTTTCTGTAATTAAAAATAATGATGGAAATCTGAAAAGTTTACATATTTGTGTTTTAATATAAAGTTATACGGATACTTTATTAGACTTCTGGAGAAAGATTGCTCATGAAATTACGTGATTTAAATGAATAAGGAAATTTGGTAATAATTTGGATCATAGCCTCTTACAGTTCTTTGGGTAGACTTGGCAGTGAGCATCATGGACAGTAAAACTTGGTGAAAACATTTAGACAGTTATTTCATAATATGCTACACATTATCCTAACATAAGTTTATTGGAAAGAGTCCATTAATAACAGTGAATGGTTGTATGTCCCAGAGTTCACCAGTGGTAGGAATATATTTTGCATATGAGATGCAGTTGATACTGTGTATAAACCTGTATAACTAGGTTGATTGTCTAACCTGATTAATAATTGGAAATGCTGGGACGCTTGGTGGTTCAGTTGGTTAGGCAGCTGCCTTCTGCTCGGGTCATGATCCCAGAGTCCTGGGATCGAGTCCCATGTTGGGCTCCTTGCTCGGCAGGGAGCCTGCTCCTCTCTCCGCCTCTGCCTGCCTCTCTGCCTGCTTGTGTTCTCTCTCTGTTAAATAAATAAATAAAATCTTTAAAAAAAAAAAATAATTGGAAATGCTTTTAGTGAATTTTAGTGTTATAGGAACACGAAGATTTGGTTTGTAATGTCCTTTTAATTTCAAACCATCTATAGTAAAATGACTGTTTTATCATATCTTTTATTTATATTTGATCCAGTTAAAAAACTTTCTTAAAATTTATACCTCCTAACATACTGTCATTTTTTTCCCATAAAGTAAATGTGGGAAGGTTTAAGAAGCTTTTCTTCCACTGTATAGAGGAAATGTAAACAAACATTTGTCTCATAAATGATTTTCACTGTTGGAGTTATGGGCTGTCATTACTGTTTGAATTTATAGCACAATTCCTTTTAAAAACAAATTACACACACACAGGTATATATGCATATGTAGTTTAACTTAATTTGTTTTTAAATGAATATTTTGTTTTGAAACTTAAGAATTTTGTGATTTAAAAGAACAGAAAACCCCAAAGGTACTTATTTTCCTATTTTTGTTTTATTTTGTTTTGTCCATTAGCTTCTCATTACTTTTCTTAAGAGTACTATTTCTCAAAGTGTAGACAGTTGGGTCAGAAGCATCAGCATGACCTAGGAAATGATTAGAAATGTACCCTAGACCCAACTGAATCAGAAACTCTGGAGTTCCAGCAAAAAGTCCCAGCAACCTGTGGTTCCGCAAGCTATCCAGGTGATTGGGATGCACTGAAGTTTGAAAACTTTAGTTTTCTGGAGTGGGATTTCTCAACCTCAACAGTATGGATATTCTGGAGTGCATAATTCTTTGGTGTTGGGGTAGTGGCAGGGGGGAGCTATCTCACGCGTTGTGGGGTGTTTGGCAGCATTCCTGGTCTTTCTACCCACTCACTAGATCCCAGTAGCACACTACTCCCCACTCTCTATCATGACATTAAAAAATATCTCCAGACATTGCAGAATAGCCTCCTAGGGGCAAAATTGACCCATTTGCGAACCACTGCTCTAGAGAGAAGTGATACAGAGTTAATGGATTAAACTGCTTCTCCTCTAGAGTAGCAGTGATCACTTATTGAATACCCAATTTCCGTGCTGGGCATTTTACATGAATTATCGTTGTTGTCAGAGCAGCCTTGCAAGATATAGTTGAAAGTCTGTCAGCTGGGCCAGCCCATTTATGAAGTTTCTCATCTGTTTCGCCAGCCCAACCCTTGACAACTAGGATGTTCAGTTGTTACAGGCAATTGTTTAGGGTGTATTTGGAACAAACGGAGTTTGACATATAAATGAATTAGAGTTATTTTAACCAGTTAACTCTTCTTATATGTAAACCTAGCCACGTGAACTTCTTTTTGTGACACTTAGCCATAACTTTCTGGATCATGATTATTTTACTTTTGCTGTAGTGACTATTAAATGATGAATCAATTGCATGCTGTCATTTCAGTGAGACTAATTGTGCTTACATTTTTTTTTAAAGATTTTATTTATTTGAGAGACAGAGAAAGTGAGAGAGAGCATGAGAGGAGAGAAGGTTAGAGGAAGAAGCAGACTCCCCATGGAGCTGGGAGCCCGATGTGGGACTCGACCCAGAACTCAAGGATCATGACCTGAGCCGAAGGCAGTTGCTCAACCAACTGAGCCACCCAGGCACCCCAAATTGTGCTTACATTTTTAAAGTAACGTGTGTTTTCTATATTTTTCCTTTACCCTCTTTTGCTT
Source organism: Nasua narica (assembly GCA_028533885.1). Classification (NCBI taxonomy): domain Eukaryota; kingdom Metazoa; phylum Chordata; class Mammalia; order Carnivora; family Procyonidae; genus Nasua; species Nasua narica. The sequence goes on from CM052802.1 coordinate 48,453,371, forward strand.
CTTTCCATCTCCCTTTCCAGCTCTCTGTGGGGCACTTGATGTAGTTCCACATATCTTAGCATGTCTTTCCCCTCTCTCTCACCTCTCATTTAATTTGACCTAGTCTCTGACCCATTCCTTCATTATCTTTTTAGGGTCTGAATGGCCACATAGTTACATTTTAGTTGAACAATTTGTAATTAACCAGTGTGTTACTTATTCCCAGATACCTCTTTCATGCACTTTTTTTTTTAACAGACCTAGAAATTACTTTGTTGAAGATTTCAGAGTTTCAAGTTTCTTCTCCCCCACACCCCTACCCCCATCCCCATGACATTGTGTTTATTCTGTTTCTGCCTGTGCAGACCTGTTTTGATTAGTCGCTGTGGTAATGAGTTTTAGATGTCAGAATTATGTGTATTAATGATTTAGTCCTTTCTTGAACCAAAGGATTATGTCTCTACAGCATTGCTAATTTCTTATTATTCATCGCATGTTTCTTCCCTTGTTTCACTTTAGAAACTGTAAAAGATTCAGAAATTCTTTTATGTGAAAATCACATTTAAATATTATTAAACTATGCCAGTGTTTTAATTAGCATTCAGAGAGTTGCAAGATTTTAATGCCAAAATAGAAAAGAAATCACTCTTAAAAAAAATGAGTGCAAAATAAACAAATTTTTTCATCTAAGATGCAGTGTGTGCAGTCAACTCTTGATTATTATCTTCAAAGTGGCTTTAAGCATTACTTGCCACAGGGTCCCTTTGGGATCCAAGCTGTCCTTGATTCCTGGGCTTTTTTTTTTTTTACATCTAGATTCTTTTTTCCCAGTAGAAGGATAGCAATAGAATATTCCAAATAACATTTTTAATTGGAGTTAATTTCATAAAAGATTCAGCCAAAAAGACTTCATTTTAAATTACTGTAAGCTACACTGAAAGCTAAACTTCAAGATTTTGTGGCTCCATTTCTTAAGCTAGCTTCTTGGTTTTAAATATACTACTTGGATTTTTTTCTTACAAGTATTATGGTATTAACCTGCATTGACTTTCCAGGTATTTCAAGGTGAAATTGCTTTTATGTAGGATTGTAAAAACTCTATGAAAACATCTTCTACATATTTTTTGCGAGATAGAAAGTATTGTATTGATATTTGTCCACTGAAAATATAAGGAAGGGGTGGATGAGAGGACAGTCAGTGGAAATCTAATATTTAGGAAGCAGGAAGAGAAAGAAGATAATTCCATAGCCTTACTTAATTAAGGGGAAAGGCTTTACATTTAGAAGTTTGTCACCAGTATTTTTATAATAACTTATTTTTAGGTGTTACTACACTCAAAAGAATACTCTGTGGGATTTAGATACTTGATTTATAAATCGGTAAGTTGAGAAACACTGGTAGAATAATTTCAAATATTAGTAGTATTCTCAATTTTACCCTTAGGATTCTTAGAAATCCTGATTAAATTTTTTACCTTACAGGATACATTGTGTATATCACTTATCACTAAAAGCTACTTGAATACATTTAAAATAATAGTATTTAGTCCAAAATAAACTCATTATAGGAAATAATAAAATATAATGTATAAAATGTCAAGTGGGCCCTATTTTTTGAGGTATATGTATAATTTTAAGACTCAACCTTATTTTGGTAATGAGTTATAATAAATTAATTTTGCAGTAAATGCCACCTGAATAATCCTTTTAGCTAAAAATGAATTATGATTGAATTTTCCAGTTTCAGTCGCCTTTGTCCTTGTCTTATTTTAAGAGGTAGTTTCTAACTCAGTGATGTTTTCCATTGGTTATCACAGTGCATTTCTCCTTGTTCTCATTGAAAAATTGTGTTGATGAACATGTTGAAGCAAATAGTATTTATTTTTGTAACACCCGCTGCTAAGTGTTCAGTTTTGTCATCTACAACTATGAAAGGAGACAAGATTTGCTAAACTATTACACCTGACACTACCATGAATTTTGAAGTCCAGAACTCTGGAGTTTTTGAAAATATGAACATTCCATTCATTATTAGTTTCCCAGATTCCTGTTAATTATAGCAGGTAAATAATTTACCTGCTTTGAACCTCTGTTTCCTCCTGTATAAATGAGGATAACTATTCAGTAAGTTGCTATGAAAATCAAACAGTGTGAAACCCATATAGGGTTTTAAAAATAGCTAAATTCTGTACAAGTATGTTATTATTAATAAAACCCACCTCTGAGGTCTTACTATAATCAGAACCCACGACTTTTCACTCTAGCTTCACTTCACTGTATTCGTATTTTTTTGTTTAATACCACTTCTTTACCAGCGTAACTTCTAACATGCTTTTTACTTAAGCCTCTGTCACTTGGTTATCTCCCATTTGAAGAGACGGGGGTGGGGTAAAGAGGGGTTGAACTATTAAGCACTTACTGCCAGTGCGAGATAAAGGGCAAATCAGACCTTTTAGAAATTCTGATAATTTTATGTATGTCAGTTTAGCTTCTCCAACTACATATTAAGTGAAGGAAAGAACCTATTATGTATTTGTTTTATTTTGTTTTATTTTTTAATTATCTGCAGCTCTCGGTACTTAATTAGGTACATAAAACAGAGCAAATAAATAATTTGATAGATGTAACTCTATGTAGATCCTACAAAGTAAAAACTAATAGTGAGCATAGTATTCCTTCTGTCAACTGTTTACCCTCTCTTTCCTCTTCCCTCCGAAAAATTAAACCAGAGATTCATAGTATGAACCATTTGCAAATGGGGAACTTTTTGTAAAGGGATATTTTTCACGTACTTACCGTGGAGAGGTTAGATGGATTTGAAATAGAAGAGAATTTATCTGGAATTATATTACATTTACTAAAGTTTTATGATGTCCCTGGCCTGGATATTTTTATGTGTTATCTCAGTAATTTCTCACATGAATTAGATAAACATTATCAACTTTGGAAACAAGGAAATGAGCTCACAGAGCTAGTAGGAGATGGGACAAGGATTTGAACTTAGATCTCTGATTTTAAGATGGTTGTGTTTCCCATTACATCTGGGGGTTATTAACTCTGGCTACATATTGGAATCATCTGGAAATTTGTAAAAAGTACAGTTGCCAGGGCATCTGAAATAAATGGTCTGGAGTGCGTCCCTGAGGTTTGTAAACTCCTCAGGTGATCCAAGTGAGCAGCTAAAGCTGAGGAATGTTGCACTGTACATGGTGTCTCCTGACCATTGGTCCCCTCCCCCCCAGTACACACACACACACACACACACACACACACACACACACACACACACACGGTTTTTAAAGCTTTTGTTGTTTGTCAGCGAGTATTAATGGGATTTTCTCATCAAAAGCATACAGGGTTTGTTTTAGAATACACAGAATGTCCTGCATAGTAAACATTGCAAAGATACAGTGAATATAATGGAGTATCTTTTTTTCCTCTGTCAGTCTTTCGAAAATTAAAATAGATTTTTTTTTTTTTATCTTAGGATTCTGGTGTGCCTTCTGAAGTGAAAATGAGCTTGATTACTTGTTGAATTTGTTTTTGGTTCTCTGATTATAGGAAAGTGATAAACTGTAATTTAGTCTAAGAGGCAAAAACATTTTCTCAATTTATAGTAGCTTTGAAAGGTAATAAATCAGATTATTGGTTATAAATCTATACGTGATTTACACAAGGAAGCATTTAGTTAATTAGTCTTGGCCTACCACTGTGCTACAGCTCTGTAAATCTCTATTTGGGAAACAAGCTATTTTAAAGATTGTCTTTTAGATTAAATGAAGACTTAATTATAATTGAAGAACATTCTTTTTTTTTAATTTTACAGGAGCACATAAAATAGTTGTTTTTTTAGCATCATGAAATTTTTGAATTTTGAGGCCCTTTTATGTAATTATTGGCCCAATTTCAAAATAAATTTGAAATAAACTTTTCTTAATTGGCTGGGATACAGTTATTGAATTGTGTCTACTTAAAAATAAAGTCAATTACTGGGATTGACTGTTGGAATACATTAGAGATGTTATAACTTGCAGTTATGGTTTATTGTGATGTTGAAATTAAAATTTACAGTCTGCTTTTTCAAATTCCTACTAAGATTAGTTTTAAGTTTCCAGCAGTGTTTTTTAAACCATTTATAAAGTAACCAGTTTTTACTGGCTCTGTTCATAGACCCGTGCTGTAAAGTATAACAGTAGTTCTAAGCCTCTCATCTTCCCAGATCAACAAGAAACCTCATTTTTCACCGCCATGCTCTGTTGTAATATTTTAAGACATGTTAAGAGAGGGAGGAGTTGAGAAGGAATTGTTATTAGATCTTAAAGATAGTAGAGGTAGAACTCAGATAAGCCTGCCAAGACTTGAGGATTCAGATGTTGACCTAGGTATTCTTGACCACCATTCCTGCCCCCACCACCATTTCATTTCCCCATTTCTGGAGATTAATGCAGTCGAAATTGATGGAAGGTAAATGTAACTAAACTGTCTCCACAGCATGAAAAGGTAGGGCTTATATGGTAGTTGAAATGGTTGGAGGAAGCAAAAGGGGACATAGGACCAAGGGAATTTGGTATGGTAAAGTGTCGCAGCTGGATTGTGTTATGGCTCTCAATCTTCCCACCTAGTTAACAAAGCCACTCAGTTGCATAACTCCAGGAGGCAGCATTCACACAGAATTTGATGTGAGTGGTGCAAGCTGGGTGGCCCTGGGCCAGACTGAATGCTCCAGCAGTCTTGTGATGACGAAATTTTGGCAGAACCACTTTCCCATACTGGCTTTGATAGTTACACTTACCTTGTTGCTGAATCTGGAAGCTCAGTGTCTTCTCTTGTTGACTCTGAGGCAGCCTAAGATCACTTATGTAGTACTTACTTTGTGCCAGATACTGTTATATTTTGCATGTATTAACTAATTTATTTCTTCCAATGACTTTATGAGTATGTACTATTAATATCTTCATTTTATAGGCAGTTCCATTTATAGGAAATTAGAACACAAAGTTTAAAAGTATCTTGCTCAAACTCCGGCAGCTACTAAATGGCAAAGCTAGGAAGCAGATCACGGCAAGTGGCTCTGGAGTGTCTGCTTTTCCCATCATGCTATGCTGCATTTGGGTTACCTTCTTTTTGTTGTTCCCCATTTCCCTCAATCAGTCAGTCATGTCATTATTTAATCGCTTAAACATTGAATGAGCATCTACTCTGTGCCAGGAACTTTCTAGGACTGAAGATGAAGGCCTTGCCCTCATGGAACCTATATTTAGTTGAGGAAGAGAGACAAGAAATAATTCAACATGTGAATTGGGTAATTTCAAATAACTAAAAATGTCTAGGTAGAAAATAGAACAGTGCCTCAGTTTGAATTGAGGGGATCTTCTCTAAGGAAGTGGTGCTACGTCTGTTGCAACTTGAATAATGAGAAATCAGCAGCTCTGTGGAGATAAGAAAAGCGAGGATTCCAAGCTATGATATGGGAACAAGCTTGGTGTTTTCTAGGGATGGACAAGAAAAAGCATATGACTTGGAGCTTAGTAAGTGAACAGCTTGACGGGCAGTGAGATCTCGGGGGACTTCAGGAGCAGCTGCGTTCCCAGCGGGGGAGAGGCAAAGACATTTCAGTTGTTCATATGCAGTTTGGGCAGGGAGCTGTCTGCCTGTGTTATAGGCAATAAGGAACTGCAGTGGATTTTTAAGTGAATACTCCAGTACTTCTAAAACCATATCGTTAAAGTACATCATAAAGCATTATTCCTTATGGCCCATTAGAAACGTGTGGAAAATTACTCATTAATGATACAATTTGACTTATGTTTTAAAAGACCATTCTGAATGTTCTATAGCAGGGATACAAGTGGAAGGACAGAGTCCAATTAGGCTGTCACAGTGAGAGCTGATGGTGCTTATGAGAAGTTGTGGTGGTGAATACAGAGAATAAATTACACCTCAAATATATATTTATATTGATTACTTTCCTTGATGTCAGTTTTCCAGATGGTAGCACTTCTATTGTAGGGCAAAGGAGTAAATGTCATCGCTCAGTTTATTATGAGACAATTGAGAGCCCAGGTTGAAATTTGCCTGAGATCCAGGTTTTATTACTCTTTTGATTCATTCAAACGATAAATTCCCCAGGGCACAATCCTCGTGCCAAGATGAGTGTTTACGTGTGGGATTAGGGATTAGCCTTCTTCAAGGTTGGCACACCTTTCAGCCTTAACACAGAGGCCAGCCCTCTGGTCCTCCCTTCTTCTGTCTTCATGATGAAATCTCAGGGGCCCTGAAGCCTTCCCAAGGCTTCTTTGCTTTGGTTAGGGCCCCCCTAACAGAAAGAGCTCTGTAATTTTAAACCTCAAAGAGAAGGGCTCGCGGACCCAAGGGGGTGTAGTTTGTTGAGCAGCATCCAAGCAGCAGTGGCTGTGGTGCTTCAGAGATAATGTCCCCTGCCGTGGTTCAGCGGAGCGCACTGTTAACCTAGCATTCTCTTAGTTTGACCTGACTTAGAAGACAAATAAGCTTGAGGATACAGGGCGCCTGATTAACTCACCTGCGTTTGGCAACCTATCAAGTAATTCTTTTTTTGTTGTTTTTGTTTTGCTTTACAAAGATGTCTGCATATTACATATAAAGAAATTAATTCAAATAGGTTTATACTTGGATAGACTTTCTGTTATGTATTTTGAGACCCTCTGGTCAAAACACTTACATGTATTACAAGGCTGATTGTAGTACTGATTCAAATAATACTGTTGGTAAATGCAAAATTCTCTGAAGCTGTGATTTTCATTATTTGCCTTTCTCTTTAAAGAAAAGCTTAAAGTCTGTGTTTTATGTGCTGACACTTATTCGAGATGCTGTAAATCTGTTCTTTTTGACATCACAAATGTTAAAAGATTAGGAGGTGGATAGAGTGTGTACATGGAGGCTACCTCTTTTCCTGTTGTTTGAGAGTCCCAGCCGCAAAGACACATTGCCGAACTGAAGCTAAACAGCAGTCTCTGCAGTCCCTTAGATGTCCTCCATGTCTCCCAGGGAGCTTTTAGACACACGCATTATTTGTGATATTAGAATGTTAAAATTTATTTTGCCTTGAGTCCTTAACTCATAAGCTTAAGTGGAAGAACAGATACATTGTTTAAAATTGCCACTTTTTTCTTGTAGTTTTTTTTCCATGTGAGTAACAAAGAATAGAAAACTTTATTTTTTTAAGCTTCTTAGGGAAATAGTTGATTTTTAAAAATGTTTTTTCCTGAATTTTAAAAAATTTCTAAGACCAATATAAAACCTTAGCAGTGGAGAGAGAAAAGTTGGTGGCTACCAGGATCTTCAGGATTCTATTTTTAATATCTTCATTAAAAAATAGATTCACTTTCTATAAGGCAGTCCTTCAATTGTGTGATTCTTCTTTTTGTAGCCTTTCTAAATGAATAAGCTAAGTTTAAAAAACAGAAACCAACTTATAAGTCATATTAATAGCTCTGGCAAGAAGGATGTACGTTATCTTCCCTTCTCCAATTCTTTGAATACACTAAGTGTCTGTTAGTTATGATTTTCTCCTACTTAGTTGTTTTATTTTAGATTAAGAACTAAGTTAATGTGAAAGTTCTTGAAACTGATAGTTATAATTTAAAAAATGAACAGCTAAAGACCATTTGCTTCTTTTAGCTGCTTTTACTTGTAGGTATTGCTTTCATGAAAATGAGTTTTATGACTTAATTATAATAACTAATAGCATAGTTATATTCAAAGTATTCTTGGTAACAAGTAAGTATGTTCTCAATTCATCAGTATGTTGGAAGGGAATAATTCATTCTAACTCTAATTTTATTTTAGTTATTTATTGACTGCGGGATAAAAGATATACTGATATTACAAAATTCAGTGTGAAAGATGACTGGTTATACACTTGATCTACTCAATCTCAGGACTAATTTTCTTTTAGTTCCTTCTACTTGTGTCTTTCTTACTAATAACATTGATTTATAAAAACTAGATTATTCTTGGTTGGAATATCTTTAGTAGTATTGAGGAAATACCTGTTTTATATGAGAACATAACAGTTTCATAAGAAGATTGAAAGTTACTATTAATACATATCTTTTATTATGTCTTTATTCCTTTTAAACATAGTTGTATCAGGCTAGGTCCAGTCAGGAGATAGAAACCACACAGAGGGTTAAATGGGGTAAGTTTCATATGAAGAGTTATTAAACTGATAAAAGAGTTACTATAAGATATAAGAAAATTGCATATGGTACTCTAGGGCAAAGGGAGGAAAGTCACACTTACATGGATTCTCTAGCCAAGGCTGGATTTAGAACTTGTTGAAGAAGATACAGTTCAATACCCTGGATTAGCAGAGAAATTCACTCCTTAGCCCAGACTGGAGCCGGTCTGCAGTCAGTGGGTAGTCAGGACAACTGGAGAGCAGGCCACTAGCAGCACATGGCCTGGGCACGCAGAGGGAGTGGCAGCTGTATGGGAGGTGGCAGGTAAGCCACCCATGTGGGCCTCTAGAGGAAACCAGGGGCTGACAGTATCTAGGGTCTTGTCTTGAGTGTGCCTATGCAAACAGGAACCTCTTTCTCCTTGCAGTGTCCTTTTAGCCCTCTACTAAGAAAGCTTAATGTGGTCCTAAGAACAGAAATGCTTCAGGGGAGCGTGGGTGGCTCAGTCAGTTAAGCATCTGACTCTTGGTTTTGGCCCAGGTCATGATCTCAGGGTCATGAGATTGAGCCCTGCGTTGGGCTCCATGCTGGGCATGAAACCTGCATAAGATTCTTTCTCTCCCTCTGCCCCTTCCCCCACACCCCTACTCCCACGCTCACATGTGTGGGTACCCGTGTGCACACCCCCCCCCAAGCAAAGAGAAAGAATGAAAGAAAGATGCTTCGATTGTATCTGTTATGGCGGGGCATGTAGTAAAGGGTCATTTTGAAGCTGAGAATCATTAAATGATAATGGGCACAATAATGTTCCTTTTTCCAGTTTATTTTTTTTGCCATATAGGTATGTAAAAACTTTTGACTAATTGCCTTTCTGTACTTTTTATTGTTTGTGTTTGCTTTCCTTCTTTTAGCCCTGCTGACATTTTGGGTCAGCTAATTCTTGGTTGTGGCAAGCTGTCCTGTGCATTGTAGTATGTTTAGCAGCATCCCTGGCCTCTACTCACTAGATAATAGTATCCCACATAAACAGTTGTGACAGCCAAAAATGTCTGCAGACCCACTGGTGTGCAAAGGTTTCTCCTGGTTAAGAACCACTCTTCTAAAAAACACTGTTAAAAACAACCTAGATCTCTCTTGTAATAAAGATTTGCTTGTGGTTTTTAGCAAATGCCATTTTAATAAAAGAGGGTGTCTCAGATAATTGTAAAGTTTTGTTTTTGGAACAGGTATTAGAAACTATTTAATTGAACCTCTTTATTTCATCTGTAAGTGAATTAGTTTTCAATTGATTTGTTTCTAGTCACCTAGCTATTTAGTTGTATGCCTAGGTTTGGAACCCAAAATGTTTTCAAAAAAAGGTTATATATGTAGTATTTTCATGTTCATTCTTTGATTTAAGAGTGTATGTTATGCGTGCACTTTGGTAGGTGCTAGAGATTTGATGATGAGGCAGTGAGTAAAATTTCAGGTATCATGAAGAATCATTTTATTTAGCTATCACATTCTTGATACTTGATGATAGATACTTTTTAAAAAGCATTGAAAGAATAATTGATTCATATATGAAAGGACTGTGGTTAAAGGAGCTACTCTTAGCATTAAGATGCAGTTTTGTGGTTGCAACTGTTAAAACGGTTGTGGGCTTTGAATCAGAAGACTGAGTCTGGTCTTAGTTCTTCATGAAACTCTTAACAACCAAGGCCTTCGTTGTCATCTGTGAAATTACATTAGACTTACTGGATTCTGAGTTACCTATCCTGCTAGTTCTGATACAGTATGAACTTCCAGACTGAAGCTGAGAATGAGATTAGAGAAGGCCTAGAGACATCACAGTTTTCTAAGACAGGGTTAGAAGAAAAAACAACTAAACTTTATTCTTTTATGTAATTATAATGACTGAAACAGTATCAGCACACTGGCAGTGATTTGGATTGAGATAAGTCTAGTCTAATAGTAGAGAATGTGCTTTAATACTGAGCTGATCTGAAATTCTGGTGCTATTCATAATACATTACAGAGATTTGATTCTGAGATAAATTTCTGAGTATAAAAAATAATTTTAAAGTAGGATTCTGCATGAGTCAAAAAGGAGTTACTTAAAAAAACAACAGAATGGGAAAAAGTATTTGCATAGATTTATCAGTAAGGAGCTTGTAGCCAGACTACGTTAAAAACAAAAAAACAAACCTTACAACTCAACAGTAAAAAAGATAAACAACCCACTTAGAAAGGGACAAAAGATTTGATAGGCAGGTCTGCAAAATACATATATAAATGGCCAGTAAACAAATGAAAAGATGCTCGGCATAATTACTCTTTAGAGAAATGCAAGTTAAAACCATAGAGGGGGTGGGTCAGTCAGTTGAGCATCCAATTACTTTTGATTTTGGCTCAGTGATTTGGAGGGTCTTGAATCTAGCCTCACCTGGGGCTCCATGCTCTGGGCAGAGTCTGCTGGAGATTCTCTGCCCCTCCCCCACTCTAGAGCACTCACTTGCCTGCTCTCTCTCAAATATATACAGTGAAGCCACCGACTATTGATTTCAGCTCAGGTCCTGATCTTGGGGTCCTGTGATCAAGCCCCATGTTGGTCTCTGTGCTTGGTGGGGAGTCTGCTTGAGAATGCTCCCTCCCCTTTCTCCCCCCCACCCCACTCATGCACGCTCTTTCTCTTAAATAAGTAAATCTTTAAAAAAAAGGAAAAAGATGGGCAATAAGCATAGAAATGGATGTGGACAAATCGGAACCCTCATACAATTGTTGGTGGGAATGTAAAGTGTTGCAGCCTCTTTAGAAAACAGTTTGGCAGTTTCTGAAAACATAGTTACTATATGGCAGTTAAACTATATGATTTACCATATAAATCAGTAGTTCCACTCCTAGGTTTATACCCAGGAAAATTGAAGATACACATCCAACAGAAAAGTTTATATGTGAATGTTTATAGTAGGATTATTCCTAATGGCCAAAAACTAGAAACATCCCAAAATTCCATGAACTAATGAATGGGTGAACAAAGCAAAACAAAAAAATTCTCTCCATACAATGAAATATTATTTGTCTATAAAAATGGATGAAATCTGAGACATGCTACAACTTGAATGGACCTTGAAAACAAACTAAGGGGGAAAAAATTCAGATACAAAAGTCATATAATGTAGTATTCCATTTATATGAAGTGTTTGGAATAAAGATTAGTGATTTCTAGGGGGATAGAAGGAGGGAAAAGGGGGGTAACTATTAATGGGTATGGGTTTCTTTTTCGGAGGATGAAAATGTTCTGAAATTAGATACTGCCAATGGTTGTTCAGTTCTGAATATACTAAAACACATTTGAGTTGTACACTTTTAAAAGGGTGAATTTAAAAAATTAAAAGGGTGAATTTGTATGTGAATTATATCTCACTAAAGTGGTTTTTCTTAAATTGAGTCTGAAAAACTTATAAAGGAGTTATTTAATCACTGAAATTAAGCTACAGTTGACAGTTACTGCTTAAGTGTCACTTCCACATTTCCTTCAAAACGTTTCCTGTAATATTGTCCTTTTTGCTGTTGAATGTTTATTGTGTTTGGTGTTTCTATTTTGTTTCCTTAAGTAAGATCTGGTTAAAACTTAGATCACTTGAAGCCGTGCTTTTCTTTTAGTCGGTAGGAATAGGATAGGGAATCTAGACATTCATCTCTATCTGATGTTTTTTGCCTTGATGACATAAGTAGTCATCTGCTCAAGGTTTCTCTTATGAGATGAAATGTATATGCAAGTATCTAGGAAGAGGAAGCAATAATGTAGAAAAAATTATTTTATATTTTGCTTTAGGTTTCGTTATAGAAAGTTATGGAAAGATAAATTTAAGAAAAAATAATATATAGATGAAACTTTTTAAAAAAACTTCTGAGAGGATGTTTAACAGCTTTCATTTCTTTATGTGAGGTTTTAAATTATAATGTTCATTTTTAATAACAAATAGTTTATCATTACAGATAGATTTGACCAGTTTTGGGCCATCAACCGGAAACTCATGGAATATCCTGCAGAAGAAAATGGATTTCGTTATATCCCTTTTAGAATATATCAGGTAGGAAGTGACATTTTTAACAATACCAACTTGTGAATGCCTCAGACATCTTACTTCTTGAAGTAGTGTAGTCCAAAACTCTTTAAATTTGCATAGTAAATGTTAGGGCTTTCCAGAGCTCTATCTTTTGGTGATAATCAGGTCAGAGACTACAATGAAATATTTTACTCATATGCAGTTGATCCTCATTATTTGAAGATTCTATGCATATTTGCTTGCTTTCTAAAATTTATTTGTAACCCAGAGTCAGTACTCAGCAGCGCTATCATGGACATGTGCAAAGCTACAGAAAATTTGATTCACTCAACATGCACATTTTCAGCAATGCTGTACCTTTTTGTTTCTGTTTTCCTACTATAAATGAGTAACTTTTCCCTGTCTGTTTGGTGCTATGCTTTTCACATTTTTGTGCTTTTTATTGAGGATTTTGAGACTCTTAAGAATATTGCTAAAGTGCCATCTTTAAAAAGAAATGCACCGATAGGGCGCCTGGGTGACTCTGTCAGTTGAATGTCAGACTCTTGATCAGCTCAGGTCGTGATCTCAGGGATGTGAGATCAAACTCTGGTCCGGCTCTGTACTGGGCATGGAGCCTGCTTGAGATTCTCTCTCTCCATCTCCCTCTGCCCCGCCGCCATGTGTGTGCTATCAAAGAAAAAAAGAAACACACATAAAACAAGGTTATGTATTGGTCGATTGAAGAACATTTTGTGACCAGAGACATGCAGTAACCCAACCCTATAGTTGCCCGAACAGTAGTGGTTCAGTATTTGCTAATTCAGTGTTTGCAGTGACTTTATAAAAACCACAAATAAGGGAAATTGATGTATTTAAGTAGTGAGTCTTTAGTGTTGTACAACAAAGTAGGTAAGTAGAGCTCTTCTTATAGCACACTTTCATGGGGTAAAGAAACTCCTGTTTCTATGGAGTACTTTGAAACTCCTAGGTGTGGGGCACCTGGGTGGCTAAGTCGATTAAGTGGCTGCCTCCAGTTCAGGTCATGATCCCAGGCCCTGGGATCGAGTCCCACATCGGGCTCCCTTCTCATCGGGAATCTGCTTCTCCCTCTCACTCTGCCTACCGCTCCCACTAGTTGTGCTCTCTCTCACAAAAATAAATAAATACAATCTTAATAAATAAAACTCCTAGGTGTTTTGTATATAGCAAAGACTTTGTAAATATTTGTTGAGTGAATGGTATTCCAGAAAGTAAGTTACCTACTATCTTGAAAAAGCAGTTGAGAATAGAAATTGGAAACATAGTATCACAGATATGGGCTTTAATCCCACAGAACTTCCATTCAAACTCAGTCAGAGAGGTTGTGTCATAAATTCCCCTTGTAGCCATTATGCCAGTCTTTTACTCAGTTACTCTATAGTAATTTTTAAAATCTTTTATAGAGGCATCAATCACATAACTGCATTAAAGAAGAAAACAGATTGATTGAAAGCAAGTACACAAAAATTCGTTCATTAAAGAATGAAAAGTGTTTTTGATTTAAATAAGGCTTCTTTTCATTGATTTCATTAACATAATGGTAGGTAGACTATTTTTAGATCGTGGATTCATAATATGTACACTAGAAATAAAATGAGAAAAATTCCTGTTGGAATAAGACCGGATGATCTAATTAGCCATGCTTCTCTGCTACAAGTCTTTGCTAACCACAGATATTATACAGTGGGTTTGGAAATACCACAGCTTATTTACTTATACATACTCTTGTATTATGAAGAATCTGAGGCTATTTACACAAATATATAACCAGAAAATAAAAGAATTTAAAGTCAAAGCCACATATCATGAAAAACCTGAATTAATTTATAAGAATTTATAATCACAAAATAGAAAAGAATTTAAAATCAAAACCACTGAAAATAAAAAATGGAAACTTAGCATGAAATTACATAAGCTATGAATGAATGAGATACTCAGATTTATTAAAATTGACCTGCAAAAGTGACCCTGAGTATTTTTGTAGGCAGAGCAAGGGGAAACGAGATAACATTTTTTTTTCATTATACATAAGGAGAAAACCTACTAGGTTATTAGGGAAAGCTAAGGCTTCTCACACATTGCATAGGGAAGAAGTTTCTCACGTGACTTCATTTACAGGGAGTAGGGCAATCTTTTTTATAACTTACTTACTAGGTTATTAGGGAAAGCTAAGGCTTCTCACACATTGCATAGGGAAGAAGTTTCTCACGTGACTTCATTTACAGGGAGTAGGGCAATCTTTTTTATAACTTACCTATAGTAAAAATATAGTAGTTTTCATAGAGTTGCTTCCTAAAGTGTTATTAAATGGTAGCTGAAGACAATGAATTATAAGCCACGGCTCATCCACAGTATGATAAAGAATTAGATGAAGTAATGGGAAGGCTAGGACTGGAAAGACTTTTCGGTTAATTTATGGAAGAATGTGAATATCAAATAAGAAGGAAAGCAATTGATGGAGCAAAGCATTTGGGGATTGAGATTAACAGTAAAGGTTAACTCAGCAAATGAGAGGTTTGTGGAGAACTCCTAAGGGCTAGGAGGGGAAAAATTGTTGCTCTTCATGTGGGAAAGCATCAGTCTTTTCTGTGTATGGAGGAATAAAGCCATCTGCTGAAAAGAGAGGTGTGCAACAGTTTCGGAAACTGTTCTGTTTGACAGTGGGCAAGTAGACCGGTTCCTATCGTTGCATCAAGGGATGTGAGAAAGAAAGATGGCAGGAAGTCTAGTTGTATTAGAGAAGAAATATCTCACATTAGATACTTCTGTATTAACCACCTAGGCATTCTGTAAGGGAAACTTTTATAGAGCTAGATTCACTAGTGATAAGCTTTTAGTTATTCCACAGAGAAAAGCCAAAATGGAGCCAGATTTCATGGACTGAATACAATCCTATTACAGTGAATAGGATTCTTCATGTAGTCTGTAAATCCCTTAGAGAGAGTCTACTTCTTCACAGTCACTGACATGGATATTGGTGGTTAAAGTACATATTAAAAACAATTACAGGTTATCATAGAATTTCAGAGTATTCCTTAAGTTTTCTGAGTGGATTTAAAAAAAAATTTTTTTTTTTTTAAAGATTTTATTTATTTATTTGACACAGAGAGAGAGAGAGAAATCGAAAGTAGGCAGAGACGCAGGCAGAAAGAGGGGGGGAGGCAGGCTCCCTGCTGAGCAGAGAGCCCCATGCGGGGCTTGATCCCAGGACTCTGAGATCATGACCTGAGCTGAAGGCGGAGGCTTTAACCCACTGAGCCACCCAGGCACCCCAAAAAAATTTTTTTTTTAAGTAAGCTCTCTGTCTGGTGTGGGGCTTGAACTCATGACCTTGAGGTTAGGAGTTGGATGCTCTACTGACTGAGCCAGCCAGGCACCCCTCAGAAATGGTTTTTAAACAGCAGCCTGCTTCAGGGCCAAGCTTGGAAGGGGAGGTTAGGTGGGGACAAGTGGGATTGGCTCAGGTGGTTGGACCTCTCTCCTGGGACTTGACAGTTTGAAAGTCACTTCTCCGTCTAGACAGATTCAGCTGCTTTGCCCAAGTTAGATAGTTTTTGATCTAGCCTGCATTCTGGATGCAATAATACCCTCAGAATGCTAGTGATATCTTTGAAGGTAAGGCTGGATTAAAAAAAAAAAAAACTATAGTAGGATTTAGCACAGTCTTTCATATACTGTGAGTGCTTCATAATTAACTTAATTTGAAGTATTAAATTAATAGGGTATTAAAAGCACCAAAGGGGGGGAAGCACCGAAGATCATAAAATGTTAAAGCTTAAAAACAGACTTTATAGTTAAATAACCTCAAACTGAAAAAGCCAGCAGTTTTCCTTGGATTTAAATGTATAGTGACTTTAACAAGTGGTGCTACTGTAGTAGTTAAGAAGATAAAACACTTAAAATTAACCAAGTGACCCCTGGGTGGCTCAGTCAGTTAAGCATCTGTCTCTTGATTTCAGCTCAGGTCATGATCTCAGGGTCCTGGGATCCAGCCCTGTGTCGGGCTCCCTGCTCAGCCGGGAGTCTACTGGAGATTCTTTTTCTCCTTCTGCCCTCCCTGCCCACATGCATGTGTGTTCTGTCTCTCTCTCTCTCTCTCAAATAAATAAATCTTGAAAAAAATAAATTGAAGGGAGAAGAGCAGGAGAAAGTGAAAAAGAACTAAAGTGTTGGAAAGGTTGAAACAGTATACGATAGTGTCAAGATCACAGTTTTGCTTTATTCACTTAATAGAAAAATGTTTTGACCTTTATCTGCTTCTGTTTCCTAGTCTGACAGTTTGTGACTACATGTAAACCTCATTGAGCTCAGAAGGTTGGAAAATGTTGGAGACGTAAAGTATAAAAGCAGTTGTCCTTGAAAAAAAAAGTCCTAGAAAGAACACTGAACTAGAAGGGAGGGCCTCTGCGGCTCTCTGGGAGGTCTGACCCTGACAAGCCGTGTGCGCTGGGCAGGTTACTCAGCCTGGCTGGGCCCTTGTTTCCTCATCCGTAAAATGAAAGGGGCGTGACTGAGTGAATTTATACATCTGGTTAAAGTTTTTCTTCAAAGAAGCCATATTACAGGTTTATATAATTCTGTCAGTGACACTCTTATTTTTTAAAACATTTTAAAGTCCTGACTTCAGAGCAAATGTATTGTTTTTACAACAAACATAGTCCTTTCCTTTATAGTCCTTTATGACTTTTAATCACTTCTGAAAATGAAGTTGTTTATCTTTTTCATGAAGATAGGGTAATTGTTTTGTTCATGCTGTGTGTCCAGGGTCTAGAGAAGTGCCTGACATGTAGTAGGCATTTGTGAGTATTTGTTAATTCATTAAATCATTCCATCTGTCATCAGTAGTTGATTTGCGGCTATTCTGTTATACCATGAGCTCCATAGTAATGTACCATAATGCATTCCCAGATCCTAGCAAAGTAGCTTACTTGTGGAATTTAGTGAAATAAAACAAAGTCTAAAGACATTCCTCAAAGAGTTTCAAAACTATTCTGAGCTATATACCTCCTAGGATTTACTTGGATAGGTAGGTTCTGGCATGTATACCTTACTCTATACTGTGAATGTTTTAAGCTCCTATAGGGAAAGGATATTATACTATCATTACTTATTGTGTAGGGGTTATTATTGTTAGAATCATGGTGGAGATGGGCAGAGTGTGGGTGTTGTTTCCATGTTTATCATTATGTTCAGGGAAAAATTGTCAGATGTATTCATACCTCATTGTGGTATCACAACAGAGAAGGATTTAGAGAGAGAGAATGTGAGGGGGAGGGAAAAGAAAGAAAGAATGTGTGTGTGAGAGAGAAAATGGTTTTATAAAGTTCTATAATTAGATTGAAAGTGGGAAGCTAGAGAATTAAAATTTGCTTGACAAAACGTGGCTGCCAGGTGGGGACTGTGTTAGGAAAGAGCTTGTTGCCTGATCTTTCCTGTGCCAAGAAGTTGATAGTTTTTCCTCAAACAGGAGGAGCCAACTTTCCTGTTAGCTCTGTGTCTTTCCAACTAGGTTCTTACTTGAATTTGATTAAAATTTTAGGAGTAGGGTAGGTAAGTGAATATAAAAATTTAGTAGTCTTAGTTTTTGCTCATTTCCTTACTTTCACCATTCCTGGCTTTTTCCATTTCTCTATTTTGTATTATTGATCTTCATTCATGCCTTGACCACAGGAAGATAGGCTCTGCTTTCTGTTTTCCTAAATATATGGTCTAACGGGTAATGCAGGTTTCTGTTGCTGAGTCCTTTACAGCAGATTAGTTTGTATGGTTAGGATATTCCATTAAGTGTAGGATATTGCATTTTACTTATGCAATATTTTGATAAATCTGCACCTTTCTTTTCTTTAACACACTTGATAAAAATCTCTGTGCTGTTTGAGACCTTAAATTAATAATAAATGTAGGCAGAACCTGAAAATCTGGGTCTATTAAGATAAATGAAAGATAAACACTTTTACTAAAATATTTTTCTTTGCAGAATCATAATAAAATTCCTGTGTAGCAAGGGGTATGAAAAGGAAGGGGCTGAACCTCCTTAAGTCAGGCCCACTTCATCTTTGGAAGCCTTGGAACCACCATATGAAGTAGGGATCATTGTCTGATTTTTACCTATGAGGAGGCTGAAGCTGAGGGATTTTAAGTTACTGGCTGAGGGGCACACAAATGAAATGTGAAAGAACCAGAAATCAAACCTAGGTGAGATTTACAAAGTATAATTAAGTTTGCAGAATTTTCACGACATAATTATCCTGTAAAGTGAAGTCTACCTTGACAAATAAATTGATAGAAACCTAGAAGACCTCTAACTGGCAAGACTCTATAAAGGCTGCCTTGTGTTCAGATTGTTGGAAAACTTCAGTTGTTTTTCATCTGTAACTTGATTGTATGGGCTCAAAATGACTTTAATCTAGTGACAGACTTTTAGTGGTACAAGTAAAATAGGTACAAAAGTATCTAGAGTTGCAGTATAGACCAAAAATGTGTCATTTCTGTCATTTACATAACAGTTTAGTTTGGTGTATGAGTTTCGGGTCTGTGTTCCTGAAATCCAGGTGCTTCATATTAGCTAGTATTCTAGAGATGAGGCTGATGGCAGCAAGTGTTTCAGAAATGTAACCTAACTGTTATTTAGAATAGCACATGTAAACAGATGATGGTTAATGAGGATATCTATTAAGAAGTTTTATAAAGTAACCATGAAGTCCTGAGGCATTGGTATTTAGGTTGTAGAGTGAAAATTGGACACATTTTGTTGTGTCTTTCAGAAAGCAACAGATTCATAAATGCTATGCTTCCAATAACACTTTGTGTAAGAAAAGTTTATTCATTCATTCAACAAGTTCATTGACTCATAGATATTTGCATGGCATGCTCTGTGCTATGTATGGGGAATACAAATGTTGATTCATATTATACATCATCCTTTATAGAGCTTGTAGTTCAAAGGTCAAAAGAAACTAATCAAGTAAGTATACAAACAAAAGTAAAATCACCACTATGAATGATTGGTGCTGTGAAGCAGAGGTACATAATACAACAAAGGCCTAAATCCTCTAAGAAGAATTTGATCTAGTTTGGGAGGGCAGAGAAAGCTTTGTTGATGAATTGTTATGTCTCTTAAAGAGTCAACAGATGGGTGGAATTGAGGAAGGCAAAGAGTGATGAGAAGAGCTTTGTAGGCAGAGGGGACATTTTAAGTCTTGAGCATGGAGTTGGGGGAAAATAAGATTGCAAATATAAGGGTTAGACCATATTAAGGAGTTTTCTTTTTATCCTCTGAAGATTTATAGTAATCTGCATATCCATTTGTATTTATTCAGAAAAGATTACCCTTTTTTTTGAGGATTTTATTTTATTTATTTGACAGAGAGAAAGAGATCACAAGTAGGCAGGCAGGCAGAGGGAGAGAGGGAAGCAGGCTCCCCGCTGAGCAGAGAGCCCGATGCGGGGCTGGATCCCAGGATCCTGAGATCATGACCTGAGCCAATGGCAGAGGCTTTAACCCACTGAGCCACCCAGGTGCCCCTCAGTAAAGATAACTTAATCACCTACTTTGTTCTGTATGTTATTCTCTAGAGGTTATAAGTAAATTCAGAGAATCGTGTTAGGAACAACCTAACGGTATTAGTTTTAGTTTTAAACAAAAACGAGAAGCTGATAAATAGTACTTGTTTTCTAAGAGAGTTAACATTCTTAGTTGTTTTTGGAAGTTGTTCCTCAGTTAAATGATTTCAAAGATTAACTTGGCACTTCCTAGACTGAAGAAGGAATCAAAATTTTAAGTTGTTTGTTTTCAGAAATGCTGATTTATGAATTTTGAAAAGTGACAACAATAGAAATGTGTGGCAAATTATGGTGGTGCTTTTTAGGATCCCTCCTCCTCCAAGGTTTTGGCAGTTTGGGTGAGAAATTGCGATTCTGTTCTTTCACTGTTTTCCATTTTAGTTGATATCTTGCAAATATGTAGCACAAGAGGCCAGAGAAAAAGAGCAGGGACTTACTGGGTGGTACACTGAATATTATTGCCTTTAGTTTTGTTTTTTGGTCATTTCAAAATGAAATACTGAGTAATTTGTAGTATATATTTAACTATTTATCTGGGCACCACAGCCCAAGCAAATTGACACAAAATTTACCATCACAATAGGTATATGGGTATCTTTGAGACTCTGCTTTCTGTTCTTTTGGGTATATACTTAGAAGTGGAATTGCTAGATTATATAGTTAATTCTGTTTTTAAATTTTTGAGGAGCTGCCATACTGTTTTATGTAGCAGCTGCACCATTTTACATTCCTACTAATAGTGCACAAGGGTTCCAGTTTCTCTACATCATCATCAGCACTTACTATTTTGTTTTTCGATTTTTGTTTGTTTTTGATAATATTATTTTTAGATGGAAGATAGCCAGT
This sequence comes from Nasua narica, assembly GCA_028533885.1. NCBI lineage: Eukaryota > Metazoa > Chordata > Mammalia > Carnivora > Procyonidae > Nasua > Nasua narica. The sequence goes on from CM052802.1 coordinate 48,473,994, forward strand.
TGTATCTTTTAAATTAGTAGTACATGTATTATTTTATTGTTAAGACCCCTCCCTATACATCTGCAGGTTGTGTACATCGTTGTCTGACTAGCTTTTCTTGTAAGATAGATGTGTTTTTATATGTATATCTTTAATTCATCTAGAATTTATTTTTATGTACTGTGTGAAATATAGAGGTACATCGTTTTTCCCTTCCATCTGCTGGCTTATTGTAGTAAGACCATTTATTAAATAAACTACGGTCTGATAAACCTTTTCTTTAAAAAGCCAGATAGTATATATTTCTACTTTGCAGGCCGGATGGTCTCTATTGCACCTGTATAACTCTGTAGCTTGAAAGCAACCACAGACAGTTTGCAGATGATGGACATGGCTGTGCTCCAGTTAAACTTTATTTACAAAAACAGGTGAAGGGCACAATTTGACTTGCAGGCCATAGCGTATTGACTCCTGATACAAACTGTCCTTTTCCTGCTGGATAAAAATGCCACCTCTGCTTTACATTAAAATACTTTGACTACTGGGATTTATTTTTGGATTCCCTGTTTTGTTTTGTTGGTATATTTGTTTATTTTTAAGCCCATATTACTTTTATTTTATTTTGATTTTATTTTATTTGGTTCTCTAATACCTGCTGGGGAAATTCACCCCTTACCTTTTTTTTTAGGTACTTTTCATGTTTATTCTGCTATTAATTTTTTTCACATGATTTTTAAAATAATTTTATCAACTCCCCATATCCTCTTGTTCATTTATAAGTGGAAATACATTAAATTTCTATTTTTTTAATTTCTATTTTCAATTTTGGTTGAATTAACCTTATGTTATTAAGTCTTCCCAGATAAGAAAATGATACATTTTTTTTTAATTTTATTTATTTATTTGACAGAGATCACAGGCAGGCAGAGAGGCAGGTGGGGCGGGGGCGGGGGGGGGCAGGCTCCCTGCTGAGCAGAGAGCCCGATGCACAGGGCGCAGAGGGCTCAATCCCAGGACCCTGAGATCATGACCTGAGCCGAAGGCAGAGGCTTTAACCCACTGAGCCACCCAGGCATCCCGATACATCTTTCTTATTACTTAGATTTTATGTTCTGTTTAGATTTTAAAATTTTCTTCAAATAAGCCCTGTACTTTTCTTTTTAATTTATTTCAGGTGTTTTATAGGTGTTACCTTTCTTTCATTTCATTTCTACATATTGTTTTATGGCACCAGCCAAAAAAAGCAACAACAAAAACATCTCTTCCCACTATTTTCTATTAACCGTTTATTTTTCTCGATTCATTGTATTGCTAATATTACATTGCTAAGACACTATTAAACAAGAATGGCCCTAGCAGACATTTCTGTTTGGTTTCTGGTGTTCATTGATACAGTTTTACTATTTCATCATCTGGAGGGGCCTGGGTGGTTGAGTCAATTAAGTGTACATCTTTGGCTTAAGACCCAAATCAGGATCAAGCCCCACATCCCCACGAGTGGGGAGCCTGCTTCTCCCTCTCTTCTCCACGTATGCTCTCTCTCTCTCAAATAAATCTTTCAAAAAAATATTTCATCATTTAGAATGATACATAGCCTTTATCAGATCAAATGAATTTCCTTTTAGATTTTTAAGTTAGAAATAGATAGACTCAAAATGGATGAAAGACCTAAAGAATCTATCAACCTTGGATGCAGCAAATCCTCGATCTTGGCTGCAGCAAATTCTTGCTAGACACGTCTCCAAAGGTGACACAAGGGTTCCACAATTCTCTACATCATCAATCAGCACTTACTATTTTTTTTTCGATTTTTGTTTGTTTTTGATAATATTACTTTTAGATGGAAGATAGTCATCTTTTCTTTCTCTCTCTGCCTCAAGAGTAAGAAGGATCCAATCTTATTCAGCTTTTCCTTAGCTTTTGGAGTCTATGTGCTTGCTGGTCCATAGTCTCTTGTCCACCCAGAGAGAACACTGCAGAGGATTACAGCTCCCATCATGTAGACCCTGCCTTCCTGCTCACCCCAGCAGCTGCTTTAGCTCAGGAGAGCTGCTGTGTTGGGTAGGAGGCAGAACCGAGCGTAGGAGGGACAGGGCAAAACACTAAGCTTCCCCACTCCCAGAATACCCTTCACATATAGTTGTTAATACATGTAATTTTTCATATAAAGAATTATATAACAGTATTCCTTGGGGAAGAATGTCTAATACTTAATTCATGGCAGTAGCATGCTAAGATATGTATTGAAACACCTGTGCTTAAAAAATAGGATTTGTGTGTTGTATGTAAAGAAAGACAAAATATAGAATGGATGCTCAGTTCCTGAAAGTAACTTCTGATCCAAATGCAGATGACAGTTTATAAAAAAAATAATAACTTGCAAGTTGAGGTTATACCACAATTCTCACAACCATCCCACTCTTTTCAGAACATTTGCAGGACCTCAAAAAGGGACCATATACCCATTAGCAGTGCTATTATGGACATATAATTTAATGTGTCCTTTTTTTACAGGACATAGTACTTTCAAAGTTCACCCATCTTGTAGTATGTACCTTATCCCTTTTTATGACTGAATAACACTTCATTGTATGACATAACACATTTTGTTCATCTATTCATCAATTGGTGACAATTTGGGTAGTTTCTACTTTTGGACTATTGTGAATAATGCTTTCATGAACATTGGTGTACAGGTTTTTCGGTGAACACGGTTTTCCTGAGTATATACCTATTACTGGAATAAGTGGTAACTCTGTTTAACCTTTTAAGGAACTGCCAAACTTTTACAAATTGGCTGCACCATTTTACATTCCCATCAACAATATATTAGGGTTTCCATTTCTTCATATCACTGCCAATACTTGTTCATTTTTTTTTATTATGGTCATCTTAAGTAGCTACAAAGGGGTATTTCACTTTGATTTTGATTTGCATTTCCCTAATAACTTAATGTCATATTGAGTACCCTTTCATGTGCTTACTGGCCATTTGTGTATCTTCTTAGGAGAAATGTTTCTTTAAATCCTTGGCTCATTTTTAAATTAGGTTGGTTTTTCATTGTTGATTTCCAAGAGTTCTTTATATATTTTGGTTGCTAGACTTTTATTAGATATATGCTTTATGGATATTTTCTTCTATTCTGTGGATTGTCTTTTTACTTTCTTGGCAGTATCTTTGAAACAAAAGGTTTTAATTTTTATGAAATACAATTTTTGGGGGGCGGGTTCTGATGCTTTTATGTTGTTATATCTAAGAAACCATTGGCTAATGCAAGGTGACTTCCTGTAGAAATCTGGAAGATTTCTTCCCATGTTTTCTTCTAAAATGTTATAAGTGTTCTTCTATTTAAGTCTTTGATCTCTTTTGAATTAATTTTGGTACATAGTATGGGATAAGGGGTCCAACTTCATTCTTTTGTACATGGATCTTCTGGTTCTTCCAGCATGATTTGTTGAAAAGAATTCTCTTTCCCTTATTGGATGGTCTTGGCACTTTTGTTGAAAATGAATTGTCCATAAATGTATGGTTTTTATATGTATACTATTCTATTCCATTGATTATCTGTCTAACCTATGCCATTACCACACTGTCTTGAATTCTGTAGTTTTGTAGTAAGTTTTGAAATTGAGAAATATGAGTCCTCTTTGTTCAGTTTTTCAAAATTATTTTGGCTGTCCTGGATGTTTTACATTTCCATATGAATTCTAGGCTCAGCTCATCATTTTCTGCAAGAAAGGCATGTGGGACTTTGATAGGAATTATACTGAATATGTAGATACATTTGTGGAGTATTACTGTCTTAACAAACTATTAAATCTACTTGAACACAGGATTTCTTTCTATTTATTTAGGTCTTCAGTTTGTTTCAACAAGCTTTTGTAGTTTACAGTATACAAATCTCATACTTCTTTTGTTAAATTTATTTATTCTTGTGTATTTTTTGATCCAGTTGTTTTTTTATCATTTTTAATTATTCGCATTGTTAGTGTATATAAGTAATATTGATTTTTTTAAGATTTTATTTTTTCATTTGAAAGAGAGAGGCAGAGAGAGAAAGAGTTCAAATGGGAGGAAGAGTAGAGGGAGAGGGACAAGCAGACTCCATTCCAAGTGGGGAGCCCAACACCATGCTCAATCCCACGACCATGAGATCATGACCTGAGCCAAAACCAAGAGTCGGGTGCTTAACTGATTGAGCCACCCACACACCCCAGTAATATCGATTTTTTATATTGACCTTGTATCCTGCAGCCTCATTGAACTTGTTTATTACCTGTAATAGTTTTTTTCTGATTCCTTAGAATGTTCTTTGTTAGAAGATCGTGGATTATGCTAAGTGAAATAAGTCAAGCAGAGAAAGACAATTATCATATGGTTTCACTCATATGTGGAACATAAGAAATAGCATGGAAGACATTAGGGGCAGGAAGGGAAAACCGAAGTGGAGGGAATCAGAGAGGGAGACAAACCATGATAGACTATGGACTCCAGGAAACAAACAGGGTTTCGCGGGGGGGGGCGGTGTAGAGGAATGGCGTAGCCAGGTGGTGGGTATCAAGGAGGGCACAAGTTATAAGGATATAAGGAGCACTGGGTGTTTTACGCAACTATAATGAATCATTGAACACAACATCAAAAACTAATGATGTACTTATATTGTGGCTAACTTAACATAATAATAAAAAAAGATCGTGTCACTACAGGAAGAGATATTTTTACTTCTTCCTTTCCAGTTTGAAAGCTCTTTATTTTTCTTGCCTAATTTCCCTGACTAGAATTCCCAGGATAGTGTCAAAATAGAAATGGCAAAACTGGACACCCTCGTCTTATTCTTGATCATAGGGAAAGCTTACAATCTTTCATTTACAATATGATGTTAGCCTGTAAGTTTCTCTTAGGTGCTCTTTAAAAGATTGAGTTCCCTACTTTTCCTATATCGTTGAGTATTTTTATCGTTAAAGGGTTAGATTTTTGTCAGATTTTTTTCTATATATAGTTTCTTTGTTGAATCATCCTCATATTCCTGGGATAGATCCCATTTGGTCATGGTATATAACATGTAACTGGATTTGGTTTGCTAGTTTTCATTGAGAATTTTGTTGAGAATTCTATATTCGCAAGGATTATTAGTCTCTAGTATTCTTCTATTGTAATGTTTTTGGTTTTGACATCAGGGTAAAACTGGCCTCCTAGAATGAGTTTGGATGTGTTCCCTCTTTAAGTTTTTGGAATAGATTGTGAAGGATTGGTGTAAAATCTTTAAATGGTTGGTGGAATTCACCCATGAAGCCATATGGTCCTGGGTGTTTCTTTGTGGGAAGATTTTAAAATTACTAATTCATTCTCTTATTTGTTGTAGATCTGTTCAGATTTTTGACAGTTTTTGCCAGTGTTCTTGTTACTCTTTGGAGAAGATGATATTTGAGATCCTTATTCCACCGTTATTGAGGACATGACCACCTCATAATGAATTTTTTGGGGGGGGATGGTAGAGGGAGAGGGAAATGAAGCAGTCTCTACACTGAACATGGATCCCAGAGCCCCACGTGGGGCTTGAGCCCCTGAGATCATGACCTAAGCCAAAATCAAGAGTCAGACACCTAACCGACTGAGCCACCCAGGTGCCCTTACATAATGATTTTTTAACCATTTAAATTTAGATACGTAGATTTTATAGAAATTTGGGGAAGAAAATAAAGGAGGCACTCTAAGGTTTTCTAAGGTTTTTTTTTAAGAGATCTGTTCTTCCTAATTATATTTCTAAATACAAAAATTTTAACCCAGTATATTGCTTGAGCATGAATATTTATAAATGATAAATTACTTTTTGTAAAGCTATACTTTTTTTAATATTTTGGAATTTTTTTCCTACATAGATTCTCTGTTAAATAACTTTGAAAGAATTGAATCTACCATTAAGATGGAGAATTTCCAGTTAAGCAGTTTTATTAAGTTTATTTTTTCAGCTGTGTGATTTGGGGCATTCATCTCACATCTCTGGACCTCAGTTTTATTATCTGTAAAATAGAGATAATAATCTCAGAGTTGTTGTGAAGAGTAAATGTATTACTTTTAATATAGTATTGTGCTTGATACATAGTAAATAATTTGCACGTTATTTGCTTTTGTTGTAAGATATTGATGTAAATCATTAGTTTTGCTGTGCATTATTTTATCAGCAATGATTATGGCTTGTCATGCTTCCTGAGTTCTCTTATTTTATGATTGGTGTGACTATCTGACAAATAGTTCATTCCATTTATCGATGTATTTCTGGTCTTAGCTTGGTCTTCTCTGTGAGGCTCTACCTGGCCCCCAAAATCTGTTTCTCTTCACTACCAAATACTCATATAACCTCCCTCTTTTTGTTTCAGTTCCCTCTTTCTTTACCACTTTCATTCAAGGTCCTAGACTCAATACCTTGGAATCACTTTTGATCCATTTCTTAGAATTGTACATTGTAATGTAGCAGAACCATTTGCATTTATCACCTGGCCATTTTCACTCACTTCTAGTTTCTGTTACTTTGATTTTCGTAAAATGTAGCTAGACTCCAATCAAATAGTATCACATGTCGTTCCTTAAAACATGCTTGATGTTTGATTTTCTTACTCTGTTCACTCCTTCTGGGAATAGGCCTTAGTCCCAGAATGCTTCTAAACTCAATTCAATGTCATCTCCCCCCAGAAGTCTTTTGATTTCTCCATATGTGCTTTAACCCTTCATACCAGAAATTATTTTTTCTTTCTCTCAACTCTGTTTTAAAAATTTCCTTCTAAAAAATGTTTTCCTTCTACTTTTTATTATGACAAATGCAATTATAGAATTAGCGCTGAAGGAAGCCTTAGGAATCATCTAATTCAAACCTCTAACTTTAGAAATAAGACAACTTACACAAAACTCATACCCAAAATTCAAATGGATATTTGATGGCAGATAGGAGTAGAACTTGAGTCTTGGATTTCCAACCTAGTTCTTTTTCTATAAACAGCGTTGTGTAGAAATATATAACATAGACATATATAACATATAACATAGACATTTCTTAAACCATTTTTCAATATTCCATTGTGGATCTGTTGAAGTCTGTGTAGTTTCTCTGTAGGCAGTAACCTGTGAATTCTTGAATGACAAGGAATTGTTTAATTTCTCACTGTATCTTTACAGATGTTTCTCAGAGACTATTTCCTGCTAGGATGAATGAATGAAGACATAATACTTTCCTTTAGTATTAATTTTCTTAATGTTAAAACTTGTAGGGGACGCCTGGGTGGCTCAGTTGGTTAAGCTGCTGCCTTTGGCTCGGGTCATGATCCCAGGGTCCTGGGATCGAGTCCCGCATCGGGCTCCTTGCTCAGCAGGGAGCCTGCTTCTCCCTCTGCCTCTGCCTGCCACTCTGCCTGCTTGTGCTCTCTCTCCCTCTCTCTCTCTGACAAATAAATAAATAAAATCTTTAAA
>CM052802.1:48481933-48549377 GCA_028533885.1 Nasua narica
GCCTGGGTGGCTCAGTTGGTTAAGCTGCTGCCTTTGGCTCGGGTCATGATCCCAGGGTCCTGGGATCGAGTCCCGCATCGGGCTCCTTGCTCAGCAGGGAGCCTGCTTCTCCCTCTGCCTCTGCCTGCCACTCTGCCTGCTTGTGCTCTCTCTCCCTCTCTCTCTCTGACAAATAAATAAATAAAATCTTTAAAAAAAAAAAAAACTTGTAGGATATTCACTTTTCACACCTTTTAAAAGAAATTGGTGAATTGAGGCTGGCCTGTAGGGGGCAGCCCAACACAGCAAGTTTTGATTGCCCTTGCTAAATAAGCTAGCTACTACTCTGAGATTGTTTTCAACTTAAATTGCTTCCTATGTGGAATTTTTTTCCCCCAAATACGTTTATTTTATTTTTTCAGTGTTACAAGATTAGTTGTTCATGCACCACACCCAGGGGTCCATGCAATACGTGCCCTCCTCAATACCCACCACCAGGCTCGAAAAAATGAAAGCAACTATAAATTATAAGCTTGTTTGGTGGATCTATTTTAAAACAATTGTCATTTATATGAATGGGAACTTTCTGATGTAGGTGATTTGCGGTTTTATTTTTAAAGCATCAGATGAGAGAGCAAATGATATTTATTTGAGCTTTTTAAAATTTTGATTTATTTATTAATTTTTACACAGATAATTTGATGGCAAATGTCCCTAATTTATTGCTAGAGAAATTAAAATATGCAAAATTGTTGTTATCTCAAGCTACTAAGGTTATTATTAAATAAAATCAGCATTTTCTCAGTATTAATTTGTTGCACTGAGCTAGGTCATTGTTTCATTTAATATTTTCAAGATTAAAAAATATTGCTGGTAATTAAACTGTAGACATATAACAATAATAGCTGACATTTATTGAGTACTATGTGCCAGATACTATTTTAAATATTTTACATTTTTAATTCATTTAATCCTCACTACAGTCCTCTGGGATATGTGCTGGTACTGTCCCTATTGTGTAGAGAGGTAATTGAGATAAACCTGGGTTACTGAAACTTGCCCAAGGTCACTCACCTTATTAAGTGGAAGAGCTGGGATTTGAACTCAGGTAGCCCGGTTCCAGATCCCACACTCTTAATCACTGTTCCCTTTGATAAATGTGAACTTCATTTCTTTTATTTTCTTACTCTGTTCTAGTGAAACTTTCCATTTGAGACTGTTTTCCAGTTTTTACACACATCAGGCTTCTTATTACTCGACCCTTTTGGTTGTTTCCTGCCTTTAGTCCTTTTTTTCTTCTAATAGAGAAAATGCATGGACAGAAAGTAAAAACATAACATCCTTTAGTGTGAAGAGATTGAAACAGATAGCTAAAATTGTGTGGTCTTCTTTCTCTTCTATTTATAGAATGTTCTTTGTCTAATTACCGATTAAGCAATTTTTAGTGATCACATTAAAACCTGAACTTCCAAATTTAGGAATAAAATGAACTTCACTCCTCATGCTTAAGCATGTGGTAGTATGGGACAATTTTAAAAGCCAAAATATTAAATACTTCATTTTAAAAGAGAGGTGGATTGTGATAAGATGGTGTTAAATATTTCCCTAAAAATGATTTTTTAGCTTCCTCCACAAAGAAATTCTTGATTGTAATACAATGCTTAGTGTTTTTATGATGGTATTCTATCATATGTAAAAATTAGCCTTATTGTTACTTTTTGCTATATAACTCATTCTCTGCTTTTGATAATTTCACCTGTCCTTAATACCTCTTTGAGAATGTAAGTAGATTTAGTAAAAATAAGTTAGTTTAGTGAGTTTGAAATTTGGCCAGTTGGTAAGTTTGAAATTTGACAAAAGCTTGGGTTATATGTGAGATGGTTTAACAAGTTATACCTGTTGGCTAAAATGAATATAGAGCAGTTTCATACCTAAGTTCAGTAGTATTTGTATCACAAACTATGATCTTTGTATGTAACTCTTTTAAAAAAATACTTTTATATCAAGTTAACTCCTTGATTATTATTATGTATTTATTAAGGCACCTCAGATTACAGTTAATGCTTGAATTTCTTGGAGAAATTGTCAACCTAGCTAATATATGCCAGACATAACCTATACCTTAGGTTGGTCAGCCAGAGTCTTAATGCTGCTTTAATAAGTGACTTATCTTCCCATCTTTCCCTGACTTCTCCTGACATAGGTTTTAGCTTCCCAATTTACTGCTGGCCTAAGAGGGTGTTGGCAGTTGCAAGCCTGAACTTAGTCCCCAAATAATGTTCCGTTTTTAACTTAGTATTCGAAAAGATCTGAAACCCAAATTGGTTTCTTTGTGTGACTGTCACATTTTTCATTCAGTCCCTTTTCCTTCCATCTCAGAGAATGCCAGCATTCAGAAATGATGCCCCATAGGGTGGTCATTTAATCTGTCGATAATTTCATAGTGTAAAAAAATTTGCTTAATCACGTATCTATTCCAATAGTGAAAACTACCTTCTGATTTTTTTTCTGTTCTTCTCATAAATGATTTTCATATAACATGCCAGAACACACAACACCTGTCTGTTAAGAACAGAATTACTAGGCTTTGATTCTTAGTAGTGGTTCCTTCTTTTGGGTAAATATGACAGTTGCTTTTGGTTTAATTACTCATACTTTTAAAATAACTACTTACTAATAATTTCAAGTAGGTAACAAATAGGATGAATACTTAGGAATATTAGAAGGAAAAGCCAGTGAGGGGAAATGCAAGACTAACCTGCTCTTCTTTATGTGTGCCCTGGGCCTGGCAATTTTTGTTTGACATTTCATTTTCTGGTATCATGGTCTTTGATGAGGTGTATATCTTAGTTGTTGGGTCATACACTTTTGTTTTTAATTTTTAAGGTTTTGTGGGGGGTTATATGATCTTTGTTATCCATGAAGATTGTTTACTAAAGAGATAATATACATTCAGAAAAACCTATATAGATATATTGATATATGTATTGATAATATAGATACAGATATTGATGTATACAGTTTTGAAACTCCTCAAATCCTTAGGCGAGGATTGATTGTGATAAATTAAAATGTTATTTCTTAGTTGAATATGATCTACTATAAACATTCACTTGTATGTATTATCTTACTTTGATGCTTTGGGGGCATTTTACAGAATATATCTTGTCTTAAATAGGATGTATCTTTCATGGGTCTGCTTCTGAAAAGGCCAAAAATTTAAAGGAAATTAAGTACTTGTTCAGTGAGCCATCGTTTGAGTGTATTGTTTGCAGGGGGCAGGTAGGAGGAAAAGATCTTTATAGTAGAATGATGTATCTGATCATGAGTTCAGCAGAATTGGGTCTACATTTGGAAACCATATTTGAAAGACCATCTACCTTGGCTGTGATCTTTTCATGAAAGAAAAGGTCTCTGTTGGGACACCTGAGTGGCTCAGTTAATTAATCATCTGCCTTTGGCTCAGGTCATGATTCCAGGGTCCTGGGATCAAGTCCCTCATTGGGCTTCCTATTCAGCAGGGAGTCTGCTTCTTCCTCTCCCTTTACCCCTCCCCTGCTCATTCTCTCTCTCTCGCAAATAAATAAATAAAGTCTTTTTAAAAAGTCATTTATCTATATGCATATCGTATGTTGCGACACAATTTTGTACACAACATAAATTAATTAAAATTGTACTAGTGAAGTGATATGAATTAGTAAAGCTGAGCATTTCACATGATTATCGAATTCACTAATGAGTGATTTGTATATTAGATACATGGCTAAGTTAATGTGCAGAAAACTTTGAGAAATCGTACTAAATGTATGTTACTTATTGAACTTAATTTAACCATGTTTTACACTCTCTTAAACTTGTCTTTAAAACATCATTGTTAATGGAAATTCTATTTGCAGTATAGACAATTACCGTATTAAGAAATAGCATGGTTTCATGGGACGCCTGGGTGGCTCAGTGGGTTAAAGCCTCTGCCTTCAGCACAGGTCACAATCTCGGGGTCCTTGGATCAAGCCCTGCATCAGGCTCTCTGCTCAGCAGGGAGCCTGCTTCTCCCTCTCTCTCTGCCTGCCTCTCTGCCTACTTGTGATCTCTCTGTCAAATAAATAAATAAAATCTTAAAAAAAAAAGAAAGAACATGCTTTCAAAACTAAAGACTCAGAAACCTAATGTAATAAAGTTTTTTAACATTTTATTTGTCTAGATTTTTTGAAGCATAAAAAGAGGAACATTTCATATGTATAAAAGGAAAGAATTTCTCCGGCTAGTTTAAAATTTGAGAGAAATAATTTATTTCAATAGGTCCTTCTTTCCCTTTACTCTTCCTTTCTCTTTTCTTTTCCTCCTTCCCTTTTCTTTTTCTTCATCTTTCTGTCCCACCTTCCCTCCTTTACAGACTCCTTCCTTTTCTCTAACTCACTAAAGTGGGAAGTGTTTTAACTATGTAGGAAAGCATTTCCTATTTTAATTAAAGTTTTGAAGCTTATTTTTAAAAGCAGAGCTTTGCTATAGGAAAAATACCTCTATTAGCTTACATTGAAAATTCTTTTCATCATGATGAGGGTAATTATCTCTTACTTCTAAGAAGTAAGCCATAGCTAATTTCTGACTCTGTGTACATGTTTAAAGCAACTTAGAGTCAGCTTGGGCCAGTTCTGACGTCTGCTTATGTAATGCAGCATCCATACTCCTCACTAGGTGTTCATTGTAGCTACAGATGCTTCATAAAAAACAGGGTAGAGTAGCTTTCAAAAGGATGTACACATCAAAGTGTAACTTGAACTCAGTTTTTACATTACTTGAGGAATCCTTAATGGAGTAGAACTAACAAATTTGTTTTTCTCCCTAATACATTATCATTGTAAATTTAAAAATTTTTCTGACTTCCATGACTTCCTAAAATCATATCATATGCAAATGAATAGTTTTATTACTTTGGAGTGTTTTAACAATGCCCATATTAAATATTATTGAAATCCATATTCTGTGTAATAAGGAAGATTTCCTTTAATTATAATTCTGGGGAATAATGATGCTGTTTTTGGAAGAGTAAAAAAAAAACTACTTAAATAAAACACTTTATTTTTAATTTGGAATATTGTGCTTTCACTTATTTTGTAGTTTGGCTAATACCTTTTCATGAGGCCCACCAAGTTTATCATTTTTTAAGACCTGGTTCCTAAGAGAGCTTTAAAGTAAATACAGTGCTTGTAGCTGTTAACCACAGTGTATATCCTCTTTTGCTAGTGAATTATTTGAAGCAGAATGCCCCTTGCCTCCTCTCACCACAGTCTTCTTTCCATTTCTTAGTTAGATAAACTCACCTAAATTACACAAGAATTCATTTTTGATGTATATGATGCTCTTAGAACCCTGTTTAAAAATCACAGTTTCAATGTACTAAATAAATGTTTGTGCTGTCTTAAAACTTCCATTATGAAAAAGAGACCTTAATTTGACTTGATGAATTGGTGGTATTGGATTATTACTATCTTCAAATAAAATACTCTTGGGATACATCAGCCTACTGTGGATTCTGTAGACAGTTCTCTACACATACTGTATTCCCAATATTTCACATTTTGCGGGGGAGATGGGGGCTTGTATGCCAAGGAGAGGGAGGAAGAGGGAAGGAATCCCAAGCTGACTCCCCACTGAGCACAGAACCCTATCTCATGACCCTGAGATCATGACCCAAGCCAAAACCAAGAGTCCCACATTCAACTGACTGAGCCACTCAGGTGCCCCACCATTCCAGATTCTAAGTCAAGAATTTGCAAGAGGAAGAGTTCCCTCTTCCTGCAGAGTTCCTTGTCCCTATCCAGGTCATAGCAGTGTGGATGGCAATCAGAGGTTCCAAGCTAGTAAGGAAGGACGAAGGAAGATGAGCAGTTCCTTTGCTACCCTGACTGGTGGAGACATTTGTGAGAAAGCTCAGAAACAGTAGACATATGAGTCTACAATCTTGGTAGCAGTTTATCAATAAGGACATTTTATCCAGACACTGTATTTGGTAAGATAGACTACTATTTTACATAACCCCTTATTATTAAATTTAATGTCTATTTTAATGAATCTTACCCCCTTTTAGCTAGCAATTTTTAAATTTCAGAATCTTTTGGCTTTAAGTATCAGAGGATGAATTTTAAATGAGTTTTGGTGAACATTTAAGGCAAAGTTATTTAAATTTTCATGGATAACTTTAAAATTGCCTTATGCTCTCCCACTTTAAAAAAAAAACCTGTAATTTTTTTTTAATTAATGAGGGTGGGAATATTTCTCTGACCCTTATTGTTTGGGGGCTCTTGACCTCCTTTAAATTTTTTTTTTAATTTTGAGAGGAAATATAATTATCATTTTTTTACAAAATCGTGAAATAAACATACGGTGTGATGAATACTTAAAAATCAAACTATAATCTGGACTATCACCCCAGAAGGATTCCTCTCACAATCCATATGAGAGGTCTTTTTACATTATTTTCTTTCTTCTAACAGCTTTATTGAGGTATAAGTTTGATATCATAAGCTTCCTCCTTTAAAAGTTCATTGATTTTTTTTCCCCTTTATTTTTAGAATATTCAGAAAATTGGTGCAACCATCACTACTATATAATTCCAGAATATTTTTATCATCCCAAAAAGAAACCCTATACCGCATTAGTGTCACTCCTCATTCTCCCTTTCCTCTAGCCCATGGCAACCACTAAACCACTTTTTGTCTCTGTTTCCCTGTTCTGAACATTTTGTGTAAGTGGGATCTAATATGGCTTTTTCTGTTTGGCTTCTTTTACTTGCATTATATTTCCGTGGTTCATCAGTGTTGTTGAATGCTTCAGTACATTCCTTTTTATGGCCAACTAATATTCCATTACATGAAAAAATTGTTTTTTGTTTATCCATTGACCAATCAATGGGCATTTGGATTGTTTCTACATTTTGGCTGTTATGAATAACTGCTGCTATGAACATTAATGTACAAGTTCTTGTGTGGACATATATTTTCATTTCTCTTGGGTAGATACTTAGGAGTAGAATTGCTGCGTCATGTGGTAATTCTGTTTAATCTTTTGAGGAACTGCCAGACTGTTTTCCAAAGCATCTGAACCATTTTAGATTCTCATCAGCAATGTTCAGTGGTTCCCATTTTTGTTTGGCCACACCCTTGCCAACACCAGTTATTTTCTATCATTTTAAGTATAACTGCCTTAACGGGTATGAAGAGGTATATATTTTTGGTTTTGATTTGCACTTCCGTAATTACTAATGATAAACATCTTTTCATGTGCTTACTGGTTATTTGTATGTCATCAGGAGAAATATCTTTAAATTCTTTGCTCGTTTTTTAACTTGGTTGTCTTGCTGTTGATTACAAGAGTTTATTTATTCTGGTTATGAATCCTTTATCAGATACATGATTTGCAAATATTTTCTCCCATAGTGTGGTTTTCTTTTCATTTTCTTGATGGTGCCTTTGAAGTATGGAGATTTTTCATTTTGATGAAGTCTAGCTTACTCTTCTGTTGGTCATTTGTGCTGTTGGATTGTCATAGCTAAGAAATTACTGCATAATTCAAGGCCATAAAGATTTCCTCCTGTGTTTTCTTCTAAGAGTTTTATAGCTTTACTACATTGGTTTTTTTTTTCATTTATTCTTTAAAGTAGTCAAGTGCTATGTTTTTTGAATTTTTTAATCACCAGATTACTTCATCAGGGAGATCTGTGAAATATTTGTCACTTGTTTTCATTTGCTACTTCTAAAAAAAAATCACCAGAATTTATGAAATCTGCTTTTCTTTTCTTTTTAAGTAAACTCTGTACCCAACATGGGGCTCGAATTCACAACCCCAAGATCAAGAGTCATATGCTCTACTGACTGAGCCAACCAGGCACTCCCATGAAATCTACTTTTGATGATACTTCAGTGAGAGGAATTTTGAAAATTTTGTCAGAAACATGATTATCCATGGTCCCATATTATAAACTTTATTTAGCAGTCACTGTAAAACCAACAGACCATTATAGAGCTTCACTAGCTACTGGCCCACGGTTAGAAGCACTTTTCTAGTGGATGAGGTCAAGAGAACAGAATTTTAGTTCTGTGGTCAGTACAACCTCTTTTATTCAGATGTTTTTTCCTTGCTATTTTGATTTCTTTATTTACACAAAGAGTGCTGCCTGATTATTTTATGTAAGCATACCATAAAGATGGTATGCTTATATACAAAAGTGCCCTTTTATTCTAAAGTAGAAAACAGTTTATTAATTGCTTCACTCTTGTATGCATCCTTTTAGTGTGGCTTTGGATAAAATTAGCAAATATATTTTAAAGCTCTTATAGATCTTGAAATTTAAACTATTATTCCCTTGGCGCAGTTTTGAAATCTTTGGGAAGAAACCTTAAAAGAAGTAAGATAATTATTACTAATAACATCAATCCTAGCACTTTCATAGGAAGCTTCTCATTTGGCCACTCCACTGATAATTTCATATAAAAAATTGAAAAGCCATAACATGTTTTATAAATTGACTCTTATGCAGCCTTAAATTGATCTCAGTCTTGAGTAAGAGGAATAGTACTTCTCTGTACCGCATTTTACTCAGTGAATGGATATGAGGAAGACACAAACTGTTGCTTGTATTTGAGGAAAGTTTGCCTTAACCATTTATGTGACAAAATATATTTGGCATTGTCTAGACAGAATTATAATAAATATAACAATTTAAATAACACAAAACACAAACTTCAAACCAGATGTGTGGATATAATTCTGATGAGTGCTTTCATTTAATCATAGTCTCAATTAAGATACTACTGCTTTGAGGATTAAGTGTCCCTGACTATAATAATGACAGCTTTTCAGATGTTAATTATTATTTTTTAGTGTTGTTGGGAATATTAAAAGTGGACTTCAGACTCTGGTATCATAACTACAGAAAGTGCTTATTTTCAAGTCTTCGACCTCCCTACATAGAGGATAAAAGTAGTCTGATTAAGTGACCCAGACTCCCCCCCCACCCCCTCACCAACTCCTCTCCTTGTCCCCCTCCCCCACTTCCCACCACCAAAAGACTGTTTACTGTAAAGGTCTAAAAGCATTCATTTGAAAATGGTCTGTTCTTTTTACTTAATGAGGTATTATAATTGTGTATATTCTTAAGCTAATTTTAATATGAGGCTTCTTTTGTAAAGCTTGTGATACAAAATTTGACATGCATGAATATATCTTAGGCCAAATATGCATGTGACAGTTTGAAGCACATATCATGTGTCATTGTTGGTAATATCTGGCAGCATATCCTGTGTAAACCCCTGTTTTCTTTTTCTCTCTGCCACATTTATGTGGCACATCTTGTTTATTCTAATTACAAGACTTCAGAGGGAACTGATGCTTGAATACCAATTATTTTTCATTTTCTCTGTTACTGATTCTGTGAGGACTAATGTTACCTTTCTTTGGTTCCACAGTTATCAGTGGTTTAAAAGGGAGGATTGAAAATCAATTCTTGTTAAGCATCTGTTTCAGTAGGTGTTTTATGTATCTCATCTTATTTAATTATCACAGCAGTCATTCAAAGATTGATGTAATTTGCCCGAGGTATGCAGTCAGTCATGTTGTGAGTTGGGACTCCACCAAGACTTAGTTAATTTCACTACCTTTGGCATTCCAAGCTCTAGATGCTAAGCTCTTAGCCCACTTTTGTCCCCCCTCCCCTTCACTCATTTCTCACAGGTATCATTATATGGCAGCTTCTCTCTGAATCCTTTAGTGAGGAGGGGACATGTGAAAGAAAAGATTGATACTGTGGTCTGCCTGAAATGGCTTCATCTCTATTTAAAAAAATATTATGTGTTTCAAATTGGAAGCTTGAGAACCTTCTATATTCCCTCCTTTGTTTTCATCCTCTTTTGAAACTCCCTACTGTTTTCATACCTTACATCCTACCACATTTAGCATATTTTTCTTTGTACCTACGGTATATAACTTCTACTCTTAGAAGATGAAGTCTGGTAACCAGTTAGTAGCTTTATCATTTTTATTTTTATTTTTGCTCTAGTAGCCCAAAAAGTGTGGTTAAATTTTGTGTTCAGGCTTTTAAATCT
Organism: Nasua narica; assembly: GCA_028533885.1. Taxonomy (NCBI): domain Eukaryota; kingdom Metazoa; phylum Chordata; class Mammalia; order Carnivora; family Procyonidae; genus Nasua; species Nasua narica. The sequence goes on from CM052802.1 coordinate 48,492,013, forward strand.
TCTCTCATAGCACTTTGTACATATTTCTGTTATCACTTAACCCTGTATTACAGTTATTTATGTGTACTTTATTCATTTTGTTTCTGCCAACTGCAGTGCCCTAGTAAATACTCAGTAAATGTTTACTGAGTAAAGATTTCTGAGGTGATTTACCCCCTGCCCTCTGATCATTAGAGGTCCTGTACATGGGATAATTTTATTCAAACTACATATGTGTTAATAGTTTTTGTTATCACTATATACATGCTTTTCTTATAAGCATTTTCAATTTTTTTAAACATAGGAATAAGTGAAAACATATGATAATTGACTTTCTCTTTTTGACTTATTTCACTTAGCATAATCTCCTCCAGTCCTATCCATGTTGATGCAAAAGTTGGGTATTCATCCTTTCTGATGGCTAAGTAATATTCCATTGTATATATGGACCACATCGTCTTTATCCATTCATCTGTTGAAGGGCATCTCTGCTCTTTCCACAGTTTCTCTATCGTGGACATTGCTGCAATGAACGTTGGGGTGCATATGGCCTTTTCAGCATATCTTTATCTTTGGGGTAAATACCCAGCAGTGCAATTGCTGGATCATAGGGTAGCTCTATTTTTAATTTTTTGAGGACTCTCCACACTGTTTTCCAATGTGGCTGCACCAGCTTGCATTCCCACCAACAGTGTAAGAGGGTTCCCCTTTCCCCAAACCTCTCCAACATTTGTTGTTTCTTGCCTCGTCAATTTTTGCCATTCTAACTGGTGTAAGGTGGTATCTCAATGTAGTTTTGACTTGAATTTCCCTGGTGGCTAATGATGATGAACACTTTTTCATGTGTCTGTTAGCCATTTGTATATCTTCTTTGGAGAAATGTCTACTCATGTCTTTTGTCCATTTTCTGACTTGATTTTCTGTTTTTTGGGTGTTGAGTTTAAGAAGTTCTTTATAGATCTTGGGTATCAGCCCTTTGTCTGTAGTGTCATTTGCAGATATCTTCTCCCATTCTGTAGAAGGAAGGGAAAAATGAAGGAGGAGGAAACGGAGTGGGAGAGGAACTATGAGAGACTATGGACTCCAGGAAACAAATGGAGGATTTTAGAAGGGAGGAGCGTGGGAGGGTGGGTGATAGGAATTAAGGAGGGCATGGATTGCACAGACCACTGGGTGTTATACGCAAACAATGAATCTTAGAACACTGCATCAAAAACTAGTGATGTACTGTATAGCGACTAACATAACACAATTTAAAAAAATAGAATATAAAAAAATAAACTTAGGCAGGAAATACAGTATTCTTCATTGCAATTTATTTATCTTTTTATCTTTGTAATGCTTGTCACTGCTGTTAGTGGCGTATCCATGACTGTGATTTTGTGAAGTATTATATTGTGGATTTGTTTTTTTTGTTGTTGTTTTTATAGGATCTATAAGAAAAGTTATATTGGTCTTTATCACTGTTACCATCTTGGTAACAATGAAACTTTCACTACTTATCGTGTAAAGCGTTTCAAATTATTAAATTTAGTTCATATTTTAAACCGTGTGTCAAATGAAAGTACACTGATTTTATTGGTGAGATTTTTGGTATTGGAGGTAGCTTTTGTGCATGGATGACATACTTAACAGTTATTTGTGTTATATTAGAATTGTAAATTGTAAAATCTAGTTTTTATAATGTCTTTCAGTTTAATTTATGCTATTATAAGTATAGTAAGTTTTATATAAAATGAGAGCAATCTTTTTTACTTATTACCATTTATCTAATTTATCCTTTAGATTCAGTTCTTCTAAAAGACTTAGAACTACTTAGTTAATGGAACAAATCAAATTACATTATTCATTAATTAACACATAGACATTGCTAATTTGTTATAGTTCAGTATAGTTGATTTTTAAAAAATACCTACAAAGGGCACCTGGGTGGCTCAGCTGGTTGGACAACTGACTTCTGCTCGGGTAATGGTCCCGGAGTCCCCGGATCGAGTCCCGCGTCGGGCTCTCAGCTCCGTGGGGAGTCTACTTCTCCATCTGACCTTCTCCCCTCTCATGCTCTCTCTCATTCTCTCTCTCTCAAATAAGTAAATAAAATCTTTAAAAAATAAAAATACCTACAAATCTAACTAATGAAACCCTCTGCTATACTTACAGAACTCTTTTAAGTCAAATAAATTATACTTACAAATGTGGTGAATCATTAATCATCCTTTTTCAGAGAACTACAAAGCATACAAAGTATAGCTGATGATACGGAAACTTGTTACACCTGGGGAGATGCAACATATATAAAGTATAAATAAATAAAACACTTATTTAAGTATACCCATCTAAGGCTCGCTGGAGCAAATGATCAGTTTACAGTGATTCAGGTCAGTGGTTGGAGATCCTGAACCTGGATACTACTTCTAGGATGATTATGTCCAAGCATTTTTTTTTTTTTTTTAGATTTATTTATTTATTTGAGAGAGAGAGAGTGTGTGGAGGAAGGGTCAGAGGGAGAGGGAAAGAGACTCTCAAGCAGATGCTCCATTGAGCAAGGAGCCCAACACAGGGCTCAATCTCAGGACCCCGAGATCATGACCTGAGCCAAAATCAAGAGTTGGATGCTTAACCAACTGAGCCATGCAGGCGCCCTTGAATATGTCCAACATCTCACTTTGTTTCAGTGAATAGAATCTCCTTTTACTGTCTGATGAGATTCTTCCTCCTCTTTATGGTCATTGACTCCATGGTCAGTGAGCCAGATATGTCCCCTTCTAGCTGTAAGTTGTCATTTTTGACAAAACCAACATTTCTAATTCATATTATATGTTAATTACAATATATATGACCAAAAGAGTAAAATATTGGTAATGCTATGTAGTGACAGGATGACTGTGAGATTAGTATATCTTCTTATATAATTCTGTGTGTTTTCTATTATGACTCAATACAAAATACATATTTGTATTCAGTAAATTTCTGTTGAGTGTCAAGTCATATTTAGTGAGAACATTAATAGCACTTACTGAGCATTTACTATGTACTAGGCATTGTTCTAAATGCTTTACATCAGTTTAACATGTATAATCTTCACATGCAGTTTTAAGAAATAATATAGAAAGATCTTTATACCCTTCACCCAGTTTCCTCCATTCTTGACATCTTGTAGAACTATAGTGTAATATCATAACCAGGAAATTGACACTGATACAACCCACAAGCCTTATTCATATTTCATTCATTTTGTTCCAACACAAACATTCCTTGGGCTACCTCCCCCTTTTTTTTTTAATATTTTATTTATTTAAGACAGAGAAAGTGAGCATGCACACACACTTTACAAGCAGGGGGGAAGGGACAGAAGCAGACTCCCCACTGAGCAGGGAGCCCACTGTGGGGCTCGATTCCAGGACTCTGGGAAGCTGAAGGTAGCCACTTAACTGACTGAGCCACCCAGGTGCCCCTGGACTACCCCTTTTGTAGCCATAGCCACCTACCTCACTTCTTCCTCTCCCTAATCTCTGACAACTGCTAATTTGTTCTCATTTCTAAAATTTTATCATTTTACTAATGTTACATAAATGGAATCATGCAGTATGTATGCCTGACATTGGTTCTTTCCATGCAGCCTAACTCCTTTGAGTTCCATACAAGTTATTCCATATATTAATAGGGTTTATTATTATTATTATTATTACTGAGTAGAATTCCATAGCATAGATATAGCATAGATGATGTAACCATTCACCTGCTGAAGGACATTGGGATTGTTTCCAGTTTGGGGCTATATTCCAGTTTAAAACTACTATGAACATTTATGTATGAGCTTTTTGAGAATGTCTTAAGTTTTCATTTCTCTGAGAATACTCGAGTATACAATTGCTGAGTCATATGGTAGATACATGTTTAGTTTTGTAAGAAATTACCATACTCTTTTCCAGAGGGCCTTTACAATTTTACATTTTCACCAGCAATGTATGAGTGATCTCGTTTCTCCACATGCTCACCAGCATTCTATTTTAGACATTCTTGTAGGTGTGTAGTAATGCATCGGGGTATTGCAATTTGCATTTCATTAATGGCTAATGATGTGTCAAACATCTTTTCATGTGCTTTTTTTGCCATCTATATATCCTCTTTGGTGAAATATCTGTCTTTTGCCCATTTTCTAATTGAATTCTTGGCTTTTTTTACTGTTGAAATTTTAGAGTTCTTTATATGTTCTAGATATAAGAACTTTATTGGAAATGTGGTTACAGATATTCTCTCCCAGTCTATGGCTTGTCTTTCATCTTCTTCATAGGATCTTTTACAGAACAAAAGGGTTTTTTTTTTTTTTTTAATTTTCATGAGGTCCGGTGTATCAATATTTCCTTTAAATTGAATTTCATGATTTAGCATCCGGACAAGTAAACTTAAGAGAAAATAAGATTTGAATCAACTTAAGTCTGCTAAGTTGGGATAAAACTAAAACTGTTGATCATGTTTTAGGATGCGTATTTAGGTAGTCATATGTACTGTGATTGTGCTGTGCTATATCTTACTACTTTAAAAACTCTACAATGTATTCTCTCCATTTATACCCACGCATATATATATATATATATATATAATTATTCCTGTTTTATAGTTGAGGAAACTGAGGCTCAGGTAAATCAGGTAACTGTGCCAGTGGGTCTGTAATAAATGACAGAACCTGAACTTAAAACCGATTCTTTTTGGCTCCAATGCCTGTGCTCTTTGACAACAGCCTTGCATTTTTGTTGCAGTATGTGCTTTATGTAAGTCATAAGAATCAGACTTGGTCTTAATGATGTATCTATTGTACCTGTTACTCTTAAAGTCCATACATTGTCTTATCTTAAAGCCTAACAGCATTTCTTGTTTTATCAGCTTTAATGTTAACCTGTTTGGTTAACCTGTTTGGCTGTGTTGGAAATAAACCTTTTCCCTGTCTCTTGTTCCTTAGATATAAGATTAATAATATGATTAGCCTGCGGTTTACACTATAGTTATAACACACATTATCTCTAAGAATTTGAGTGTAACTCTTGAACTGTCACTTTAAGAAAATACATAAGGTTCACTAAACTTTTACAAATTTATCATTTTTATAAATTTTATTCCTTTGCCTCTGCTCAGTGTATCTTCAGGGGGATCAACCACATAATGTTTCCATACAAGAAGGTTATTGTTTCATTGGTGAGGGTACATGAGCAGCGGAGGGAGAAGGAGCAACCAGCTGGTAGCACCCCAACTCTAGATTCTGTTTGGTGTATTTAAGAAATGAGTAATCTATTTGTTAAAGTAATAAGGGCAGTTTCAAAGATGACTTGTTGAAGTCCTCTTATTTCTTATGAGAGAGCAGTACTGCTTCTTGGAAGCCACTGAAAGCAGTTTGCATATTTACAAATAAATGGCCAAATTAAGTTAGTATTGCATTATATTACTGTTGGAGCAGCTTTCTTGTCTGTCAAGCTAAGGTTCAGATTACATGGATATTGTTAGCATTGTGCAGTTTCATGTATACTAAATCAAAGTTTGCAGAATTCACGTTGGTGGAGTTTTTTCTATCTTTAAACTTCTTGCTGTATTCAAGAGGAAGGTAGCTTTTAAATATTTCTAGCATAATTTAGTCTTCTCTGCTGAATTTCAGCTTAGGTTTAATGAGATCTGCCAAGAAATTTGCATGAATCTACCCTCCATTCCCATTGCCCTTCCGAACCTTTGTACAATACTTGAATGTATAATCTGTCTGTGAAGGACTTTTGTTTTAAGGGGCAGTAACTCCCAAAACTGAGTAGTTTTCATAATCTTTGATGAAACTTACTCAGGCACTTAACTGCTCTTTTCTAGAATACTAAATTTTAAAGAATAAGAATATAAAGGCAGTCCGATAAATATTGAATAGATGTTTATTACATTTTTGATTGAGGTATTTTGGGTAATTGTTCTTTTAAAGGAAGGTTTTTGTTACATGAGAAACAGCACTTCACTTTTTTTTCCCCCAAATGTTTATTTTATTTTTTCAGTGTTACAAGATTAATTGTTCATGCACCACACCCAGTGCTCCATGCAATACGTGCCCTCCTCAATAGCGAGAGTTTTCTTGGTTACTGTGCTACAGAACTGAGTTAGAAAATGTTAATAGTACAAGGCCTTTTCTCCTCCACCCAAGCAAATAACATCATTATGATGGTTGTTGAAGTTATACCTTTATTATCACTGCTCAGATTTAGGAGAGTAGAAAAAAGAGAGCTACAGGGAAATTATAGGCCAATTTTCTAGGAATAAGAGTGGAGGACACTTTCTGTTTTTTAATATCTAGCTAAGTCCACTTGAAGCCTTTTTAGCCTCATTGTTTTCAGGTTGTTATAATATGTATTATAGTTATTCACCTCATGATTTTGTCACTAAGTAGGAGATGAATGAATCTTGAAAAGTTTTTTTGACTTTGGTGAAAATCTTAGTGTTTTCAGCTCAGACTATGGATAATACATTTTAACTTTATTCTTTTTAATTGGGAGTATAGTCCTGACCCTCCTTTTCCTCTGACCCAGCCCCAGTTGTCATCACATAGGCTCGCATTATTCAGACAGCCTCTCACCCATCTTCCTGATATTACCTCTTAACCAAGTCATCGTACACAGTGCTGCTTTCCATTAGCCTTCAGAAAAAGCCTCTTTCATCACGTCACTTCCTTTGCTAAAAAGTCTTAAAAGCCTCTTCATTGCCTGGAAGATAGAAAGCCCTAAGTGGGTAGTGGCTATTTTAAATTATTACTACAGTCCTCTATTCATTTATTTCTTCTCTGAACTCCCCAAACCGTTATTATCTTCACATAGTTAATCCTTGATTGTGCATCACATTGTTTTCAGTTTCATCTTGTGTGAAATGTATGAACTTCCTAAATTGAAGGATATCAGTCATACTGGTTTTAAAAATCCACAAAGAGTTAAGTTAGTGAAATGAATTGCTTTATATTCAGTGCATATTAACTGTCAAGATTATATCAAGTATCAAGGCTTTTTTTTACATACTTACCGCAGACACTTAACTGTTACTGGAATACAATTTTTAACATTAATTTATGTATCCACTGAATACACAGTATAAAGCTGGGAAAGGTAAGGGTGCCTGGGTGGCTCAGTTGGTTAAGCGTCCTCCAACTCTTGATTTCTGCTCAGATCTTGATCTCAGGGTTGTAAGCTTTAGCCCAACCTTAGGCTTCATTGTGGGTGTGGCATCTACTTAAAAAAAAAAAGCTGGGAAAAGTAGCTCACAAGTTTGTATCATGTCTGTTTTTCTTACATTTTAGTTTATGTCCATACTTAAAAACAGATTGTTTTTTATACCAGATCTATAATAGCTACATTGAAGAAAGTGAGCTATGCCTCTGTGGTTAAAAAAACAACCAAACTTGTCTTTAATATTTAGGAATTTGAAATCATTTTTTCATAAAGCACTATATGAAAATGTATAAAAAATAGGTAAAAAAATTTTTAATACTATATGTAAATATGAGTATATCAGTATATTTACTTATAAATATATATACTTATAAAATATAAGGCATTGTTCTCTTATATGTTTTTATGATTTTTCATCCATGGAAACTTAAAAGATGAAAACTTAATATCTTAAAATGAAATAACAGTTGGGGGCAGGGTGTTTATTATCTTTAACATTCACTAATTCATCCTTTCTCTGTGTCTCTGTCTTTCTGTGTGCTTTGCATACATAGTTCTTCACTCTTTTCCACAACAAACTTAAGAGAGATGTCCCAATTTTCCAAAGAAACTGGATGCAGAATCATAGTGCATAAGTGATAGTGCTATTCATACACTGGCTGATTCCAGGGCCTCAGCACTGTGTGCAATGAGGCTTTGCTCATCGTTGTCATGCTTCTGTAAATGAAACAATTTTAAAAGTGGGCAATACATTGAAATTATTAGCAGTAAATTATGACAGTGGCAATCACAGTTGTCAGAGGAAATGGGATATCTGGTATATTGAAATTTTTTTTTGGATTCTAATTTATTTTTCTTTCTAATTTTTTAAATTGAAGTACAGTTGATATATACCATTAACGTTAATGTCAGATGTATGACATAATGATTTCACAACTCTATACATTATGCTGTGTTCACCACAAATGTACTTACCATTTGTCCCCACACAACACTATTACAGTACCATTGACTGTATTCCCCATGTTGTACCTCTTATCCTTGTGACTTCTTCATTCCATCACTGGAAACCTGTATCTCCCACTCCCCTTCACCCACTTTTCCCATTCCCCCACTTTCCTACCCTCTGGCAACCATCACTTTGTTCCCTATTTATGAGTCTGTTTCTTGAAAATTTTCAAATGTATAGAAAAATTAAAATAATAAGACAAGACTGTATACCATTCGCCTAGATTCACCAGTAGTTAACATTTTCCCACATTTGTGCTTGTGCGCACTCTCTCTCAACCATTTGAAGATATGTTTCAGACAAACAGCATGGCTCCATAAATATGTAAGCATGAATTTCTTAAAGGATATTGTCCTTATAAGCATTATCCTTACAACCATTAAGAATTTGACATTAATTCAGTAATATTATCCAATGTTCATTCTGCATTTCCTCAGTTATTCCAAAAATGTCTTATAGCTGATTTTTCCCTCCAACACAGTATTCAGTCAAGATTTATTTTTGTATTTAGTTGTTATATCTCACCAATCCTTTTTAATCTTTTTGTATTGTTTTGTTCTGCCTTTGACTTACTTGAAGAATTGAAGCCAGTTGTCTGGTGTTTTCTTTTCTCTCCTTCTCTTTTCTTTTTTGGCCATTTGCCTTTAGAATGTCACACATTTCGGATTTGTCTGATTGCTTCCTCATGATTAGATTTACTTGATTTTATGTTAAGCATTTTTGATAATATTACCACATCTGTGATATTGTATGCTTCTGATTACACTGTCTCAGAAGGCATCTGATGCTAGCTTTAAATTTCTGATCTATTAATTTTAATTCACAGCAACAAAGATTTAATTTTTTGAAATCTTTTTTTCATTTTTCAAATAGACAACAACCGAACGACCTTTCATTCAGAAGCTTTTTCGTCCTGTGGCTGCAGATGGACAATTGCATACGCTCGGCGATCTCCTCAAAGAAGTTTGTCCTTCTGCAGTTGCTCCTGAAGGTAATATAGTCAGCAACATTAAAACATTTCTTTCATTTCTTTTTTTTTTTTTCTTTCATTTCTTTTTGTTACTGAGGTATAACATAAGCCATTCTGCATTTATAAATAACATTTATTGGTTACTTCAGGAAAATATTTTCATTATCTCATAGGGAATAATCTTTTGAAACAGAAGCACTTAATATTTAATTTATTATTCTATAAATTATTGACACTACCAAATAAGGAATTAACTCTCTTTGGCAAAATAAAGTAATACTACTTTTCAATTACTTTCTTATCACCTTTCTGGTACCCTGGGTCTTTCATTTGTGGGTTCAGTTCTGCTAAATACTATTTTACATTTTGCATTGTGTCTCCTCATTCTAAAGGAATAAGAGATGGTAAAAACTTTTCTTACCTTTGGTTAATGTGTTTAAAGTTCAATATATTGAATAACGGGTAAGTATTTTATTTGGAATTTCTACCACTTCCTAAAGTTTCAGCATTGTTCGCTTAAGCATTGCTATTTCACATGTGCAGTTAAGAACTTATCCTATTTCATAGTCCTCATTTTATAGCTTAGGTTAAAGTTAATTTCGTGTAGGCAAAGGGAAAAATATAGAAAGTGCTGAATTCTGTTTTCTTAATTGCAATATAAGGAACACAAAGAAAATGCAAAAACAATAAAAGAAGAAAAATTTTGTCATCTCCTAACTCAGAGACCACAGTTGATACACATGCATATGGACACTTGATTATTTGAGAGGGGTGTATATGTGTTTATAAAATTGTATTTCCTGCCTCGTCTTTCACCTAGCATAGCATAAGCATAGTTTTAGTCATTAAGAATACTTTAAAAAAAAAAAAGAATACTTTAAAGCTGTTTTTTAAGTAGCAGCGCTATGGTACTTCATTATCCATGTACCATAATTTGATCATCACCCTATTACTGAATGACTCGCAATCATAGTTTTGTTACCAAGCTCTTAGGGAAATTTCAGTGGACTGTTACTATATTCGTTAATATGTTGTACAGACTTGTATTTATTATATAGAGAAATTTTTAAACTTGCTGTTTTATATCCTTTATGGAAAGAGGTAAGGCATTAATAAATATATTAATATTATTAAAACAGTATAACTTCAGTAGATAATGGTATGTTTCTTATTAACATTTTCTAAGTTGGGTGATTATATTATTATTTATGTGACTAATTAACTATATCACACAGTTCAAGAAGCATGTTGTGTCTAAGGAAATAGTTTGCCTAACAACCACAATTGGAAACAAAGTGGGACTAGGAGAATGTTGAAATTTCAGCCTAAATGACTAAACAAAGGATGTGGAACTCAAAATAGGTCATTTGGTCTATGACTGTAATTTTTTCCCTTAATCACACGTGCTTACCTTTCCTGGCATTCCTGTAGCTAGCCCTTCTAGCGTGCACAAATGCTCAGTAGAAGGAGTGAAGGGGGCATCTAAAATACCATCAGAACTAGGACCAGAAGGGGTTGATGAAAAAGATTGTTGACTGCTACTCAAGATTGTTGAATTTAAACAAGTTTCATTGGTTTAAGAGGGTATAAATATTATTGTATAAGGTTACTTATCATTTGTCATCACTGTGCTTTACTAGACTCCATAGGCAAGGGTTTTGATGGTGTCTTAGACATTCTTCTCTCTCTCTTGTGCTGGGGTAAAAATGTTTACTCAGTATTTCACATAGGGAATTCTTCCCTTTGTCATTACCTGACCACTATTTAGGATCATTAAATCATGGCACATTAACATTAAGTTGATTGTGATACTGTTGGAGAATCGTAGTCTATCCTTATTGCTGTGTAATTTTAGTTTTCAGTAAGAGTTTCAGTCAAATAATTTTTTGCACCTTCAAATTTTAGTTTTAATAAATTTGTAAGTTGTGCAGCTATGACCATAATCTAGTTTTTTAAAACATTTCTATCACTTCAAAAATTCCTTTGTGTTTGTTTGCAGCTAATCTCTGCTTCTACTGCCAGATGTAGACAACTGCTGATCTGGTTTCTGTCTCTGTAATTTACCTCTTCTGGATATTTTGCATAAATACAATCGTGTGAAATTGCAACTGTTTTTTTTCACTTAGTGTAATGTTTTTGGGTTTCATCCATATTGTAGTATGTATCAGGAGTTCCTTTTTATTACTGAATAGTATTCAGTTGGGTATATATATGATATTTTGTTTATTCATTCACTGACAGATGGGTATTTGGATTGTTTCCAGCTTTTCACTTTTATGTATAATGCTGCTATGAACATTTGTATACAGGTTTTTGTGTGGACATACGTTTACATGTTTCTTGAGTAGATTCCTGGGAATGGAATTGCTCGGTTGCACGATAGGTTTGTGTTTACCTTTTTAAGAAACTGCTAAACTTTGGCAAAGTGGCTGCATCATTTTGCAGTCCTACCAGCTTTGCATCCTTGGCAACATACATTTTTTGTTTTATTATAGCCATCCTAGCGGTTGTGCAGTGGTATCTCTTGGTTTTATTTTTTATTTCCGTAACTAATGATGTTGAGTATGTTTTCCTGTGCTTATTATTTGTGCATATATTTGGTGAAATGTCTGTTCAGATGCCTTTCTCATTTTTTCATGGAGTTTTCTTCTTATTACTGAGTTTTGAGAGTTACTTGTATATTCTGGATATAAGTTTTGTTTTGTTTTTTTTTTAAGTTTTGTGTTTTTTTTTTAAGTTTTATTTATTTAAGTAATCTCTGCACCCAACATGAGGCTCGAACTCATGACCCTAAAATCAAGATTCACTTGCTTTTTTGACTGAACCAGCCAGGCACCCCAGGATATAAGTCTTTATCAGACATATGATTTGCAATTATTTTCTCCTACTCTATGATGTCTTAATTTTCTTTTGAAAAGTAAAAGTATTTAATTTTGATGAGGCCCTATTAAAGTTTTTTATGTATTATCTGCAGTTAAATAATTTTTTAAATTTTATTTATAGTGTTCCAAAATCAGAAAGTATGTAAAGGAATTTATTGAAAAGTCTCTCACCCTACCTATATCTACCAAACCCTAATTCAGTTTCCCTCTCTAGGGACAACCAGTATTGCCATTTTCCTGTATCTCCTTATAGAGCTATTTAAGTAAACTTTTATTTTTGAACTAAAGTTACAGAAATTTTCACTGAGAAACTTCTAGTAACTTTTATTGATTCAGGAATAATCTTACCATTCCATTTCATTTTCTCCATGCTATAAGGGTTGGTTTTTTGTTTTTCTGTTTAAATCTGTTTAATGTCTATTTTGCCACATTCTTGAGGATTTGGGAATATAGATTAGTTTTTCCATTTGAAGTATAATTAAGATATTAATCACTTTTATTGCTAACAGAAATGGGACTCATACACTTTATACCTGTCCCATCTGCAAGCATTGGCTTTCAGTTACTCATTTCTCTGTACTGTATTTTTCATCCTTTTTTAGTACTCTGTAGTATTTTAAAGAACACTGAAAAAATGCTTTTAATAGGGACGCCTGTGTGGCTCAGTTGGTTGAGCAGCTGCTTCGGCTCAGGTCATGATCCCAGCGTCCTGGGATCGAGTCCCGTATCGGGCTCCTTGCTCGGCAGGGAGCCTGCTCCTTTCTCTGCCTTTGCCTGCCTCTCTGCCTGCTTGTGTTCTCTCTCTGTTAAATAAATAAATAAAATCTTTTAAAAAAATGCTTTTAATAACTAAGATAAAGAAGATGTGGTATATATATACAATGGAATACTATGCAGCCATTAAGAGAAACGAAATCTTGCCATTTACAACGACGTGGATGGAACTAGAGGGTATTATGCTAAGCGAAATAAGTCAGTCAGAGAAAGACAATTATCACATGATTGCTCTGATATGAGGAATTTGAGAGGCAGGGCAGGGGGTTATGGGGGGGTGGGGAAGAGAAATGAAACAAGATGGGATGGGGAAGGAGACAAACCATAAGAGACTCCTAAACTCATGAAACAAACTAAGGGTTGCTGGGAGGTGGGGGGGCAGGGATATGGACATGGGGGAGGGTATGTGCTATGGCAAATGCTGTGAAGGGTGTAAGCCTGATGATCCACAGACATGTACCCTGGGGCAAATAATACATTATATGTTAATAAAAAATTAAAATTAAAAAAAATATAACTAAGAGTAATTGAAATTACTTTATATGGTGACAGATGATATTTAAGTTTATATTGAAATGGCTACCTTACTATTGTTTTTTTTTAGAGAGTGAAGCAGGGGGAGACGGAGAGGGAGAGAGCCTCTTAAGCAGGCCTCACATCCAGCATGGAGCCTGAGCGGGGCTCAATCCCAGGACCCATGAGATCATGACCTGAGCTGAAATCAAGAGTCAGACAGTTAACCAACTGAGCCACCCAGGTGCCCCCTTATTGTTCTTTTCTTACTTTTTTTTTGAAAATCTACTTTGAAAAACTTACATCATTTAAAATTTACCTCTTAATAAGATCCTTGCCTGGGGCACCTCAGTGGCTCAGTCAGTTAAGCATCTGCCTTCAGTTCAGGTCATCGTCCTGGGGTCCTGGAATTGAGCCCCATGTTGGGAGCAGGCAGCCTGCTTCTCCCTTCCCACTGCCTGCTGCTCCCCCTGCTTTTGTGTGCTATCACTGCTGTCTCTCTCTGTCAAATAAATAAAATCTTAAAAAAATAAAATAAGATCCATGCCTACTGAGTTGAGAACATCACAGAGAAACTCAAACTCTTGGAAGAAGACTGTTCTGCAATGGCGTATGTCCCAGCCAGCAGCAAAATTAACAAAAACACAGAGTGATGAGGGGAGATTGACTGCAGGACGGGAAGAAATTGTTTGGGTGTGAATTTTGTATTTGACATCTTTAAAGAATCTTTAATTATAGAACCCTAAAGTTAATTTAGTTCAGTCTCTTCATTTCTTAGATGAGTAGCTAAGGGTCTCTTAACTTCTTAGTTACAGAACTAGGTTTAGAACTCAGATCTCCATCTCCCGGTTTATTGGGTTTTTTGCTTTAGCGTGCTTCCATTTGTTTTCATTTTCACTTCTTCAACCTTTTAACTTTTTTGTTTAGTTTAAAGTAAGATTTTGAAGTGTTTGCTTTTTTCTAACTCTTTATTCTATGATATGTTTTAGTACTCGATCTTGCGTTCATGCTGTTTTCTCCTACAGTATTTACTGGTATGACCTTAAGGAACCTGAACTTATACTGTTGTTGTTTTGTCCATTTTGTTCCTTTCAGTGTTCCTGTATATAATTCTGGCCACTTTCTTGTTGAACTTATAAAATGGTGGCTATGACAATCAGACATGAAAATGAAAAGCAGTCATGCACTTTGAGCTGGCTCACTCTATAAGAATGTATTCTGTTCTTGCTCTTTTGCCGTTCCTACACCCAAATCACAATACATACAAGATTAGTGTGGTTCTGCACAGTAATGGTACGCAGATTTGTGAAGTGTTTTCTTTTAAAGGCTCTTTATTCTGTCCTAGATTTGTCGCCTGCCCAACCTGCACATCCATCCCTGGAGAAAAGACAATGTGATTTCCCTTACATTTTTTGTGAAGGGGGCCAGTGAGGTAGCCACTCAAAGCTATAATCTACAAATCTGCTTTTAGGCAATTTCAGATGCTGTAGGTGGGTATCTTTGTGACAGACTTCTTCCCAGCTGTCACATGCTTGCCTTGATTGGAGTACACATACATACTGTACACATGCTTCATTGAAATGGTATCAATAGCACTTTTGAGGTACTTTTGATAGTACCTTTCATACCAGAAGGCCACGTTTCTAACACTAGTATCCTATCTTTGGAAAAATTTTTATTTGCCTCTTCCTTTTGTAACCTCATATTGGAAAATAACCGTCGTTTCAGTATCTTTGGGGAGTATCCAAAACACCAAGTCACTGTTTCAGTAAAGAACTGTTTACTGTCTGGTTCATTCCACCTGTGGTATTGTCAAATGTGAAGCATTTTGGAACACCTGCACCCGACCTAAGTTGAAAGCGAAAGACTGTAAGATTGGGTGTGTGTGGATAAGAACTGGCTGTCATCACATGATAAAAAGAGAAAGTACTTCATAAATGTTATGTGGCACTATTGTCTACTACTCCTTATAACAAGTGATTCATGCATGAAGGAATTTTGCCCTATTTCATCATATGAAAGTAGAATGTACTAATATTTATGAAGACGTGCTTTAGGTCATTGTTCTCGTGGAGTAACTAATGATGAGCTGCTCGGTGTGTTCCTTTTTTTGTTTTGTTTTGTAAGTGGCTAGAGGAGTTAGCCAAATTAGAGGTAACAGGAAATAACCAAAGGTGAGCTCAGGTAAATATTTTTTGGTGGTGTCAGCTGTAGTTAAAATGACTCAGAACTAAGCTTCTGTACCAGACCTGAAGTGAAATACTTCTTTCTTTGTTCATTAAAAACAACTTACAATAGGGCGCCTGGGTGGCTCAGTTGGTTAAGCGACTGCCTTTGGCTCAGGTCATGATCCTGGAGTCCCAGGATCGAGTCCCATATCGGACTCCCAGCTCTGTGGGAAGTCTGCTTCTCCCTCTGACCTTCTCCCCTCTCATTCTCAGTCTCTGTCTCTAATAAATAAATAAAAAAATCTTTTTTTTAAAAAAAAAAACAACTTACAATAAAGTAACAACAAAAATTTAAAAACATAGCTTTTATTCTTTTGCTTTAGAGAATACAAAACACCTCTACGCTTTGCCCAATCATATTTTATTTCCCAGTTTTCTAATGTAATAAATAAGAACCTTTGAAATTAGGGTTATGAGAATAAAAATGTCCATTTTCACTTTGATAAGTTTATAGCAGAGTTCCAGGTGATCAGTCCTTTGTCACAGTTGGGCTGGTTTAAACCTGAGAGTGCGTATCTGCTGTTGTACAGATAGAGCGTATGCATAGGGAAAGGCTTACGTTCCATGGCAAATCAGTGAAGTTTCCCAGCATCTCCCTTACCAACGAGTACAGCCCTGTGGCCACTTGGCTTTTTGCATTTTCCATTTCTGCTCTGCTTCCTGGGAATTTATTTACTCCTTCAGACCCTTCCTGACTCCCATTTAACTTTTGGTTTCCATTTGATGTTGTGGATTTTATTCTTTGTCAGTCATTTCCTTTGCGTCATACTGACTTCTGGCACTGGACACAGTAAGAGGTGTGAGACGTAGTTCCTGCTTTTATGAAACTTTTGATACAGTTGGAATGGTCAAAAAGATGCCCACATGTGGTGTGTGCAGGAATGGAGATATGCAGAGAATTTTAGGAAGCACCTGGAATTGTTCTTATCTATTTTGGATGAGGTAGTGAAGACTGAGTTGTCTTAAAAGATGAGCAGAAATTAGATGAAAAGGAGAGACCAGGTCAGACATACCGCCTGAGTACCATAGAAACAGAATCCTTCATCAGCTACCCAGGGGCCGGTTGCTAGGGGTAATACCTGGTCTAAAATGGTCATCTAAAATTTCCCTACTCTGTTTGCTGAAGGACTGACTAGTCAGATTTTTCAGCTTCTCTCCCATAAATGTGAAGAAAATTTTCAGTGATGTCAGAAATGTGGGAAAAACACTGAGGAGCTAAATGATTGATCTATTTGCTTTGTTAGTACATTGGAAGATAATGTTAACGACTAGGGTTAGGGGTAATTATACCCCATTTAGGTCATCTAACTTAAGAAATTATGTTGCTTTAGGGGTGTCTGGATGGCTCAGTTGGTTAAGATTAAATGTCTGCCTTCACCTCAGTTATGATCCCCGGGTCCTGGGATTGAGCCCTACTTCTGGCTTCCTGCTTAGTGGGGAGTCTGCTTCTCCCTCTCCCTCTGCCACTCCCCCTGCTCATTCTCTCTCTCTCTCCCTGAAATAGATAAAAATCTTAGAAAAAGTTATATTGCTTTATTTTTATGAAAAAAACAGAATTGTTTTTTACAAAAAGTAAAAGAAGATTGTACATTCACCTTTTTCTCCTTCACTCTGTAACATAAGATTAGGTTGTTTATAAAGTGAATTAAGTGTTTGATGTTACAATTTTTTTCCAGACATAGAGCAGTTAGAGAAAGAAACATCTAAATCTCATGTTATTCATAGGAGACGGATCCTTTGAGTGTTAGCATTGAAGTTGGTTGACTGATACCTTGTGATTTGAGGTTTGAGCCTGCAGTGTTCACTTCTGTCGGCATGCTGACACTGACCCCCTCCACAAGAGCTGGAATTTGAATCTCAAATTCATGCCACAGAAATCTAAACGCTGCAAACCCCCAAACTGCATCAGAACAAGGGTTTAGGAGTAAGAATAATAGGTTTTACAATTTCAGGACTTCTTTTCTCACTCATTTGGAATTTGTTTTCATTGTAGTATCCCTTTGTACCTTCATACTCATTTGGAAGATCATTTAGTTGTTTTTTCTTTCTCTTTTCCTCCCTCCCTTTCTCCCTCCCTCCCTTCCTCTTTTTTTTTTTTTTTTTAATGGATCCAGGTTTCTTTTTCTACAAAATAAGGATAGTTCCTGGTACTAGCCTCATAGGATGGTTGGTTGTAGGGCTTAAACAAAGTATTCGTTTAAATGAGATTTCATAATCATATTTTTCCAAGGTTTTACAGTTAACATCTTTTTCCTGCAGTTTTGTTAATATTTTTTTTTTTTTTTACAAATAACTGTACTCATAGGAAATTTACAAAATAGAGTTGGAAGGAAGCAGTATTTTCTTGTTTGTTGATAATCCCACTCTGCACAGACAGGTACTTGATATTCGACGTATGCACAGAAGGTATGAATTTATGATGAACTTTAAACGTAAACTGATAGTGTAACTACTTATATATTAGATTATGCAAGAGTTCTTTGCCACTGATTTTTACTTTTTTTTTTTTTAATAAGTGATTAGAATATGCCAGAAATCTGACTCTGATAAGAAAGAAAGAAACTAGGGCGTCTACTTAATCTCTGTAGCCAGCTCAGTTATCATACACTAGTTAAAATACATTTAATGTAGAAATCTTAAGGCAGGGGTGTCTGAAAGTGTTGCTCTTCGTGGAAGTTTTTCATTGCAGACCCTGAGCAGCAGTTCCCACATTTATTTGAAGTTTCAGCAATCCACAAGTAATCATTGAAGGCCCATTCAGAGCTCTGCTGAGATACTGTGAGCCTGGCCTGTGGGACTAGGTTACTGGTCACTCGCCCTTTCAGTCTCGTCCTGACACTCTTCATTGCTCTCTCTTCCTCACTGGATGCATATTTTATGTCAAAGAATGATGTAGTGTCATTCACAATGGGAGTTCAAAAGCTCTTTTAAATATAGCCCTCATGGGCAAAAATCTACTGTACTCAAGTTTGGACAGAAGCAATTTGTTAGGCTCAGTTTAAACTTGGTCCTTACAATAGTTTCTTTTCTGCCATCAAATTCTAAACGAAAAGTGAAATTCTTTGCCTTAACTGTTTTTACTCTCCCTCCATCTTTGTGCTTTTCCCACCACATGGACAGAATGGACTGATCTTGGTGATACAGAACCTGTTAATGACTTAGTCGATTGACGTATGTCTTTTGTGAAGTCAAAGAAATAATAAACTGTTTATTTTCCTTATTCTCCTTAATTTTCCTTATTCTCCCTGAATGGAAGTGAGATTACAGTACCTGTCAGAAGATGCCTCTGATTTCCTCTCAATTATTGTTTATGTAAATCTCAAGAAGTTAAATTAATTTACCTGATTTTTTAAAAAGTGGGTGTAGACACTTGCACAATTAATATTTTATCTTAACACTACAAAATAAAATTCCCATAACAAAATAATAACACATGCAGGTGATTAAAAGCTAGCCATCTCTTCATTAAAACAGTCCTGTGAGACTTCATTCTGACCATATATAAACAGTGTAATTATTGCTTATATTTTAAATAAAACAATGAACTATCCTGTAATTGATACTCGACAAATATTAATGGTCCCTATTACACTCAACTAGAATTATACTGGGTCATTTTATGAAAGCAGATCCAAAACATTTGAATCTGTATTTTTGAAGTTTTATTTTGTGTTTTTTTTTTTTTAGTTTAAAAGAGTAAGTTTAAATTTCTTTTATCACATTTTTATCTAATTTACCAGGAGGCTTTTATCAATTTATTAAGATGGTCTTACAGCCTCTTAATTTAATACAGTTCTCTTTTAATTATTTAGCAGGTTATTTATTTATTTTTTTTGGTTTAAAGTTTGGTTTATATCTTCCTCATTAAGAAATATGAAGATTATAAGCAAAAGTCCATGAAAGAATTAACATGGACATGTTTTGAAAATCTTGTTTAGAATGTTAAGAGCCAAGGCTCTGGGACTATTTGGGACAGAAATAATTCTTAAAATGTATAAAATGTAAAAATTACACATAGGGATATGTGGTATATATTAACTGTGATATTACATGTTCATTAAGACCTGTACTGCTAAGTGAGTATAGATCCGGAAGAAGTTAATGTAAGTATTTTTAAATGGGTTTGTATTTCTCTGATAAACAGCACTCTCCTTCTGTTTGTGATCTTAGGATAAAAGCTCTGTAAGCTTGTATATGTTCATTTTTACTGCTACATCATGTAGTGTGCTCTTAAGATTGAGATCTCATTCCCCAGGAAGCATTTCTGTCTAAGATTAATTGCCCTTTTAAAATCAGCGTTTGATGTATTCCTTTGGCTATATCCTGGCTTGGTTTAACCCTCTTTGACCTGACCTCACTGACTATTACTGCTGAGGCTGCGTCAAAATCCTTCAGCATGATGTATGCACTTCAGATTTCTGCCTGTGTTTTTTCATGTCGATGGATTCAATTAGTTGGCGTTTACTAATGAACGGATCAGAGGGTAAAGAATTTGTCAGACGGAACAAAATTGTTCAGACTAGTGGTAATCCAAAAGCTCATCTCTTCATTTGTTTAAAACTTTTTTGGAAGTATTAAATATTTTCTCAAAGTTTTATCTTCCGCATCACATAGTCCAAGATAACAAATCAAGTTGTTTTCTGCTGAATTACAAAATATAAATGTGAAACCACAAAGCTAAACTCAGTGGTTACAGCATTTGGCCTTAGATTTCTACTATTCCATGTTCACAAGTATGAGCTAAAAAGATTAATTAAACTGAGATTTTCTGATTAAAGCATTTATCTTTGAAGATACACCATCCATTTCTTTAGCTTCCTTTAAATTCAAGGAGATTTCACATATTTAGTATTACTAATTAAAACTAAAAATGAAACCCATGCTTCTCTCTAGAATCTCAGCTAACCTATTTTTAAAGACATTTAGGTCATATTCCTTACTGAAAATTGGCCAAAAAATAAGGACTAAAATGTAGCTCGAGTTGGGGAAGATTTGAGCCATTGGTAATAGAAATCTCTATAAGGCAGATTCCTCATATATTGTCAGTTCTCAAATAATGATATATTTTTAGATGTATAACAAAGATTTTGGAAAGTTTATTCCCCTCTACTTGAATGTTCTCCTCTTTAAAGAAAAAAGAAGAACGTTACCTAAAATCTACTAAATAACATAACAGTAGTACAGTAGGGCTCATTTAACTTGTCCGTGATACATACATATATATATATATGTGTGTGTGTGTGTATATATATACATATATATTTTTTTTACTAAATATATATGTTGAGAGCACTACGAATTTAATTCAGAGCATTTACAGTGCTTAAGGAGTTTTTAAACTGTCAGTCATTCTGTTGTTTGCATAATAATTGAGTTTTTGCATTTTTGTTTTCATTTTTCTTTTTTTTAACACATTTGTAAAATTTATGTGCCACACTACATAATAATGGGACTGAATAATTCAGAATGTATATTAGCTTAGACCAAATTCTCACAGCTCTTTGCATGCTAATCACATAATCGAATTCATGTTTTTTAATATCTTTTAGTACATCCTAGTACTGAAAGAATTACCTTATTCCCATAACTTTGGATACAGGAAAGAATTACAGTGAATGTTTACTTCTTGTTACTAAACCATGATCTTTAAAAACTGGTCTTTTGTCTTTACTTTATAATATTTTCAACCTTCTTGTGTTTTTAGGGAGTGAGCAGGAGGGAGAAATGAGGAAGAAAGTCCCTAATTTTACTGGGTACCTACTGGATCCAAGCCTTGTGTTAGGCTGTGTGCTGAGTGCCTTTCTTGGATATCCCACTTAATCTCCATGCAACCATGGAGATTAAAATTCTTTTTTTTTTTTTTTTAATTTTTTTAAAGATTTTATTTATTTACTTGTCAGAGCGAGAGAGTGCAAGCAGAGGGAACAGCAGGCAGAGGGAGAAGCAGGCTCCCCGCTGAGCAAGGAGCCCAATGTGGGACTCGATCCCAGAACCCTGGGATCATGACCTGAGCTGAAGGCAGACACTGAGCCACCCAGGCATGCCTAGAATTCTTTATCCACAGTATGAGGGGAGGAAACTGAGACTCAGAATATTAAGTGATTTGCCTAAGAATTCAAAACTAGTGAATTATGCTCATTTGAACTCTGAAAGAAATATTTTGCTATTTAAGCATAAAAGATTCATAAAAGACTAGAACTATAAGACATGTTAGTGATCCTCTATTCTAGAACATGGTTTACAGACTGACCCATCGAGTCATATCAGGAATTAACTATGGGTTGTAAGTCAGCAAGCAGCAGGACTTAGGAGATGCGCAATCCAACATCAACCAAAGCCGCCCCATCCTCCCCGTATTATTTGCCGAGTTTCTGCATAAGATTTTGTTTAAGGAAAAATTCTACGCTCTTATCATCATAAGATTTATTTAAGGGAACATTTGTCCCAGAGGTTGATTTAGAAGGTCTGGAGAGGGTCTCAGCTTACATATATTTTTAAGTCTCCCAATTGATTCTGATCATCAACCAGATTTGCAAACCATGGCTCTCCACTGACTCCTTCGTTTTATATATAAGGAGACACCCTGAAAGAGATCCAAGGCCTGCACAGAGCCCTACATTTCCAGAACAGGAATTCAGCTTGCCTGCCTCCCGAGTCATCTTCCAGTAGCACCTTGTTAACCAACAATGCAGAGTTGGCCCTTGTTCCTTTCTGCCTCATTAATATATTTTTTAAATCTTTTTATTATTTTTAAATTTCATTTATTTTGGGGTCGGGGAGAGGTAGAGAGAATCCCAAGGAGGCTCCACACACCCAACATGCAGCTTGACACCTGTGGCTCAGTCTCACGACTCGGAGATCATGACCTGAGCCAAAAATCAAGAGTTGGACACTCAACCGACTGAGCCACCCAGGTGCCCTTATGTCTCATTTATATTATGTATATCATTATATTCATAGTGTATATTTTGTATATACACACGCTTGTGTATAGGCATAATTTTTTATATATATATAAGAAGTTACCATTGTTTTAAGTTCATAATTTTCATTAATGACTTGTGTGGCTAATGCAGATTTTCTTTCTGCTGCCATATGTAATTCTTACTATTCTAATCATACAACCAACATCTGTCTGAATATATTTTTCTTAAAATGTCACACAACTCTAAAAATGTTCACTTTAAAGTAGATGCCAGTTAAAAATTGGTTTTGTTTTTATTAGGCTATTGGTGATAACAAAATTATATGATATATTTGCATTTTTATCTTCTTTTATAATCCTTAGATTTATAAGTAAGATAAATATAAGAAATGAAATTTTACTATATTCTTTGTATTGACATATGATCTTTTGGGGTTTAATACCTAACTCTTAAAGTGAATTGAATTCCTCTTCTACCTAATGAAAATAGTGTCTCTAATTTTATTTTCTGTCCTCTTCCTTAATTTACAAACCCAAAGTATTTATGAATGACTATCCTTATATTTATATGATGAATTAAAATAATTAGGTTTAAAAATTGCTACGTGGACATTTTACAAGATAATAACATATGCTTTTCAAAAATTGTCAAGGTTAATAAAGGCAAAATCTATCCACTATTAAATGCATGTGTGATTCCTGGACTGGATCCTAGATAGGTGAGGGAAATAATTAGGATAGTTGATAAAATTTGAAATGATTACACAGTAGTATTATATCAGTTAATTTTTTTTATTTTGATGACTCTATCATAGTTATGTAAAAGAATATCTTTATTAGCAAGTACATACATTTAGGGGGAAAGGGCTCAGTGTTTCTAATTTACTCTCAAATGATTCAGAAAATAATTGTATACATACAGAACAATAAGGCAAATGGGGCAAAATGTAAGCAGGTGATAAATCTGGGTGAAGGGAATTCCTTGTACTACTCTTGCAACTTTTCCAGAAGTTTGAAATTATATCAAAATCAGAGTTTCCCCCCCCCCAAAGTGCTCTGTATGAGAAAATTTCATATAGAACTAGTTCATTTGATTACTGTTTCAAATGTCTGCCTACTTTTAAAGCATCAAACTACCTTTTAAAAAAAATCTGAGTGGGTGAGTTGTGGTATAACATTTTTCTCCTGAGTCATTTGCTGTGTAGTGATATATTTCTTATTCCCAAGTATTAAATTCTAGATTCCCACTTTGAAACATGAAAACATTTACCAAAAACACAATTTACTTTAATATCATAAGTGTTTCCTTTCTGCTGTTAGGAAAACAAGAAACATCTTGCTAATTCTTCACTGCTTCTTTTCTTAGTTCTGTTATTACCGAAATGTCTAGTCATGCTCTGTTGTTCTTTATGGTAGCATGAGTTCAGGTAATAGCATGTATACTTCTTGGCTTATCTGGAAACATTTTGACTTTTTATTATTTTAATAACCAAAACAGTCTTATAGGTAGAGCTCTTCTACTTAGTAGTGCCAGACATCAGAAACTTCCCTACACATTAATTTTGGTGGTATCTTCTGCCGGCAACAAGATTATCCAAGCTCTGAAAACACTTATTGACTGTTTACTAGGTGTTGGGGGCACCATGCTAGGCACTGGAGTTATAGTGATGGATAAGAGGGAAACTTTAGTTAGGAGTTCCAAGGGAACTGCTATTCCATTCTAAATATTCCTCTGGTGGCAGTTGTGTTGATGGGGGAAGTTTGAAAACAAGAAAGATAAATATACACAGTTGAAGTATTTGGATAAATGTAGGCAGTGACAAAATACATATTTAAGGTCTTAAACTGTTGTGTTGGGGAATATGATAGTCCTAGATGCATTTCCATAGTCGTCTAAGTTTAGTTAGTGACACTTTTATGTTACATATTAAAAAGTGGCCCCAGTTTAAACCAGAGAATCAGTGCTTGCCTATTCAGGCCTCTGATAACGTGATTTATTAGGTTTGTTTTACAAAGTATTTGAATAGTGCTTATGTTCTCCACCTTATATTGTACAACTCAGGCTCCCATCAGTCCTTTTGTAACAGGGTTGATCTTTTGCCTTTCAAACACACTATGCGTGAGTGGATTGTATGCCATACTGTATTTGCTCTCACATTTAAATATTGCTTTAGGAACAGTATTTTGGATCTTGAGTTGAGACTTGTTTCTTATACTCTGTTTCAGAGTATCCAAAGGTAGCTCTGGCTTAAGGAAAAACTTTACAATAAGGAACTCTTATACTACTGATCTTTCATTTTTTGACTCAGTGCTAAGTAGGAGGAAGATTCTGAGAATATTAAAATATTTCAAAGAAATATACATAAGAATATGAAGAGAACTATACCGGAAATGTTTTCAAATATTCTAAGAAAGATTTAATGCAGTGAAACCTTGGCAATCTAGAACTTACAAAGAATGAATCATTCCAGATAGCTGAGGCTTTATCCATTTGAATACCAACAATTTAAAATATTCTCAGAGTACTAATACCATGCTTTCTATAGTCTTCTGTATATTGCTTAATCTTTTATTTATAGATGATTCCCATCATTATGAAAATTAGTCATTGTATTAACACTGTGATCGCAGCTGTGTAAAATGTGTGTAGATTCAATAAAGATTGTCAGAAAAATCAAAACATGAAAGCATTTTTTTAGGTGAGAAGCATTAGGAGGTGGTATCTTTTTCCAAAATTGTTTTAAAGTATGACAGTGATTCAGGGGCTTGTTTTGGGACTTCTGCTCGGCTATGTTTGGGATCAAGAGTGTGTTTGTTAGCTTTGTATATTTGGCATCATTTTATGAATTCTCTGAAGTGTTTTTGTGCCCTCTCTTATTGTCAGTCTGTTGACTGTCATCTCCCAGGACCTGTGCTGCTTCTAAGGGGGAGTTTAAATATTTCTTTAAAAGTGTCTCTTGCTTCAGGTGTCAGCCACGCCATTATCATCATACCTCATCAGTCCATTTTGCCCAGACGTAAGAGCATAGGGATGAACAGAGCAGAAAGGGGGGAAAGGAGGGTATTTCCCTCTCGTGCAGTTCCATGAGCTCCTTGTTTCCTTGTCTCTAGTCTCCAGGAAGCTGAAAGGTTTAGACATTGTATTTTGGAGAGATTAAGAGAGACAAACCAAGAAGTGTGCCGGAGGAGTGAAACAAAGTTTCTTGAAGGTTCTGTTTTGTTTTGCTTTCAAAAAAGAAATTTGGTTTTGCTTTCTTTGTTTTCCTATAACAACCAAGGAAATTTTTAGGAGGCAACTGCTGTTTACCATAAAAGTGGTCAGTACATCATATCAGAATCATAAAAGACACATAGTTCACCTTAAATCTGTAGAAAAATTTGAATTTGAAAGAAAAGTGTGAATTGCAGCACTCTTTTAATTAGCGAATGGGTGTTAACAGAAATCCCTTTTCGTGACTCTAAAATGGGAATCCTGAATCAGATTCTTAGTTCCTTCTCATTAGAACTGTAACTCCGTGTCTCTAAAACTTATCTGATATATATTTGAACAACTTGATTGAAAATTAACCTACAGCTCCCATCTGTTTCATTAAACATCTTCCCAAACACTGATCTTATTCTTCATGATTTCTAGTCATATTTCTCTTTTACACATTTTAGATATGTATTGACCTACTTCATACACCTGCCATATTTAATAACCATATAGTACAGTTTTTAATGTGTAACTAAAATAAATTTTGGTCAGTGGGTACAATGGGCTGTTTTCCTCACTATAGTTTCATTAACGTCAATCTTAGGTAAGCACAGTAATTAAGAAAGAATGAATACTTTCACATATAGCAACAGAATTTTTATCAGAATTCATTGCAACCCTCAGGTTTCTGTTTTGGGTGATACATATTGCAACATTTGAACTTTCTCCATGTCCACATTTCCTGCTCAGGAGACAGACCAGGTTTAACCTGTTAAAGCTGTTAAACCCATTTACCTCACCAAGGATTCTCAAAAGGCAACAGATTATTTTTGTCTTCTGTCTTGACCCTTCCTGATTACTGTTGGATTTCTTTCCTGGAATAGATGGAGAGAAAAAGAATCAGGTGATGATTCATGGAATTGAGCCAATGTTGGAAACACCTCTGCAGTGGCTGAGTGAACATCTGAGCTACCCGGATAATTTTCTTCATATTAGTATCATCCCGCAACCAATAGACTGACGGATCAACTCTCTGCCCAAACGGAATCACCCTTAAACAGGATTTACCAGAGCATGTCACCCTTCTGCTTCAATCAGGTCTGGTGGAGGCAGCCTGACCAGAAACACTACTGCAAGCCAAACAGGAAGATGATTCCATGTCAGATAAGGGCACTTGGGCTGGTCTTACTCTGCATCACCACTGCTTTCCTCCACTGCCGTCATTAAACCTCAGCTGCGACATGAAAGACTTCACAGGACCACTGCAAGTCTTCTGTTTTCTTGTAAAATATAATGAAGCCGAAACCTTTGGCCTAAGAAGAAAATGGAAATATGTGCCACTCGATTTGTATTTCTGATTAACAAATAAACAGGGGTATTTCCTAAGGTGACCATGATTGAACTTGAGCTCGAGGGAGTGGAAACATTGGTTTAATTTTCTAGAGAATTAGACTTAAGAAAGTAAAAGAGAAATTCTGTTATCAATAACTTGCAGTAATTTTTTGTAAAAGATCCAATTACAGTAAACCCACCTTTCCTTAATGAAAATTTCCTATGTTTACAGTCTGTCTATTGGTATGCAAACAATCTTGTAACTTTGATAATGAACAGTGAGAGATTTTTAAATAAAGCCTCTAAATATGTTTTGTCATTTAATAACATACGATTTTGTCACTTTTCCAGTACTTTCTGACTCAACGTACAGTAGTAGATCACTGTTTTTACTCTGTGTTACCATTCAGGCGGGTCGTCATTGACATGGAGTAAATGGAGGACATAGGATAACTTGTCTCAGGAGCCGTCATCGAATTTCTTGCTGCCAATTTTTAAATCTATGTTCTTTACATGCTAACAGTATAAATGTTATCATTTATCTTTGCTGTTTTATCACTGTAAACCTGTCAAATCATAGTATGCAAACCATCCATATAAGATTATTCTGCTTTTTTGGAAAAAAACCAGTCCTTTCCAAGCTAGTGTTTTTCATTGGCTTCCGGTGTAATTTTTCACTGTGGCCCCTAGCAAGCAGTCTTTGAAGTCTAAAGATTACCAGTCTTCTGACTGTAGTAGCTTTTCCTCAACTTTACCAAAAATATTCGGAAGTTCCTGGAGTTCTTATTCAGTATAAGGAAACTTTTGCTGCACTTTATTACCATGCTGCTGGGATTCTACCAGCTGACATACCTGTGCATCGCACTGTTTCTTGTGAGCTAGCTTGCTGTCCACATGGAATGTCGACCCATTTGAATATGCTAAAAGACGTGGCATTATACAATAATGGTTTTAGATTACATAATAAAAATGAATGTTTTTCTTACAAAAATTGTGCGAATGTCGAAGTGCGAGCCAGGTAGTGCTCACTGCTTCCTTTTCCCTTTTGTGATTTCCACTGATTAATAGTAGTGTATTTATTCACAGAACAAGATTAAAGTTAGTCAAAGATCGGATATTCTGGAATGGAATGGATAAGCCTCAATCAAAAAGAAAAACAAGGTACCAACATGAGAAAATTCGACATAATTGGCAAATGTCAATAAAATGAAAAGTGCCATTTTAGTAAAGACAGAAAAAAAATAATGATATTTGAGTTACCTAAGGACAAAAAACCCACTGACTTGTATTTTTTCAAAAGAGGTTGATCTGAATATGATTGTTCACATTAAGAGTGTTTATTCGTCTATTCAGTTTGGGGGTTTTCCCCCTTGATGTTTTGACAGACTGAAGTGAGCTTTAGTGAACAAAAGGATCAAAATGCCAGGGAGTGCTAAGCTGTGAAGAAGAAAGTGTGGTAAGAAGGGTAAGCCATAGTAGTTTTCCACAGACAAGACTAATTCGAGGTTTCTACAGCGGGCTCAAGTGAGCTGCTGAACTTTACTTCCAGATTTGAAAGTAAATTTTATCAAGCCACTGCCCATTGTTACTTGTTCATTATTACACCAGCATAATAACTGTATTACCCCGCTCTCGTCCCAGGTAAGTCAAGCCCCAATCCCCAGAGGAAGAATAAACACAGAAATTAGTGCTGGCTTAAATAATCTATTTTTGTTTCTTTTTATTTGAATATTTAAATTTTATGGTTTATTAAAAAATTAAATAAAATTTTGTGTCTGTCATTATTTCCAGAAGTTGGAAATGAAGTTTATATAAAGCAAGTTTACCTATTGGGGAATTGATTTAACTTTCCTTAGTCTCATGCTTGTCTACAGTTTTCTCAAGAAGTAAAAGATGCGAGGTTTAAGGAAGAATATATGAAAGAAAACTGGAGAGGGCCACAAATCTCTATATGCTTGTTTATAACTCACTCTTGGTAGTGACCCCCCCCCCCAAGAAAATGAAAATATGTTTTCAAATTATTGATACTGTTAACTAGGAAGGTATAAATTCAGCCTAAATAAAGTAAATAATTGCTTGTCCGTCATAGTGTTGACTTTCATTTGGATGACCTAAGTTCTGACCATGGATCAAGTTGAATTGACAAGCACCTTATGTAGCTAGAGACCCAAAGTAGCCTGCTCATAATTCAACAGAGTTGACCTCCCAGTCTATAGTGTGGTGATGTATAGAGACCGTATTCCAGTCAGTCGAAGGTGAACCAACAAATGCAGTATCCTGCCATATCCCCCATTCAGCTGCAAACTAGATAGGAACTGGTCATTTGCTAAGAAAACAATAAACAAGATCTGATTTGGAATGATAAGAACTTTAATTGGCCATCTTTCTAGGGTGTGTTTATTTTTTATAAGCTGTATGAGATAACTTTTTCTTTCAATTTGCAGAAACTTGGTTTATGTGGGTCATGCCAAAGAATGACAGTCTCACTTGTTATTTATCAGACTATTGATATTTAGGTCTGAAGTCAGCTGAGTTTCCTACTATACGTGCTAACATTGTTGAAATGGAAGTATAGGTATGATAGGAAAAAATCAGTCGTGATGGTATTTGTAGGCAATCCCATTCATAGTGGGATGGAATCAAATCAAAATACTTATCTGTCTCTCTTGAGTTCTGTCATCCTCCTAAGCTATCGCCGGCCTAGTCTGAGAGTATTAAAAATTACCCATGGGGGTCTTAGGAAGGAGAGAAGCATTCCTCTTTTCAGATAATTTGAGATTGAATGACACTTTATAAAAATTCAATTACCATGTAGCTTTATTTGAAGAATCCTTTACATTCTCTCAAGTGTGAATTATAAGTTTGATTCTTTTTTTGGTAAGATTTATTAGAGACGGAGTGTGTGTGCACACACAGCAGGGGGTAGGGGTAGAGGGAGAGAAAACTTAAGCAGACTCCCCGTTGAATGCTGATCCCAGTGCAGGGCTCCATCTCATGACCCCGAGATCATGACTTGAGCTAAAATCAGGTCAGATGCTTAACGGACTGCGCCACCCCGGCATCCCACAAAGTCTGATTCTTTATACCTATTAGTAAAAGTAATACTACTATGGAATCTAGTAAGCATAGAGTGTATGCTTTAGA
The DNA here is from genome assembly GCA_028533885.1 of Nasua narica. Taxonomy (NCBI): domain Eukaryota; kingdom Metazoa; phylum Chordata; class Mammalia; order Carnivora; family Procyonidae; genus Nasua; species Nasua narica. The sequence goes on from CM052802.1 coordinate 48,522,143, forward strand.
ATGTAAAAGGACTCAATTTTTAGATTCTTAAAATGTGTTCATTAAGTGTTTAGGTTTTTAAAATTAACTATTCTTCTTAACTGAGAATGTGTTAGAATTATCTACAGATAAAGACAAATCCGAAGACTTAGGAATGTCAGTATGGTTTGACATAACCACTGTTTCTCTTGAAAGTGATGGATTTGGCTTTCCTTCTGTAGCATCCCCACCCCCACTCCACAAGGACAAATGAAACACAACCAGGCTGGTTCCTCTTTGTGTTCCCTGGTTCTTAGCAGAGTGTCTAGCACATAGTTGGTGCTTCGCAAATGTATATGAAAGAAGAAAAAATTAACTCAGGATCATTTAATGATACTTTAAAATCAGTGTTGTATTTTTCTGCTAAAAATACCCACTATAAAAATAGGAAGAACCTAGTCGTTTAGAAATCAACATACAAAGTACAGTTGGTTCAGGTTTGCATTACCGTGAAGACTTGCTGACTCAAACCAGCTACACTTTCAGTAGGAACCACTGTGGATCAGATCCTTGCGTCAGTCCACATTCATTTTAGTTGCAGAGTAGACCACAGTACAGAGCTTCTGTTTCTACATCACTAATTTAAGCAGCCCCTAAAGCTGGAGCTATTCTCATCAAGCATCTGGACATATTTATTAATTTTGACCTTTTCATAGATGAGTGGTTTGTGTCTTGCTTTTGCCTCCAGTCTTTACTTCTGAAAATGTAATACATTTTTAGCAAGGCAACTGTTAGGCCTGGGGGCAAGGTAGACTGTTAGAACCTTGTTCAGGAAAAGCGTTAAGAGGAATATATGGCTTTTAATCTTTTATATTGAGTGAAAGAGATATCTACCTGCTTCGGAGAGTATTACTTAGAAAATGCTGTCTTTTTTTTTTTTCCAGAATATTTACTGTGGTTTATAATAAATATCTGTGTGGAATTTGTTTCTCCCAGTGAGCATGAACTCCGTAAAAGCAGAGATCAGGTCTGGTTGGCCCAGTACTGTATTCCCCACTGTACCTGAAGCAATGGACTGGACTAAATACTCATCGAGGAAAAAGCCATATGACATATCTCCCTTCCAGTCCAAAGCACATTGCCATATTAAAGGCACTGAGAAGTCGTAAGGTTATGAGAGCTGTTTGATCCAGCATCTCCCAAACTTTTTTCACTATAGGATTCTTTTCCCCTGGTACCACATCGTACCAAAAACGAGTTTGAAAATGCTATATTTAATCATTAGGTCATAATCTAGTTTATAACAGAAAGCTTATTCCTCCTTTTCTGACAACTCTCTTTGAAAGAAGCTCTGAAGCTTCCGACTCCACAAACAAAATGTCGCTGGCTTGTTCATCCCTTCCTCCAGATATGCCCTCTTTTGTCAGTGTTGCTCTTAAAATTCAGTCAGAAAGTATGTAGTGAGTATCTAATACATGCCAAAGTCTGTGCAGAGAGAGGGCGCAGTGGCTGAGAATTCATAGTGCCAGGATTGGGTGGGTAGTCAGCTGCTCATCAGTGCTGTAACTGGGCAGGGCGCATTCGGTGTTAGATTGAGTAACGGGGCTGGGGGACCCTAAGTTCTCTTTACAAATGTTCAAATATAAAAACGAAGGTAAGTGGTCAGTGGACTGGAGGAAACTCACTTCTCAGTTCTTAAGTATGAGTTAAATAGGAATCAGAGGTGAATAATGGCTCTCAAGGAGCCACCATAAAGGCAACCAGAAGAGCCACGGAGCTGAAATGTGGCCTTCTAGGAAAATAATCACTATTCGCCCCAAAGGGAATGCCACAGGCCAAGCAGAGAAGGCTGTCTTCGTGGATAGGTAGCCCTGGCGTGTGGCAGACACTTCTGAGTTCTAGGGGGATACTGTACTCGTGTGGGATGGGATAACTGGCTTTTTGTCTTGTCTAGAGGACATTTTCCAAATAACAGGTTCTGTTGCTGAAAGCTTACATCCATTAACTTAGATGTTGATATTTTTATTACTGGGAACTGTTGGGTTTTAGCTTTCTTTTCAAGAGACAGTAACTCAGTGACCTATTAACTGTATCCTCATCCATTTGGTGCAGGCCTAGTGAAGAACTTCATCCCCTGACTGCTGGCCTTTTTCTGGGTATGCCATCTCAACCACATGTCCCTTAAGAATTTGGTCATCCCTAGTGCCCACAATTCTATAGCTCCTTTTGTAATGGTTCTGAAATGAATTATCATGTAATACAAAATATCATTTTATCCTGAGATCTCTGATCTACTGTGATGATGCTAATATTCAGGGGTGTGTGTGTGTGTGTGTGTGTACATACTTAAAAAGATCATGTGGAGCAAATCAAAAGTTCAGTTACTTTGGGACTGTACCATGCTGTACCATTAGAGTAAAAAAAAAAAATAGAAATGTCAGATAAGTTGTGATTAGCAATAGTCCAACCCAGATGTATGGTAGACATAATTCCCTTTTAGGCAGACCAAACTACCACATGGTAGTTTTTAAGAACATTTAGGACATCTCATTAAAACCTGTTCTTAATTGCTAGTTCTGTACTAGCGTGTTCTCCCAGCTTTTATAGAATTCCACATAGTTCATTCATCTATTTAAACATTTATTGAGCAAATAAGGTCATAGATGTTCTGGGAGGAATCGGACATGGTGTCTGATCTTAAGGAACCTCTGTAAGAGAAGAGAAGACAGAAATAACAATAGAATGTAATAGTTGGAAATTGCCATGAGAAAGGTACAAATAAAGCACTATGAGAAAATAGAGCTGAGAAAACTGATTTACTTGGAGCTAACTAGATGGTATCTTGCATGACCTCTCAGAAGCATTTGGCAGTTGTTGATTACACCTTCATTCTTGAAACACTTTCTTCATTGGACACCACACCCTCCTGGTTTTCCTCCTACCTCAGCCCCTTTCTTGGTTTCCTTTGATGATTCTTCTTGACCCCCAAGTTTTGAAATGTCTCAGGTCTCAGGCTTTGTCCTCTTGTGTAGCTACAGTCAATAATGAGTTCATCCCATGGCTTTTGATACCATCCATATGTTCTCTCCGATATTAACTTCTCCCCTGAACTCCAGACTTAACACCCAGCCACCTGCTTGACACCCATTTTAGATGTCTTGTAGACAATTAAAATTTTATTTGGTCAAAACAGAACTTCTGACTTTCCCCTCAACCTGTACCTCTCCCACTCTTTCCCATCTTAATAAACACTGCCCAGCCCCAAAGCCCATAACCTATATATTTACTTCCTGTCTTCTCTTCACCTACGTTATCTATCAGCAAGTCCTAATGAGTCTACCTTAAAATATACCCTGGATATAGTTACTTCTTACCACTTCCATCATTACCACCTAAGTCTAAGCACCTGTCATCTCACTTGGACTACAGCAGAGCCTCCCATCTGGTCTCATTGCTTCCATTCTTGCTCTTTTTCAGTCTTCAAAGATTAATGACCTTCTCAAGACATGAGTGACATCATGGCCATTCCTTGATCAGAATGTCCCAGTGTCTTTCTATGCTACACAAAATAGATCTAAAATCTTTACCAAATTCTGCTTGATCTGGTCCCTGCTTCTGACCTCATCACTCAGCCTTTGCTATTTTATTATGTCTACACCGACCTCCTGGCTCATCTTATCCTTTGAATATGGCAAGTTCATTCCTCTAGGGAGGAATATAGCCATGCATGTATGGCTATGTAGTTTACAGTTATTGAATGTTTACAGTGTTCAGGGACTGTTTCAAGCATTAGCTCATTTAATTTCAAAGCTCTAGGAGGTAGTTAACTGATAGTATCCCCATGGAGAAAGTGAGGCATAGGGTAGTTTAAGTAACTTTACTAACATTATGAGGTGAGTATTAGAACCAGGATTTAAACCCAGGCAGAATGGGCCCAGGGTCCACTTGCTACAGGAGCATTGGCTTGCTTTTGGTCTCACAACAGAAGGTAAGCGTCATACCTCCAGCAGTGCCTGACACATCACAAGGCCTTATTAAATATGAATTGAATGCATACGTTTCTATAACATCTATCTGAGTAGGTTATGAAAACCTTCACTAAAGAAGGCTTTTGACCTGGAGCTTAAAGAAAGGGAAATTCTTTCGTTAAGAAATTGGAGGGGCTCCTGGGTGGATCAGTGGGTTAAAGCCTCTGCCTTTGGCTCAGGTCATGATCTCGAGTTCCTGGGATCCAGCCCTGCATTGGGCTCTCTGCTTGCCAGGGAGCCTGCTTCCTCCTCTTTGCCTGCCTCTCTGCCTACTTGTGATTTCTCTCTCTGTCAAATAAATAAATAAGATCTTTAAAAAAAAAGAGAGAAATTGGAGAGAGGGGTGCCTGGGTGGCTCAGTCAGTTAAGCACCTGACTCTTGATTTTGGCTCAGGTCTTGATCTCAGGGTTGTGGGGTCAAGCCCTGTCTCAGGCTCCCCACTCATCAGGGTGTTTGCTTGAGATTCTTTCTCTCTCTCTGCCCTTTCACCCTGTGCTAATGTGTATGTGTGCGTACTCTCTCTCCAATAAATCTTAAAAAACAAAACAAAACAAAAAAACCGAAATTGGGAAGAGAGGGAAAGAAAGTGACAGCCGGGTACAGCTTGGGAAAGAGAGTGACAGTGAGCCAGGCAGAGCCACATGATAAAATCTCAGAGGAAATGGCCAATTAGGCTGGAACCTGTCACTTGCAGGAAAGAGGGAAAGGTAAGACAGGAAAGATATGTTCTGCTCTGAGAAGGTTATAGAAAGCCTTGTGTGCCATGCTGTGGAGACGAGATCATTTTTGGTGTGCAGTAAGAGCCACTGAATATTTTTAGTAGAGCATGTGTTCAGAGCAAGCTTTTGAGGTGATGGTGCTGGTGGCAGTGTGTAGGGAGGTTTAGAACAGGCCGAGTCTGGGGACCGGTGAGGGAAAGCCACCATGATCAAGTCACTAACACGTCTTGACTATCCCAGTAGTCTCAAATGGAGTTCCCACATCCCCTCTTGCACCCTTCAATTCCTTTCTTCATCTGGTAGCTAGAAAGAGCACTGAAAACTTTAGCTCTGGTCCCGTGGTATTGTGTTTTATAATAAGAAATAGATGTTTGGTCTTCCCATTTCTAGCGCAGAGCTCCTAAAACCCTTGGAATTTCCTAAGTGATGACAGCCATAAAGGTGTCTTTTCTTATATGAGGCAACCACACCTAAGGATGAGAGTTGGTTGTCAAGAGAACCAACCATGTGGTTAGAGGGTTGGAACTTTCAGCCCTACCTCCCTTAACTTCCAGAGAGGACAGAGGGGCTGGAGATGGAATCAGTCTCCAATCACCAATGGCTTGGTCAGGCCTATGTAATAAAGCCTCCATAAAAATCCAAAAAGATTCGGAGAGCTTCTGGGTTGGTAAACACGTGGAGACTGGGGGAGAGAGGCACCCCTTCCCATATGCCTTGCCCTAAGCATCTCTTCCATCTGTCTATTCTTGAGTTACAGTTTTTCATAATAAACTGGTCATCTAGTTAATGAAATTTTCCCCTGAGTTCTGTGAGCTGCATCAGCAAATTAACTGAACTCAGGAGGGGATCAAGGGACCCTCCCATCTAGAGCTGGTTTGTCAGAAGAAGTCGGGGTAGGGAGGCAATCTTGTGGGGATAACCCCTTAACCTGTGGAATATGGCCTTATCCAATGCAGTATAGATAGTGTCAGAATTAAGTGGACTTCCTTCTTGGCAGTGTGGGCAAAGAAACCCCCACCCAACACCACCTCATTGGAATGGGTAACCAGCACCATTTTAGGTCCATTTTCTCCTCTGCTTGAAATCTTTAAATGGTTTCCTATTGGCTTTAGGGTACTCCAGAATCCTTACCATGATGCAGGCTTTGCAAATTCTGGTTCCTCCTCACAATCGATTAATTCCCAATACTCTTCTTCTTCATGAACCAACCATGTTACACCTCTTTCAGAAGGATTCTGAAAAGCATGAAACTCTCTCTTATTACAAACTCTTGCCTCAACTACTTCTTCCTGGAATATCTCCCCCCTCTCTTATCACCCTCATTTGCTTGCTAATTCTACTCAAACTTTCTCTCAATTCCTAAGGACTTCCCTCACCAATTGACCAATCCCTTCCTGGTACAGTTGCCAGATGTAGCAGATAAAAATACAAAATGCCTGGGTGGCTCAGTTGGTTAAGTGTCTGACTTTGGCTCAGGTCATGATCTCAGGGTCCTGGGATTGAGCCACACTTTGGGCTCCATGCTCAGTAGGGAATCTGCCCTCTCCACAACTCAGGCTCGCTCTTTTTCTCTCTCTCCTTATTTCTCTCTCTCTCTCAATTAATAAAATAAAAATAAAATATTTTTTTAAAAAAAGAACATGCCCAGTTAAAATTGAATTTCAGATAAATTATTTTTAGTATATCACATGCAATATTTGGGGCATAGTTATACTAAGAGGAATTTGTTGTTTATCTGAAATTCAACTTTAACTCAATGTCCTGTATCTTATCTGGTAACTCTATCCCCTAAACTAGATTTGGTTATACAGTAGTCTCCCTTATCCACAGGGTATACATCCCAAGATCTCCAGGGGATGCCTGAAATTAGATAGTACTGAACCCTATATATACTATGTTTTTCCTATATATCCACAGCTATGATAAAATTTAATCTATAAATTAGGTACGGTAAGAGATTAATAGTAATTACAATCAAATAGAACAATTATAACAATATACCATAATAACAAGTTATGTGAATGTGGTCTTTCTCCCACTCTCAAAAATCTTAATATACTGTACTCACCCTTCTTGTGATGATGTGAGATGACAAGATGTCTACGTGATGAGATGAAGTGAGGTGAATGATGTAGGCATTGTGCCATAGTGTTGGGCTACTACTGACCTTCTGAGGCTACGGCAGAAAGTAGATTATCTGCTTCTGGACCACAGCTGACCACAGGTAGCTGAAATCATAGAAAGTGAAACTGTGGATAAGGGATGGATTATTGTACACCCCCAACCCCCCATCCACCAGCTCACTCTACTTTTCTTTGGTGTTTATCTCACTTGTATTAACTGCTTCATATTGACATCACCAAGTGGGCTTCGAGTTCCCTGAGAACAGGACTGTGTCTGCTTTGTTTCCCAGTGCCTAGCACAGTGCAATGGCATGCTATAGACTCTCCATAAATATTAAATGAATGAAAACAATACAAGACTACTGGAGTTCTAAAGAGATCAGCACTGAAGACACTGGGAACTTTGCTGCATGGAAATGAACTTTGAGGCCAGAGGGAGTTGGGGAGAAGAACACACAGCAAAGGTACAGGGTTAGAAAGAAGAGATGATCTTGAACTAAGCCGAGGGGAATGCCCAGGCTCCGGTAGCAAAAGGAGGAAGAAGGCAGTTGCTGGGGACCGTGATGCTAAAGAAAGAATTCATACACTCCTGATGGATCCAGGGAAGGCACAGAAACCCAGCCTATGGAGTGGACAATTAGATACTCAGGGCCCTGGGGAGAACTGATTCAGGTCTGACAGCTATCTGGTTGCAGACTGCTCTTGAGAAATTTAGTGATGGGGAAAAAAAGACAGCAGCTGAGCCGTTAGCGTGGTGGAGAGGAAATGTGTGTGTGTGTTTATGCAAGAGGGAGACCTTTGTGTCACTGGTGAAAAGGAAGGAAGCCGTGGAAAAAGAGGTGATCATCCTCGTGGAAGGGGTAATAGATAGTCTAGGAAGGCGTGGAGGGGATGAATTCAGAAAAGAGGAAGGATCTTTTCACAAGTAGGAGGAGGGCGGAAGCAATGACTCTTACAGTCTTTTCTGTTAAGTGCGACTCTCATCTCAAAAAAGTTATATTATCTTCATTGCTAAAGATTATAGAGCGTTCACTGAAGGATCTGACCTGAATTTGGACATAGTTAAGGTTTCTGAGTCCAGAGCTTCTCAGACTTTAACAGGATAGTGATCCTGTTAACAGGATAGTGATCACCACCTGAGACTCTTGTTTAAATGCAGCTTGTGATGCATATGAGTAGGTGGGACAGCACCTGAACGTCTGCATTTCCAGCAAACACCCAGGGGACACACTTGCTGCTGCTCTTAGATCTGCCGTCCTTGCTCCGTAAAGCCTTTTTTTTTTTTTTAATGGCAGCTGAATGTAAATGTTATACATTTGGCTTAAGCTAGTAGTGAAATCTACGCAAGAGACATCGAACATCCTTTCTCCTGAAGTTAGCTGAATTGTGATTAAAATATATCTTCTCATAAATGCTCTCTAGTTTTAAATAACTCAGTTTGCTTACATGTATCTCAGGCATGAATTCCCTCAGAACTAAGAAAGGAGTTACCTCTGGAATTTGAACCCATATCGCTTTGGAATGTGAGGAAACAGAAAATTGCTTAAAAGCAGAAAGTGATCTTAGTGAAATATTTATCTAGAGTAAATTATCGATCAGTTATTTCTTGGAGGGATTTATTGTTTATTGATTCAAAGGAAAATCTACAGATGTATTAATATGATTAATTATTAATGCTTGAGATGAGATGATTTTTAAATGCTTACATTTAACAGGAAAGCTTTTAACAGAAAGCCATAATATAAGAGTGCTAGTTACAAAATAACTATAGGATTTATTTTTATAATTAATTCCTACTTAAGAATAAACGAGCTATGAGGAACACTACCTTTCTTCAATCCATTCGTGTACTTCTACCACTCCATGGAAAGCCTTATTTGAAGAGGATGTTAAAAGCTAGGACTTGTCAGGCGGAATAGCCTACCTGCCCGTCACCAGACATGTGATGACAGGTCCTTCAGAAAGCAAAAGGCTCAGAGATAATTCAAACATAAATCAGAAAAAGAGATTATTGTAACCTGTTGCCAAAACTCAAATTTTTCTACCACTGACATCATTTTTTTTAAAGTTCATTTTTCGTTTCAAATACGCTGTGTACAAAATTCAAAAAGCTCCAAGAATATCCAGTGAAAGTCTGTCTCCTTCCCCCTGTGCCTCTTTCACAGAACTCCCCTCTGTTCACTGGTTTCATGTGAGGCATTTATAACACCTGTGTGTGATAGGCGCCCCACATATAGTAAAGTGCCATACTACGCTCACTGTTCTGTAATGCCTTTTTTCACTTTATATATTTGGAGATTGTTTGATACAAATACCTAGTTTGCTCTATTCTTATTAATAGGTACATAATTGGGTATGATTTTCCCGAATTTTCCCCAAATGTGCACTTTTCCATAAACAAGTTTATATGCCAATAAATATTATTGAGCACTTAGGACCATTCAGGAGGAATGTCAGGAGATGCTTACAGGAAAATCCAGTATCTCTCCAAACTATCTCCTCACGCTACCTGAGACCATACTGAAAGCTTGAAACCCCTGCTAACTCTAGCCATTCCTGCAGAGCTCGGAGCTCCCACCGGGGGTGACAGGACACTGGAACAGAGTAAGGAGAAGGCGGCGTTCACTCCCGCACGTCCAAAGACCTACCAGTTGATACCATCAAGACGTGTTTCAAGGATCTAAGCCTATATCCTAGCTCTTCGGTGCCTGCAGATGACGTCAGGACCATTCAAAACCAAAGCTAACATCTGCGTGATTTCCAGAGGACCCCGATGATGCAAACGCAGTCATCACCATGTACAGAAACGCAGATCCAGTAGGCACCTGGGACATCTGACGTGACGACAGTGGTTCTAGAGTTCAGCTGGAGTTCCAGCAGGACCTTCCTTGTCCCTGTACCCTGTCATTCACCTGCTCACACACTTGTGAACATTCATTGTGTTCCAGGCACAGTTCCAGGTGTGGCAGACAAGGTTCCTGCCTTCAAGGAACCGCCGTTTCAGGGCAGCGCATCCGAGTCCACCTTACCAAAAATAACGAAGCTGGGCCTCACGCTCTCTCACGACCACCCCCACACCCCCTCTCTCCTCCCTGGTGAGCCTGTGAAGCTGAATGCTTCGCTCGTGGTCTTCATGTCTGTGTTCATCTACTCTTCTTGCAAGGGTTTTAAGTGTCTTCCTTGGGTCCAGCAGGATTTGAAGTGCTTTGTGAGCACTCCATAAAACCAACGGAGTAGAGGCCCTGCTCTTGGCAATAGGCCTGAACTTTCGTTTAAGTAAAGCCTTCAATTTTAGAATGGTTTTATATTCACAGAAAAGCTGCAAAGAGAGTTCTCACATGCCCCTCACCCAGTTCCTCCTGTTGTTAGCCTCTGACATTATAATGGCATATTTAGGGTGCCTGGGTGGCTCAGTTGGTTGAGCAACTGCCTTTGGCTCAGGTCATGATCCTGGAGTTCCAGGATCGAGTCCCACATCGGGCTCCCAGCTCCGTGGGGAGTCTGCTTCTTCCTCTGACCTTCTCTCCTCTCATGCTCTCTCACTTTCTCTCTCTCTCAAATAAATAAATAAAATCTTTTTAAATATGGCATATTTATGTTATAATAGCTTAATTAATGAACCAACACTGATAAAGTCTGATAATTTCAATTAAAATCGGAATCTCTGATTTTCTTAGATATTTTCACTAATTTCATTTTTCTGTTCCAGGGTCTCACTTACCACATTGCAAGTGATTTTTATAGCTCCTTAATCTCTCCGGCCTGTGACAGTTTCTAGTTTTGTTTTTCATGAAGTTTGGCAGATTTGAGGAGGACTAGTCAGGAATTTTATAGAGCATCCCTCTACATGGTTTTGTCTGGCGCTTTCTTCACGATGGATTACACCAGGGCTATGGGTTATGGGAGGAAGCCCACAGAGATGAAGTGCCCTTGTCGTCACACCACGGCAGGGGGTACGTACCATGCACATGATGTGAGAGATGGCAACCTTGAACACCTGGCAAAGCACTGTTTGCCAGTCCCCACCCCCCCACACCGCTATAAGGCAACCTTGTCCCCCCTTCCCCTACTCTGTTGTTTGGAAGCAAGTGACTCAGGAAGAATTAAGCTCCACCTCCTGGTGGGGAGGCGGAAGGTAGCAGCTATACAAATTGTATACAATTTATGCACCTGTGAGGAACTCACATGGGATGTGAGAAGAGGCCAAAGAGGCAACGAGGCGCACAGCCCCACAGAGTGGCTGAGGAGACAGGATTTTAATTAGGGAGTGATGGGAATCCATTGGAGGGTTTTAAAGAGGGAAGTATTGGCATTTCAGAGAGATCTTTAAGGCCACTATGTGGAGAACAGAAGGAAAGGGCAGGAGAGGAAGCTGGGCCGGTCCCTGAGGAGGCTCCTACAGTGGCCCGAGCAACAAGGGGGACTGGAATGTGCGTACACATTCCACTGTCGGTTCTGTTCTCTCAGCCACTACCACAATGCCTGGAACACAGCAGACCTTCAGCGTTATTGGCTGAATGAGTAAGTTACATGGTTGTTGTAAAGATGGAGAGAATCTTTACGTCAAGACACACTGCAAGCTCTGCTGCTGTCTTGGGTGTGGGGGAAATGGGTGGGGGAGAGAGAGCCCTCCTTCCCACATCGAATCCCTCTGCACTTGCTTAGGCTTGCTTTCTCTACTCTTGGACGAGGTAGGAGAGCTACAGGATTCTTTTAACTGTTTAGACTGTGTTTCTGCCTCTGCTTAGTCATATTGGCCAGAACTGGCAATAACAGAATTTTTCAAGAGAAACCAAGATTGAGTAGAATTGCAAAACCAGTTCCTATCAGATTTTCAGACCCATGGGACTTTATAATCTTTGATGCCCAATCTCTGAACCTCTGTGAGAGTCAACTACTAGCAAATAAAGATCCTCAGAGGGGTGCCAAGATTCCTTGGAAGTTGGCATTCTGGCAAAGAACTGGTGAGATAATCATTTATGTAACAGTGTTCCAAAGAACCTCCCATCTGACTTTACATTACAATGAAAATATGTTGTGACAAAACCCTGCCTTCGCACTACTTTTCTTGCCAGTGGTGGTGCCCAAGACCTGCAGCGGGCTGCCCACTCGCCTGCTGGTTCCCTCGGCAGAGCGCGGGCAGCAGCTGTCACCGTGGAGGGTGTCGGAAGCGCCCGGACTGAGACGACACGGAGAGGAAGGCGAAAGAGCCAGGTCCTGGCAACAGAAAACCGTGGAAAGTCTGGCACCAGAGATGGGCATGCTCCAGAAACGCTGATTAATTTTGAAGGATTGGTCATTTTGGTCAAATGGGCTTTACACTATTGACTAAGACACCAGAGCAATAGTCAGATGTTACTGGGAGTGACGCCCAGTGGTATTTGCATTGGTTACAATTTTCCATGTAACAAATAGCAAACTCCAACAGGCTTAAGCGAACAAGGGGATGGCATTGGCTTGCCCCATGAAAACTCCAGAGTGCAATCTCCAACTGACACCCTCCTCACGGTACCAGCTCCATAGCTGTTTTGTTCACAGCAATGCCTGTTCTGTGTGCTGGCTTCATCCTCAGGCAGGCACTTCTCTCAGGAGCACAGACAACTGAGGGAGTTTTGAACCGTGTATTCTCTAGGACACTATCCAGGAAAAGAAAGATCGTTGCCCCCCAACACCCCTGCCACCTCACCCCCCGCCCCCGTTACCCAACAGAGGGCTGAGGAAGCTTTTCCCCAGAAGCCCTAGCAAACATTTCCTCAAACCTCATTGGTCCGAATTGGAACATATGCCCATCCCTGAGCCAATCTCTGTGGCCAGGTGATGGCGGCTCTGACTGGCTTACGCACGTCGGGGTGCATACCTGGGAGCTGGATGTATCCACCTGCTGGAGAAAGGGGAGGAATTGAGGTTCCCTTAAGGCAAAATGTGGGTGCTGTGACAGGAGAAGAGGGAAATGGACACTGAGGAGGCAACCTAGGTATTTTTACTACATCAACATCATTATTATTGTGATAAAAGCCAAATTGGAGGCAATGCAGATATAGATAAGAAAACTTCAGATCAGAATCCCAGTTTGAAAAAAAAAAAAAAGAACCCCAGTTTGCCTGCTTCTAGGTCATTTTTTTTTTAAGATTTTATTTATTTACTCGACAGAGAGATCACAAGTAGGCAGAGAGGCAGGCAGAGAGTGAAGGGGAAGCAGGATCCCTACTGAGCAGAAAGCCTGATGCAGGGCTCGATCCCAAGACCCTGAGATCATGACCTGAGCCGAAGGCAGAGGCTTTAACCTCCTGAGCCACCCAAGCGCCCCTCTAGGTCAGTCATTTAACCTCTTCAGGGCTCAGTTTCTTTATCTAAAAAGATGTGGATGACAGTACCTCAGGGAAGGTCAAATTCATATATCTGAATATGCTCTATATCAAAATATATAAGGTTCCATATTTGAAAAAGTAAAATTTTTGTATTTCCTTAAAGTACCAAATCTAGTCAGTCCTGTCAGCGCCAAGATTGAGCTGATGTTTTACCGAGCAGAACTGCAGACGGAAGGGAGACTTCCCTGGCCACCATGAGTACTGGGCAAGTCAGGGCCCGTCTCATATCTTCAACGCAAGAAAGAAGTTTCACTGGTTCAGAACCAAACTCAAGCAGCAGGTGTTCAGGGCTGGGGTGTTGAAGTTTCAGCTTTGATTTTTCTATGAAATCGTTCAGGTTATTAAAATGTCGGCCCTATTCTCTTGTTTAAGAACTGGTTTCATTTCTAATGACACAGCACCATCATGCCATTCCTTGATTTAGTCACGAGAACCAAAACTAATGTGTGGCTAGTTTCATGTCGTTTTTATAGCAGTTAGTACAGAGAACAACAGGCTCCTGTGAAAACAGATGTATTTGCTATCTATTTCTCTATCTGCTACCTCTTAGACTCAAAACCCGATTTCTGAGTTGGCTTGGTCCCCTGGTTTAGTCTTTGTGGGAGAGGCTTCGGGGAGGACAAGAAGCTGGCTACTCTTGTCAGTAGGGAAACTTTTTATAAGAAAGAAGACTGTTGTCCCCCAAACCTTATAAAAATTGTAAAGGTGTGTCAGAAAGAGACCTCTTTTCTCTTGAGAGAAGATTCCCTAGGCATTACTGTCTACTGCAAACATGGAGTGTTCTTTATTTGAGGAGCTTCTGTACATTTCTGAAGGGCCTTGTGGTATTGCATGAGAAAGTGGGCATGCATTCAGTGTTGCTGGAAAAAGCAGTGCCTTAATAATAATGCTATTACTCTCAAAATACTAACACAAAGTCTTTATCACCTACAGTGTCTCTATGACCAGGTTAGATAACGAAGTTTGGCAGGTACAGAAACAGACGTTGAATTTTCCGTGGCTTCACAGAGAGAGTGTTATAGAATTTAATTAGAGTCCTGGGCTAACTTCCATTAGGTAATCGCCTGATCTCTCTGTGTCTGAGCTTCCTCGTGTATAAAATGCAAATAACAATATAATAAATACCTCGTGGGGTGGTAGTAAGGGTTGTGTAAACGAATGCGTGTAAAGTGCTTAGAACAGCACCTGGCACACACACAGTCTGCACTCAATAAATGTTGTTGTAATTATCATCACCTTCACTCTCCATTTTTCTCAATTGCAAGTTGAATGCCCTTGCCTCTTTGACTCAGACGTATACAACCCCCTCCTCCCCGACCTGGCCCCCCTTCAACCTCAGTTACTCATCTGATCTTTAATCTCAGGTTGTCTTCAACATGTGTCTCAGACTATGGCAAGTCTTGCTTCCATGCCACCAGGCTGTCCCCCTCCAGGGGCTTCTCACCAGTCTCTCCTTGTGGCCTTTTAATGATTGATAGGACTCCAAGGACTGCCAATTAAAAAAAAAAGATTTTTTTTTCATAAATTCATTCAATATATTGAATATTGACTTGAATAGCATATCTCTGCAGATCCAACTCACCTGGAAGACAGGATTTGGCAGCCGGGCCCCCAGCACTTCGGGTGGACCTGGAGCCTGCGGGGCGCTGTCCTCAAGCCCAGGGAAGCTCCTCGGCCCAGTTTAACACTTTTCATCCGATTTGATCCGCATATTTAACTTAATTTCTGCATTTTTTTTAAATTTCCACAATGGGACATTGTCAGGAAAGCCTTTCTGTATTTCATTTCTTTGATTATCTTATACATTCATTCTTTCTTTTAACTGGCCTTCTCTTACTGTGTTCATCTGAGCAGTGCCAAAAATATTGCTGCTATGTATGGCTTCGTGTATCTACATCTTGCCCCCTCTCCTGGACTGTGAATTTCTTGAGGCCAAAAGCCATGGCTTCTCCTTCTCATCACCTGCAAGACGATGGGATGCATGGGGATTGGCTCAGGGAAGGGCTGTGACTGCATATATGGCTCTCCCTGACATTTTCCCTCACTTACATCCCCTTTCTTTTCTCCTAAGAGTCTCACAGCCCCTTCCTGCCTGAATGTTGTTAGGCCGTGAGCAAGCAGAGACACAGAGTTCATTGCCAGGGTCTCCTCTCGCCCGCATTTGAGGCCTTGACGCTGACGCACGCAGGAGTGTCCCCGGACCTGGCCTCCAGCACACCAGGTTGGCGTGTGTGTTGCCAGATTACCTGCTGTTTCTTCAGACAAGTGAACATGTTTTCATGTCTCATTGTGCTTTCCTTGATCTAATTTCTAACCTCCTACTCAACATCTCATTCGCCCGCCTTTCCCTGATTCTCTTCCAGGCCTATCCCGTCCCTGGCCTCTCTTCATGCATTGGCCGTTACTCTTGCTTGATCCTTCTCTGGCTCACTTTGGTTTCTGTTCCCCCTCTTCTTTTTCTTTCACTTTCCCCCACCCACCAGCCGTTTTTAACAGTGTCATCATGACTTTCAGTGTGGGAACATGGCACTCACTGTCTCCCACATCACACAACCACCTGGCTTTCATGGGACCGACATTCCTTCCTCGAACCACCAGGCAGGATGGAAGCTCGGCGGCTGCCAGACAGCAGACTGCGGCCCTCACAGTGAGTCCTGCTTCCCGCCCAGATCAGGAAGCCAGAGCAGGGGAGAAGATGGAGGCCCCCAAGCCGGGCCCCGGACTTCTCAGCTTCTGTTGGGCAGCGTGAGCGGGGTGTCACCCAAGACACCACTTAGAACGGCTTCGCTCTGTGAAAGCGTGAAACAAGGCGGGTTCTCTTAAAGGAATGGTATGGGCTGCGGGGAAGAGGTGGGGTAGCACATATGACTGAGACCAGGGAGGTTTCTAGTGCTGACATGACTTGGCCTCCTAATCCACAAAACTCAGCTGAAACAGCCAAGCCAATGAATAACAGGGTCCCAGTCATAAGCAGAAAACACTCTTCCCTTTTTCTTCCCTTAGCCTCACACATGCAAGCTTGTGCAATCTGTTCTTATGCAAAGGTCTGCAAAACTGTCCAAGTGGAAGACAGGTCTGGGGCTTCTCTGCAACCCCGTCCTTCCTGAAGTATCCGCATTCAGCTGGGACAGCCCCAACAGCCTGGACTGCCAGAGCGTGAGGGAAAGAGAGTGTCAAGGCTGATGGGAATGAAGGGCCTTCTAGGACTCTGTCTCAGAGATTGAGAAGTGGTCTTCTTATTTCAAACGTGCAAACCAGATTTGGTCAAATACTATCCCTGTGAAGCAGTTGCCCCTTGAAGCCTTGAACCAGGGTGGAAACACAGCTCCTGTCTGAGAAAGGATAGGTTTCTTTCTTACCCTTTCTGCCGACCATTCTATTTCCTGCTGGTGTGCTGCACTGACCCTCTGCTGGCAGCGTGGGGTGGGGGGGGGAGGGGGCGGCAGCAGCAGCCAGCCGCCAAGCGGCAACGGGGTGAAAGTGACACGAACCGCCTTAGCTCTTCAGGCTGGCGGCCCGGCGCGACCTCCCCTCTCTGGCTTGCTGCTGCCACCGGCCCGGTGAGCCGAGCTGAGCCGGCTGGTGGGGGGAAGGAGTAAGCCTCGTCTCCCGGTACCTTCTCAAGCACCGGGAGGGAAAAATGCAGACCCAATCCTGGTGCTCTATCTTTTTCTTCAGGTGCAAGTGGTTAAAGCCCACCCACGGGGGCAGCTCAACTGTGACACAGGTGGGGAAGCAAATACAGCTCAAGACAGGCATTTGTAGGCAGAGGACCGCCCACATTACCTAGTATAGTGATGAGAGTGCATTGAATATCTGCGGACTCTTTCCACGTTTAAATATGGCCTGACCAAGGTAAAGGGAAAATACAAAAGGAAACTTGCCAAATAGGATCAAGGGATGCCATTTTTAGGAACTCTATTTTTAAAGAATTGTCTCTATAGAACCTTAGCTTCAGTTGGTCTCAGCCAAAGTGTGCCCAGGCCCTATTTCTGACTGTCTTATTTTAGAACTAAATGTGTTACCAATGTATATACCAAGATACCAAGTATCTTGGATATCTTTTTCAATTGATTTTGATAATTCACAGAGCAAAACTCCCGAAACCCCCTCCTCAGGACCTGTGGGGTACCAGGAAGAAAATATTTTAACTTCTATTTATATCTATGTTTTAATCTAAAAATGAAGAAAGAAATTAAGCTTTACTATTATTAATAAATATGACTAATATTTACTAATCCACAAGTATATATGTCTACAAAATTTACAAATAAATATAAATTTTTATTAGGGCACAGTTTCTAACTTTTTTTTATTGGATTGGATTATCAAAAATGTTTGGTGGGACTTCTCTTTCTGACCAATATGAAATAATAGGGGCCAAATTTACCCTCTGGTCTGAAAAAAAGACCCATAAAAACACAGAATATATGAAACAACACTTTTTAAGACACTACACACCAGGCAATGAAGAGATCCCGGAGATACAGAGAACTAGTGAGGTGAACCCTCCAATTGCCTCAGCCTACAACACTGAGTTCACATTGTTTAATAAATAGTTATATAGATATATATAGTTATAGTTATAGTTATATATGTTTACAAACATAAAGTTTGGTGACTTTTTTACTATACTATAAACTCCTTGAAGACAGGGAATTTATCTTATTCACAGCATACCCCCAAAACCTAGCACAGAAGTTGTTACATAATAGTTGCTGAATGAACATGTGTGATTGAATCACTGAAGGTCCTCAGGGAAGCCCTAGAATGGTTAGATCATAGATGATGGGATGTTAGGGCCCAAATGCACCTTAGAGCTGCTCTAGTCCACTTTCTTCATTATGTAGATGAGGAAATTGAAGCCCAAAGCAACTCCACGACTTCCCCGAAGTCACTCAACCCCTTAGTAGTGGAGTTACTGGGAATATTCTTTCCTATAAACAAACCCTTGAGTTAATTACGCAAGTCGGTAAACCAGGGCCCCAAGCTGCAGAAGGACCTTCTGTTAAAAGGTGAATTCCTGCTACTCATGGGGCAGGGGAATAATGGAGTTTTAGATGTTAAAGGTAGTATGTTCAGAAACAGAAACAGACACTGAAAATTATTATAGACAGAGCCACTTGGAATTGAAGACTTGGCCAGACACTGCTCAATTCTAGAACAATACTGAAAGAAATTCCCAGGTTGGGCAGAGAGGCCAGAGGAGGATCCTTTCTGACACAAGCTCTGGCTGTCATGAGAGATTCCTTGAGAATCTATAGGAGACCGTGGATCAAGATAGGCCTAACCTGGAAACCACTGGAGATTCTGGACAGGATCCAAACCAATCAGTACTTCCCAGGATGGTTTTGTAGGCCATGGGTCTATCCTAGAGTGAGGGACAGGTGGGCCCACAAAGAGCATCCCATAGATGGGGACAGGACCCCGCTGCCTGACTACTTGGCCTGACTATGCTCTGAGAGAAGACCAGAACTTAGAACATGCTCGTCACTCCATGGAGCACCTTCAGGCCACAAGATGTGTTCTGTCACAGAAGGATCTTTCTGCTCAGGACTGAAGGAGTCCCTGACACCGAGTGCCTTCCAGGTAGGAGCAGAGAGCCATGGGTTGGTGCTGACGGTTCTCTGAGCTTTGGTGCTTTGTCAGGCAGTCTCAGTGACAATCACGTCTCTGTCAAGTGTTGTCCTGGGTTTTTCTGGAAAGTCGCAGCCTTCATCAGACCCTTTAACTTTGGATTTCTCCTCAGTTCCAATCAATGTCTCCTCCTCAAAGTCCTTGAAAAGGCAGCCCAGCTCTTTCTAAGGCCTTTGTTGGAGGCCAGAAAATGCTAGGACATGGTAATGGCTTCCTGATATTATCTTGGGAGTTCTAGGATTTGGTCTGGGCCTGGTGTAGGGATGGACTTCTGACTCCCCCTAGATTCCTCCCCTGATGTCCTGAGTGCATCTATGGGACACATGGGTTAGAAGCTAGTGCTTGGCTCTTGTGCCAAAGACTTTCTAGTAGCCTCACAGTTTGACAGTTTTCAACAGTGACATTTGGGCTTCACCTGACAACATGAATGACAGGGTTTGAAAGAGAGTGGTGATGTCAACATGACTTTGGGAGACTTCTTCACCCTGGAAACCCCAGAAGAGCTCCTCTAGAAAGGGGATTATTATATAGCTTAAAGGGAGCCTCCTAAACAAGAATTACTAGCTGGTTTACATCGGATTTGGAGGTGAATCTCCTTGGGCCCTGGGTGCCACTTGGGCCAGAGGAGGTCTCTGACCCACAGGTGGGCCATAACAGGCCAAGCTGCACCTGTGATGTGCTTCTCCTCAGCACTGAGTTGTTAACTCACTAGCAGAAGGCACAGTACAGAGTCCTGGAATGAGAAAAGACAGGTTCCCAAGAGCCAGGGATGGCAAGGTGTTTTCTGTGCACTAATTAAACTGAGCAGCCAGCTGGGTTGTTGTTCATTTTCATTTTATAGATCAGGAAACAAGGCATTGAAAAGTCCAGTAAGGCACCCACTGTCACAGGGTGAGTCAGCAGTAAACTGGGCCCAAGAAATCAAACTTTGTGCCTCCTGGGCCAGCATTGGTTTCTGCCTTGGGCTCCTTGGTCTCAGAAAATAACTCCCGATTTTTCCATAGCAAGAGTCCTTTGTGACACTCATTTCATGAGTCTTACCCTAATACCGCCTGTTCTCTGCAGGTTTTCTCAACAGCCAAAGGCCTTGCCTTCCTCAGGCTCCCTTCATACCACCCCTTGGCCATCTCATGGGCTGTCCAGCTCCAAAGGCCTCTTGTAGACTCATCCCAGTTGGACTCCCCACTTGCTCCAGCACATCCACCAAGGCCCCTAGGCCCTTGGCCTTGGCCATGCCAGCAACTTCCCCACACGCTAGGGCTCAGAATTAGGGCTCTGACTGGGGAGCCCCAGCACGTTTCCTTCCTTACTGCTTCTGCTGTCCACACTGGTCTCTCTGATTCAGCAGTGATGTCATCCACTCCTACACCCTCTTTCTCATGTTTGTTCTCTGCCTGGAAAGCTCTCCCCATCTCAGACCACCAGGGCTCTTCAGGAAGTCTAGGTACCTCCCAACTTTTCCAGAATTCCTGTTTCCTTTCTCTGTGATATCTTCCTATACTCGTTAAAGAACGATGGTGATCTCGGCAGCCACCATTCACCCAGAAAATGGATCAAAATTAATTTGTCCTCAACTCTTACTGAGGCCTCAAATTGCTATTTAAGGTGATGTGGTAGGCAGAATTCTAAAATGGACCCCAGATTTCCTGTTTGCCTCCCTTGTGGGTACCCCCAATGAATATGATGTATTTTACCCCATGATTAGGTTTTATGGCACAGTTGACCTTAAGAGAAGGAAATTTATCACAGTGGCTCTAACCTAATCATAGCAGGGACCTCAGTCCTATGACCGCAGGGAACTAGATTCTACCAACAAACAAGAAAGCGCTACAAGTGGACTCTTTTCCCGAGGCCTCCAGATAAGAATCCAGTAGTGCTAACACCTGGATTTCAGCCCTGTGTTATCCTGAGCAGAGGACCCAAGCATGCTGTGCCCGGCTTCTGGTTTGTAGGACTATGAACTAGTCAATGGGCATGGTTTTAAGTCAATAAGTTGGTGGTAGTTTGTTAAGCAGTAGCAGGAAACTAACATAGATGAACAGTCATTCAATCGTGTTATAGTTGTGGAATCTCCGTGTTCGTCCCAGCACCAGTCTTAGTGGAGGGGCCGCCATTACACTTGGGTTGACTGCCAGCCATTGGGGGCGGACTCCCAGCAGGAAGAGAGCCTGACCACCTGGTTTCCCTCTGAATATAAGTCAGCTGCCAGGGGCATCACTTGGTTCCCATCACTCTGCTGCGTGCTCTGAGGCAAGGATGAACTTGGCCTTCCTGCCCACAAGGGCTTCTAATCTAGTAATTAAATGAGCACATACTCGAACACAAAGGGAGGAGGAGACAAGGAGCAGGATGCCCTGAGATCAAGAGAGTGGAAATCATGTCCAATGAGCAAAATAACAGACTTCTTGGAAGAAAGGACATTTGTCCTGAGCCTTGAAGGTTGAGTGGGGTTTTGCCTGAAGGGCGGAAGTAGGAAATTAGAAGTGAATTCTTAGAAAAACCGTGTTGGACCTTTGATACATCAGGGGCAGTATAGTTAGGAAATAGCATTTGGGGTCTACAATGTGAAGGCTGTTGAATCATTGGGAGTAGTGCGTGAGTGTCATCTGATGACAAATGAGGGTAACAGAATCAAGGTGGACCGAGAGTGGAGGATGGATTAAAGGAGAGGCAGGTCAGAGATGGGGGTTACTTGTAGACCATGAGAACAGAATAGGCGAAAATTAACCAGAGCCTGTATCACGGCTCTGGGGGTGGGACAGAAGGAAGAAGAACTAACAGCTGCTCCCCAGCAGAACTTCCACTGACCAAGCCACAGAATGAACACAGCACCCATCGCGCGTCCACCCGTCGGTCCTGCCTGCCTCCATTCGTCCCAATGTTTTAGCTGTGTTATCTGTCTGCTCCAGCCAATAGTCTGTATGAGGTGCTGCCCAAAGACGTGAAGCGTCACTGCATTCAAAGAGACGAGAATGGCTGCAGTACCAGGGTTGAAGGGCGAATCCTATAAGAGAAGCGTGGCCGATGAGCCACAGGTCAGGAGGGAGAAAGATGGCACCCAGTGGCAGCCACCATCTTTGGGAAAGAATGACATGGAGTCATTGTTTTGCTTATAGGTGGAATATTCAAAAGCAGAGGGGGCTGCGCATTTCTCCTCTAGACTACCAACAAAACTTGATCTCATCCCAGTGCGCGCGCGCGCACACACACACACACACACACACACACACACACACTCGCAGGGAGCCTGGTGACTCACGCCTGTATTGCCCAATGACAAACAGCAACAGCTATTCCTGCGAAGGCTTCGTTGGGTTGGTCTAGAAGACAAATTGGTAGCCATAAAGTGGTCCTTTGAGCCCTTCCTAGACACTGGTTTCCTTCGCCTCCCTCCCCGACTGCCCAGGCTGTGGTTGTTACCGTGACTTCATAGAGGAAGAGGCGTACAACGTCGTTTCTGTTCACCCACCACCAGACCCAGTCAAGGGCAGACCAGGCCAGCAGGGCCCTTCCTCCTTCCCCCCTCGGTTCTGGGTAAGCACACATCTTCCACCCCTACTTTAAAGGCAGACAATTTGTTTTTATCATTTGCCAACACAGCTGAGGATGATTATTAATTAATCAAAAACACTGACTTTTAACTTCCCACGCTCTCTCCAGAGATGCCCCAGTGACAGCCTCCATCTGGACTTCAGAGCTGTTTAGATAGAAGTGGGCACCATGCAGCAAAGACTTGTTTTTTTTTTTTTTTTTTCTGGTTTATTCTTTTCAAAACACAACTCTAGCTTAATCCCATTTAGCCAGTAAACTTGATTTTAAGGTGGTCTCATTTTGTGGGGTTTCTGTTGGTCTTTATACACAGCTCCCTTTGAAACCAGAAATGCTGTGTCAGGACTGCACAAGAAGGGAAAGAAGTTGAGCGCACATTTTCTGTTCATCAAAAGCTCAGTCTAAAGCATCCCAGCCGCGTGTTCCCATGAATAATGAAACACCGTTGTCTTCCTCGGCTTGTGGTCCTGTGTTCCGCTATCACCTGCCACATGCGGGGTCTCAGCCCCAAATACCTAACCGTTCCTCGGAGCGAGTTTGAAACGTTACATTCGGAATATAACAACAAAGGATTATGTGATTCAGTTGACTGAGGTTTAAGTAACTGAGTCCTTCCCCTCCCAACCCCCTCACCCCCCGCCCCACTCTAAAATGGCGCTGTGGGGCAGCCATCATCCCCTCTGTACTTCAGCTCTGTGGCTATACAGTGGTTTTCAGTGAAAAAAGAAAGGGGAGGCAGCTGATAGCTTGCCTCAAATTACACATCAAAGCCGAATGGCTACCTCTAAAGTGAGATGGGGGTGCAGTGCGGGCTTTACCACTTGGCAGAGGCTAGAATCCAAACTCCAGGGCCTTGAGGGGCTGCACAGACTGATAGAAGGTTCTAAGCAAGACCAAATTTAGGAGGAAAGCCTGCTTCTCTTTCATTTAGCGAGGGCCCCATCTTCAGAATCTCAAATACCTGGAAGGAGCCTGTTGTCCCGTAAATGCCGTGTCCCAAAGTTGGGGAAAGCGTTTCATGAGCCCTGGAGCGAGGCTCCCAGGCAAGATTGCACTCCGGGTTCCTGTCACTTCTGTTCCCCGCCTTCAGTGATGGATGTTCCTAAAGCCTCCCAGCTTCCTTAAGACGGATCCTGGGAGCTGCCCGCTAGGGCTCAGACCGTCTGGGCTTTTGTTTCTTCTCTTGGCCCTCCTGCCACCTGTCTTGTTGCCCTTGTCATTGTTCGTTAGCATCTCCACTGGAGGCGCGCGAGGGAAATAAAAGGAGATGAAAAGTCAGCTAGTCACAGTCCGTTTGCTCCTGTCCACAGCTCTGGTAAAAGGCAGAAGAGGAAGCTATTGGTCAAGATAAGAGCTTAGATAAGGTTTGGGAATTATCTGTAAAATTCATTTATTCATGGTTACCCTCCAGTCACCTGAGGATAATGGGGAGACGGGGCTCTTTATCATGCATTTTTTTTTTTTTTTGAAGGTAAGAGCAAAATTCTTCAGTCATTTCTAAGAGCTGGCCAAAATAACTTGATTAGATAAAACCAGTAGAGCTACTTTATACCTTGGTGGCATAAAACTAGCATAGCAACTAACTATCTACTCCATTCTTTAACTCTTTGAAGCCAACTGCCTCTGGACATGGAGAATTTCCGATCGTTAGCGAGTCAGGGAAAGAATTTAACTCATTCTCAGGTTAATAGGGGTCCTCAGAGGGCTCTGGAAGAAGCAAATTGAATAGATAAGTTAGGGTCTTTGATTACAAGTAATAGGAAACAACTGAAACTAATTTAAGTCAGAAAGGTCAATTGATTATATGGAGATTCAGCAGGGAGATCTCAGGGGACCCAATGGCCAGGCCTCCTCAAAGGGCTGGGGCTGAAGTCTGGAAGGTTTTAGGACTCTTGGTCCACCCCTCCACCTTAAAAAAACAAAAACGAAATCTATCCATCCTTTTCCGTCCTCTCATTTATCCTGTAGCCCTCCCTCCTGTCTGCCTTTCCCGTCCACACACAGGGTAAGGAAAACATAGTCGACTCAGGCGTCCCAATTTCAACTCTCACCACTGGGCCAACCACAAAGAAACAGAGATCACTTTCTTTTGGTACTAATTTAAAATTCTCAAGAGAGAGCATCAGATTCGCCCCACTAGAGTTAAATGTCCTCACGTGGCCCAGTCAGCTCTGCTGGGAAGCCGAGGTGATGAATATAAATATGTCTGCTGGATCAGGGAGATCCTCAGTGCTCAGGGAAAGGATGTGGGCGATGGAGTTTTTAAGTATTTATCTCAGTATTTATTAATCCCATGAAAGAAAAGGGATGGGCTACCTGTCCCGCTCATGCTCCCAATCTGGAGACATAATCTGCACATGAAGAAGACAGACAATTAAACTCATTTAGTGCCAATTACTGTGAGGATAAAAAGCTGATTAGAATGAACTCTTAGGAAACAACCAAGTGGCCCATCTTCAGTAGAATAAATACATTAAGAAAGTGCACAAATGGGACCCACAACACAGCAGTGAAAATTAATGAGCTACAGCTACATATTTCGGTATGGAGGCATCTCAAAAGTATAATGATGCATGAAAAAGGCAAGTCACAGAAAAATAGATACCAGATGATTCTACTTGTGTGAGGTTCAAAAACATGCAAAATCAGACAACATATTATGTAGAGTTACAGATGGAGATGGTATATTATACAGAAGAGCAAGAGGATGAGAGACCAAACTCAGGCAGCAGTTACCTGTGAGGGGGAGAAAAAGAATGAGCTTGGGAAGAGGGTGATGGAGGGCTTAGCAAGGGCCGGTCACATTCTGGTTCTTCAGCTGGATGGGGATGGCATTCATTTTATTATTATTTAATCTACAGTTATTTCCCTTTTTTGTTTATGTGACATATTTTGGAATTTACAAAAATATAAGCCGTTGAGCAAGAGTTCTAAGGAAGCCATTTCCCGGTCTTGGGTGATGGCCAACGGTATTGTGCTCACGTGGTCCGGGAAGGATAGTGAGTAATACTGTTTGTCAAACGATTTTCTGGTTTCTGTCCATGTGACAGCCACCCTGACAAGGGAAGTGTCTGGGGCGGCCTGTCAGCACCGCTGGCTGGGAAAGCCTGAGGTCCCGCCATACTTTTCGCAGGTCCTTAGGCCTGATGGCAAGCTGCAACAATTATTCATCTTTGCTCCCAGCCCAGATATCCTAACTATCTCCATCCGAGGGAGCTACCTAACTGCTGAGCATTGCCCTCAGAACACAGTGCAAACTGACAGCTTCTCAAAAGGCTAGAGGGAAACTGCCATATGGCCCAGCAGTTCAGCTCTTCCAGAACCGGAAACAGGGACTTGGACACTTGCACACCAATGCTCATCGCAGGATGACTCACAATAGTCAAAAGGTGGACATGACCCAAGGGTCCCTCCACACATGGATGGAGAAACAGATATGGTATGTCCATACAAGGGAATATTACCCAGCCACGAAAAAGGAATGAAGTTCTGACCCAAGCTACATGTAGAACACTGAAAACATTATACTTAGTGAAACAAGCCAGACACAGAAGGGGAAATATTATAGGATTCCACTTATGTAAGATACCTAGAATAAACAATTTCATAGAAATAGGAAGTAGAATGGTGGTTACCAAAGGCTGAGAGGAGGGGGAACAGGAGGTTATTGTTTAATGGGTACAGTTTATGTTGGGAATGATGAAGTAAGTTTTGGGTATAGATAGCTGTTGATGGTTACACAACACTACAAATATATTTAATACCACTGAACTGTATATTTGCAAATGGTTAAAATGATAAATTTATATTATATATATCTTACCATAAATAGAAGGAAACACAAATGCAGAGCACTAGGGAGGACATACTATCTGGAGGAAAATGATGCTGGGGAGAGGTAGAAAAGTGCACAGCATCCTTTTTCCTTTTTGAGATTTCTTTCTAAATGATCTTTGCTAGTTCCCTGCAGAGTATCTAAACATCAATTTCTTTCCAGTCCAGTCCAGTCTAGGACCGTCATTTCTAGCCATAGTTTCCACACGACAGAGTAAGAACGTAGCATGCCTCGGGGAGTGCGATGTCATGCGGTCCCATCTTTGCTGGAAACGAGAGCACGAACGCAGGACTCAGCCAGCCCCGGCCTTTCACCTGCCTGGCTGTTAGACGTGGGCCAGGGGGTGGGGTAAGAGGCCCTAACGGGGGATCCTCCTTCAGCGATGTGGCGAGTCTCCATAACTCTGTGTTCCCGACTAGTGAAGGCTGCATTTGGTAGCCGATGCTCAGCGCTCCAGAGGATGAGAAGGAGGAGGAAAAATGTGTGTGTGGTCAGGTCCGGCTTCTATTTTCTCTTAGTTTGCTGAGACCAAGCAGTTGCCTCTGACCTGGAGAACGTCCTGCTTTTTTAAAAAAGAGGCAAAGATCGCCCCCAGATCCACAGAATGGTGACTGGGGAGCTTAGGCACTGGGCTGGAAGTAACAATGTACAGCCGGGCTGGGCCTACACCACAAAGGGACC
Source organism: Nasua narica (assembly GCA_028533885.1). Taxonomy (NCBI): domain Eukaryota; kingdom Metazoa; phylum Chordata; class Mammalia; order Carnivora; family Procyonidae; genus Nasua; species Nasua narica. The sequence goes on from CM052802.1 coordinate 48,549,042, forward strand.
CCTTGAGAGAGACAGGACACGGAGGCAGTCACGCCTTTCCTAGGGGCCACAGCCACATGACGACCTTTGAGCGCCTGGGGCATTGTTGCCTCTGTGGTCCCCTCCCACCGTAATAGTATCGATATAAAAAATTATTTGTAATATAACTTCAATACTTCAACCTTTGTATCTCTTTTAGGGAAAATGTAATTGACCTTTTTTTTTTTGGTACATACCCCTGAGAAGTCCAATCCTGTGGCCCAGTCCAGCCCTATCCCCACGCTGCCCGGACTGGGGACCGATAGAGACCCGGATGCTGAGGCCTGTGGCATGCACATGCTGGCTTCGCTCCCGGGG
>CM052802.1:48549477-48682224 GCA_028533885.1 Nasua narica
ATGGGCTTGAAATTTTTCTTTTTTCTTTCTTTCTTTTTTTTCCCCCGATTCAAACAGCTTCCTAGGCTCTGGCAAGGATCTCTGTGCTAGCACTGGGCCTACTGCGCGTAACCTGGGAGGGACTGGGACAAATCATCTTCTATTTGTTCCTCTGGGGCTTGTTCTCCCGGAGGAGGAAGGGATGTTCAGGTCACCCTGTGCCATCCCCCATGCAGGCAGGAATCCCACCGAGGCAGCCTGGAGATGGGATCACGAAGCCTCCGCCTCCAGGCATGGGATCCAAGCAGCCTCTCTATGAATAAGCAAGTTTTGGCTACTGAACTCCCATAAAAACCTGCATCCCTGTAATATTTCAAGAACTACTCCAATTTCTCTCCAACTGGACCAACACAGAACAAATTTTAGGTCTAGTTTTAAATCTTTGAAGACAATCCCTTTGTGTCACTGCTATCCCTCAGCTCAAGTTCTTTGCCCCAGATTAAGTACCCATGGTCTTGTGTGGAGGATCTGTACTCCCTCTTCTGCCAGGTGCCCTCCCCTGGACAAGGGCCAGTGGCCCTGGATGGGGTCCGATCTGACCACACTTGTTCCCTCTGCTGCAACCACATCACCCTTCGGCCAGGATCACTTATTAGGAGATGGATCCCACAGCTGCCACGCACTAACCCATGATGGGTTAAGCCCCTTAGTTCTCTGTCCTCTCCCCCGCTCCACAAGGAGTTAAGGCAGTCTCTCCCAATCTTTACCTGAGCCACTCAAGATCTTGTCAGCTCGGAGACATAGTGTGTTCTCTTTGACTCAGCTCCCGGTGCTCGGTCAAGAATTTTATTCCGTAATGTCATTTCCATGCTTGGCTAGCCACAGCTTTGGCAGGCATGCTTTTTGGCAGGCATGCTTTTTTTTTTTTTTTCCTTTATCCTGATGTGACAGGGACCAAAAATTCTATTTTCAAATTTGCCAGCAGTTTTTCCTCATTACCAAAAGTTGAATTTTTTCCTTGTTACCCAAAGTTGGACCCTGACATGGTTGAGACCAAAAAATTTCCATTTTGGATTGGTGAGTGATTTTTGCACTAAGGAAATTAGCCCTTGGACTTAATTTGTCCTTTTGTCTAGAAGGAATGCTTTTTTTTTTTTTTTTAAGATTTATTTATTTATTTGAGAGAAAGCACACACAAGCAGGGGTTGGGTCAGAGGGAGAGGCAGAGAGAATCCTCAAGCAGACTCCCCACTGAGTAGGGAGCCTGATGCGGGGCCTGATCCCTGGACCCCGAGATCATGACATGGGTCAAAATCAAGACTTGGTGGCCAAACCAAGTGAGCCACCAGATGCCCCAGGAAGGAACTCTTATTATTTTATTTTATTTTATTATTATTTTATTTTATTTTATTTTCATCTTCACCTTGAAGTTTCATTTAATTTTATTTTTATTTTAGTTTAGTTTTCCAGTATTCCAAGATTCATTGTTTATGCACCACACCCAGTGCTCCATGCAATACATGCCTTTCTCAATACCCACCACCAGGCTCGCCCAACCCCCCCCTTTCCCCTCCAAAACCCTCAGAATGAGGGTTTTCTTTTTTAAAGATTTATTTTAGAGAGAGAGCTCAAACACAAGCAGGGGGAAGGGCAGAGGAAGAGAGAAAGAATCTCAGACTCCACACTAAGCAAGGAGCCATACTTGGGGCTCAGTCTCATGAGCCTGAGATCGTGACCTGAGCTGAAATCGAGAATCAGATGCTTAACTGACTGAGCCCCCCAGGTGCCCTGAGGGTTTTCTTATCCTTTTTCTCTTTCTCCTTCTTCTTCCTCTTCTTCTTCTCCCTCTTCTTCCCCTTCTCCTCCTTCTCCTCCTCCTCCTTCCTCTTCTTTAAGATTTTATTTATTTTTGACAGAGAGAGTGAGAGAGAGAGCTCGCACAAAGGCAGGGGAAGAGGGAGAAGCAGACTCCCTGCTGATGCTGAACCAATTGAGCTCCCCAGGTGCTCTCAGGGTTTTCTTTTTTAAAAAGACATCAGGTATAAAGCTACCTGTTACGGGACAACCATCCAGGAGAGACGGTCTCTCCTGGCCACGTGGACCAGTGCTTAAAAGATACGGGTGATGAGGAAGGTCAGTGGTCTGTAGGGCAGATCGTTATCTACTTAAAGTTTCCTTTTCTGCTCTGTAATTCCTTTATGTTAGGTCTGAGTCCTCAGCTGGGTCCATGGGGGAGACAGAGGCAACAGGTGCTGGCCTGGGTGGGGGGGAGCAGAGTGAGAGACAACAAAGCAAGCAGGATGGAGCTGGAGAACAAGGTCGTATTCCCACCGAGCCCCTGGAGTGCAAAAGGGGCCTGGGAGCCGTGATGGGTTACTCGGGAAAGTGTGACTAAAGGGCTCAGGACCCCGAGGGGACACATGCTGACGATGAGCAGCAGGCGGGGGCTGAGGAGCTCAGCCACAAGAGAACAGAGTTCAGAAGCCATCAGTTTAACATCTAACGTTTCGTAGGATTATTTGAGCAACGTACTGTGGGTGTGGATTCACACCTGGCTTATTCCAACAGCCCAGCGCTCCTCTAGCCACAGCACGATTGCCCTACCCACTACGTCTTTCTTTTCTTTTTTTTTTTAAAGATTTTATTTATTTATTTGACAGAGAGATATCACAGGTAGGCAGAAGGGCAGGCAGAGAGAGAGAGAGACAGGGAAGCAGGCTCCCTGCTGAGCAGAGAGCCTGTTGCGGGGCTCGATCCCAGGACCCCAAGATCATGACCTGAGCCAAAGGCAGAAGCTTTAACCCACTGAGCCACTTGGGTGCCCCACATCTTTATTTTCTGTAGGTTCTTTGGGGTTCTCTTAAATTACAAAAACAATCTATGCTCCTCACGAAAAGCTAAATGAGGCAGATGTGTATTGGAAACATTTTGTCAAGTGTTATGTCAAAATCAAGAGGCACCAAGCCCGTGGCATTTGCCAGTGGTCTTAGACAAGGAGGCACCTGTTGGCTTTCCGTGCTACCTGCCTCCTCGTCTGCCCTCTCGTCCGCCTCTCCCGGGTCAAGCGTGTGGTCCTGAGCTCCGCGACCAGCAGCACCCAGAGGAGCTGGAGACACTCGGATGAGTAAGAGAATCACATTTGCTTTCAAGTTCCTCAAGGCAGCGTTGTCACTTAGCAATAGTATTTGAGGGCCAAGCAGGATTTTATGAGGGGCATGGACATAGCACTTAGGAGAATATTTTATGAATGTACGTGGTAAAATGTTGCCTTTTAAATTTCTGCATGTTAGGTAGGAGAGGTCTGTTTCTTTCACCTGCCTGACTTCCTTTTCCTCTTGCTCTGTAAGCAGCACCCCAGTTTTCTTTCGGGGAGCCATTCCTCCCCCATACTTTACCCCAGTGGTTTGTGAAGGACTACCCCCCATCTCCTGGCTCCAAGAGCAAGCATGTAGCCCAGGCCTAGATGACATGAGTGACATAGCCACCTGTCACAGTGACCGCAGAGAGGGTCATGGGGTCCAGCCTGCCAGCCACGGTCAAGGCCGGGACTGGTGGCCTGCACTATCAGCAAAGAAGGGCTCCCCACCTGTAGGACTGCTCCATCGGGGGAAGTCAGCCTGAGCTCCAGCGGCTCCCTTTGCCCCCCAGCAGGACCAGGCCAGGCCAAGAGACGTAGTTTTCTAATGGGAGCCCGGCCAGACCCGAAGCTGCCCCTGCCATTCACTGCCTAAGCCAGTTTGAGTGCACTTTCTGTCACTGACGATGCAGAGGTGGGAATAAGGGCCTCCTTTTTGCAACTGCACAAAAAAAAAAAAAAAAAAAAAAAAAGATCTTCCTGGAAAAAAGAACCGGCTGGGTAGTTTTGTGTATTCTATATTAAACTGAGCAACTAGATATATGAACATGAGTGAGAGATCAAAGGAGGCTGTTCAGAATAAGCAGACAAGCCGTATTTGAGGGTTTTAAGTGGATGCAAGGTTCATAATACTGAAGCAGCCATTGGGTGAGGCAAGCGCAGGGAACAGGGATTCCCATGTTGCATCTCGATCGTGAGGAAAACATCTCCATTGTTCAGTGTAGAGCAAGTGAAAGCAGTCGACTAGCTCTGTCAACTCCTTAAACCAACTACACAGTGAAGGTGGCAAAGAGGGGGAGTAGAGCAGGCTGGGGACCTTTACACTCAACTGTGGCCATCAGGGCCACTGCCTTTCCTCACCCAGAGCGGACACAGCTTGCCCGCTCCCGTCCAGCTCCGAGGGTGTGCACGAACAGCAGGGGATTGGCTTCATCTGGGCAGGAAGGCCAAGGCCACACTTCCCCTGTGTTTCTGTGCCCTAAGCTCTTCTCCAGGAGCCTTTTTTGGGGTACAAGTTTGATATTGTCTTGAACTCTTTGTTGACAGGCGGGTGAGATCCATGCATCAGACCAGGAGATAGGAAAGCCCAAATTTTAATTTCAGGTATGATACCAAGTCTCTGTGTGGCCTCAAAAAAGCCCCTTAACCTCCTGGCCTCAGTTTCCCTGTCTGCAAAATAAGACTCACAACCCAAACTTAGATGCCTCGCTGGACGGCTGTGCACATTAATTATTGTTTGTAGTCCGAGTGGAATGGAGCTGTGTTAATTATTATTATCATTTCTGGGTCTTCCAGCCAAGTTTAAGCCAAGCCCTCGGCTTCCTTTTAGTTCCTGAGATCTGACAAGGAACAGCCCCAGGGCCCCAGGAGGGCCATAAATCAGGGCTAGTCAGTAGATTATGCATATCTCACTGCGAGGGACTGGCCCCAGAAGGCCCTGCCAGCCACGGGCCTTGGGTTCTGGGGTTCCTGGGGAGCCAGAGGCCCACAGGCTTTTATTTAAGAGCCTCACTTTCACAGAGCAAGGGTGTGAAGCTGCTGCCACACTCCTGTCCCTTGTCTCTTTGTGTCCCTACCATTTAATTTACTAAGAAGTCTGAAGATCAATAAGTGGAGCTCACCCTGTCATTAGACAAGGCCCTAAATTGCAAGTTATAGGTGGAGAAGCTTCGGGAGTATTGTGATCACTCATGAAGAAAGATGACTAATCGCTTTCTTCTGGTCACTTATTTGGCTTACGACTTTGGTTTCTACTCTCTAAGTACAACAGTTATCAGATTTCCATGTAAGCAGGTGGCTGGCAGTCGGCACTCCCGCTTCACCGAATACACTTGTGGGTTCTGCCACGTCCCCCCAAGTCCACATGGCTTAGTTGCATTTTCTCTCACCGTCATTTGAGGTCTAGGAGACGGGTGGAGGGGAGAAAGCTCACCTTCGCCCCTGCATATCCAGAGCAAATGGGATAAACCCTTCCAGCAGGTCTGGATCTTGGCCCAGCGCAGAATCCCGGAATTTAGAAAATCAAACCCCCAAATCCACCAACGTCCTGAGGAGCAGGGGGCATCCCTGACCTCTGGAAGGTTTGAAGCCCACCGTCCAGGGCCCAGGTGTGACCTACTTCTGTATCAGCTCCCTTGACAGGGGCAGGAGCCCTCTGATTTTGGGGGATCCTGAGCCCCCTGTGGGGTCCCGTCCTTCCCCGCCAGGGGCCGCAGCCAGAGGTTCAAGGGCTGGTCACGTCCCTGCCTCTGTGTTTGACCTTCTTATCAAGGAGCCTATAGCCACATCCACTTGCCCTCATTCGTCCTGTCTCCTTCCCGATGTCGCCCTTGATGGGCAGGCCCCTCCTCCACCTCCACTCGTCACCCCACGTGCCCGGGACCTCACTTTCCCCAGCTCGGCCGTCCCCCCCCAACCGCCCCCCAGGGCAGACTGGCAGGTCCCGGCTCTTTTGTCTGCTCAGCGCGGCAGCAGACGGCGGTGGGGGGGGGGGGGGGCAGCGAGGGCTGGTCAACTAATTAATGATTGTAAAGCACTTTGAAAACATAAAGAACGAGATAAATGCCAAGTATTATTGTTATTAATGATGAGGAGGCTGTTTAGTCATCCTTTGCCGTGAACTCAGCTCGCTGCCCCCACTGTGGCCGCAGGCTGATCTGTGAACTAGGATGAGAAGTCTCCTCCTCCCTGCAGGCGCTGTTTCACACTGAGTCAGTGACCAAGGTGAAGGGCAGGGGCCAGGAAACCTCTCCTCATCTCCCACCTGCTCTCGAAGCACTGCCTGCTTTGCGGCTGTCATGTTAGCATTTACCGAAAGCCGGGCTCTGAAACTGCCTCTCTGTTTCCCAGTCACCTGTTTAGTAAGTTCGCTGATGTTTGAGTTCTTGATTGTGGTGATTAGACTGTCCCTATCTGAGCGCAGGATGGAGCCCAGAGTGGAGCCCCACTTTCCATTTAGCGGACGGCCTCGCTCACACACCTGATCGTATCTCTTTCACATGTTTTTAGGGCTGTGTTTTTTCCCCCCTAAATGCTCGTGTGCACATTTACTGATGTGATAGAGTAATTCTGTTGGCTGGGGAAGGCAGACGTTCTCATCCCCGTTTTACAGACAGGACTCCTGAGGCTCAGGGATGTCAGAGGCCTTGCATGAGGCCCCGGGGTGTCTAGAATCCGGGAAGGGGCTCGAGCTCACCCCAGCTCTGCAGAGCCCGGGGCTGAGTGGTGCCCTCTGACACCTGAGGCGACTGTGACAGACTCAGACACCTGACAGGGTGTGCCAGGAAAGGCAAAGAGGCTCCACAGCATTCACGAGAAGCAAACGCTCTCAGGAGCCCCTGGTTCCCGTACAGCGGTCCCACCGGAAGGCCCAGGCCCTGGCTAACATCGAGAAGTTCTCCAGGCCCTGTCCGAGCATGGGGATCCTAGAATCTGGCATTCTGTAGAATGTGAAGACCAGGAAGACCACAGAATCCATCCCCTGCGTCGCACACATGACGCAGCTGCTGCCCAGAGAAGTCCAGTTCCTCGTGCAGGACGGCCGGCAGAGCCAGTCAGGAAGAGAGGCTTGAGGCCTGCCTTCCTTGGAAGCCGCGCCCCACCCAGCACCGGTTCTCGCTTGCTGGGCGGTGATGCTGCGGGGCACTCCACGTTCTTTGTCCTTGTCCGTATTTTCCAACATTTCCTTTTGAAATAAATGATGAGTCATCAGAGAACAAGAGATGGGTCATAGGTGAATAAATGCGAGCATGCACCCAAGTGTGGAGGCCTGCCTTTTTCTTCCCCAACCATAGTTCTTCCCTGCTTTGACAGATCCTCCCTCAACCGAGGCTCGTTTGAGAGTCCCTACATTGCTGGTGGTCTTGGCCCTTCCAGCTGCAGTCACAGAACACCACAGGGTGGATGGCTTCTACCCAACAGAAAGAACACAGTTCTGGAAACTGGAAGGCCGAGATCAGGGTGCCACATGGTCGGGTGAGGGCCCTCTTCCAATTCACAGACTTGCCATACCCTCTCGTGGCAGGGGAGGGGGCAAGATAGCCCTGGGGGGTTGGGGGACGTTTTTTCTGAGAGCATTAGTCCCGTTAATGCTAAACCCATACTCATGAGCTAAGCACCCACCCCCCCAGGACTGTTCTAACGGCAGCACATTGAGCATTAGGGTTTCCACATGTGAATTTTGGGGGTGCGCAAACACTCAAACTGTCACACCGGTTATCTTCTCCCATTTGAGTTCCTAAAAAGCAGGCGTTTCAAGAAATGCTCAGCTCGGCTCCAGCTCTAAGCCATGAAAGATAGGGCTGTGGCGTCTGGTGGGGGGAGGGGTGGTTGATCTGAATGACAGCCCTGGGGAAGCAGCCTCTCCCTGCAGGGGCCCCACTGCTGTGATGATGGCCGCCTTAGAAATCATTTCAAGGGCTCTGCAATGACCATCCGCCCCAGCTACCACCACACGCGGTACATGCTTCTGACCAAGGTCTGTGGCCCAGCGCTGTGGCCGAAGGGGCTGTGGGATTTCTCTTTTTAAGTAGTGAGTTTATTATATAGCTAAGTTTTTTTTTTTTTTTTTAAAAATGCCGTTTCAAAATACATCAAAGTTCAAATGTGCAGCAAGAGTGCAGTCCTGGCCTGGATTGGAGCTCGAGCTCGAAAGCAGAGCAGCCCGGCGCCCAGCCTCCCTTGCCCCAAAGAGGCCACGGCTCTGTCTGCAGGGGTGGCTCGGGTAGGAGGGCACTGCCAGCAGATCTGATGCTCCTCACTTCTGAGCAGCTTTCTCCTGAAGAGTTCTGCAGAGTCTGGAGAGAGCGGAGGAGAATAGCCTCCTGGGGAGAAACACCGCAGACCAATGAGGCTGAGCAGGTCGGTGAGAGGCAGCAGCTGCACCGGTCAGGTGGAAAGTAAGGCAAGCACGTCCCAGAGAAACGAGCAGCCTCCGGCACGTTCTGGCACGAGCAAGGCATAATTCACATGGCTGGGGGATAAAACAGAAAATTAGCTTCCGAAAAGCTAGAACCATCCCTGATCACAGCCAATGCGCCCTCTTCTGTCTGCGGAGCCAGCAGGCACGGAGCACGTCCAGGGCGCCTGGCATGCTTACCTGCGGCCTCTCACTCAAACCTCGAAGCTCAGGTTCACAGAGGAGGAGACCGAGGCACCGATCGGCTAGGGCCTTGCCCCGGACAGAAGCCCGAGTGCAGGGCTGGGCTTCGAGTCAAGTCCTCCTGTCTCCACAACCCACGCTTTTCATCTTTTGGGTGTTTAGACACTGTAATCCCATCTAAATCTCTCTAATCCCGGCAGCCCTCTCAGTCTAAGGGCTGAGAGGAAGTGAAAATATTCTAGTCTCTCATCCTCCTGGAAGACGTTCCCCAGGGAGGTGAGGAAGGCCGGCAGGTGGAGTCACATGTCGGGGGCCCTGCCGCCAGGGCCGGTGATCTTGGGGGAAGAAGGAGGCACACCAAAGGGCTTCGCCGCTAGGAGGGCAGGATCCAGGTGGGGGTCGGCGTGTAACCCCCACATCCGGGACAGAGAAACCAGGCTTGCCCAGCCAGTCAAGAGATTCGTTTAGAACATTAACTGCACCTGAATCGCAAACCTCACTATGATTTCCCCCTCCACCCAATCCACTGATGGACCCTGCTTTGATCGGTCTCACTGTCCAAGAAGGAAGGCATAGGTGCTGGGAGGAAGGGGTTCCTGCAACGACAGCCACACGTCTGCAGGCTTCGGTGCAGGCCGTGGTATCCTTGCTCGGCTTCACCGGGCTGCGCACGTTCCATCAGCAGAAAATGCTGCCCAGCCTATGCTGAGAATTTTGGACTCTGGGCTGAAGATCGGTCCTCGTTCACATCTACTTCAGCAACATGGTAACACCCCTCTCCTCTGGAGCTTCTCTGGTGGCTTCCCGAGCTGGGAAGCCGAGAGCTGAAGAGAACCATGATCCTAGCACCATGCACCTGAGGAAGCCTTTCATCGGACCAGCTCAAAGCACCTGGGACACTCATTAGTCCCCACAACACCTGCCCTGGGAGGTAAGCGTGATGACCTCGTTTCTTATAGATCAGGGCACAGAGGCCCATGGTGCTTATAAAGGACTTTTTCTAGGTACTCCCCACCATGCCCCCCGCCGAAAGGCCGAGACGGGATCATGGGGCAGTTCCGCCACCAAAGTGGGACAGCAGCGGAGGAATGCCAGGCCCAGTGAGCGGGAGTCAGACCCTTGTCACCTGGCCCCCTTCCCCTCCCCATGACACGTGTTCCCCTGCACATACTAGCTGTGGCTTCGAGCTGGGAGAGGGGGTTTTAAGAAGAGTCTCAAAGATTCAAGAAACCAAAGGGGGGGAGGTTGTGTGGTGAGGAGTAGAAGAGAAAGAGAATGAAAAGCAATAAATAGCGCAGAAGGAGGTTAGAGGTTCTCTCTGACTTCCTGTAAGTACAATCCTACCAGCCACATGTGAGGGAAACCAAATGTCATGTAAAGCAGTGAAATTGTCACCCTCAGGAGGTGGGGCTCGTAGGCAAAAGGTCAGAATAATCCCTTCTGTAGCAAAGCAGAAGTCCCATTGCTATTTTTAGAAACTCCTAGAATTTGCCACTATTTTTAGAAGCTCCTAGAATTTGCCACCTCAACACGATATGAGAAGCGCCCAAAGAATTACAGTTCATCACCCTGCAGTGCAGCGTCCCACTTCTCCCCACCTGGGCTGCCAGGCTTCTGAGAAGTGTGTGGAGAACAGATGTTCGTCAAGGGAATCGCACCTTGAACACATGGGGGCTCCTAACGGGTGAGGGCTTGGGTAGAAAATCAAGGCAAACCGTCATCCCCCCACCTGTGCAGCTGCTGCCCAGCCTAGTGGTCAGGAGGGCAGGCTTCGGAGTCCCTCGGAGCCCAGCTCCAGTCTGGCCCCCTGGCCACCACCGCCGGGTCACCTGCGCAAGCCGCTTGACCTCCGTGAACTTCCATGTCCCCCTTTGTTAATCAGAGCTCGTCGTGCCCTCCCTCCTGAGGCAGTCATAAGGGTCACGTGTGGTAACACTAGTCCCTAATATCTTCAATGAACAGCAGCTATTATCACATGCTGAAGTTTGGCATATTGGTTTTTCTTTTCTTTTTTTTTTAAAGATTTTATTTATTAATTTGACAGAGAGATCACAAGTAGGCAGAGAGGCAGGCAGAGAGAGAGAGGGAAGCAGGCTTCCCGCTGAGCAGGGAGCCCGATATGGGGCTTGATCCCAGGACTCTGGGATCATGACCTGAGCTGAAGGCAGAGACTTTAACCCACTGAGCCACCCAGGTGCCCCGGTTTTTCTTTACTAAACGGAGATCTTGTCTGTGGGGCACCTGGGTGACTCAGTCGGTTAAGCATCTGACCCTTGATTTCAGCTCAGGTCATGATCTCAGGGTTGTGAGCTTGAGCCCCGTGTCAGGCTCCACACTGGGCGTGGAACCTGCTTAGGATTCTGTCTCTCTATGCCTCTGCCCCTCCCCCAGCTCATACCTCCCTCTCTCTCTCTCTCTCAAATAAATAAATAAATAAATAAATGGATCTTTAAATAAATACATAAACAAATAAATGGATATCTTTTCTAGATTACTGGAGTGATGACTAGAATGTTGTGTTTCCTTCAATTTCTAAAACATACCATTCCTGCAACCTGCTTTAGTGTGTCCTCTAAACCCAAGTTTATGAGACATGATTGATTTGCCTTGGCCTAGAAGGCTTCCCTCCCTTTTAAACAAATTTTCCTTGGGATAAGCTCAGACCGAGACGCCAGCTGCTGTGGTCTTGGGAGCCCACTCCCATGGTTTTTCAAGAGGGTCAGCATTATTTTTCTTTTAATAGAGAGTCTGAAGCAATGACTAGACTTTTTTAGTGCTCCATTAAGAATTTGATAAAAGTCATAGTTCTCTTCCTCTCAAAAAGTGCACATGCATAGTTAATTCTCTCTCTCTCTCTTTTTTTTTTTTTTTGTGGTAGTGATTAAGTTCTGTGAAGTGGCTGGGAGTGCTGAATTCGAGATGCTGAATTGTGGCCCCTATAGAAAATACAGAGTTAAGTTCCTGCAAGGCTCTGGTCATAACATTTTCATCAACTGGCCCACAAGGAACTGTTTTATGTGTGTTTCTACCTAGAAACACCCTTTTAGGAGTATATTGTTGATTCATTACCATTGAACCCCCAGCCAACAGCGCTAGAACTCCTGCTGGACTGAAACTCATCTGACGAACATTTTCTGTGTAGGGCATCCCAGCCTTCTCATGTAGGAACATGAGACAGCCTGCACTTCAGCACCATGCTTGGGGCCATCACTAACAAAAAGTACACGGAGGCAAATAACATGGAATTAAAGAGGCTGTGGAAAGTCCACTGTTTATAGTATGAGAGCTAAAACAAGAAGGCAGAGCGTTGCCTCATTCAGCCTTAGTGGGCAATGAGTGTATCACATGACTCCAAGTCTTTGTGGCTCTGCCCGAGTGTCTGCCCATGCCTGACTGCAGAATTGCCACGAGTATTGATTTTGGGGGTTAGAAATAAATTTTAGCAAGTAGACGAATTTGCAAATACCAAGTCTGCAAAAAATGAGGATTGACTGTATATAGTTTCTGGGCATTCAAAGCCCATGGAAGTCAATCCAATGGGCATTGGAGCAGAATGAATTGTTTTCTTTTTTGTAGCCCATACGGACTTGTCTAAACTAGGGACAAGTAAAATGTCCTTCTGTAAGGCATGGGCATTTCCGTTCTTCTCTTCCTTGACATTTTGTACCACTGGACTTTGTTCAAGGCCCAGCAGTTTAAAACCTAGGCATTTGGGGAAAATGAGCCTATTATTGTAAAAACTAAGAAATTTGGTATTTTCTTACATTTATCATTATTGGCCTTAGCAGTAAAATGTTTATCTTTCTCAAACAAGTCTGATTATAACTAAGTGAAAAAAATATGCCTAAGTAGGGATATTGGAAGGAAACACACACACAAAAATGAAAACAGTTGTTGGGGTGGCAGAATAGAGAAACATTTTTTTCCCTCATAATGTGCTCTTCAGTGTTGATGTTATGTGGTCTCAGACATAAATAAACTGAGGAAAAAACTTCAATTAAAACAATCTGTCTGTGAGGAGAAAAATGACCAGTGAAAATCTATTTAAACACAGGGGACTTAATAATCTTTCATCATTTCTCCCTTGGAAGTTTGCCCACACTGGCAAGAGAAGACGGAGCACTCCATCTTACCCATCATTTCTGTTTGGGAGGATTCTCTGAGGGCCGTGCTATTCCTCTGCAGGATGGATTTTAACATTCCAGGCCCGTTAGATGCTTTCATTCCTGCAGACACGTGATACTAGGACAGAAAGTAGGAAGCCATCCAGCGGGGGTGTAAACAGCACGGGTAAGCAGCTCATCCTCAGGAGTCTCTGGGAACCAGGAAACTCAGCAACGTGTGGTTTGATGAGAACTCCGGAGAAGAAGGCCAGCAAGGGTACCAAGAGGCCCATAAGGCAGACTGGATGGCGGTGCCACCCACAGGCTTTGAGCACAAATCTGATGTAATCCATGGGCCCAAATGCCTTAGTAAGATCCCCCTTGGAGGCCACAGCAATCAGCCAATCTGGGATTTGTGGAGCATATTTCATATGCCAGGCTAGGCTACCTGTGGCGAGGACCAGAAAAATCAGACCCCGTCCTTGGCCTTGGGTCCAGGTCCCCTTGGGAAGACCTGGGGATAACCTCTCAAACTGATACTCCCAATCAACTGGATTTGATATGTGAGTTCAAGACTATTTGCCACTCATACTATAAACAACGGGAAGCCCTTTCAAAGTTTTCAAGAAACTGCTCAAATAAGTGTTTTAAGAGAGGTCAATCTAACCATGGTATGCAAGGTAACTTGGAGGGAACTGAAATGGGCGTGCTGGAGACCACTTAGAGGAGAATATTAATTGTGCGCATTTATTAAGCACCTACTATGTCATAGGACTTTACAACCTTATTTATTTTCACCAGCCTCACAGGTAGATCATACTATCTCCTCTGAGCCAACAAAGAAACTGAGGTGCAAAGAAGGGACATCATTGGCCCAAGTGAAGAAACCAAGACTTGAACCCAAGTTATTCAGCTCTAAAGCCCTTGCTCATGTCACTATGGGACGCTAATATAAGTGCAAGACAACGAGAATTTGGGTGGAAAGACTGGACAGATGTGAGAAACATAAAGGAAAAATTAGTGGGAGTTCATGACTTACGGATTCTAGAAGAAAGGCAAGCATAGGTTCAAAGATAACCATGACAAAAGAAAATAGATCTTGTCACACAGAAAAACATCTAGAGTGACACTCATTGAACTATTAACAGTGTTACTTCCGAGGGGTGGGGAATTGGGGGGAAGCACGTGTTTACTTGTTACTTGATAAGCTACTGAATATTTCTTTTTTGTAGTAAGCATATGATTTTTAATTAAAAAAATTAAACTATTTAAAAATAATCCTAAGTGTTTTTCTCCTGGGTAACTGGGAGATGCCACTGACAAAATTTGGCAGAAGCTGTTTCGGCTTGGAGGTAAAAATCCATTCGATTTAGACATGTTGAGTGAGGCATGGGTGAGAGAGCCATATGGCAGAGACCTACAGTGTTTTGGTTGCAGTTTAGTCCCAACTGCATTCACGGTTCTGGGCTCTGACTCTTCATATTGGAAGGCAGACAATCCAGGCTCTCTGGGCATTCCCCACGAGGCAGGTCCCTCAAACCAGGAGCACCAAGGGCAGAGGGCATGGAACCTGGGCTGCACCCAGAACTAGATGGACTGACACAGCTCTGGTCACACCGTGCTGCTTTGTTTGTTCCCGGCTCCCAAGACTGGTCCTGGCAAGGTAGGGGGTGAAGGGACGCGTCCACCATCCCTGGCCCCTGGGGACATTGTTGCACTCCAGTCTAGGAGATGGGCTCTTGCCAGGAGTGAACTTTCTGGGGTGCTTGACCTCTCTGTGCCCTGTCTGGGCATCACCCCATATATGTTTACCTCAAAGCGATGGGCTTGTGAGCAATGGCTAATAAAAAGAGCTACTTGAACAACTAGCAGTTTACATAATCACAACTGTAACAAGAACAATAATAATAATATGTCCAGGAAAAACAACAGTTCACTGAAAATTTGAGAGTAGATTCCTGAGGCGCGAGTAAGGTGCCCCCATAATCATCTTACTCAAGATGCTTTTTAATAGAAGGTAATAACCAGAAATGAAACCATCAACATAATGTATGCCGTGTCATAAAAAATAATTGTTGGGTCGGCCAGGCTCCCTGGAGCAACCTTCCTCTCCCCTGCTTCTTGGTTGCTAGCTGCACACTTCATTTGTCACCTCCCCTAGGAGTGACCAGTCCTCAGTGTACAGACGTTCAGATTTGGAGCAGAGAGCCCATTAAGCTGATACATACTGTCCCAGCTTCCGAGCAGTCTGGTAGCTTTGAACTCCAGGAGTGGGCCGTTTCCTCTGCGGGAGAGAGAAATGAGGGCAGAGCCAGGATGAACACATTTCCCTCCTGTTTGTTTACCATATGTGTGGCTTCCGAGAAATCTGGCCGGGAAGCTACATCACTAACACAGCCTGGGTGGGCCTCTGTGTGGGACCCCCAGCGCCGCAAGGTTGGAGAGTCTCCTTTGGGCTCTCAAGAAGTCGGTCACGGGGTCATCTGCCAACCCCAAAGTCTAGAAATGTGTAATTTCTTTTAGAAATGGACCTGAAACACACCAGCTATCCCAAAGAGTGAATGCCCCTCACTGGCACCGGGGGAGCCGAATGGGTCACACCCTGCCAGGCCCATACCCCGTGTCATCTTGGCAGTTAATGGGCTACCATTTGACCAGAAGTCTCTCTGTCCCCATGGTTAATGCCTTGTGACCCTGGAACTCTTCTTCTATTTTAATAGAAATAATTCTTTTTTTTTTTTTTTAGAGAGAGAGAGAAGAGAACACCAGCAGGTGGGGGGGGGGGAGGGGCAGAGAGAGAGAATCTCGAGCAGGCTCCACGCCCAGCGCAGAGCCCCTACAGGGCTCGATCTCACCACCCTGAGATCATGACCTTATTTGAAATCAAGAGTCGGATGCTTAACCGACTGAGCCGCCCAGGCGCCATCAGTAGGAATAATTCTAAAGCATCACTTCACATGGGTGGCCTTTGACAGGAAAACCCCTCCCAAGCAGCAGAAGGCAGATACCTGTGTGGCCTTCCCGGGCTGAACCTCTGGAGTTTGGGAAAGAACCCAGATCACTGTAGGAAATGGCGGCTTCAGGGCGGCGGCCCTGCCCTGCGTTACTCAGAGTCTCAGAGCTGATTCAGCCCAGTGATACAGAGAAGGGGAGAACCAGGCAGCCACTTTCTGTTACACACCTCTTTGTCACATTTAATCACTTAGAATCATCTGACGTAATTTGGATTGTTTTACAGTGTGTTATTTCACATTTTATTTTTGAAAGCTGGAGGGGAGACGAGACCCACCGCCAAGGCCTCATCCGTAGAGAAAGGAACTGGGAGCCTAGGGTTGCCAGTTGTTTCGCTTCACCGGCTCATCGCATGTAAGGGCCACCCCTGCCCCCCCGAGTCCGCTCTTCCCCTGGGGCTGGTCAGCGGCATTCCTCTCGTCCCTCAGATGAGCGTCTCTCTGGGGCAATTGGTGGCTTCTCCCTCCCTTGTCAGGCTCTGTGAACCCAAGTGGGCGGGATCATCTCTAAGGATCATCTTTTAAGTCAGTAAAAGGCCTCCCCGCCACTTTCGGGTATAGCAAATCCCCTGTCGCCTGCCTCATTTCCTCTTCCTCTCTTGGCTTTTCCTGGGCCTGTCAGCCTCTTCCCTGACCGCCCAGAGTCCTAACTGCTAGCGTGACTTCGGTTTGCAAAGTCTCGGGACCTCTGAACCCATAAAGGGTGCTCACTTCTGCCCCAACACTTCTTCCATTGTTGACCCTTCTCTACTGGAAAAGAATTTACTCTGCCCAGCTGGCACCAGGATGGACAAGCCTTGGACGTTTTTCCTTCCTTTGACTCCCAGCACTAAATTCCTGTGGTCAGTGCCGGAAAGGGGCCTCCTCAAGTGGCTGGTCTGCTGTGTTCCCAGCTGAGCGACACACCAGGGCCCTGCCTGCACTGTCCACCCCGGCAGCCCCAAGCCACACGGGCAGCGCGGCCGGCTCAAGGAGAAACGTGCCATCAGTATAAAATACAGACCAGACTTCTAGGATTGAGAATATCCACAAGAGAATCCCAAACGTCTCACTGATTGATTTTATATTGATGATATGTTGAAATGATATTTTGGACATAGTAGGTGAAATGAAATATGAAAATTACTTCACTTGTTTCTTTTTAATTTTTTTCTTCTAGAATGTTTCAAATTGCACGTGAGGCTTCTATTCTATTTCTGTTGGACAGTGCTGATCGAGGGTGAGACACTAGCCACTACTTCCTGGAGCTCCTTGGGACCACAAGGCCACACCTTAGTCTTTGAAATAGTTCCAGAACGTAGCCTTAAGGCTGAGCCTTCAAGTGGTGATTTCCACCCACACAATGAAGATTGGATTAAGAGGAAAAAGTTTTTTAAAAAAATCCTTCCTAACTGCCTGATTGGCTTATATTATTGGTCTCCAGGGACTATGTTTTCTTAAGCCTTAATTGCCATCAACGTGGTGTCCCCCAAGAAACATGTTAATTATTGTGGCTATTATTAGGCCCAATATTAGTAATAGCCATAATAATCATCTGTTGAGCCACAGTGAGTAAAATATTCCCTGCGAGTGAGATGTGCACCCATTAGCTCAGGGCGCTGGAAAGTGTGTGTGTGTGTGTGTGTGTGTGTGTGTGGAAAATGAGCTCTTCTAGGAATGAAATGATACGTTGAGTTCAGAAAGAGGTAATGCAGAAGGAGTGTATTGCCAAGCAATGTCATCCTTAACTCCATGCGGATGAGCACAGGCACACGTGTATGGATATAAAAATTGCTATCAGTGTGTCTATGCAACCCACTCCTTCCGTGTATCAAAAAGAGTTGTAGGAATGACAGCTCTACTAATGCAGAAGTAGCCGAAAACCGGCCTCTGTGGCTCACGACTCTACCACAGGTCCTGGGAGGTCAGGCGGGAGTTACTGTTGAGGCTTTGCTCCTGGAGCAGCGACCCCAGGGTCGCTGTCTGCAGACCCTCCTGTCTTCCATCTCTCAGTCTCACTGCATGCTCACCTTCCCGACTCATGGAAGATTCCATGGGGCTCCCTCGCTCAGAAGCTTTGTGAGTTTTCTGCTGTCCAAAGAATAAATCCCAAACTCCACAGAACTCAAGGCCCTTATCACTCGGATCCTCGGTTCCTTCCCTCACTTTTTTTTTTTTTTTCCCAACCACTCCACACACAGTTCAACCCAGTTGATGGGTCATTCATTCATTCCACAGACAATTGAAGGCCGAGGATAGGTCTTGCGCTTTATCAGCCTTTGGAGACATAAACAGATGCCATTCCTACCCCCTGCAGTCTACTGTCTGGTGAGGAAATAATTATACAAATAATTGTTTTCTCAGAAATGGCTATGAAGAACAGGGCTAGAGAAGTGTAACTTAGCTCACCTTAAACCCTGTTCTCCCCCTCGGGTGGAGGCTCCTGATGAGATCAGGTCTTCACCTCCCCAAGAGGACCCGCCGTGTTGGTCAGCATGTGAGGGGTGCTCAGGGAATTCTAGGCAGGGCTTATTGGTGACAAGACATGACAAGCGAATGGGCTAGGCCAAGCCACGTAGTCAGTGGTTTTCCGTGTCTGAGCAGCAGCAGACAGGGTGCAGGATGTGGCCCACCCCCGCCAGGCTTTGTGCTTGTGTTCAATGGCAGTAGCCTTCCTGTGAATTCCACCCAAAACTGTAGAGACGAGTTTATTCAGTAGAATCCTTGGACTGAGGAGCAACACTTCTAAAAACATGTTTGAGATCTTCTGAGCAAGACCCTCCTTCCAGAAGGAGGGCCCTGAAAGGGAAATGATGGCTCCTCTCCTTTGAGAGACTCAGACGACACCCAGAAGGTGTCCTGCCGGTGAGCCTATCACCAGGGGAGTGTGGTGGGTGATGCCTGTCAAAGTCACGGTGTCCCGCCCTCCGTTGTCAACCCCGGAGCGTGTGGAGCAGGAACCAATGTGACACCATCGCCTGTGGAGACACAGCCTTACATCATGCACATCCACGCGGAGTTTCTGTGGAACCAGAAGAAGGAGTGAGTCTCTTGCTAGCTGCTGTGAGGCGTTTCACGAGTTAAAGTGAACACGAGCTTATGAAATCACAACTTGCGTTTTCTTCTTCATCCTGTACTCACCAGGCTGGGCAGCAGGTTTTTAAAGAGAGGCCCTCAGGCTACTTTCCGGTTAGAATCATCTGGGGATTCCTGGGCCTCACCCCAAATCTTCCAAACCAGGTCTGGTGTGAAACCCAAAACCCGCACGCCATCTCAGTGCCCGGGGCGCTCATGCACACTCAGGCAGGGTCGAGAACCACCACTGAGCATGCGCAGCCCCAACCTTCCCAGGGTTCCTTTCTCTCCTTCCCTCGCTGTAGCCCCACCTCCTTCTCATCCGCTCTGGAGGTGGCGTTTTGCCTTCCTTTGTTCCCACAGCTTATGGTCTGCTATCAGAACTACCCACCCTGCTGTCACCCCCAAACTTTCTAGAGTTGCTAGAGTTGCTTGTTGGTAGGGAGTGGCCCCTCTAGTGGGGGCTGGCCTCTGCTATGGCCCTGGAGAGAGAGGGTACAGCTGCCATGATGGGAGAGGGGGATCCCACTAGAACACCGTGCTTGGGTGAAAAACTCAAAACTCCTGTTGTCCTTGTATTTCCTAAATAGAAAACAATGCATTTTTTTAATTGTAGAAAAGGGGAACTTAAAAGGCCCCCAAAAGAATAAGGAATAAAACAAAGATGTCTTACAAACTCACGCTATGGACATGATCATTAACAGATGAATAAACTCCCTTAGAATCTTTTTTCCTTTTCATGTATTTGTGACCATTATGTTCTAGCTTACC
This sequence comes from Nasua narica, assembly GCA_028533885.1. Classification (NCBI taxonomy): domain Eukaryota; kingdom Metazoa; phylum Chordata; class Mammalia; order Carnivora; family Procyonidae; genus Nasua; species Nasua narica. The sequence goes on from CM052802.1 coordinate 48,568,852, forward strand.
AGTTCAAACTACAAAATGATCACAGCTCTTTTAACATTAAAATTAGCCAGATTTGGGCCCCTATCCTGCCTATGAGTCTGTCCCTTCCTACGATAATTTTAAGAAGATTACTTGGTCCCAGTGCTATTGTTCAGTTCTGGTCTTAGTTCATTGATGCGGAACTGCTGGGATGTGTTGATTTTAAAAGGTGTCTCCTTGATTTTAAAAGGTGGCCTCTACTCCCCTGCTGGAACAAGAGCTTAGACATGGCCTCTGGGGCGGGAGGATTCTGTAACACTGCTAGGAAGCCAGGCAGTTCATCAGAGATGTTCTTACAATATTTTTTTTTTTTTTTTAAGTTCTTACAATATTGAATCTCAAAGAATAACAGCCAACAACTCAATCTCTTTCCTCTTCGGCAGTTCTGACAATGTGTCTATTCTCTGCCACAGGAACACAGGAATGTTCTAAAACCTATGGTCAGGGACCACCTTTGTCAAGTTCCCCCCAACCCCCAGCTCAAAAGTCCTACTAACCCCTGAACATAAGTGGAAAATGTCCCTGAAATGATTTTTCCTAAGATGATCAACCAGTTGGCAGCAGCTCAAAATAGAGGTGGCTGGAAACTTTTGAATGTCATCTTACCTTAAAATGTATTTAAAAAGGATGTGGATTTAAACTATATTTTTAATGATAAAAGGACTTTCTACTTTATCTTTTTCTACCACTCCCAAATCCTAATTATTATTAATAAAAATGTTTGAATTATAATTTTTTTCCAAGGCAGCCTCTTAAAGGAAATACTGCTGGGGCTAATCCTGGAGAGCACTGTGAATCTGGGTTTCTTACCTCACATTATTTTATTCCCTTTCTTCATCTCAGGGCCTGTCTCTCCCTAGGCTACAGGGATGTGAGACTGTCTTTCCCAAGTCTTTTCTAGTAAAAATACTTTCATAAAAACCAACTTACTCTAACAAAACCAACCTTTAACAAGATTTTAGGACTTTTCTAGTAGGGGGGCATTTTTTTTAAAGGGAATGAGGGGGGGGGGGAGTATAGTGGCTAGCACCAAGAATGAATCACTAGGGCGCCTGGGTGGTTCAGTGGTTGAGGCCTCTGCCTTTGGCTCAGGTCATGGTCTCGGGGTCCTGGGATCAAGGCCTAGTCGGGCTCTCTGCTCAGCGGGGAGCCTGCTTCCCCCTCTCTTTCTGCCTGCCTCTCTGCCTACTTGTGGTCTCTCTCTCTTTCTGTCAAATAAATAGATAGAATCTAAAAAAAAAAAAAAAAAAAAAAGAATCACTAATGATGGTATTCATCATCTGTGGGGTGAAAAGCATTTGACATCCTTCCAATCACACTTTGTGGTTGTTTGGATGCCTGGTTGCTCTGCTGGAGGCTGGCCCCAAATATTTATGCCTGCTGGAAAATTAAGACAGAGCGAGTTTCATGTAGGCACTCTAATGCGTATTCTTCAAGACTGACAAAATATTGGTAAGAGTTGAAGCTGGATGATGGGTACATGGAGGTTCATATACTATTGTCTCTCCTTTTGTGGATACTTAGAAATTTCCATGCTAGAAAGCTCAAAAATGCTCTTTAATCAAAAATTGGTTTGGTGATTATGCTGGGCTTCTGACTTAGTGCAGGTTGGAGGAGTGAGTAAAAAGATTTGAAAAAAGAGTGAAATACATAATTTCATTTAGTTTGTAACCGACAAGTTCACTTTGAACATGAGGAATTGAGTTAAGTCATTGCACGAAACTATACCACAAATCCAGTTCCTTTCTCTTTAGTAATATAGTATTTTTATAATCCAGGAAGTAAAGTACCATTATGCAAAAAGGGAGGGATCTATGCACACAGTACACGCCCTCCAAAAAAAATCACCAAACTTTTCGTGTATGAAAATAACCACAGTTCCAGGCTGACTCCAGTTCTTGCCACAGTCATTCTTGAAACCTGTACTAGCAGAAATACAGGGTCTTCTGAAATAATCATACATACTTTAGAGACTCATGAAGTTAAGGCTAATTGTTGTTTCATAACCTGAGAACATGTCACTGGATGATATAAAATTCTGGTCATCAGAAACTAGTTTAATAGTGACAGTGTAGATTATCTCAGGGATAACTTGCATTATAAATATACAAAGTAAAATTTGACCATCCAGAAATCTTAGGAAATGAGTCTTTTTTTTTTTTTTTTTTTTTGATATTTTGGTGATACCAATATCTTTCAGGTAAAAAAACTTTAACCATTACATATGGGAATTCCTTGGGAAAGTCGTGAAGCTCTTCATCATGTTATAGTTGATCGTGTGTGGGTGACTTAGGGATGTCACCAACACCCCTACACAATTATTGCATTTCTCAATGTCAAGGAGGCTGTGGATGGGCTATCATGTCCTACACAAAATGATCTCACATTTATGCCTTCATAAAGCGCTTCTGTCTGTCCAGGTATCATCTCCCTCTTCTATCTGCTCCAGGATGCAGGTTTCCAGTGTCTTTCCCTCTGGGCTCTGCCTTCTCATTTGTTGTTTCTAGTCTTCTATGGGCCCTTTTAGAATTAGGTGGAAATTAGGAGTAAATAGAATCTCAATGACTCTGAATGAGGAGTTTGCCTAATAAGCCAACCACTGGGATTTAGCACTGGACTTCTATGAAACCCTTGCTGGTGGATCAGAGGCTAGCATACTCAATGGATAGAGGCTTCCCATCAAAATAACTTATATGGTTTTGGTAAGTGTAACATTCTGTGTCATATTTTAGGTTTTATGTTGCTTTTTCTCATTTATTAACATTTTCGTGTTTTCCACACTGTCACAGTAGACAATGCCCAGACTCAAAGATGTCAACTTACTGAAGGGACTTAATGTCCATGGATCCAAATTACATCAAATGAATTATTTTTACATTTTTTTAAAAAGATTTTTTATTTATTTATTAGAGAGCGAGAGACTGAGAATGAGAGGGGAGAAAGTCAGAGGGAGAAGCAGACTTCCCGCAGAGCCAGGAGTCCGATATGGGACTCGATCCCGGGACTCCGGGATCATGACCTGAGCCGAAGGCAGTTGCTCAACCAACTGAGCCACCCAGGCACCCGAATTATTTTTACATTTAAGGATGTGTGTGTGTGTGTGTGTTAATTGCCCAGGGGTGATTAGACAGCACATAGGTAGTGAAAGGCCGGGCAGCATGGTATTAAGAGCCAGACCACCTCAGTGGTAAAGTGGGGACAAGCACACGGTCATTGGGTGCCATGGGAGTTGGTATTTGTAAAACATTTGGTGAACATTAAGTTATTTTTAGGCAGGGAGAAGAATGAACCAAGACTGAAGACAGGTTCTGGATCAGAACAAGAATACTTTTGCCCTCTTCTTCCTCCTCAGGGAAGGGGAAAAAAGAGAAAAGAGGGTAGTGAAAATGAAGAAGGCAAGAAGCCATGGAGGCACTTTGTGACTCTTTGTGTCTATTTGGGAAATGACCATCGCTTGAACAGAAGCGTAATGGAAATGTTGACTCACGCATCCACCAACATCTGGCAAACAACCTGTAGAAACGACAAAGGGAGAGTGAGAGGACGGTGAAAATAGTCATGGGAACAACCAAGGAGGCAAATACCCCAAAGGACCTGTGTAGCTGTGGGAGCTCACTGTTCCTTCTGGGATCCTTTCCTGGTGTCTGGAGGGAAGTCAGAGAGAGATAGAGTCAGACATGAAAGTAACCAGGGTCAGGCCAGGGACAAGGGCTGGGAAGCAGCGAGCTTGGCAGACTTTTTCTTTAATTTTATGATCTCATGAAATGCAAACTCATCTGCAAGGAAGTGCAGTCTTGAGTTGTTAATTAAACACCGATTCCGTAAATGAAAGGACAAAGCCTGAAGATGTGGCATAATTAGTTTAGTGGTGTACTTTTCCCCCCATCTGCGACTTGAGTCATTTCCAAAGACAGACAGTAAAACCCTTGAGCTGTGGCTGGAAATGAAGAATGATTAGCTTAGGTGTTGACATTTTTTTTATTCATCGAGAGATGGGACACTGGACATAGGTTAGACCTTCCAAAGCTTTCCATGAAAGCTGAACAATAGTTGAGGAAGGTCACGAAATAAGAAGACCCCTGTCTTTTAAATAGGAATGGAGGCCCTCTCCCTGCTTCTCAGTTTCCAGGCTATCATAACACCAAAAAAATAAGATGCTTGGTGGTTTTCATTGTAAACATTCAGCTCCAAACAAATACCTCAATTCATTAAGCAGTCAGATGAGGACGATGATCCATTTTGACTCATGCTGCCTCGGTGGCGGACGTCCCACTGCACACGGCAGAGGAATTAGATGAGACTAAACTAACTCAGGTGTCTGTGGAAATGGGTGGGAAGAGATGGTGACTCATGGCCAGGATAAAGATAAGCTGCTTCTTGTCCTTATAAACTCCAAGTCCACAGTCCATTTTCTGAAGTCATTATAAAAGAAGAAATTTATTTTAGTAAATAGAAAGTAAAAAGCGCCAGAGCTCCACAGGTGAGACTGTCAGTAGGGTTCGAGGTGATGAGCTCAGGCATGAGGAGAATTCCTCACCCCACCCAGTCGGCTCTGACGCCCAGGCTCCTGACCCCACTGATTATGAGGATGTGAAGAGCAAACAGAGAAATGGTATCAAATGAGAAGATCATATGGCTCTTATTACATTATTTAAAGTTGCTACAATTATCGAGGTTTTTTTTCCCCCCTACAGAAAAAGGGGACAAAAGTTATCTATTTTCCTTAGTGCTTTAGTCCTGCAATAGATGGTTTCTAGGTCTGAGACTTGTAGGTTTTATGTAACCCATCACTGACAAAAATTAAAATAGTACACATTTTGGGGTGGAGATTTTTGATGCCGAAATGTCTAGGTTGGACTTGATTCACGGTGGGGGGCTTGGGTTTCCTGAAGAGTACCTGTCCTTGCTGTTTGTTGGGATGTCTGTGTCACTCGCCTTCTCTCCAGCAGAAAAAGGGAACCTCCTCATCTCCCCGCTCCCACCCCCCCGGCTCCCACTGTCTCAGCAGCCTGGATTTAGGGAAACCCTGAGCCTGTCTTATTGAGTTTGCCCTCAGTTTTCGATCAGTTTTGGGGGAACGGCTGTCATGGCCCTAGCCTATCCCAACTGAAAACCCAAGAGGACTGAGACTATATGAAGGATCACAAAAAGAGGATTGGACTCCGAGTTAGAAGGCCAAGGGTGTAGTTCCAGCTTTGTCCCTGGATGGGTACGCTTCTCCGTGGCCTGACAGTGAGATGAGGGAGTTGGGGATAATTGCCACATTCCCTCCTCCCTCTGAGATTCTACTGGTCTATGAAGAGCTATCATGGATGGTAGCCGAGGTCTGACAAGCTGCCATATCCTATGGGAATGTGCTAGAAAAAACTTAGAACCAAGAAGACATGACTCTCCATAGGACAAGAGCCAGCGCTGCCAGTCCTCTTCGTGACCACATGTGTAGGTGACAGAGGACCCCCACAAGTGTGACAGAGCCAGAAGAAGTTTCAGGGAAGGAACTGCTCGTGACACTTCCAGCCTGATCTCCCATGTTCCCCAAATCTCCTCCTTCCCATATCTTTTTGAACAGCCATGTTGAAATGGTGACCTGTAGCTCCAAGTCCAATGTTCTGGTAGGTTATAGAAATCCTATTCTACTTGTCAGAAGCATTCGATTGGAACTGATTTTAAGGGGACAGAGCTATAGACCCTCCAGTAGAGCTATTTCCAAACTGTGTGCAGAGAATTCACTCCATTTTCAGGCCTCTATGAGAAAAGTTCTTTCTTTGTCCCTTATTTAATGACTACCAGCCCTCATTGTTGAGATCAGGCACGTTTTTTTTTTTTTTAATATTTTATTTATTTATTTGACAGAGAAGGAGAGATCACAAGTAGGCAGAGAGGCAGGCAGAGAGAGAGGGGGAAGCAGGCCCCCTGCTGAGCAGAGAGCCTGATGCGGGACTTGATCCCAGGACCCTGAGATCATGACCTGAGCCAAAGGCAGAGGCTTTAACCCACTAAGCCACCCAGGTGCCCCGAGATCAGGCACGTTTTAAGTATTATTTTTTATTTAAAAATTTGATAATATGTGTACCTGGTGCAAAATTCACAAAAGAAAAAAAGATATTCCAGATATTCCTCCTACCCCATTCCCATGTCTTCCCTAGAAGCTTCTACTTTGTCCAAATTCTTGTGTATATGTTCAAAGATATTCAATGTGTATGCAAGACTTTGCATACATATTCCTATTTTTTTCTTTTCATTAATGGGAGTGCAGTACACACTGTTAAACATTTGGTTTTTTCCCTTAAAGCTATAGGTTAGGGCTCTTCCATTCTTGTACTGGCTCTACCTGTACCCCATTCTTTTTAATAGCTGCATAGTATTCCACTGTAGAGATGATTGTGATTTGTTTAACCTGTCTTCTATTAATGGATAGTTAGACATTTGCCAAAATGTTGTTATAACAAACAATGCTGCAGTGAATATTCCTATACATGCGCATTGTCTCATTGGGCATTACCACATCTGGCCTTGTGCTGTTAGTTTTATTTTCATGGGTAATGTCTACCTTTTCAAGTAGATTGTAAATTCCAAGAGAAAAGGAGCAGACATTGTGTTGTCCTGTAATTCCAAAAACACAAAACGAAGCATCACATGCATGGTTTAGGTTCCATAAATACTGGATGAATGAACTAAAACTCCTTAGTTGTGCCAATGTGCCATATGGAAATGGTAATTCAAAGGTTAAATGACTTACCTAAAATCACAGAGACCAAGATAGGAAACACTGATAAAATAAAATAAAATAAGATGAAAATATTACAGATTTTTAGAATATGTTCCAAATGTACATATTTTTCCAAGTTTATATGCACCCTTGGCAGAGAGAACACCATTGGCTACCCCCGGAAGGTGAGTAAATGACTCCTCCAGAAACACTGGTCGTCTTGGGAGGCAGGCATCTCTAACTAATTCCACTTGGTGTTGACTCCAGTTCACCAAACGGTGTCCCGGTGACCTGGAAAAGTGAGGCATCACCCAAAGTGCCTGACTGGTCAGTAGGGAGGCATTTCCTCACGTGAGGAAATCTAGTTCAGCACAGAAGAAGATTTAAAAAAAGAGAGAGAGAAGGAAGAGGAAAAGGAGAAACAATCAGGGGGAGGAAAAATGTTCTCTGACCATATGATGGCTCTGGAATCAATCAGGAAAAAAGGGGGACTGAGAAGATGATTCTGTGCTGCATCAGCTGTCATCAGGGATACATGAAGAGAATGCCCCTTTGTTAGCAAACAAGGAGGGAGTGTTTATCATGACGTTTAATGAACACTCATTATAACCTGGTAGTATGAAATGTGTCGTCTGATTGGTTGATCTCAAAACAATTATGTCGACATCTCATAACTTAAAAGATTATACAGCTTTGTAGTTTCACAACTTACTACCCCCTAAAAACAAAAAGTTTTCCATGCAGCTGAGTGTTGTATTAATTTTATTTTTAATTTTATTTTTTTTAAGACTTACTAATTGCCGGGGGTGAGGGGTAGGGGCAGAGGGAGAAGGAGAAGCAGACTCCCTGCTGAGCACAGCACCCCAGGTGGGGCTCCCAACCCAGAGATCATGACCTGAGCCTAAACCGAGAGTCGGATTCTTAACAGACTAAGCCACCCAGGCTGCAAATTTCTCCAGGATTTCTAAGACCCCCAAAATAGCTAGAGCAACTCGAATGTTGACATCAGTGCTTTGAGGAAGGAAATGTCCTTTGCCATCCAAATGGGAAGAGCGTTGGAGTGCTTATTTTCTTTGCCCTTTCTCTCTTCTCCTTAGTGACCTGAAAGGCCGAACTCGCTGGGTCTAGGAAGAATACCCAGATTCACCCTCATTGCTACCTCCAACCAATAAAAGCCTTGTCATTGGGTTTATGAGTTGGACGTCAACAACCAAATGACACGGCACCAGGGGCAGGAAGGATGGATGCCACACGGCACTGAAATGCAAGGATCATTTGAGGAGCATTAATTATCCATGGTGGCAGATGGTGAAGGTATGGAGGTTAACACTCCTAAGCCTGAGTAAAGTGTCCTGGAATCTGAGTGGTTATAAACGGTCTACATTTCAAATTCCTGCCTCACCCCAAAGTGCCGGCAGCTCGTTCATAACAAGGCCCACCTGGGCACCCGGAGCCCTGAGCCACAGGGCAGAGAGCCACGTGCCAAGTCATCAATAAATACTTCCTGAAGCTCTGGGCTAAGAGCTGCAGGGCAACGCCACCCTGTTCTCCTTGGCCACCCTGACCAAAACACCGCGCTCGACAGAGTGGCTGGAAGGGAGCGCCACCAGCTGAGGGTTCAACAAGACCTTTAATGTCAATACTGCTTTATTAAAATAAGCAACATGCTTTCATATTTATTGATTTGTAGAAATGGACATAGAGGGCATCTGGCTTAACTACTGCCTTTTACAAACGTGCAAACAGACCTAGAGAGGTTACACCTCTTGCTAAAGTCACCCAGCTGGCCAAACCAGGAATAAGCCCAAGTCCCTTGATGACCTGTCCCCCATCTACCCGCCCCCGGAACAGTGTTCTTTCCATGTCATGACGCCAATAACTCCTCTCTCCTCGCATTGTTGCTATTGTTCTGGGAGTAAGCTTTCTGAAATAAAATAGTGCTCCGACATCATTTTATGTATCCTTATAAGGTGCTTGGGTAGTTGAAGATAAAACCCAGGACGTCGCAGCATAGAATTTTTTTTTTTTTTTTTTTTAAGATTTAAAGCAGCTGCCTTTGGCTCAGGTCATGATCCCAGGGTCCTGGGATCGAGCCCTGAATCAGGCTCCCTGCTCAGCGGGGAGCCTGCTTCTCCCTCTGCCACTGTCTGCTGCTCTACCTACTTTGCTCTCTCTCTGTCTGTCAAATAAATAAATAAATAAATCTTTTTAAAAAAAAAAAAATATATATATATATATATATATTTATTTATTTATTTTAGAGAGAGAGAAAGCAAACACACAAGGGGGGGTGGGAGGAGAGGGAGAGAATCTCAAACAGGCTCCAACTCACACCATTGAGCATGAAGCCTGATGTGGGGTTCGAGCTTACCACCCTAAGATCATGACTTGAGCCGAAATCAAGAGATCAAAAGTTGAATGCTTAACTGACTGAGCCACCCAAATGCCCCAGCATAGTATGTTATATAATGTTAAAACAAAACAAAGCAAAACAAAAACAACCATGACTTAGAGCTCTTTTTGTTTATGATCTTATTAAGAAAACACATTTCTGGAGATCTATATTGAAATGATACTTTAGTCCTATTTCAAGGATCTGACCACTCACTCCTAAATTATTACTGATTTATAACAAAAATTTAGAAACATTCCTTGCAGGTATAACCAGGCTTAGCAATGAGTTTTGTTGATATTCTGTTTTATCATTGCCCCACGGGGGCTAGTACAAATATAACAAGAGGAACATGGAATTTTCAATTGGACATCCAAACCCAAATATAGCCAAAATTGTATACTCTCCTTACTTAAATAACCTTTTTGAGCCAAAGGTGAATTAAATACAGAATATGCCCAAAATACCTATAAAATTAAATGCTACAAAACAAAAACTAGGAATTATTGTTTCAAATTCAATTTGAACCCTCTTAGCAGATAATAATAGAAGCAATTTATTTAAAAGAGGTCAGTAACAGCAATCAGATCATACATAGTTCTCTCTCTCCAGAAGCAGGTAACACTTTAAGATAGGGTCCTGGTCTTATTTGTACCTGGATATCACCCCCAGCTTGGCCTGATATTGGAGATATAGAAGGCAAGCCATAGATGTCCTAAGAATGAATAAATGAGTGAAAGCATGAGTAAAAATGCAAGATTTATCTTTTAGTGTTAGGAGGAAAGCCCCACAATTTGAGACCAAAGAACTCCCTATAAAACTCAGGATTGGTATGCTGGATCATCTATCTGATGAATGGACTTAAAAAGAAGAGGAAAAATAAGGAAGATTTTTCTGAGCACTTTTTTCTTCGAGGGAAGTGGATCAAAAATACAGGAGACTGTGTGAATTACGTTTACAGAGTCCTCGACAAGCCCCCAGGTCCATAGCTAGTATATAATAAAGTGGGGTTTCTGGAACATTCTTGAAAACAATCTGTCTTATATCTTGTGAACTAAGACTGCTTACACTCAGGCGCAGAGGGAAGTGACCAGCCATGGTTTAAGAAGGCTCAGGTCATAGTTATTAGTTGGGTGGCATCAAGCAAATTACTTACAAAAAGTAACTTTTGGAAGCCTATGTGTGCATTGCGTCAAAGTGTTTTCCTGCATCGTCTAGTTTATTCGATCTCTCTAGGTCTCTGCTTTCTTGTAGGTAAAATGGGGACAGTAGAACCTACCTCAAAGGGTATTTGTGAGGATAAAATGAGAAAATGACCCCAACAGGGCATCATAACCTCTACAGTATAGACCAAGTACAAGGCATTATTTTCATAATTATGAATGTATTACAGAAGCACCAAAGTTAGTATTTACTGTACATTTTTACTTTCTGTTTCTTCTGCTGGAACAATGCCATTTAAAATGAACACTATAGAAAAAAGGTAGACATGACTCATGAATCATATGTTCTTTGGAACCTTAATCTGTTGCTTTCTTCATTTATCTCATGAAGGAAATGAACCAAAGAAGGAAAAAGTCAAGGTAAGAGTGAGAGGAGACAAAAAGTTACTCTAAGAAGTGACCAGCTAATTTCTAGAAAGCTTCTTATCAGCAAAGAGCATGGTCAAATCGTTCGATGTGTCTTAAAGTGTCTGTGTGACGATCGGAGTATGATTCGTAATCTTTCTCTGTATTTTCTTCCCCTGAATTTCTATGCTCTCAAGAGTCTCCAAGTAAGAAGTCCATGGTAAAGACCTGGAAGCTTTGTTCTGGGCCTACTGAAAAACAAGCCAAACTCATTCTGGGCCTTGAAGCTTGACAGTGTCATTTATGGAGTGACACAGTCACGTTGTAAATGACCAGAGACATTCCAGAGTTCATGGCTGTTGTGTAACAACAACACTTCAAGGGTGGCTGCGGGGCCAGGAGGCACAACGGGCGGAGCCCTCTCCGTGAGCTGAATGAGGAGGAACCACTCCCCCTGGAATGTGGCCTTGCTCAAAGGCCGGCCTTCCTCCTCATCCCCACCACAGAGCGCTGGGGGCAGGAACTGGACGGACTGGAGGGACGACTCTATTTTCAGGGAATGACAAATTGATTGAGCTGATCGGGTGAGAGTTCTTACCGGCCTCCTGCTCCATTTCCAAGGACAACTTGCAGGGAGGATTTCTTTAGAACCAAACTTGTATGAGGAGGTGTCTCAGAGCCATGAGAACCCAAACAACCTGCTCCCAGAGAGGACTGCAACCCAGGTTCCATTAGAAAATTGGAGGCAAGGGGCCTTCTCGTATTCCTACAGCCACCACATTGCTGGAGAGGACATTCCATTCCACTGAGAGAGAGAGAGAGAAGGAGACAAGATGGCGGCTCTAAATTACATGTGCAACAGCCCAGGAGGCTTGTAAACATTTAAGGAGTTGATTGTTATTTTCATTCCTGACTGGTTTGGTGGTGCCAATAATAACTCCATAAACTGCTGAAGCCCTGCTGGAGTGCTGAGGACACGCATTTGGGAACGTGATCCACAGCGAGTGATGAATATTCATGGTAGAATGGATCTGAACTGCTCCCCCAAGGGGTTGGCTGGTGCTCCAACTCCGGACAGGGCTTGGTACGGGAAATCAGCTTACAGATTTAGCCAAAGAAGAGCACTCCTGATTTATTAGCTTTGTGATCAAGGAACATCACTCCTCAGGGGCCGAAGGGGGAGCTGGGAAAGGGGAGGTGTTTCGAGGGCAGAGTCTCACCTTTGCAAGATGAGAAAGTTCTAGGGATTGGCGGTACCACAAAGCATGTATGTAGTTGATAGTGCTGAACCGTGTGCTTAAAATGGTTAAAATGATGAATTTTATGTTATTTTTTTCTTACCACAATTAAAAAGGAAAAGGAAAGACATGTCACCACAGAGGCTTCCCTAAAACAGCTCAAAGCAAATACGGAGCTGTGCCCTAACCTCTCTCCCTTATCCTTCTAGTCCACCAGGACAAGTACTGAGGAGACAGGTACAAGCTTGTCTCAGGCTACACAGAGGTCACCGTGGCCACTCCTCGGGCTTCCCGAAACCACGGAGTTCTTGAAGTGAATACTCTTTCCTGTGTCTAACGATCTCTTCCTCCATCGTCCTGAGATGATTAGGGGCATTAAAGATATGCTTTGCTCCTCGAAGGATCGGAGAGCCTGGCCTACCCTGTGTAGGCCAGAGAGGAAACCTTAACGATCTCTCCTGGCCTCCCCTCTCCCCACCACCCTCCTGCCTGGCCCCCAACACCTTCTACCCCCACATGCACCATCAAAAGGGACTTTCCCTCTCTAACCACCAGGGTCTCCAGTGGTGAGCAGAGAAGATGACAAAAGACGTGATGTGGTTTCTACTCAGTTAGAAGCACAGGAAAAACTTTCAAACACCCCTTAGAAGGGAGAAAAACCGAAGTACGGAAGGAAGTCTGTGCGCTTGGGCACAGGCTTTACCATGCTGCTGCTGCTTTTTTTTTTTTTTTGGTCTTTCAGAGATAGGTGCCTCTCTTGTGTGGGGATAGATGCCTGTCCCCCCACGCGCCCAGTGGCACTCAGCAGGACTCCCCAGAGAGCTGGGGCTGCAGCTCTCTCCCCGCAAATGCCTGTCTCCTCTTTATCCCTTTCAAACTCTCCGTTCTCTGATGTGAACAAGATTTGGACCTCAATTTGAGAGATGCTTCTCTCATAGCTAGTTTTAAAAGATTCCTTCCTTCCTTTTCTTCCTTACTATTTTTTTTCCCCCAGTCAATCCTCGTAAGAGCATATAATTCTTCAGGCTCAGAAGAGCCATAATATATTATGCTCTTACACTGAAGCTGAAGGGAGGGCTGAAGCAGCTGTAACCTATCGAAATCGGGCTGAACGGTTTGCTTCAGATAATGCAATTTTCAGTCTGGAATCCACGTGTAGGTCAAAGAGAGAGAGAGAGGACAAGGACTACCCATTTGAGGCAATGGGACTATAAATCTTGTAGGGTTTCTGTTGGTTGCAAAAGCTGTATGGCAGGTGGGTGCAGCGCCGCTCTTCAGAGAGTTCCTGGAGGAATTGTGCCTTTTGGGATGACATCGTCCGGGAACAAAAAGTTGGAGCAGGCTGCTCTCTCTAAACCTCCCTCTCTGCCTTCAGGAAAGCTGGTTAATTATATACCGGCAGGCGACACTTACAACACAAAACATACCTGTGTAAACTTAGAAGCAACAAGGTTGCATTTTGTTGTTGTTGTTGTTGTTGTTTAATGTGCTCTTGAAGCAGAAAATAGGTTCGTTTGTATCTTTCCTATCTTGTAGAAAACACACTCTCTGTATTTAGAAGCCGGATGAACTTAAAGCCACTTTATCCCAAAGAGCATCTGAATTTTTGCCATTGTCCAATGCTTTCTATCTGAGGATCACTGTGCCCTTCAGCTGCACTTGCCACGTCTCTCTGAGGTATGCTCTAATAGAGAGGGGGGATCCGCGTGGCGCCTCAGTTTCCTCTCTGGAACCCTGGTGACCTGAGGCTGACACAGAACTGTTGAAGCCTGACACCCAGCCTTCTGGTAACACACAAGGAAATGCCAACTCAATCTGGTGCTTTGCAGGGGAAATGGCCACCCCCAGGGTGCTGAGAACCATCCAGGGAGGGGGCATCTGGAAGGAGCTTGGCCTCAGAGACTGAACGGCTGTGTGGTGTTCCAAGTGGGCTGGAGACAGAAAAACAGTGGGCCATTGAAGGCACAGGTTTCCAACCCTCTCCCCCATCCTCCTCCTTTCTTTCTTAAAATGTCTGCAGAACTCGTTAGGAGTCCAGCCCTGGACAAGGCAGAAGATGGTAATTTGATGCTATAAAGTGCTGCTGTTTGGGCAAGTCGATCCTGAGTGCAGGCAACCTGAGGGAGTCCTGTGGGCCCTGCCCAGCTTGCAGAAGCATCACTGACTAATCTGCTAACCTAGGAAGCAGAGTCAGGAAGCTGGGATTGGTTTCCAGGTCTAGTAGGAACCTGTCAGGCGGCTTGGGTGTCCCTCCTGACCTTCCATGCTTTGATATTCCATTTCCCTGATGGAGGGACTGGAAGGCCAACCCTACCTACCTCCTTCGTGAAAAAACTCCAAGAGGAAAGAAAGAAGGTCGTCTTCAAGCCTCCACAAGCACGAGGCTGGTTACCTTTTGCAGCAACAGCAAGAGCGAACACCGAGATCTGTGTGAGGCTTTGAGGAAAACCTCAGCCCCACTGGCCAGATGCACAGAACTGCTGTCTTACCCTGGTTATTAAAAATGAAACAGATTCATTAAAATTGGACCTCATTCTTTGATTGTGCAGCAGCTGTGTGCATGGGCTAGCTGCTCCACGGGTCAATTGGGTCAAATGTTCCCCCCCGGGGTTGGCTTCCCTCAGCGCCCAGAACGCTGGCAGGCCACCTGCCTCCCCAGAGGCTGCCAGAGACCAGGGTGTGCTCAGGTGGGGCAAGTGTTTCCCCCCATACAGCACCCCCATTCAAATCATCTTGGAATTTGTGACCCTCCCCCATTCCCCATCTCCTTGCTGTGGGAGCAGATCATCAAACACTGGCTGCGTGCAGGAGGCTCTGATAGAGAAGCCTCTATATTCTTCTATACCTTCTATATCTATGCTGATATAGAAGCTCTATACTCGGAATGAGAAGGAGGGGAGACCCTGCCCTTTGGAAGTGGCCATTCCTCATGCTGCTGGATCTGTCTTCTGGTGGGGGACCCACGTCCCTGCCCTTCTTGGGCCCTCTTCCGGGAAGGAAGCTCTGAGGGCGGGTCGCGCTGGGACAACTGGTTCACCTCCTCAGGCTCCTGGTGCTTCCTCAAGGATGCAGGGGGAGGAGGCCACCCTGCCCTGATGGCGCCCACCTGTGTCGCTGAGAAGGGTATTCTGTGGGCTCTTGACACACAAAGAAGACACTTGCACGTGGACACACAAAGAAGACAAAGAACACGTGGAGGGCCACGGCGTTCCTGTGGGAACACACCACCAGGAAGGACAAGGAGCGCCCAGAATGAAATCAGGTTCTGATTTCCAGAAAAGGGCAGCCTCGGGGCTGAGGCCTGAGGCCTCCCGAGCATCCTGGCTTCTTCCGTCAGAAGTGCTCACCCTCTCCCCAGCCCCGCCCCCCTCACCCCCCCACCTCCTCACCCCCACCCCCCCCACCTCCTCACCCCCCACCTGGGCTCGCCTAGAGGTCCTCCGAGGGTCCTACCCGCCCTGAGCGTCAGCAGGTTGGAGAGATGACCAAGTCGCGTTTTCTGGGTTCAGGGCGGCAAGGTGGCCCACGGGCGCCTGCGAGGAGGGTAATCACAACGAAACTGACACTCAAGTAGAAAGCGGGGTCCGCCCACAGGAGCTGCCCTGCCCCTCGGGGCTCAGCTCCCGGGGCGCCGCTCAGGTCAGCCGCTGCCTTCCGCGAGCTCGTGATTCAGTAATAACTGGAAGCACAAGGGCTTTTTCACTCACTCGTTTTTAACGGTTTATTCATAAAGCAATTTTTCACTTTTCACTTATTTTCAGCCCCTTTCACATCTATCGACTCACGGTTTCTGTCTTGGTGTAACCTTTCCCTCTCTCCTCCTCCTTCTCTCTGCTTCATTTTTCTTTATTCCCTTTTTTAAACCTCCAACCGTTAAAACAGTCTTGAGGCCTCCATGGTTCTGCTAACCAAAAGGTTTCCTTTTCAACGTCTTCCTGGGTTCTTTTCATGGGGTTCTTATTCTCTTTTTTAGCTATCAGTGTTTGTGTCCCCCTTGCCTTCTCATGGCAACAGACTTAAATCCTTCCCAGTCTTCTTACATGTATGCCTTTGGTTTAAAAAAAAAAAAGACAAAAACGAAGAACAAAACCCCACTAAACTAAACATCCTAGAATTCATGGTACTTTACTCTAGCAGAGGTTTGCTTTAAGCACAACCCATTATTTCCATTAAAAGAATCTTGATTCCTTTCAGATGAGCATATTAATTCCTGGGGAAAGTTCATGGTTCTCACAAATTAGCAGGACCTTTGCGAGCCCAATCTTTTTGCCAAAAGAAGCCACAACAGTGGTTTCCATACAAGCCTGCCCCTCATTTCCATTTTCTAGGACATCTGCTCTCTAAATTACAAATATCTGCCTATAGCAACAATCAGAGTTCCAAGGAAAACAAACCAAAAGGAAATAAGAGAAAATGATGGAATCTTAGCATACAAAGAGATATAATATTTCCGAAAGAGGGGGAAGACGCCCCGGGACGTCTCGTGGGTCAGGAAACTGGGGCCCAGGGAAGCCAGGACCCTGTTGAGAGCACACAGTTAACCAGGGGCTGACTCTGGCCTAGCTCAGCATCTCTGGTCCCAGTTCTGTCCACCAGAGTGGGTGGGCTCATGATCTCAGTTTGGGTCTATTTTTAAATTCTGGCCTGGGGAACCACGGAAGGAGGAGTGAAATCGTCCCATTAATGATTCTTCGTTAGTTGGTCTTCCCACCAAGTCGCTACCAGATTACTGGTACTAACCTGGGGGGCAAGAAAGGGTTACCTAGAAGGGGGTAGGGTGTGCCCCACCACCTTTGCCTTCCTGGGTGAAAAATAGTACTCAAGGAAAGCCAAGCTGTGCTCATGGGAGGAGTGGGAGGGGTTTTCTTCTCCAGGGCTGCTGTCCTGGAGGTTGCTTTGCAGAGTGCCAGGTGCCCGATGAGAGAGGGACTTTGTCTCATTCTCCCTTCCCTTTCAGAATACCTGAGAAGAACTAACTGTGGAAAGTATTTTCAAGTATTTTACAAAATAGATCGCACACTTCTTTTCATGGTGTCGTGGACTCATCCTCAGAATTAGACAAGCTCTCCAGATCTGCCTTCCATATATACATGTATACACACACATACAATAGTTATATATGTATAGTAACATATATATGCAGAGTGTATGTGTGTGTGTGTGTGTGTGTGTGTGTAGTTTCCTAGGAGGCCTCAAGAACATTAAGGCAAGTCAAATTCTCTACCCCAACTTTGTATCCATCTTGTCCCTTGTCATTCAGTCATTTCTAAGGTCAATAGAAATCTTTGAATCATAGACCCAGGAAGGGCTTGTGAGAGCTTCTTGGGCATCCTGCACTTTCAAACAAGCTGACTTCTTTCTGAATCCTCCCAGGAAGGAGATGCTACTCCCTCCCTCCCATGGAAAGGAAGCTTTGTGAAACTAAGCCTAACGGAAGGTGTTAGTCTCTGTGATTTAAACCCAGGTCCCCTCTGCTATGGTTTAATAGATTTCCTTTGCCCTGCTCCTCACCTGCAGTGGAGAACTGCCGGTTGCTTTCATCCACAGGCGGGTTCTTCACATACCTCAAGGTGGGAAGGTTGGCCACAATTCCATGAAAACAGCCACCTTTCGTTAATACGCTGAAGCTTCTGTTATGAACAATAACCATTGGCACTTATCTGTCACGCCCTCTTTCTTAGTGAGGGCAGAAGAAAACGACAAGGTGACTATGTTCACATTTATACAAAATAAAGACTTGCATCTTAAATTTGGAGAGAGGGAAATGTACATGCGGCCGACTCTGGTTCATTACTTGTCAAACCTGGAAGGAAGAGCGCACTAGGAGAGGGCTTGTTAGTTTATGGGATTCTGTGAAACTGGGCATGGAGAGTATTTGCATAAATCAGGTTAAAAATAAATTTTGGAATCTTGCTGTGTTTTTTTTTTTCTGTCTAAATGCCTAAATTACATAATTAAGGCTGTATTGAGATTAAAATCACTTCTCATTTAAGTAGCAGCTGTCAGCAGCGCTTTGAGCAAATGGACTGGGGGGTTCTGAGGACTTGAAGTTTGGAAAAGGAAGATAAACGGGAGAATTATCTGTGAGTCCTGAAACGTTTCTTGCAGCTGCTGTACACCCAGAAGTGGGCTCCAGAGAGCTAGCCAGTGCTCAGAATGATCCGGTTTCTTCTAGCCAGAAGCTGAAAATGAAATGGGCATGGATGGACAAAGTTCTCATGGTCTCCTTAAGGAAGTGGAAGTGCCTTTTGGATTGGTTCAAGATCACATTCTATGAAACTTGTCGCTTGTTCATTCATTTTTTTAAGCTGCCACTCTCTGGGGTACACCCTTCCTCTCTAGACCAGCTTATCCCTGAGGCCTGGTTTTACATCAGAAGTCCTCCGCCATGTGCCTCTAATTGCTTTCATTTCTCTGCCCTGGCGTTTGCTCATTATCTCCTTTTAGAGAAGGTTCCACACACACACACGGAGCTCACTTATACAAACTTATGGATCCTAAATAGATTTCCTATCCTTCAAGGGAAGACAAAATTGAGAAATGTGGCATAAACTCCCAAGGATCCATATATTCTGTATATTCCCTTATGTTGGGGGATTGAATGTATTATTTCAGAGCACAGCTTTCATTTTAAGGTTAAGACTCAGAAAAAGTTGGCTTCTTCAGTCTTGCCTTGCCCTGAAAACAGCTGCATGAAGCCTTGATCCAACTGTGTGGATGCCAACTGGTGGACTTGAGCTCCTAGTGAATATTATCTTTTCATATAATGTTTCATTAAACAGCTAAGTCCACAAGAGTTCCCAAGATGCATGACTCTCAAGAAAAAAAAGGCATGCTTTGCCAAGTAAAGAACTATGATTTATGGTAGTAACTGTTATACTCTGAGTCTTATTGGGCTTTGTTTTGAAAAGTTATTACCACAACGGTTCTGTAGAATTTAGTAGTGCAACCAGCACCATTTGGCACGTTTATGACAATAGGGTTCTGGTTTTCTTAAGTCCACAGTTAAACGTTGGCAGCATTTCAAATTCTTGGCACAGATGTTTAAGTGAATATAAAGAAACATGAAAAAAAAATACCAGGCAGTTTCGAGTATCCAAATGTAAGAAGGAGTATTATTCCTAACATGCGGCTAGCACGGACGTGGAACCGTGAACTTGGTAATCGATGACGTGGCAAGCATGAACATTATTTGCAAGGGACTCTTAGATCTTTTTCATTGAGGACACTAATAGTTTTCTAAAAGCATCTCCTGTTCATATCTACCAAATGAGACTCAAATTTATTTGTGCCTGGAGACAGGTTAGTTTCCAGAGCCTCCATGGATAAGCAAATAAACCCTTTCCCACTACATGACAGTTGGGACTGCATGGCCACACCAACATGTCTCTGGGTTTCATCCAAATGCCAGCTTCTGGTAAAACAGCTGTCTTGAAATTCATTTTAAATGAACAAGTGGCAGATCTACTTTCTGAGCGAAGATGTGAAGGGGAAAAAAATACCGTGGGACGGAGAACAGGAAGACTATGCAGAAGCACAGAAGAACGTACTCCCTGTGGCATGGTCAGTGCTAGCTATGGATGCAAAAACATTGTCCTTACTGGGCAAAGTGTTGGTTCCTCAACCCGGTTTTCCTCAGGGTCCCTAATCCCTGAATCAGTTGGGTCTACACACACACACACACACACACACACACACACACACCCCACATTCACATTGTCCTGAGGCTAGGAAGGGTAG
Organism: Nasua narica; assembly: GCA_028533885.1. Lineage (NCBI taxonomy): Eukaryota > Metazoa > Chordata > Mammalia > Carnivora > Procyonidae > Nasua > Nasua narica. The sequence goes on from CM052802.1 coordinate 48,588,517, forward strand.
GGATCCAAGTCTTCCTCACCTCCTCACCACCTGATCCCCATCAACAAAGTAAAACAAACAAACAAAATCCATTACTAATGTTTGAAATACTTTCCTTAGAGAGCACTTCTATAACTCATAATTGAAAAATCTTAAACTGTTCACTTATGAGAGAAAAGAGATCAACACTTCAGATCACTCACACAGGTGGTCCCCAATGGAGGTGGGGGATGGGGGACTCACGGCTGCTGGAGAGGGTGGGCGGGCAGGAGAGAGGCAAACACTGTCATGTCCAAAAGTGTTCCCTAACAGTACGGTGAAGATGTCGCTTCACTGGCCCTTCACTGAAGACACCAGACAAGCATTGGTAAAGCATGAACATTTATATTTAATTTACATTTTGACAATTTGCACATAAATAACAATGTAAACCAGTACGTAAACATAAGATAGTCTGTTGTTCTAGCAAAGTAAAAAGCCAATAACTTTGGTCAGTTTTAACTTTGATTAGAGGAAAAAAATAAAACCACTGTTGATTGTGGGCTCAACATTCACATGTAAGAGGCCTACAAGGGAAGGTCAAATGGCAAAGAGAATCAAGAAGTCTCAAGCCATGTGGGTCTTGGTAAAAATTCCCACAAATAAGAAAGCACAAAAGGGAAAAGAAGAGAACAAGTGAACAGAACCATAAATGTTTGGTTTGGTCAATGTCAGTGTGCGATGCTTTGGTTTACCTACAATTAAGGACTGTGTTGGCCCAGGACTGATCCATAAAAAATCGTCAGTTTTGCCACTTAAAGGAACAGATCAGTAAGGCTCTGAAGATTCCCTGGATTCTAAGTTCATTCTTTGCTGCAGATTGACATAGTTGCTATCAATAAAAGGCTGAATATAGAAACCACACTGATAAGTGATGCATCAGTTAGTGGGGAAGGAAGGAGAGAGAGAGAAAAGTTACTAGTGGTAAAGGGAGTGATGGGACTTTATGTCCGTGACTTGGGTGTGACCACATAATTATAATGTGGCAAAACAAAAATAAAGCCATCTTAGACTGCCCTTACTGGTGAAAGATGGTGAATCTCCCTCTCCCTAGTTGTTATGCAGTCCCCATCTTTGCACCAAGGTTTTGGGATCCCATACAATAGCAAGGAGGTGCCCAAGCTCACCAATGTCTGTGATAGTGAGGTCATCAAGTGTTAAGCAAAGCCTCAGAAAGGATTTGTTTTTTCTTTCTGCCCTTACAAAAAGTAGGTTCTTTTACATGGTTTGGCTCACAATTTAAGTGGTTATAAATATATTATATATACACATGGTATAGTGGTATAAATAGATTTATAAATATACATCGTTCTTTGCTACACCTTGAATGCTGACATGTAATCTTTGGGCTTAGCAGAGTAAAAGGCAGAATGGCACACATTCTGCATTTCTGGAGCACACTTGGTTTCTCCTCTAGAGTAGCAAATCATTGGATAAGACATCACTTCCTGCACTACTGGACACACTCAATGAGGTAATTGTTGTTGGACAGCTTTGCAATGCCCTTTCATGTTTAATTAAATTAACCATAAAATGTAAAAACACAAATACTGAGGAAAATCTGAGTTTTACAGAATAAAATACAATTGATGGGTTGGGGATAGGAATGTGCATTGCCTGCTTTTACCCTAAGACAACAAGAATACCCGTTTTTTGTTTTGTTTTTTTTTGTTTGTTTGTTTTTGTTTTTAAAGTGTGGCCTGAGCCTATCTACCTCAAATCCTTCCCGGTAGAGCACCATGTTTGTGCAATTTTGACATAACAACAAAAAAACCCCCCAATAACAAAAACAACACCCAGACTCAAGCCCCCAAACCTCACACATACAAAACCACCTGTGCTTTGGGAACATTTTGCGGTGGTTTTAAACATGGCATTTTGTCTTTTTCACATTTTCAGATAATACATTGGGATGCAAAGGTCACATGACCACTCTGAATGGTCATATGACTTTGAGGGTGGGGTGACCCTGCTTTTTGGAGAGGAAGACAGATCCGCAAAGCCTTCTTGTCTCCTTTCTGGTAAATCTGTGGCTGGGGGGGAAAAGAATCTTAACTATCTACACAAACATACAAGATTCCCTTTCTTGTTTCTTCTACTGACCTTATTATTGGGTAATTCTGCACACATTCCCCCAAGTTATACAATGCTGTTCAAATGAGATCTTATGAGTTAACACATCAACTGTCTAACTTTGGCAATACCAAACCTCATTTTCAAACCATTATTATAGAGGGAGGTCAACTGAAGTAATGTATTTGTTTACTAAATTCTAAGTACTTAGATGTGCAGAAATTATCTACAAAGAATAGCCACAAGACAAAAATATAACATTTATAACTCAAATTACAAGGAATTTTTCCAGTCATTGTAAACTTCTTTAATTATTGCTTTTTGAATGATAAATTGTATAATAAATTATGAAAGATTATCATTGAAAAAATAATTATGGCTAGGCAATAAGTCTTAGCAATGGGAAGGCTATGCAAACATATCCACACAAATATTCAAAATACACAGGTTCAAATATATAGATGGGAGTGTAAATAAGTATATATAATATGTATATATATTGTCTTTGTCTCATTTATGCCCTGAGATTTCGGTAACTTTGGAGTTCCTTCTTTCATTCCAGACAGGTGAGGGGAAACCTTCTGCCGTCAGGAGAGCTTTGCAGAATTGGAATTATGTACAAGCATTTGCTACAGGCACCCTGACTTGCCAAGTCATAAGTTAAGAAACAAAACACTTTTTGTTTTCTGAAAATCTTAAGGATCCATTGGTTCAACTGTTTCCTGTTTGACCTTTACAGGCCCCAGAGGTAGTGGGTTGCTGTGAGCCAACTTCATGAGGGATGGGTCTGATGACTCATAAAGGCTACACCCTGAGAGGAGTCCATTCCCCATGTTTCTTTGCAAAGACACTTTCAGGCCAGTTTCTTCTTTCTCTTTTCTGACCACAGCCAGAATTTCTTTCTCCACCACAGAGGTCACATCGATGTTGTCCTCCATGTCCTCAAGCCGGTCGGCGTTGTCGCTGATATCAAACTTCTCGATTTCTTCGTTGATCCGGGTCAGATCCTCCAAAGGCATCCCTGTGGCTGGGGCCACCGGACAGTTCCCCTTCAGGTGGACCTTGAGGCTGCAGAGATGGATGTAGCTCTTGTGGCAATGGGCACACTTGTGGGGCCGCTCCCGGGTGTGTAGGCGCTTGTGGAGTTTCAGGTGCACAAACTGAGTGAACTTGGCAGGGCACACCTTGCACTGGTAAGGTTTCTCTCCAGAGTGGAGTCGCAGGTGGGTCTTGAGATTGCTGGTGCTGCTAAATCGCTTGTGGCAAACCTACAGTGTGGGGAAGAGGGCAGAGATGGGAGACGGGAAGACCAGAAGATTAAGAGTTGCCAGTGGGAAGGGCACACTTACATACCAACGCCCAGCAACCTGTGAGGCGAGAAGCCTCCCCGTGGCACCTATGGCGTGGCATTAAGCAAATAGGGAGATGTGGGCACTGCACGCGAGGAGGTGTTTACTTCCCTCTGCCATTTTCCACCCACTGGGCCGGCTGTGTCATCATCTCTGCTCATCAGCAGATACAGGGTTATCAGCCGTGGCCAGGCAGAATTCTTGCGCCGGTTTCAACTACGGGGCTGTAGGATACCGGGAGACCGCTCATGTGACATTCTCTGCAAAGGTGAAAATTGCTACCAGAAAGCACTGCCCACCTGGCATTCATGTGGCTTCTCTCCCGTGTGTACCAGGTAGTGTTTCTGCAGGTGCGCAAGCTGAGTAAAGCCCTTGTTGCAAGTCTGGCATTTGAAAGGCCGTTCTCCACTGTGCACTCTGAGGTGGACCTGGAAAGAAGCCACGTGCGTTAGCCCTGCTCTCGGCCGGTGGGAAGACCTCACATTTCTGCTCAAGGCCTCAGGCATTGATGATGCAGACGCTTTAGGAAAACCGTCAAGTCAGAGCTTACACCGAACAGAACCCCAATGTTTTCAGAACGCTTCGTTTTGTTTGAGCCAAAGGAACAAAAGTCACGGGCCAGCAGGACTTCACACTGACCTTCTAGCCCAAACCCCACATTTTCATTATTGAGAAGAAACTGAGTAGAGAAGCAATCAGTCCGAAGTCACAGAGCCAGAAATGGCCAAAGTAACCCCGCCACCCGCCAATCCGCTATTCCCGCCCGAGTTCTCACACTGTCGCAAAAACGCCGCATCACCGGCGCCAAGCGAGCCACACACAGGCGCGCAGGCGCACAGCGCGGCCCCAGCGTGCACGCCGATGGCCGTCGCCGCGCCGGCTGCGAGGCCTACCTTCAGATTTGAGAGCTGGCCGAAAGTCTTGGCGCAAACGTTGCATTCATACTTTATCTTGCCGTTCTGCTTCTTCAGCGGGTACGGCAGGGTCTTGTAGCCGGTCATGTTTCTTTTGTTTTTCATGAGATTCATGGCTTCGTCACTGCCGGGGGGCGCCAGCGCCGCTGAGGTAGCTTTGGGCTGCACCACGTGCTCGGCCGAGGCGGCCGTGCCGGCTGTGGGCGACCCGCTGGTGGGGCTGCTCGCCCTGTCCTTCATGCTGGCGGCCGCCCCAGGGAGGGAGAAGGCACTGTGTGGCGCCGGGACGAGCACCTCGCGCGCGTGGTCGGGCTGCAGCGGCCTGCGGGCCCCGTCCGAGGGCAGCGAGCTGGGCAGGGAGGCCGGGCTGAGCAGGGAGTGCGGCAGGCCGCCGCCGCCCAGGAGGCTGCCGTAGACGGGGTACAGCCTGGGGAAGAGGCTCAAGTTGCCCACGCCACCCATGTTGCCCACGGCGCCCAGGCCATTGCAATTCACGCCGTAGGGGGGCAGAAGGAACTTGGGGTAGTGGGCATTGTAGGAGGGGATGAAGGCCGGGGGCAGGTGGGGGGCCGGCGCGTACCCCGGGTAGGAGCCCAAGCCTTCGGGGCCGTAGGGGGCGTTCAAGTAGGGGTAGGAGTCCCGGTGGTCTGGAGGGCAGGGCGCCAGGGGCGACACCGTGTTCCCCGGGCTGCTGTGCGGGCTGCAGCTTTTGAGGCTTTGGTCAGGGCTGCTTCTGGCTGAGGGGCTCGGGGTCGTGGAGGACGGGATGGGGGAGTGGGTGATGTAAGTCGGCCTTTCCATCCCATAGGCTTTCAAAAAGTCCTCCGGCAGAGGGGCCCGGATGGGGTAGACAACCCGAGGGTAGAAGGGCATCTCAGGGCTCCCGTTTTTTCGGAAGTCGTCCGCCTCCTTTTCTGAAGTGAAGGGTGAAATGTTGGAACGGTAGCAGTCCCTTCCTTTGGAGGGGTTGGAGTCCAATTTCAGGATTTCTTTCACGCTGTACTCTCTCTTTGGAACGTTTTTGGGGCACAGTTCATTTTTCTCAGTGCTGGGCTGCTTTGGATGGCTCTGGGTTTGTGCTGAAATAAAGAAAGGTCGGTTACTCAAACGGCTATAGAGAACTGAAGTGAAAATGCCAAAGCTGCTCTCTCCTTGAGAAAACCTGAGCGCCAGCTGGCCACAAGTGAGACACACCTGGCTTCTGAACGCCCTCTCATTCTAGAGGGCTCGGGGCCACTTGCTCAAACACACTGCGCCATTTCCTTCTGGGCCAAACGGGGACAGTGACAACATCTCGAATGAAGGGCACTGTCTGGATTATTTTGTTTCTACTAGTAAAAACCGTAAGATGGAAAAGTGCTGTTCAAGCTAGAACAGGAGAGCTTCCATTAAAATGGGGTGGAAAAATCCTGGGGTGGGGGTGTCAGAGGTTAATAAAAGTCATTCTGATGTTCACAGTGTACGGAAAGGAAATCAGCACACCCTGCGAACTAGATGTGAAAGATTAAGACTCATTTCAAGTAACAAGCAGTCATCAGTTTTCGCCTTGATTCTTGTTTAATACGAATTTGATAAAACCCTGTTCAAACTGCCTATGCCAAATAGATTAGCAATGTGGATGCCACCCCTTCCCCTCGAGTCGCTGACAACACAAGAATGGCACCAAGGCCCCATCTGGTCTAACCAGGCTCCTAGCAATGCTGTCCCCTGGAATCACAAGGCGTGACACACTCATCTCTGCCAAACCACAACAGGCACTTCCCGAGCCAGTTCAATTACTTAGAGCACCAAAGAAAACAGGCAGCTAAGATGAAAGCATTTATTCTGTATTATTACTCAGTAAATACACTATTTAGGAACAGCAGCAACGAGGACAGTTCCAGACTCTGCAGGCCATCACCAGCCCTGCCCCTCCAAACACACGGAACAAACGATGCCTTTGGGAAAACACCAGTCAGGGCAGGGAACACCAAAAACTCCCGGCTCAGCCTTCCTTGGAAATCAAAAGTAAAACAGATGCTGCTTTGCCGGGGCTCTGGTTATCAGAGGGCAATCGCTCTAACTGAACAGCTGCCCCACAAGGAAGAGTAGGTGGAAGGCGTGAGCCAGCCATGTGTGTGTGTGGATGCCTTGGGAGGCAGGGGAGCTCTTGGCCTCAGCATCAGAAGGGGACAGGTTTGGGGGACCATGCTGAAGCCTCTGTAAAAGTACCATTAGTCGTCTCCAAAAAAAAAAAAAAAAAAGTTTCCATTTGATTTCACTGAGAAAGCACTACTCCAGGCTTGATATCTGATAGGTCTAGAAATGAACTCTGTGGAAGTCCAGATTCTGAACTCTTCAAATCCATTCTCTGGACTGACAGCCTTGAGGGATTCGATTCCAGTTTGAGAGGCCCTCAGAGAATGTTATCTCCTCCTAGCTGTTATCAGTTACTCCCGGGTGAGCCAGCAGCCCCAGAATAAACACAGCCAAGACACTATCAGGGAAGATGCTGATGGGGGCAGTGATGGAAAGCTTGTTGAGGGAGAGGGATTTCTGAAGCCACTAAACCAAAATAAATAACCCCTTATCGGGCCAATATCAGTCTTTCAGTGAGGCCCAGCAGGCAGGAAGTTCAAATTGTCACTTTTGTTTTTTAAAGCTGAAATGGTAAAGGAAGAGAGACAACTAAGTTGGGAAACTGATAGGCGAGGCATCTCGCAGCCACAGGAAGGAATTTTATGGAGGTGAAAAAGAACAATCTGGAGGCACCTGTGTAGGCCCACGTTAAAAAAAAGATGGCACCCCCATAAAACGTACAGAAACTTCACCATTTTCACGTGGCATATTATACCTCAGTCTCCTAATTTTTCCAGTGGCTTCAAATTCTCTTGGTTCCAAAGTCCAACAGATTAAGATCATAAGCAAGAAGCACGTGTTCATCAGCAGCACTGTCCCTCCTATTTAGTTGGGTGTTCTCACTAGGTACCTTAATAATTCAGTTATTAAATTGAGAACAAAGCTAATGACTGGCCAACGAACAGCAAAGTCAGAATCTATAATTTTCCATGCAAAATACTTAGCACAGGGCCCAGCATATAATAAATCCACAGTCAACATTTGGTATCTCTTATGCCTCCACAGAAATAAATTTGTCTTCCTCCAAAACGATAGCCAGAGGGAAAATTTAGCCCCCTAAGACGTTCTAAGGTGGAAGTCATGGAATCTGTGTGAAGGTACATTTTAAAAAATCATCCTTCAGCAGCTGAGTAATCAGTAGAGCTGGTGTCATTTCTGCCTCTCCCACTCAGCAGCAGCTTGAGTTAACATGAAGAAGAAAATCAAGATCTGTTTTTGTTCTTAAATCTTAAATGGCTGTAGGCGGACGGAGTCATTTCAAGAGTGAACTGCTTCTGAAGGCTCTGAATGGCTTAATTATGCCGACTCACATTTTCGATCTATAATAAGAACCCCCAAGACTACAAGAAAGAACCTAGAAGTTCTGCAGTAGGCAAAACAAAGTCTGTTTTCAACTGAAACTGAGAAAGCAGATTAACATTTAGAAGTCTATAATTTGGTCAACTGTTTTCTAGATGGGTTGGGTAGATACATAGGAAAAAAATACCAAAAAACCTGGGAGGGCTAAGAGTTAAATTTAATAGTTTCTACTCCTTTTGTTTTTTAAAAAACGCCAATTTGTGATTTCTGGCTACTTATTATTTTTTACCTCAGTTTAATTCGAATCCCTTCTCAAAATTCTACCAATTGGACCATCACTGCCATTTAAAGTCCACAAGGAGATTCTGGCACAAACCTCTATTGTGCTGGAAGCACGGAAACCCAACACAACTCATTTGAAGACACAATCTACCTATTAGGCCTGATGAAAGAGTGGAAATTTTCCTGATCAGAGGCTCAATCATCAGTTACCACACCTAAGACAACTGGTTTCACAATCGGCATCAGGAGTCTTGGCTTAATGTGACTGGTTATTTGTTCACTCTCCTTATGAATACTGGACAAGGAAAGGGTCCCTGAAAATGTTAAGCACCACCATTTAGAAAAAATCATGCATAAATAAAAAGGGACATTTGTGGGAACAAAAGTGTCATTTCCTCAATATACTTGGAAGTTGCTCTGAACACAGAGAATAAGCGCTTGAATCTTAAATGTTGTGCAAAAGCCTTTCTTCGGGGAATAAAAATGCAGGGCCTTTGAAACCGCACTGGGTGAAGGATGAAGGTGAAAAAGCTTCTTTGTGGTTGGTGCAAAGTCACTGGGGTGGGTCACTTCAAATGGAGTTATTGTTTGAAAAAAAACCAAAACCAACCAAGGTCTTCCTCTGAATCCACAAATGATGAAGCTCAAGGGGCGTTAAGGAGACCCTCAAGAAGTGACTTGCCATGCTGAGAAAGTCAGGAGGAAGCAGCACATCTTCCTGTGAGAGGCTCTGCTAGAACATAAGCTGCCTTTTACCACTGGGCCCTGCACGGTGGGCCTGGCACGGGTAGATGCCAAAACAGCTGAATGGCTCCTGGGGAGCTCAGCACATACCACAGACTCTTGGGAGCTCAGGAGAGACATGAGGGAAAAGAACTGACACCTTTGGTCAGCACCTGACTCACCCCTCATGCTCATGTTGGAAGCCAGCTTGTTTCCAATGATTCCAAGACCTCTTCCTAAAGTTCAAGGGTGCGCTGAGTGTGTATGTGTGTGTGTGACAGAGAGAGAGGACCATGAATGCAAACTTGAAAGGTGATCCTGAGAAGGAGATTCATAAGCTTTTACAGTCTCAGCTTTTCATAAAACTGCAAATACAGTATTGAGATCGTAGGGAGGTCAAGTAAACTAGAGAGTGCGGGATGAGCACCAGCTAGCTACAGAGTTGGCTTAGCCGGACCAGGACAGGTAACGGGCTTGTTAATTTGTCCTAAAGTTGAGGTCAAAGTCTAATTTATGTTAAAATTAACACTCATTCCACATGTTTCAGAGGTGGAAAGGTGAACTAAAACAATTGAGCTTTCAGATAAAGCAATTAAGACTGCATTATCAATGATTGGTGAATTGGTAAAAGGTACCTGGGAATTCTTTGTACTATTTTTGCAACTTTTCCTCAAGTTTGAAATCATATCAAAACAAAAAGTCACAAAAATTTCAAAATTTAGATGCCAAAACTTTTACACCTAAAGGATCTACTGTTAAAAACTTCCTTAAAATGTAGCAGTCTAACCGAGAACACAGAGCCATAATTACAACAGATTGGAGTTTTGTTTGTTTTTTTTTTTTTAAAGATTTTATTTATTTATTTGACAGAGAGAGATCACAAGTAGGCAGAGAAGCAGGCAGAGAGAGGAGGAAGCAGGCTCCCTGCTGAGCAGAGAGCCCGATGCGGGCTCGATCCCAGAACCCTGGGATCATGACATGCGTGAGCCGTGAGCCGAAGGCAGAGGCTTTAACCCACTGAGCCACCCAGGCGCCCCCAACAGATTGGCATTTTACGGTCATTCTTAAATTACTCCTAGAGATCACTTGGGAATGACTAAAATGAGGTAGTCCTTTGCAGAGGGGTTATGGCAGTAACTTCAACCAAATAAAAAAGTAAAAGCTTATAAGCCTAAGGGACGGAGAATTTGTTAAAACAAAGTGTTAGGTGGCTACTATAATAGGGATCACGAGGTTAGATAATTAGGTTTTTGCCTCAAAGAAGGAAGCTAAGATACAAAATCTTTAGAGTTATCCACTTAGAATAATATTTTAAAAATTATAGCTGTGAGTTTTTCTAGAAACAGTCTGAGATGTTCTACATCAGACCATACACTGATGACCAAATGTGCATCTCTACAATATTCCAACACATACTGTAAGCACCAACAAATCACCACAAACAAGGGCTCTACGTCGCATACTAGGCATGTCAGGACCAATCCCTTTTATACTCCCACCTGCCCCCTTTTGGAAAGATTAGAATTAGACATCTATTTCTTCCTGTAACTTTCTGAATTAAACACTCAAAAATAGCTTTTACTATTTTATACGATCAAGTTTCATAATGGAGAACAGGGACTACAAAATTTTTTTCCCTTCTCCTCATCCCTTATTTAAAGCCACCTACTTGGCCCCACACATGGAGCCGTATAATTAAACAACATGTTATTAGCTCCTAGGGGCAGAACTGACATTACTGGCATTTTTTATTTTTTTATTTTTGGTTCTATAATCCACTTACTGAGATTCATCATTGTCAGCTCTCCGGGATAAGGGTAGTGAAGCCTCTCTGCAAAGTCCCGACAATACCACACAAGAAGCTCCTGGTTGGCAGGGATGGGCTTAATGGTGTAGAAGTAGATGTTCATCCCGTTCTGACACGCAGCCAGGTTCTGCTCCCGGGCAGAGTGCGCCGGATTCACATAGCGCATCCAGTTGCTTTTCTCCTCATTAAAGCCATCGATGAAGTGGAGAAGCTCCCCTCTGGAATAGATCTGTCCAAACGAAAAGACAGACGTGTAAAAGAAAGTCAGCCCCAAAGCAATGGAAAGCTTCCCCGGCACCTCCAAGAATAAACACGGCAAGGACCGTGTGTGATTTCTCATTCCCTGTTGCCCACTTAGAAAAGGAATGAAATCGGTTTAGCCAGAGTAGTCTTGAATCAGCAGAAATCAGGACGGAAACAGGTAAGGAGCACTTTGTCGGTTACCTTTTCCATTTCAGTTTTATCATCTTTTCGTGTTTGGGGAAAAATGACAGAAGAATGAAACACCACATTTCATTTAAGGAGCTGCCTCGGACGGATCAAACCACCAGAGAGTATTACTTTTGCTACAGCCGAGAACGGCAAATGGGCGAAGCTTCTAACTTTAGTTCCGATTATGCTGACTTTGAATGCTTTGAGTCACTGGGTAGAAGACCAAGCCAACCGAATACGTCAAACTGAGTCTCTCAACTTTTTCTATGGCCTCTGTACTTGCCGTTTCCTACACCCCCGCCCAAGGCTTAAACTATGCAAACATCCTCCACCCCCAAGCCTCCAACTCCAGAAGTAACACTTGTTCATATGAATACTTGGAACCCTGCCTTTTTGTGGAAACACTGGGTGGGGCAAAGGTGAACTTCACCTGCCATAACAAAGTGAACACCGGGACAGAAGCCAGGATTTGACAAGCGACTAAGAAGTCACTTTTCCTCTTGATAAACATGTTCAGCCTTGCACTTCTCTTTCAAGCCGAAGGAGGGGAGAGGGAACCCTCTTATCTGTAAGGTGGTTGGCTAAAACACCAATTCACAGAGCCATAGGCATGTGTTTTTCGAAAAAGAACAGGAAGAAGCTGTTGTCCTTTAGAGGCAACGCATAATGAATTCAAAGTTTGCCTTCCAGTGATTACTACTTCTGGTTAACCGATGCACTCAGGCTAGATTCGGTAAAAAGGCAGAGGAAAGAATAGGAAAAATTAAAACATACTTTCTTGCTGAAACTACTGTATAAACCAACTCCTCACCCTTCCCAGAAAGTTTCTCTCTCCCTCTTTTTAAGGTGTACCACTTTTTCTTCAGATTTAAGAAATTTCCTTATCCATCTATAATCAATACCTGGTTATCTGCAACTTGTAGTCTTCAAGTAGTAGGGCACTGTTCGTAGCAGAAATTTTGCTCTAACCGGACAGCAGGTTATGGCTCTGTTCCTAGTCCCATACTGACTGTGATAGTCTATAAATCGTGTCTGTATTTCACTCACACGTTATCAGAAACAAAAAGGAACTCTGTCCCTTTAACACGGGCAGTAAACACCAGAATCACTTTCTTTTAAGAGTAACTTCCTGTAAATTGTGAAGGGGGAAATACATGTGGCTTCATCAAAGCAGCTTGTGAGAGCTTTTGCGGTGTGTTTTGTTAAGAGAAAATGGAACAAGGCTGGGTGAATTCTGCTATCAAGAAGGGTTTTCAAGTTTGTTTACTCTGATGTGCAAACTTCCAGGAACATGGGGTTCCATCGTTCTGCACTCTTCGCTGGGCGGAGACTGCTTTCTAAAGCTACGGGGCGTGGGATTCCAGTCAGCCTTCCATGGACTACAATTTACTGTATCCTCATTTAAAAACAGAAACGTCTGTGCCATGAAGTCATACATACACACACACACGAAAATAAAATAATGCATACGTCAAATGAACACTGCTCCTTCTCACCTCCCTACACTGCCATATATTATCAGGAAGATTAAAAATGTGCTGACTCATAGTACAGTTACAAGAAATGTCACTGGTTTCTCAACTTGAACATCCCTACTCTTCTCTGACTGTGTAATTTGCATGAAACTTTTTCTTTCCTTACAACAGATGTTCATATTCCAGCCAGCAAAATCAGGATGCTTTTAACAACATGTGGAGAGTTTTCTCCTACAATAATATCCTTTGTATGTGAAAGACTGATTCAAATAAATCCTCCCAAGGAAAGCATTTCAGTTACTTAGGGTGAATCTTTAATGAACCAGGGAATTGGGACAGATAGGGGGTTCTTAGGTATTTCTTGCCTTTTTAAAAAATGATCATACATTAATAAAGTCTTATGCTGGATTGTGTTAATTCAGACTTTTGACTCCAAGACTTACACACTTCTGTGGTTCACTCTGAGAAGACTTTATTGGCAATAAAGGCAAAAATGCACTCACTGACATTTTGCCCATTGTAAGTCACAAAGTAAAAATATTTTAAGCCTGTGTAATTAGTAAATAAAAATTGTGAGCACACAATTCTTAGCGAACAGTTCTTAGTGCTCTTTCTTGTTTGGAAAAATAGTAAAATAAATGTCTAAAAACACAAAACTTCCTGTATTAAAAAAAAAAAAATCCTGTCTCTATGGAACAGCTTCTGAATGATCCCCAAATAGAAGTCTTTTATAAAGATACTTCTCCCAAGATACACCCATGGTAGGTAAAAACTGGCCAAAATAAGTATGATCCAGTTTTTGTGGTTGTTTCTTGCAGCTGTTTCTTAAAAGAATTAAGATTCTTAAAATAATTCAAATAATGGTTCCCTGGTAGTCATATACACTTTATGCAAATACGCATAAAAATTACTTTTAAATTTAGGAAGCATGTTCTTATTTTCTTTTTTTTACATGTTCTTATTTTCTAATTGAGAAAAGTGAACATCCCAGAGAGATCTATGGGAAGAAGAAAAGCAGTCTAATTTCTGTCTCTGTTCCCTTCTAATTCCAGGTCTTTTATTCAAAAACTCCATCTAATTAGTTCATCTTTGAGGTCCTTTCTAATCCTGAAATTCCAAAGGAAGTTGTATCGGCCAGACTCTTATGCTCTCACAGGACTGTAAGCCTGTCCCTTACACTACAGGAGTCATGCACACACGGTCAAGTCCAACAGTTTTATGATGCAGACTCAAGCCTAGTCCCTGTCATCTCCATTCCCCTAGTGGCATCTTCTACCCCTTCCTGAATGGCATTTATTTTCAAGCTAATTCATTTACGATTACTCTTCCATTCAATTAAAGTTAACTCAGCAAGAAATCAAGAAGGGGTGAAATCTAAGGCTTGGTGACTCATTACTACTTCCTTGCAGAGAAATGCAAATGAACCTACCCTTGAAGCAAGCAGCAAACTGTTTCCTTTCATCACAAAGCTCTAATGAATTGCAAAAATTAAGATTCACATACAGTCCATATCTCCATCCTTAATCACCTAGGGGCTGCATTTCTAGAGCCAAACGATTAACCGGTTTCAATCACATTTGCTTACAACTCTGTGTCCACAGGGGCCTGGCATAGTTGGGTAAGCCCTGGTACAGGTTGAAAAAGGAAGTGACCCAGCAATTTCTGGCTCTATTTTTTTTCCTTAATTCTTAAGGAGTCTGAAAAAATTTTCCCTACTTACCCGCCAGAAATATTTCCTGTTGGCGTCCTTGGGAACAGTATCATTGGTGTAGATTTCTCCTACCAGAGGTCCAAAGCGTGTTCCCTTTGGTATGTATTCTTTACTCACCACTCCGATAACCTAAAGGGGATAAAACATGAAATAATTACTTCAAACTGTAAAATATTAACCAATGTTTTTAGTGAATCGAATTGTCAAATGGTAATACAACCAACAATGACAAAATGATGACACAGAGAGCAGACATCAATGGTGCCCACGTAATTTTAACAACAAGGTTCATCTTAGGGGGAAACCAACTTTTAGCTCCCAGATCATAAGTAAATACACAACCAAGCATTAAATTAGTTTAAAGGATTATTCTCTGGTGACTTTGTCATTTTTATTATTACTTTTCATACCAGAAGAACAGAGAGGGTAACCCTTCTGCTTTATCTGATTTTAGAATCAGATACTGCAGAATTAGATGGTCAAGATTAAACTACTTCAGTCTGCTCCCAGTTTCTTATTTCTCCTTCTCCATCAAGCCATAAACACAGCATGCTTGAGGGGAAAAAAATAATTTTAACCTCAGAAACCAAAATAATGCTCTTCGGTTATTCCACAAAGACCTAAGGAACCAGAAGCAAATACATTATATTCTTTTCATTCCAAAAGAGGTGTTGTTTTGTTTTGTTTTTTCATAACTTGTAAGTTCTCTTTAATAGAAGAATTCAAGTAACTTTGTTCTCCCCTACAGTGGTCAAAAGTCGTCCTTTGAAATGGAATTTATACTGAGGAGAGTTGTGGGTTCTGAGAGCTGTGGGTTCTAAGATCTGAGGAAATGACCTTCTCAGACTGGATGTATCACACTAGGACTTTGCTAAAGAAACATGTTAACTATGCCAGTTCCTCCTTGATCGTAAATTTCTTTAAGGGAGTGAAAAAAATCAGCAACCACGAATCAGGAAGCAATTCATCACTATTCAAAAGAACTCTGTAAGTAGTCCTCTGCGACATTTTAGAGTTACAGTTTTGTATTGGTTTTTATTCAGTCACTTTCCCATTTTTATTTATTTATGTATTTTGGTCCAAAACCACCTACAAATTACATACTGAATACCTTACTGAAATGGACTAAGAGAGAAGGTAAAAGAGAATATTTACTTCCAGGTTTTACTAAGTCTGATGGCTCCTGTGTAATTGTGTACCTGCCATAGTAGGTCCAAATATATATATCAATAAATGTGCACAGTGGAATCTCAGATTTTGGTTGAGACATCCATTGATATGTCAATACATCTCATCAAGAACTTAAAACCTATTGAAATGGATATGGAATAAATACATCTCCATGATTTTAACAGTCCAATTTTTCTCATGTACTTTCTTATCAGCCAATGTTTTTTTTTAAAAACAGTTTAGTATTCAATATATAAGCCAATGGAGCATACTCAGACAGGAAAGACAGGAAAAAAAAAAGAGAGAGACAGAGAGAAATAAAGAATAGAAAAGAAAGAAAGAAAGAAAGAAAGAAAGAAAGAAAGAAAGAAAGAAAAGAAAAGAAAAGAAAAGAAAAAATTTCCTACACCTAACACAAGTTGAAACAAGGTTTTGAGCTAAAGTGTTATTTTTGGTACTTTATGAATTTCTGGCAGAGAGCTGAAAAAAGCAGATGTTCATCTCATCCTCCTCTGCCTTCATTTACATCTATGTGCCCTTTCAATACAGTTCATCGTTACTGGTATTTGTTGGCAGTAAAACTACTGGGGACAGGAGTAGCTCAGAGCAGTCTTGAGATAAAAATACATATGAAAGCTTAAGTAGACTGACTTATGAGGATGCTCATTATTTAGGATACATTATTGAACCTAATTAATTTGAAAAATTCATGGAATTGACTTCTATGACACGCAAATCATTTGGCATTTACATTCGAGTGATTATTCCATAATATTAAAATGACAAACAGGAAAAACAAATAATGTCATTTGTTGGTGAGCCAATAATTAGCAGTTGATATTTTCAACATATCCACTTTAAAGCAGTAATTTAAAGAAAGGTACTCAACTGGTTCATCAACTTTGTTTTAAATTATAGTCTCTTGCAGACAGAGTCTTGGGAGTCAGAGCTTGATTACCAACAAGTAGCATTACATTGAGGTCAGGTTTTTCTTTCGAATTGCTCTTTTTTTAAACCAGTGGGCCTCTTGGTTCTCATCTATCAATCTTACACTAAGAAAACACACAAAATTTTCTTAGGGCCAAAAAGAAATCAACCTGAATTTTATTCCTACAAAAGAATTTCCAGAAGACATAACCACCCAGCACCAATCTGAGAACAACTATAAGCAAGTCCCTGAGGAAGCTGTAGGACAGTACTTGCCGTCTATAATCTTACAAAGGCAATTAAGTAAGCAAGACAGGAGAACAATTAAAAAGAAGAGGGTCTGTGGTGGAAGAGAAGGTAGGAGAATCCTCAAGCCCCAAACAAATAAAAGAACCGACACTTATCATGGTGAGCATTTCATAATTTAAAAAAAAAAGAGGCAAAGAGCCTCAATATTAGAATATCTTTACAAATGGCACAGAACCCTATTATTTAAGTTCCATTACGCACATAAACTCACACAAAGTGGATGCACAGAGACACAAAATAATAGAATTTCAAGGTTGGAAGGAATTGTATAGCTTAAATACCATCACTATCCACTCCCGGCCCAGCACTTTAGTATCGGATAAATAGCTTCATCTCAAATCCATGTCTGAGACATTATTCAAAGAGGACATATGAGCTGCCATTCTAAGATTACAGCACTCGGCTGGGTAACTGGAGGGGGAATCGGAACCAAGGTTGTTCTTAATGGGAAGTGGAAGACCAAGTCCTATTCTCCCTCTTGCCCCAGAAAGATCCAGATGTGAGTCTTAGCCAACAATATTCTATCCCCGGAGCAAACACATGAGACAGAGGAATCTGGTTTGTGCCTTGGATTTCACTGTGTTAAAAAGACTAATTAAGAATGTGTTCACCTAAGCTCAAGAAGGAAACTTAACAGGAACTGACCAGGGTCCTAAAGAATTATTACTAGGGGCAGGCTGCTGTCTATATGCCTCCCATAATCCTATCTGGGAGAAGACCCTGCCTCCACACTGGCTTGCCTCCTCTCTCACTACCCCACAAGCCCTTCCACACGGAGTGAGCCCTTCCTGCACTTGGGGAGATCTGTCAGTGGCCTTCGTTACGGCACACACCCTTGATGTCTGAGGCTTCCAGACCAAAAAAAAAGGCTTGTTTTTCACTGTACAAAATGAAGATTTCACAACTTAGGATGGGGCTTGCTGAATTTAAGTCTGATATCAAGGAGAATAAGAACTTGGTTTTTTAAAAAGCAATTCCTCCTTTAGGGAATCTACAAACACACACACATAGCAGAGGGCTTTAAGCAGAAACATTATTCAGGTTTAAATATGGTATGAGCATCCTCATCCCAGATTACATTAAGATGATTTTAATTACTAGCTCTCTCTTCCCCTGCCCGCATTCACCCCCCCATAAAAATGACTTATTCAATTAAAATTTTATTTTGAATATAAGGATATTTGCATTGAAATGACTAGAACTCTGGACTAAGACTTCAGCTTGTAATTCTTTTTTTTTTTTTTTTTTTTAAGATTTTACTTGTTTATTTGAGAGACAGAGAGAGAGAGAGAATGAGAAGGTGGAGGCTCGGAGGGAGAAGCAGACTCCCTGCAGAGCAGGGAGCCTGATGCGGGACTCGATCCTAGGACTCCAGGATCATGACCTGAGCCAAAGGCAGTCGCTTAACCAACTGAGCCACCCAGGCATTCAGCTTGTAATTCACTTCATTTTTTTTTTTTTTTAAAGGAAGTGGGGTGGATGGAGACGTTTTTGGAAGATTTCCTCCTTGATTATCTTTATATTAAAGGAAACATGGTAATGTCTTGGTACATTGCCGCACAAATAAAAAGCAGTTAGGAAGAAGAGGGAATAGCATGTTACGGAGAGATACTTTTTACAGATGGCTTGAGTTAATAATGGACTTCAATCAAAATAGACATTCGATGAGTCCCCATCATGGGTCTGATGTTTATCACCACATGACTCTCGGAGGTCAGACTTAGAGCCACTGTGCCTCTTGAATATAAGCAAACTCGATACCGGCTGCTGCTTCTAAAATATAACTGTTTAAATTGATCTGTCTGTATTCATATAGTCACAAAAGATTATTTCAGGAGGACAAGGGGAAAATCCCCCCTAAAAGAATAACCCATCGGTTAAAAAAAGTTTTAAAAGTTTTGAATAGTATGTCTATATTCGGTTTGAGTTCTGGAAATAGGAAGTAAGAATGGACTCATTAAAGGTGCAGAATGATTCTAAACCAAATCTAAAAATGAGGGTCAAGATCAGAAATTTGGTTTGTATGTTTTGTTTTTAAACCAAAAGAAAAAAAAAAGATGCTGACACATAGCACAAATTCATAGTGAAAAATGGTCTTGTTAAAAAAAAATCCCCAAGTATGTCAGCACAACAGTTCACAGTGTAACATCTTCTGTTACTTAAATGAAAACATATAAAGAAGGGCAAGATCAACCAGTGAGATAAAAACCCCTTACAGAAAGGCTCTTTTTCCCCCTTTGCATGGCTGGTGGGACTGAAAGAACCAACTGAATAATGTCAATGTAAACATTTCATCCACCCTGAAGGTTTCCGTTGGAGAACTGGCTTTCAGGTATCACACCCTCAATGGCTCAATTCCCTGCGCGCCTCTTTCTCCACCGTGAGGGAGCTGTCCTTTCCCAAAATGCAGAAAAGGAGAAAGAAACAGAAAAATAGGTACAAATTCCAGGGTAGGTGTAAGACAGCATCACATTCGAGTTGGCTTCCTGGTTGCTTTTACGATTAGGAACCAGAGATGTGTTATTCGAGTGTTTGAGTTAAATAAAACATGGGAAAATAGACTAGGAGGACCCTGATCTCTTATTAGGTGAGTTTTCAAGGACCCCCTTTAGGGATCCAAGGCACTGTATGAACATACTGAAATAGGACGTTATATGTTCAAAGGGAAAAAAACCAAAACCAAACAAGCTTAATAAAGGATCGGGCTGAAAGACGGAAAGATGATAAATAAAACCACAGTGACACCAAGAGGGGCCAGTGTAGCATAATCGAGAAGCACTGGCTGGGGAAGTCAGAAGAACTTTGCTCCTAGTCCTGGCTCAGGCTTCTCACTACACAACTTGAGTAAGTGACTATCTTTCTGAACCTTGGACTAATGATCTGAGGGCATTCCTTTATTTAGCTATGATTTTAAGTAGAATGATGGAAATCGAAAAACAAGCTAAGCTAAACTGAAGATAGGAACATTACAGAATGAAAAGGCCAAGATGACCCACAGAATAGAGGTCTTTATTTCAGTTCACTGGGCAGGAGAGGGCAACACGGCACCAATGAACCCTGGGAACAGACCAGTATTTGGTCAAATGTGATAAGGGAAAAAACACACGACACCTTCTAAAGCCACAGCCAAACCTTAAATCGTCAAACAAATCCTACATTGATTCCACGGGCCACGTATTATGAACCTTTCTATTGAAAAGCGTGTTACTCTAAGAAAGAGGTATAATTAAAGCCGACCTCTGGGGTTAAATTTTAGGTTAACGTTCACGTACAACTGCAATTTAAATTTTGGTTTTTATGAAATCTGCCTCTATTCTTCCAGCAGGGGGAAGAAAAAAGGTTAAGCTTTAATGAAACTCAAAGCAGAGCTGCTCTATTTAATTTTAGACAGCTGTGTCTCCCCCTCACCAAAAACACTGAACTCAGACACACAAACAGGAAAGAGACAAAGTATTTCCCAAACAACAGTCTCGCCCCACTCCTTCAAATACTGTTCCTTGGGGAAGGAGGAAAAGCGATCTGACAGGGCCCTAATGAATAGTGCCAGTATCAAGTCATGGATTCCCACAGCAAGGAATCACTTCTTTCTGAAGG
Source organism: Nasua narica (assembly GCA_028533885.1). Lineage (NCBI taxonomy): Eukaryota > Metazoa > Chordata > Mammalia > Carnivora > Procyonidae > Nasua > Nasua narica. The sequence continues at coordinate 48,608,718 of CM052802.1, forward strand.
CAGCGACAGAAATGACAGTGACCCATGGTAGTTCCAGGGGTGGGAAGTCTGTTGAGGGGTCAATTCCCTCAACTCAGCTCTGCAGTAGAGACAAGCAGGAACCACTGCAGTAGCTGAATTCTCAAAACAAGAGTGGTTCTGCAAGTTATTTCACAGCTAAACATCACGCCTTGCTATAATTGTTATATAAAAGGGTAAACACAAATCCTTTGCTCATTCCAAGTTTGGGTTTCCAGCTTCTTTGAAACAACAAAGAGGGTACCCACTTCAGAGGCCAGTAAGGAATCAGCCTGCCAGCCCCAGCCAGAGCAAAGGAGCTGCGGCAGATAAACAGTGGTTAGCTCTGAAGTCATCCGGACAGAGGACACTTTTACACAAACCTCTTCTTGGTTTATACCATCACTTCGGTTCATAAACACGTCAAGGTTTTGAGAACAATTTTAGAAACCCAGCTAATAAAGCTGGCTCATTAAAAAGAAGAAAGCCATCTAATGACCCAAAGGAGACAAAAGAAACACGGAAAAGTTTTTTTCTAAGAAAGTTCTTTCCCTCAAAAGCTATGGTACACCTGGAGGACCAGGGTCAGCGAGTGCAGGGTGGACAGTGGCTTTCTGGAAGGCTGCTGACAATTTTGCCCACCTTGGGCCACCATTGGGCTTTACCAAGATGTGTCAACTTGCCAGAAGATTTAACTGTTTGCTAATTATTAGGATGAAACAGTGGAGGGCTGGAGGAAATGAGAAGGACAGACTTAGGGAAAGAGAAAGCAATGAAAAAAGTGAATTAAGTAATCGATTTTTTACTGATATTTAGAGATTCTCACAGAAATACGAGGCCGCGAGGGCAAGTGGTAGGGAGATTGGGCGTCAGGGGCCAATCTTCTTCAGCAAGAAACGAGAGGCTTACCTCTTTGCTGTTGGTGGCATATTTGAAAAGCAGATTCCTGGGTAGGGATGCCTCTGCCTGAACTGAAGTCCCTCTCTCGGCGCCGCAGTCCCAGGGGTGGTCGTTCACAATGTATGTACACTTCTCTTCAAACTCAGCCTCTGCCCACAGAGTCATATCGGCGTCCTCCATGTCCATTTTCATGGTCCCGTCGGTCAAGCCTTGAAACCTCACAGCGCTGGAGCTACACTTCGGGGCAGCCTGGGAAAGAGAAGGGAAAAGGCCTTTAATCCCCATTGTCCTGTGGCTCCGTCCAAGAGGCTATGACTAATACAGTAGTCTGAAGACTTTAAAAGCAGATGCAGAGTGCTTGGTACAGTTGAGTAAGAGCCAAAAAGCCGTATAAAGAAGACTGCCTTGAAGAAGCAAGGTTTTAAAATGCTACTCTTACTTAGTTCTCGAAAAGGAAAGAAAGAAAGACAAGACTGTGGCAAACTCATTGGGGGGGAAAGGAAGGAAAAAAGAAAGAAAGAAAGAAAAGAACCACCTCCAAACAATCCCTGGCTTTACCTCTCACAGCAGAAGAATGCTGTGGGCGCTCAGTCCTATGTCCCAGAGCTCCTGGGGTCATGGCCGCCAGACCCTCAGCGCTGTGGAAAAGCTGCCTCAGAAAAGTGTCACAAACAAGGAGAGGAAGAGGAAGGAGCTCTGTCTGCCTCTGAATGAAGCTAAAAATGGAAAGCGCGTGTGGGGCAGGAGCGGAACCCAGCCGGCCTTTTCCAAATGGGGAAGACTGAACTTTCCCACCAGCTCCCAACGCAAAACAACTTTCAAAACAAGTCGCCGCACCCCCTCCTCTGCTGCATGCTCCCTTTCATCCTCTCACATGGAAGACTGAAAGGGTTGCATCCTGCCAGCATCCCTGAGCTGCAGCTTTTCAGAAATGGTTTGGGAGCACAGGAAAAAGAGGAGGAAAAATGGGCGAAGGGGGGAAACTCCTGGCAGTTTCCTTTGACTGGTGGGCATCTCACGCCACATTGAAAGAGCAAAAACAAAGCATAAAACTGTTCAATAGCATTCCCTGGAGAGAATTCCTTTAGGAGCCCTCAGCTACAAATAGCACTTTCCATTTAAATCTGAAAGTGTACGAATTCCCAGAAGTCACTGATGGGCTTCGGTTTACTGTAACTAAAGTTATAACAAATATAGAAGACTCAGAGGACAAGTTCTTGCTCCCACTTGTAAACTGATAAGGATATTCCCGCAAATCCCCCCTCACACTCAGGAAAAGTGCTTTCTGAAGAGAAAAAAAAAGGTAAACGACTTCTGCGACGCTTTCCCATACAGTGTTTGATAAAAAGTAGGAGCATGGGTATCATTTCCATGTAAGAACGTGTCCTCCTTAGAATGTAAACACAAATCTCTGTGGAAGTCCTTCAAAGTGGCTTTCACATTCTTCTCTTACTTCCCTAAATATGATGCTCTTTTAGAAAGAAGTCAGATGCAAAGTTGTCTTTCCTGAGTGACGACTTAAACAAACTTGCTTGTTTTTATTTAGTTCCAACACGTACAGTCATGATGCCACATAAGTGTTAAAAATAAAGCAAAATTTAAAGATTAAGCCAACCCGGAGAAGTCACTTCGATGGTGGGTGGGCAGGAGCCACTACCGAAATTTCAATGAATTGACAATTATGCCTCGAACTGAAAGGGTTAATGATTCATAAGGAAAAAGTCTTACAAATGTTTGACAGTTCTAAGAGCCCTAAAGCAGAATCAGTCCCGGTTTCTACTGCGACTACGCTAACTACAACAACAACAACAACAACAATTTCTGATCAATTTCAGAATGAAAAACAAGATCAAGTTCCTTACCAAGGTCGTACCCACACGCTTTTCCAAGCAAATATCCAACATCTGAGAAAAGTGTCGCTCATCTCTACACAGTCCACATTTCCTCCGCGTCCCCCCGCGGGCTGAGGACTGACGCGCACCTCGGCGGTTCCTCCTTCTCTACCGCCGCCCCGGCGCCCGCGTCCCGGCTCTCCGCGGCGGACAGGTGCCGCGCGCTGCTCTGCCTCTCCGCAGCACTGGAGGGCTGAGTGTCACCGCAGCACTTTCAGTCTGTGTTAACCAGACCGGAGGCTCCTTTCCCCTCCCTGCTGCAGATTTCCCATTCGTCTGATTCACTCCCACCAGCTGCTGAAGGGGGGCGTGGCCACACCTGGACTCGCCGGAGCCGCGCAAAGAGCTCAGCCCAGGGCTTTCCCCCAGATTGCGAGCCGCCGAGAGCTTCCTCTCTTCGCCTGTGAATTTCAACATTTACTTGGAATCTTCTTACTTCCCTTTGAAAGCACTTAACCTCAACGTTTACTCGGGCTGTATTGTATTCTAAATACTCAGCCCGCCCTCCTTCCTGCTGAGGCTTTCTAAGGGGGCGCACATTCCTTAATAAGGGAAACCTAAAAATTACCTAAAAAATCTTGTAGTTCCTCTGCTCAAATCCACAGTTTAAAGAATATACAAAAGGTACCTGAAAAGAGCGTGCGAAATTATTTTTGCATTTAATGTAATAAAATGTAGCTGTCTAATCCTCCAGCTACAGGGCGCGAAATGCACATACCCCTGCCCCACAACCCCAAACTTGACAGCTTCCATGTCTCCTGCTAACTGAAACACATTCAGATTTGGCAGAACTAACTTCCCTCTTTCAACCATTTAATAAATAGGGAAATAGGGAAAAGTTTTAATCCTACAGATTAAAAGTCTTTGACTTTGCTCTCCTCCCCAAACCTACAGCCAGACTTTCGCGCAGGAGCATGTAAGCAAAGTGTAGAACATTAATCGTTTCACAGTTAAAGAGAATGTTGAACTGATCACTGCAAGTGGAGGGCAGACGGAGGCAGTAATTAGTGGGGCTCGTTCTACGCCCTGTCCGGCTTTTCCTCCAGCCCCAGTCAGTCCTCTGTTGAAGGAAGGACATCCTGTGATGATGGCATACAATGTCCTGTTTGTTTATTATTAAGAGCGTGGACCTTGCATTCCTGCTTCTCATTACAAAACAAACCAGATGCTTTACTTCCTTCAATGGTCTTGTGCCTTCAGCAAGGAATCCTCTAATTCAGAGAAACAATGATGCAAAGGGTCCATTTATAGCAGGCACCCCATTACAATTACTGTTTAGATCCCTGAAACACAAAGTCTCCCACTTTTCCTGCTTGCCTCATATAGGTGGTTGTTTTGAAATCGTCTCTCCTTCAACCTTAGGCTGCAATGTCTTTTCTAACATTTTAAATACACGTGTGCATACACACCCACGTCCCAACACACACACACACCCACATACACACACCCAGTCCCGACCTAATGATACCAACTTAGTCATACAATGAAGTGGACATATGAGTATTTGTTTACAGGAAGAAACCAAACAAAGCCCAACAAAAGCCCAAGTTGATCATAGAAATGTCTGTTTATCTTTAACCTTTCTTTTCCCTCTTTTAGGAAAGTTTTCTCGAATTTTTTCTCTCTCTCTCTTTTAGGAAAGTTTTCTAGAATTGTGGGGAGTGGGGGTGGGGGGGCAAAGATTATTTGCCAGGAAATGGTTTTTGCGTCTAAAGTCCTTCCACAATCTCTGTAGTACAAAACAATTACGTTCCCACTAGGGGACATAAGCAACACATTCCCCGCTTGGCTGCCTGGAGGCTGTTATTCCACGTTACGCCAGAGGGGACGCTAGCAGCAAGAGGAAACGGGGACTTTGACTTGGCAGATGTGCTAAGGGTATAAAACTGAATGAACAATTCCTAAGAGTTCTCAGAAAGCTCAAAGATGATAATTAAACAAGAGAAATCCAGCCTTCTCGAGAGGGTTTATTAACTGATGCTGAGTCAGCGCCACAATGGACAGAAAAACAATGTAGTCATACCGAAGGCCTGCCTGCTGTTGCAGCAGTCTCGCCTGCAGATGTTAAAGAGTATTTCACTTCCCTTTTAGAATCAAACTGTTCTTGGGCCACATACACCATGCAAGTGCTGGTGAGTCAACCATGGTGGAGTAAGGGAACAGGCCAAAAGTTGGATATTTGAGGTGGGAAGAGGCTATTTTAAGCCCAATATTTACTTTAATGACTGGAAGATGCCAGTGAATCAACTCACTGTTAATTAATATCAGCCTGCACTCACCTTCAGAGGTGGTGAAATGGGCTTGAGTCTAGGGGAGGACGCAAACTTCAAATACCAGTGTGGGGCTTAGCCAGGCAACCCTAAAATTAGTTCCAGGTGTCCCAGCTGAGCTGGAGAAGGCCACAAGTAGAACGTTAAGGAAAGTCAGTTTTAAAACAGTATTAGACTAGAAAAGCCTTCAAGGGTTTGCTTCTTGTCTAAAATAGTACTCCAAAGCCCCCTCCCCCCAATCAAACCATTTCTATTGCAATGATAGCAGTCAAGGATAGGCAATAAGATAATTAAAACTCGAAGATGCAAAAAAGAAAGGAGGAATAAAGGAAGCATGCCCCAAAAGAACAAGCATGCTCATCTAGTCATATTTAGGTATGGTCCCGCACAAAAATGTTAAGCGGAGAGAAGAAGGGGGTGATCCCTGAGCTTCATCCACTCCTTTGAGAAGTTCAAGTACCACATTTGGAATACTGACTACAGCAGGGAGTTGTTGGTATTGGTACAGCTGTGCAGACAGAGCTATCTAAGGTTGCCATAGTCTGGAATCTTAAGTCTTAAAATGTTTGTTTCTAAATAATACCTTGATGCATTTTTCATCACTATATTATTTCCCTCCCTGGTAGAACACCAAAACAATACAATCCCAGTTACTTTTATTAATCAGCATTTGTTGTCAGGCAGATTTGTCTCACTAAGAATGTTCATACGGGCCCCTGGGTGGCTCAGTCGGTTAAGCATCTGACTTCAGCTCAGGTCATGATCCCAGGGTCCTGGGATGAGTCCGGCATTGGGCTCTCCCTGCTCAGCGGGGAGTCTGCTTCTCCCTTTCCCTCTGCCCCTCCCCACTACTTGTTCTCTCTCTCATTCTCTCAAATAAATAAAATCTTAAAAAAAAAAAGGTTCATAATGGCAGCTGATCATAAATGATCCCGATAGCTCTGCTCTCAGAAACCCCCATCCATTCCCTTTGATGATCTCATCGAAATGGCTCAACAAGCCCATGTTACTCAGTCTGAGCTACCTGGCCTGGCCTAGTCCTGGGGTTCGGGGGTTGTTAGGAATTACAACGTAGGTGGCCAGAGGACTATATGGAGAAGAAGATACGGTAGAATGAAGAGAAACTGAGTACCAAATCTGGAGATCTGACTCCACTTGGGGGGGGGAAAAAAGAAAGTAAAAAATGGATGAAATGTGCCCAAGATGAAACGTGTTTTCATTTTCTAATTCAACTCCTGCTATACCCAAACAAGGTCAATGACAGACTAACCACATCAAGAGAACACCCCCCACCCTCTTCTCCCCACTCCCTACCCACCCACCCACCCTCACCCCCCACACCCATTTCCCACTTCCTGTAAGTTAGGCATCTTCATGCTGGTAAACATTTGGGGACCAACTGCAAGCCTGAGCTCTAAAAGAGGGGCGCCACGGCTTTGAAGCCCTCCACATGTCTCAAAGCCACACTGAGCACTAGAGGGACACTTGGTTTTTAAACTTTAACAGCCTTTTCAACTCAATTCAGTGGGCTCAGCTTTCTGGCTGCCTTCCTTTTGTAAAGGCGGACAAGAAGAGCAAGTATGTGTATGAGTGAGAGAGAATGTATGCATGACACATGCTATGTTACAATGCGGCCTGTGTGTGTCATTGGTATGATATGTGTATGATATGTTTCAATGATGTGTTGCATCAATTTAAAAATAGCACAAGCCTTCCTTCTTATGACGGGGCTTGCCGCCCAACTCTCTGGACAAACATACTCAGGCCTAAACCCTGGGCCAGTGATCCTGGGAGGCTGGGGATACTTGGAAATGAGGTCAGTGTTTTGACTTCCTAAATAAGGGAAACAAAAGTTAAGTAAATTGAAGAACCAAAGTCGAGCTCCCGGCCCTCACTAGAAATAAAAATCTGGTAAGTGGCATCGAGAGGACCTTATAAAACCTACACAGTGTCTGAGGTCTCGGGATGTACAAAACCACTCATGTATCATCACATCTAAGTGTCTCCTTCGCACCCCTTTTAGACCGACAGTTGTGTTCTTATCATGTCATTCATATATTTTTAAATTATTCATTGAGTTGACATCTACCAACTCAATAAATAAGCAATTATAATCTTTTCCATATGCTGCGTGGAAACCAATGTAGGTTTCTAACATTTGTTTGTATTCCTAATTCTGTTTTTATTTTTGGGAATATTCAGACAAGAAAGGGATTTATATTTCTGAAAAGGTTGCAAGGAAGGTCATTGGAAAAGGAAGATCCTCTTTGAACCCAGAAAATATTTCAGAATCTTATATTTGGTGGGGAAAGGGAATAAAACGAAAGTAACGGAAGGCAATAGATGTAGTGCAAAGGAAGGGAGGGCATACAATCTGCAGCTCAGCTTTCTCTGACCTCTTTGTTTAGGGAAAAGGAAGAGTAGCTTCCACACAAGAGAAGAAAGACCACAGGCAAATGTTTGTTTCTCTCACCTTACAGTGGATGGAGAGGCCACACTGGAAGGGGAGGGCCCACAGTGGAAATGAAAGAAAAGTTGTCCACAGGAATGGTTTTCTAGAGGAAGAGGAAGGTGGAGGAGAGTGAGGTGAAGGGACCGCAGCTGAGAGGCCAGGAGCGCCAGCGTGGCCACGGCAGTCCCCAGGGAAGAGGAAAAGTGTCCCCCCCAGGTGAGGCCTGCCACAGTGTGCTTCCCCGAAGCCATGCAATGTTAAACAAAGGGTCAAGGAAGAATGACTTCTTCTTAAAGATGGGACTGACAATTTCTTCTCATCCTTTCTGAGGAAACATTCAAGATTGGAGAGGCTTGATTTTTATGCTCCCGGATGAGTTGTGAGAGAAGAGGGAGAATTAAAAGGTTAATAGTGAAATCATCTGAACTCCCCATCAAAGAGAGAAAAGGGGGGAAAACAAGGTAGAACCCTTGTAATGTGTTTCTAGAAAGATGCCCCCCATACTCCAGTTCTGTTCCAAAGGGAATTTAGTGTGTGGCCTGAGTTGAGGACCATAGATCCAGCCAACACCTCATTTCCTGCTGAGGAAACTGAGGGCCAGAGGTCAGGAAGCAGAAAGGTCACCTCTCCTAGGCCTCTTTTTGATACTTGGCTCTTACGTCCAACTGTGAGCCTGGTAGATGCCAGCCCACAGACATGCTCTGCTCAGGCAGAGGGCAAAACCTGACTTGGCTTTCTGGATTTCCAGCCAGGAGGCCAGAGTTCTATAGGGAATCCTCAAATATTATTGAGCACCTCCTGGGCCCAAGGTACAGTGGGGCCAGAAAATGGGGGTGGGGGTGGGGGGTGGGAGGAAGGGATGCACCTATCGTAGAATCTTTTCAGTGTTTAGCTGGTGAGGACACGAATACAATTAAACCAACCTCATTCAGTGTGTGGGTTTGGAGGATAGTTGGCTTGATCCCATAAGTGCCTCTTTCTCCATCTTTAATAGGCACTTTATCTTTTGAAAAACTCTCTAATGTTGACTCAGAACTAGCCAGGAAGCCTCTTGCAACCAGAAGATAGTATGGAGATTCTAAAGCTACCAACGCTAGTTTATCTGGTCTCCATCTATGGCCTATTGTTTCCTGCAAGCACACACAGGAAGCTGGAGCAGAGGGGTTTAAGGTTCAATAGGTATCTTTCCCCTTAAGGTGTGCCCCTGGGGACAGAAGGGCAACACTGCATTACCCTAGAATAGGACCAATCACAGAGACAGCAACAGCTCGGGTGTTTTTCAGGCTGGCTTTCCTACAGTTCCTTTTAAAAGAACAGGCACTGTCTTTAGGAGAGATAATCCCACAATGGAGGTCCATTAAAAGTATTAGGATGTAGACTGCCACCGTGATCCTCCCGGAGGAGAGCTCTGTCCCGACAATAGACAATTAAAGCTGATAAATCCAAGCTACTTGTTGCTGTTCTAATTCCTCCTAATTGTATGCTACTTGTCCCTGGCTCCTGCATTCAGGGATGAAGCCCGCTACCCTAATCTCCAAAATACCTGACCTACTTCCTACAGGATCTTTTCAGCACTCTTTTCTTCCCATCTGGACCCCTCTTCCTCTTCCTCTCCCCTCCTCCCTTCCTTAGAGCCCCAGGGGAGGAGTAGGAAGGGTGTGGGCAGGGAGGGGGAGTGGAACAGAAGGCTGCATCCAAGGCATTAACTCTGGGGCCTCAGACAGCTTACTAATCGGTAACAGCTAATCATAATCACGGGCACACCAGTGACTCAAATGCACTTGGCATTGGGCTCAACAAGTGGCAAGGGGCACACTTTGGATCCAACTGTCAGATCCCTGCTAGCTGCCAAGTCTGCGTGTGCTTATGCGAGCGGAGTGTATGCCTCAGTGATTCTATTTGTAGCTGCCTCACTAATTATGCTGCCGCCACAGCTACTCAGAGCAAGGCATTCATCCTCCCCAAGCATATAATTCTATCTAAACAACAGAGCTCTAAATGCCAGTTTGGTGCCTGCCTGCATGTGTGTGCTCTCCTTGCAGAATCTTTCCAGAATCTACAAAAGGAGCGAGACTGTCTTTGCAATTCAATGTTGGCCTTCCGGGTACACGTTTTAATGTTCAAAACTCTTTACAGAGCCACCTCTCGGAACCCTTCCCCGCTCAGGAGCTGAAAGGGTGTGTAGCAATCTATCCTTCAGAATAATACAGCTTTGGAATTAACAACAATTCCAACAATCGACAATAATGTGTTGGTGGTTGTTTTTCAAAGAAATCCTTATATTTCAAATACACATCCTGAAATATCTACGGATGACATTATACGCTTTCTGGGCTTCAAAATCATGAGGGGGGGAAGTTAGGGTACAGATGAAAACCCCGTTCTTGAGTTGATAATTGTTGAACTAGGTCATAAGGTGCATTATACCCTTGTCTTTAGTATTAAGAAAAAAAATTTTTTTTGTGATAAAAAGGTTCAAAATAAAACTCTAAGTTCTGCCTCATCCACTCAAGTTAACACAATTCATTAGTGGGAATAAATGTTAAATTGAGAAGCACTCGTATATAATGAAGAGGGCACCTCACTCCTGTCCCGTCCCCGGTCAAAAGAAGCAATCTCCGGGATCACAATCATTTTGGGGGACATGGTTCTTCGGTGCTGGGCAGATACAGGGTATCTCTAGTCCCGTACCTTCCGCGTCAGAGGTGTGACAATAGCCACCGCACAGGTTTAATTTGGCCCATCTCATAAAACTGAAAACTGTGCCTCATTTGATGCAATTTTACAGTGGCCGTACCAGGAATGGGTTGAAAACATATGTGTTCCAGCAGGTACAACTCCTCACAGACATCTGAATGGGTCCCTGAATAAAGCACCCTCCACTAGACAGAAGGAGGAGGAACGAAATACTGCAGAGAACTCACATTTTCTCCACAGTAGTTGGAGCCGGCAGCAGGCAGCACCTCGCAGGGCTGCTCCACTGATAAACTGTGTCAAACTCAAACCATTTGTCAGCTCCAAAGAGAGGGAAACAAGCTGAAAGATGGACTCAGGAAGCAGATTTATCGGGCACAATACATTAACTAGTATAAATACCAGTGGAAAAAAGTAAACACATTGACCCAGCAAGAAAGGACCAATCACAGTTACCTCACTGCTTAATTCAGGGTTCAAAGCCCAAAGCTTTTCACTCATCAGACAAGTGACACCAATTCATCTTGGTGCTCTACCCAGGATATATTTAAACAAATCAAAAGTTTTATTTCTCTACTGACTTCTATTTCATTACCGACTCGTTTACAGTAACATTAAAACTTTCTGCGGGACTGAAGAAAAGTTTTCAAGAGATACGGTTCTTCCATTTCTTAGGAGAGAAGGTTTTCCAAAATGCCATTAGGAATGAAAACACAGTGTGAGAAATGATTCTTCGAATTGTCATGCATATGAAGCTTACGCATTCATTCATGTGATTTGGGACCTTCTCTGAAACATTTTTAATTTCAGAAGTCCCAACCAGCAAAGACCATGGCATGATGGTCAATAGACAATACTGGGTTATTGAAGTGCATGCTTTACTAGGAGATGCTGGGAGATGGTCACAGTGCTAGGCATGGCCGGGGGACCTGGCTTCCAGTGCAGGCTGTGTCTCTAGGCTCTATTTCCTGGTGTGTCCCCCATTCCCCTCCCGATCTGCTAGTGGAACCATGTACCCAGTGGGGATCTGTCTCTGCAGTTTGCTACCCAGCACTCAGCGCAGTGCCTGGCTTGTATTAGATGTTTGATTAATGTGCGATGAATGAACAGATTAAAAATGGTTCTTCGGTCCCACCTGTGAATGAGGCATTACGTAGGCTCTGGAGATACTTTCTCTTTTCCTAAAGAAAGGGCATACTGCTGCTCAACACTTGTTCAGAGAACTCTAAAAAAAATGTTCCCAGGTGGAAACCACAGTCCTAAAAATGTGCATATTTGTGTGGGAAGGGAGGAACCTACCTCTAACAATAACACTTGAAAATCAGTTCACCTACTAAAAATACACATAACAGTTCTCCACAGTGTAAGTGATTTACATAGTTCTTGTGGAATCTGCTTTTGTCCACTCTCCTCCATCAGCATGTCCCAGGACTGGACCTCTTCCTAAAATTGTCCCCTGCTGGTCTTTGGGACTTCCTTGCCTACACAGCCACTCTACCCCACAGTAATTAAATTTAACAAGAGCAATTAACAAAACAAACTCCATGCTGCTTAGTGAGCTGATAATTCTGATTGCAAAATTGTTTGAGGATGTGCAAAGCAGTTGAAAACAAAGATAAATAAGTTATGCAACCATTTGCATATAATCCATTTGTGTATAGGAGACAGAGTTCCATGTCTTAAATAATGCAATCTAAAATTACCATTACATTTCACCTATATTTTACTAAACAGTAGGCCTTCTTCATATAATATTAAGTCAGATTTAATGAGTCTAATTTGGATTATTTTCCCAGTGTTAGAGTTGTAAATGATTGAGACAAATGCATTTTTTCTGCGAATAAATAAATAAATAATAAAACTTCAGTGTTTTTCAAACAGACGATCAATGAAAAAATAATACCAACCAATTTCCTGAGTGCCTTCTCCAAAAATACTACAATTTCAAGTCTAAATTTGACATAGTCACTATTACTGCAGATTATTTTTTCTGTACACTTAAAAAAATGTAGCACAATTCCAAGGCTTTGCTTATTCTTCAATACTAGTGCCACATAAAATTTCAAGCATATGTTTGGAGTTTTATATACTTTAACTTTACCTATAGTGGTTTTTATGACAGTCTTATACCAGCTCCCTTAACTTAGGGAATAAGAACATGGTGATGAAGGAAAAAGAGGTTTCCTGCAACTATACCTGAAAAGGGAAAGCCTACATGCAATTAAAAAAGTATGATCTCCTTTCCACTGCTGATGAGCATCTGACAGTACTAAGAGTCTCAGTGTGTTAAGACTGAGATAATCCCACAGGAAAGCAAACATTTCTGAGTGTGAGAGAAGAGACTTACAGCTAGGGACATGTAATGGTTAATAAAGGCTATCTATAAGCTTGCCACTGTTTCCTAGTATTATGTCTTTATTCTGAATGACATAGATCACTGGAAATAAAAATCCAGTTATCTCAAAACATACAGAGCTGGTAAAGAGTCAGAGTGAAAACCATGGCTAGACGATTATTTTAGCTTCTAGAAATCTAATCTAGTCTAGGAAATGTGAAGTTTTGAAAACTGTTTGCTTTAGAAATGAAGCCACTGAAGGATTCTTTTAAATAGCAAACTGTCTTTGCTTTTAAAAATATGGCTCAATTTATAAAAATTCGGCTTTGGAAAAAATTCCTATGTTGATGTATTAAGAAATATTGATGATACAAACCAAGTTCTGTTCTGATTAAGATTAGCTTGTTAAGGTCAAAATTTATTTCTTTTTCTTTCTTTCTTTCTTTCTTTCTTTCTTTCTTTCTTTCTTTCTTTCTTTCTTTCTTTCTTTCTTTCTTTCTCCTAATTTGGTCAATAGTCAGTATAGTTGATGCTTTCTTTTTTTTAAATTTTTAAATTTTTTTGAAGATTTTATTTATTTGAGAGGGAGAGAAAGAGAGTGAAAGCATCAGTGTGGGGGAGGAACACAGGGGGAGGGACAGAAGGAAAAGCAGGCTCCCCACAGAGCAGGAGCCTGATATGGAGCTCCATCCCAGGACCCTAAGATCATGACCTTAGCTGAAGGCAGACGCTTAACCGACTCAGCTACCCAGGACCCCCCAGTTGATGCTTTCTTAATCAATGCAATGGGGACTAAATTTATCAAATTATACAAACAGGTAAATAGGACTTATAAAAATGGTAAATACTAATCTTAAACACTGTATTTGAAATTTACAATATATCAATACATGTCAACTTCTCTTTCTCTGATGCAGGGCTGAGGCCTCTGAGCATGAACCTCTTCCTTCTTCAATGTCCAGTGTCTTTTCTGCATAAGCCCTCCCATAATATATTGCCTCAGTCCAAGTAACTTGAGTACAAAATTCTCCTAGATTACTTATATCCCACCCCTCCAATATTTTGTCATTGGTTCACACACATCTATTTCAATTATAGAATTTTTCAACTACTATTTATCATCTTTCCAAAGAATTCTGCTTTGTTTTAACTGAGTCAACTCTTAATACTTATGTTCCATTGGTTTATATAATATTTAATTACATTACATAATTACAACTAGCATCAAGTTTGGGAATAAATACAAACAACTCTTGGTCAGTATATGAATCAGAAAAAGTAGAAATATTCAGGAGTATTAGAAGCTAGCTAGAGAGACATGGGGATAAAAAGTCAGTATGTTATACAGAGAACAAGGAAATTATAAAAACATACAGCAAGTTGGTTTAATGAGATTAGTTAAGCATTTCTAAGTGGTCAGCCAATAACCGAATTCTTCTAAATCACCCTACTTGGGTTAATAAATTGCTTTGAAGCAGCTGATAATGTAAGAACCAAGTAAGAGCTGTGATTTTTTTTTTTAAAGATTTTATTTATTTGACAGAGAGAGAGAGAGAGCACAAGTAGGGGGAGAGGCAAAGAGAGAAGCAGACTCCCCACTGAGCAGGGAGCCCAATGTGGGGCTTGATCCCAGGACCCTGGGATCATGACCTGAGCCCAAGGCAGATGCTTAACTGACTGACCCACTCCGGCGCCCCGAAAGAGCTGTGATTTTAAAATATTATTCAATTTTTAATTTTTGTCCACATTTCTTCTGAATTATGAAAAATGATTTTTAATAATGAGTAAACTTGAAAGATTGACTCCATAAAATAAACATTCTGATCTAAAAGGTAAAAGAAGGGCGCCTGGGTGGCTCAGTCGTTAAGCGTCTGCCTCTGTCTTGGGTCATGATCCCAGGGTCCTGAGATCAATGTTCTGCGTTGGGCTCCCTGTTCGGTGGGAAGCTGCTTTTCCCTCTCCCACTCCCCTGCTTGTTTTCCCTCTCTCGTTGTCTCTCTGTTAAATAAATAAATAAAATCTTTAAAAATAAAGAAATAAAATGAAAGGCGAAAGGATATAAAACTATAAAGTCTATATTTAAGACGGTATCATAATATGTACTTTTCTTAAATGTAGAGTTACCTGAGATGTGTTTATTAAACGTAACAACAAATAGTTACTAAAAGAGCTCAAATTGGAAAGAGCTCTCTTAAAGTTCTACCTGGGAATTGAATCAATAGTGATACCAATAAAGGAAATATTCAGCTAGTAGTTAGAAGTTCTAAAAAACCTACATTTAAAAATAAATTACGGTTTTATTTTAATTTGCAAGCAATCAGTGTTCATGGTAAAATTTCTACAAATAAAAAAATGACTATTTCTTAAAATATATCACAGCAGCTTTATTGCATTTGCTTTTAGATGCCCAGGAGATTATTTGGTGTGCCTTGTTCATAAATCCTTAACAGAAGGTTTTTTACCTGAGATGGTTTAAGTGGGTTTATTATTCCTTGCTACTAAGTGAACCTCAAGAAAACAACCATTGTTGACCTTTTGGCATAGATTCTTAAGAATCATTTTAGAGATGGAATTATACTATAAACAGTGTCTTATAACCCACTTTTCCCCCCTTACTACTGTGAGCATCTTCCCATGTCTGCAACATTTTTGATTGCCATCGAGTATTCCAAAGTGCATATATTATATGTTTTATTTAATCAATGATCCGACACACATAATTACTGTACTTTTAAACTATTATGCAGAATGTTGTGAACAGCTGGTAATTTGAGTATGAAATTCAGGAGCATCAGTCCATGGAAGTTAAACAATCCCTGGAAATCTTATCTAATTTTTTAATTTCATAAGGGAAGAAATTGACTCCCAGACAGAAAAAGTAATTTTCTTTTGGTCATCTAGTTAGTAGTATAGGCCCAGGATACATTATCTGTGATCCCCAAACCCAAAAGCGCTGAAAAGTAAAAGTTATTTCACTTTTTATCCCCACTACTACCATGCATCAACTCTCAGCACTAAAATTTTACAATAGCCTTCTAATGGCTTTGTTTCCAGTTCCACTCCTTTGCAGTTTTCACCAACACTACTGCCACCAGAATTATAACTCTGGGTCACGGCCTGCCCCCAGTCCTTCCCTCCCCCAAACCCTTGCATGGCTCCCATCACTGCCCACCAGAGACTGTCTGCGTCTTTGCCTCAATTAGTGCCCTCTGTGCTGTTTTCTGCTGCAGAAACACTCATGTTTGAGGACGCACACTTCACTGAGTAGATATGCCGCGGTATTACCTCCCTAAAATTTGAGAAACTCTGAATCCCAAGTCACACGGGGCCCTGGAGGATGTAGACAAGGGAGTGGGGTGTGCATCAGGGTCAATCCTAGAGCCAAGGCTGCCTCCTCAGCTACACTGCACCTGCGACCCCACGGACACGACTGATTATGGCCCCAACACATTATCTTCGTTGAAGTCAGTTACTCAGTTTCAATACTTTCTCTTCTTACACAAACTTAAAAATGACAAATAATTTTTAAGCGATAATGATACTAAGCCACCGATTATCTAGGCAAAACACTAAGTTAGAATAATAGTTCCCTATCGCGGTTCAGCTGACCAAAAGACAAAGGTAATAGAACAGCTTAATCGCCACTGAGACTGAAGAAATGGCACGACATGCTATTATATTATGTTGTCCTTCACACACGCGCTCAGAAGAAAATGGGGAGACCTGGTGGGTTCAGAATGGATACAGGCACACAGGCACACAAATTCATTTACCACTGCGATTTTAGATGTCTACGCCTCTTGGCTGGCTCTTGCTGAGGGGAAGAGACAGCAGCCCGTTCTCATCCTCTCTACTATGCACTTTAGCCTTACTACTTCCCCCTCCCCGGCCCACCAGAGTCAAATCTGTGCACGAAACTAAGCCACGTCTTCCGGGGAAGCTCAAAGGCCTGCTGGCAGAAGGTTCCTTTCAAAGCATCCCCTGGAAGTCTGTGTGGGTTGAGGAGTATTGAAACCATCCCTCTTCCAGGGAAGAGTGAAACCCACCCCACCATGTTTCTGTTCTCATTTACCCAGGGCTCACGACATAAATGGTTAGAAGGTTGTCCTGCTGCTCCCCCACGCAGACCACATCACAGACACAGGAGAAGCCCCACACACATCTGGGCAGAGGCTCCCAAGTGGGAAGCACTGAAACATGGTTGGTTATCTGGTCTTGGCTTTTGTGACGGCTGAGTTACAGAGAAAAGACTGATCGTGTAACTAACTAATCGTGGAAAAGAAGAAGGAAGCAATGTCTTCTTCCCCCTCTCCTTCCCCATGCTCTTTCTCTCTGCACTGAACCAACACTCAAATTTCAGATGGGGGGATGGGGGGAGAGCTTTGTTTGGGGAATGTGAAATCCCTTCATTGCAGAGGAGACACATCTAACTGTGTGAGGTGCTTCAGTGCAGAGAAAACATAGAAGGTCACAATTCCCAGAACTACCTCATTTATAATTTGAAATCCCGTATGCTACTCCCCAAGGACACCTGCAGAGTAATTTCCATGTTAAATTAGTTGTAAATTTGTTGTTAAATTAGTTGTAAATTTACTCCTCACTTGTCTCCTCTCTTCCCATCCCCGAAGAAGTAGCTAAGAAGTATGGAGAAGAGCTTCCCCTCACAGGAGGTGAAGATCAGTGCCTGGGACTTAGTGTGCACATAATGCAAAAGCCCATGCAGCGTGCTAGCAAATGTAACACGCTCCCCCAAAGCCTTCAGTGTCTCCAAACATTTCTGTGAATTTCTGGAATGGCTGGGGGAGTTTTAAAA
Organism: Nasua narica; assembly: GCA_028533885.1. Taxonomy (NCBI): domain Eukaryota; kingdom Metazoa; phylum Chordata; class Mammalia; order Carnivora; family Procyonidae; genus Nasua; species Nasua narica. The sequence continues at coordinate 48,626,071 of CM052802.1, forward strand.
TATTTTGATGCCCAGTTAGCACCTAATACCAATGAAAGCAGAATGCTGGTGTAGGAGAGGGCACTGCTGATTTTTAAAGATCCTTGGGTGATTCCAATTGTACTCTCAAGTTTGGAACCAGCTGCTTTACTTAATCAGGAGCCTGTCCATCTTTTAGATTATATCTATACCTACAGTAGTATGTTCCCCAATCCTCTTCTGGCAAAGAAAAATGTACTGTGGTTGTGGAACATTCACAGGAACATCATCTCAATGTATGGCTTGGGTTAATCACTGGGTAATAGACAGTCTGCCTCTAAGATTAGCCAAGAACTGGGGCAATGAGGCAAAGGACAGGAGTTCTGTACTCACAGAGGTCACATAGACTGGCTTGGGTCTATGACCACAGATTGTGTCTGTGGATGAATATGGTGACTGGGAAAGGAAACTACCACCAAGAATATTGATGGGGAAGCACCAAAACAATACTCAATACTGGAAAATCAATTGAGAATTCTACATTCTACTGAACGTGGGTCAGTACTGTCATCTTTGTGTATTAATTTTTGTTGGTTCTTTATATTATTGCTCTTATCAGACTGGATTCTGATCATTCTCTAATTAGAACATGAATGAATGGTCATATCAAGATGCATTCTTAATGTAGACAGATCAGACCTATCATTATAAATCGTGATTATTTAAAGAAATGGTCTGGAGATTGTTTGAAGAATAAATATTTGAAAACAGCCAAAGCTACTCTTTGGAGCATCGCGTGGTGCTTAGCAAATAGCCAGGTCCCAAATATGTTTATGAAATGAACGAAGGATAGGAGCACTATGCCATGGGGCTATTTTTCAAATATTAGGGACGCCAACAATATTTACATAGAGGAAAATATTAAGATTGAAATTTTAAGCTAAATCTAAATGTCCAGATATTTACAGACTATACTGTGTTTCTATGTCTTTTCTGCAAAGAAATTTAGCAATATATACCAAGAGGCTTAAAGATTCATAACCTTTGATCAGGTTATTATGCTTGTGGGAATATACTGACAAGAAAATCATTTGAGCGATGTTACATAAACATGTGAATTGCAGTATTATGTACAATTTATGACAAAAATAAAAATAGTTGGAATATCCAAATTGACACAAATTCCTGAATAGATTATTATGTGGCCACAGGATGTGAGTATTTAGGGGCCAACACAAGTTTTTAAATAAGTGTGATAGGAGCGAAGGCCCATTATATTCCACTGGATGAAAACAGCAGAATGCAAAACTCTATGACGGTGATTTTGTTTGTGTTCTTTTCACAGCTACTAAAAATGCCCGTCTTTAATGTAAAAGAAAAACTCTAAAACAATTAGAAGGGATATCTGAATGTTGATTCCCAATTCTATTCCTCTAATTAGTCTTAATGAAGTCAACAGTTTTGTCATAAATTACAATTAACTATAATCCTCATCTGACACACACCCACGGGTCCATATGTTGGGCCTCTTCGTCAACCAAATGTGACAGCCTTTGAAAACTGATTTAGCTAAAAAACATGCAACAGACACAAAATGACAGACACCCAGGAAATCTGAAAAGATAATCATTAAAAACAAATCGAGGGGAGGTGAGATGGAAGAATTGCATTAAGATGGTTTTCCCATTTTTCTCCTTCCTTCAAGCATACGTTAATCCAATCACAGCCCGTAAATAGCTTAGAGAAAATTTTAAGGTGAAAAAAACATACACAGGGCTTTGGAAGCCGATTCCTTATTTCCCGTTCCCTTCACTCAGGCAACCCTTTCCACTTAAGTCCGACAACCCGTTAAGAGTGCACTGCACAAGAGTGCATTTTTTTATCCAGCAGAAATATTTAGCTTGGCTGTCTGCCAGGGAATGCTGGAAGAACGGACTGAATTAGGGGATTTACCTTCCACGTGTTTGGCACGCGGCATTTCGAGTATCTGAGAAGCTCGTCTCTCTTTCTCCGGGGTACCGGAGCCGCGGAGAGGGCTGCCAGACCAAGGAAGAGTAATGGCACTGCGCACATGGTTAAGAGACACGTGATCCGAATTTACAAACTGGGCATTTTACTCAGGTTCCACTTTGCTTTCTTTCCATGGCTGATACAGTTATAAAAAGGCATTCTAGCCATCACTATTGGAAGAAAAACTCTATAATATTTTCCCTAAATTCTAAAGATGCTTCCATACTCCCCCTCCTACCCTTAACACCACTTTGAAGTTGCCTAAGTCTGAAAGCAATTTTGGATAACCTTGATTAAAAAGAAGCTCTGCATCATAAGGCAGTTTTAGCATCTTCATTTATGCATTACGAGGAGCTGTTATTTTATTTTAAATAAAATACACCATTGAAAGTTCTATATAATCAAGTCACTGGATTTGTGTATATTTTAAGTTCGTTCATCGGTTGGACCCCATGCTAAGTAAGCTACTAACCACCTAGTAGACTCTAGATGCTGGAAGAGCCCCTACAGATCATCTTCTCTGCCATTTTATGAGACAGGCTAAGTGACCCACCAGAGATGGCCGCTGGCAGAGGCATAACTAGTACCAGATCTGAAGTCTTTACCCTCACGTGCCTGTGTGATTTCTGCAACCCCAGCCACCAGCCCATCAGGTTCCAAGATCAGTGAGTGATGGGAAGTCACTTGCTGTTAAGGAAGGCACTGTCTATGCTGACAAAACCACGGCCAAAGGTGGGGACATACTACAATCTCCAAATAGAGAACGTTCATCAAGGACCAATTCCTAAAGAAATTGCTTATTTTCACCCAAAAACGAACTAAAGAGGATAACATTAATTTCTTTTGGGGGGGGGGAAGAAAATGCCTGTTTGTCTTCTCTTTGCAGGGGGTGACATGAGGCTATCATCGTATCTAGCTAGAGTTGGAAAGCTTACCCCAAGACTGCACCGTGTTTCCAGGCCAGGATACCCATCTCTTGGCCCAAATCCCCAGCTCAGTACAGCCTGTTCAATAATAGCATTCAATTATACGACTAAGGATGGAAGAGAAGAACTTCAGTCATGCTTTAAAGCAGTGCATGAGCTGAAGTAGGAGAGGATTCTATAAATGGAAACACAAATGCCTTTGCATTTAGGGGCACCTGGGTGGCACAGATAAGCATCTGACTCCTGATTTTGGCTCAGGTCATGATCTCAGGGTCGTGAGATCAAAGCCGCATACTGGGCTCCACATTTGTCACGGAGCCAACTTAAGATTCTCTCCTTCCCTCTCCTCTGTCTCCCATTGCCCCTCACCTCTGCCGCTCTCCCCATCACCTATTCAACCCATCCCTCGCCCACCTCCCCTCTGGTAACCATCAGTTTGTTCTCTATAGTTGAGAGAATTTTGCCATTTTAACCATTTTTAGGTATACAGTTCACTTCAGAGGCATTAATTACATTCACGCTGTTGTACAACCTCACCAGTATCTACTTCCACAATGATTCATCATTTGAAACAGAAATGCTGTACCTTTTAAACTGTAACTTCCCATTCCCCTCTCCTGCTCCCTCCCTCAGCCTCTGGTAACCTCTATTCTACTTTCTGTCTTTATGAATTTTCCCATTCTAGGTTCCTATATGAGTGGATAACGTAAAATTTATTCTTCTGTGTCTGGTTTATTTCACTTACCATAATGTTTTCAGGGCTCATCCACATGTAATATGTGTCAGAACTTCATTCTTTTCATGGCTAATATTCCATTGTACAGGTTGACCACATTTTGTTTACTCATCTGTCATATCCATCTATCTGTATACCATCCATATACGCCATTTTGTTTGTTCATCTGTTGATGGACACTTGAGTTGTTTCTACCTTTTGACCACAGTGAATAACGCTGCTCTGAACATTGGCAAACAAGGACCTGTTTTGAGTCCCTATTTGCAATTCTTGTGGGTGTATATCTAGGAATAGAATTGCTGAGTTGTATGGTAATTCTCCATCTAGCTTTTTGAGGAAGAATACTCACATACATTTTAACACAGAAATTACACTTGTAGGAGTTTATTCTAAGAAGATAATTGTGGATGCCCCCAGAGAACTATCTGCTAGGTTACTGATCATAAGCACTGTTTCTAATATTGAAAAATTGGAAACAAACCAAATGATTAGTGATATAGAATCGGTTAAGTGTATTATTTATACAAACAAGTTGTATGAGGTTGTTCAGGTTAGTGGTTAAAAAAATTGGCTCCAAAGTCATCCTGTCTCTCCTATTTACATGCTGGCTGACTTTAGGCAACTAAATTATCTTCTCTACTTCTCAAATTCTTCATCAGCAAAATGGAGATAGTAATTGCACTAAATTCGTTGGAAGATTATCAGACTAAATCAGTCAACACACATTGAAACATCAAAAAAAGGGCCTGGCACATAGAATGTGCTTTAAAAATGTCCACATGTACGGTTAGAATACTTTACAATAAGCATGTCTTTATTCTATAACAAGTAACAGTGTTGCAGAAGAAATGTTAAAATTGGGGTGCCTGGGTGGCTCGGTTGGTTGGGCATCTGCCTTCAGCTCAGGTCGTGATCCCAGGGTCCTGGGATCGAGCCCCATGTTGGGCTCCCTGCTCAGAGGGAAGCCTGCTTCATCCCTTTCCCGCTTCCCCTGCTTGTGTTCCCTCTCTCTCTGTCTCTCTCTCTCTGTCAACTGAATAAATGAAATCTTTAAAAAAAAAAAAAAAAGAAATGTTAAAATGGAGAAAATATTTGGATTTATAGCTGACATTACTATAATGATTTCTGGTCAAAATGTGTGTGTGTGTGTGTGTGTATCTCCAGAAAAAAAAGATTAGAAATATATATACACAAAATATTAATAATCAATTATAGCTAGGGGGTAGAAATATTATGCATTTTTTCTTTTCTCCATTTTTCAAATATTTAAGAATGAACATTACTTTTTTTTGAACATTACTTTTATAATCAGAAAAAAAGTTAAGAATTAGGTAGGAGAGGAGCAGGAGAATGTTATTTTTTTGAACACCTATCACATTTTTAATTTTGATTCCTAAATCAGAGCGATTTTGTTGTCATCAGAAATGCTAGATTCTAAAATGCAACCTGCTTTGAGAGACTATCATGAAACAGAAAATTCTGCTTCATAATACTGGCTACTTGGTTAAAATTTTATTTAAAAATCTTTATTAAAATCTGATAATCATCTTTGATGGTAAAGTTCTAAGACTGACTTGACTAAGCCCTCCTCCCAGCTCCCTCCTGCCTTCTACATGATCAGCTAGCTCCCATCCAACAGTGTGATGAATTAAATGTATGACAGATATGACAGGTGAGGAGTGCATGGAGGGGCTTAACCAGCAGGGATAAGATAAAGCCCCCATTTAAGAACAAAGCCCCCACCAAAGCTTGCCCATTAATGACCATAAACAGAATCTCTCTTCCTTTGTCCCATTTGGAAGGAGCAAGTGGAAACCACAGACACTGTGTGGTTACTCAGGGTGGCTATTTCTCCAAGGGCCTCTCAGCTAATTGAAAATCCTTGATTTTCCGCTAAATATGTCTGAAAGACAGGGCCAGCTTTCCACGGGTATGAGCAAGGCTGCCTTTCAATGCTATGGTAATACAATAGACTTAAATTTACAGCTGGCTAAGTGGAATTACTGTATATAAACCATAATATCTATCCACAGGGATCCAGCTAAGCCCTAGAGAGACAAGTCCAGCCTGGCAAATCCAAGGAATTTTGGAAGTCAATCCATTAGGATTACCAAACGGCCCCCAATTTTGGAAATCACAGGCTCAATCTATGGAAGCAATGAAGTCTCAATCTTCTTTTATCCTAACCTCTTATCTGAAGGTTTATTGACCCGGTTTTTATTTAAAATAAACTGATAGGGGCTCCTGGGTGGCTCTGTCATTGGGCGTCTGTCTTAGGCTCGGGTCATGATCCCATGATCCTGGGATCGAGCCCCGGCATTGGGCTTCCTGCTCTACAGGAAGTCTGTTCTCCATCTCCCATTCCCCCTGCTTGCGTTCCCTCTCTGGTTGTGTCTCTCTCTGTCAGATAAATAAATAAAATCTAAAATAAAATAAAATAAAATAAACTGATAAACTACAGATGACATTATACATGACGTTACTGGGCGGGGAGCCTAATCACATATGAACTTTAGTAATTAAAACCATACTTTTGAAAACTATTTGCATAGCGAAAGTGTAGCCCTCTTAATACATAATCACAAAAACCTGAACACTGTTGATGATACATGATGCTAAGAATGGGCATGAGAAAAACTGGACTGCTGGTTATGATGTCCTCCCTCAAGACTTTTAGCCACCTTTCATTTCAGCATAACAACACAAGGCTTTGTAAAAGGAGTGAAATTATAGGATCCTCTTGGACAACGTATTGTCACTGATCTGTGTGGGGGCAGGTCTATACACAGTAGATACTCAAAAACCGCTCATTGAATAAATAACATATAAGTTTAACAACAACAACAAAACTCTAAAGCTACAGACATCTTCCTGGTCTTCTGGAGGTAAGAATAAACGGGCTGGGAATCCCTGACCATTCCTGCAGTCTGTGCAAGGCCAGGCGCATTAATAGCAGCTATGGCTGACAGAGGTCCTATTGAAGACAAGTTAAAAAAAAAAATATCAGGGAGGCTCTTCTCTTTTCTACAAGTGAGGAAACAGCAATTCAGTGAAGCAACTGCCCCAAGAGCAAGCAATTCAGTGCCTGGATTGAGAACCTCCCAAATCTGGGAGGCACCGAAGGCTCTTTCCTCTGCTCTCCCTCTCACCCCACCCTGGTGGAAAGTTTTCGGATCAATGTAAGCTTTTATTTCGCATCTGTGAGAACTCTGGCTAAGTGAGCATTCTTTCCTTCTCACTAAGGAGAACCAGCTCTGGGAACATCTGAAACAGCAGGACCCAACTTATGCATTCAGTTGCCAGGAAAACTGGACGGAGGGTTTCCTGCAAGCCGAGGTCAGGGGACCCTGGCGCCGCCTTTGCGCGCTCAAACAAGCTCTCCCTCTTTCGCTGCTTTCTCCCTCCAGTTTCACACAGGAGGACAATGACTCAGATGTTCCTCAAAACAGCAGATTCAAATCGTTTGTTAAGTACTCCTCAGGTCTCTGTACTTGGACCCATTGTCAAACCAACCGCCTGTATTTCAACAGCCCGACAGCTTTCCGGCGAGCGAAGCGGCTCACCAGCACCGGTGGCCGGGCACCGGTGCGGGGGAGCGAAGCTGTCGGAGCCCTGTGAACCCGCCTGGGGTTCGTCTGTCCACAGCTCAACACCTCCAGAGGACACGGAGCGGAAGAGCCGAAGAGACATTGAGGCAAGCCTCCTTTGGGCCTTATCTGCATGACAATACTTAACTTTCACCCCCACCCCCACCCCACCCGGCCTGGCCTTGCAGAAGAAATAGTCAACCTGCTCTCTCTTTCTCCCAGACAACTACGGTTTCATCCTACCTCCAGCTGATGTTAACTGGTGGAAAACACATTGCTATTTTTAGACAGGACAGTGATTTCTCCCTTTCCCTCCCTTTTCCTTTCTTTCCCTGCGGGAAACGTACTTCCTCTCACAGTGCAGTCCATTCCTGCTGGATTTGGGGTAAAATTTTAATAGGAGGGCATTGCTACCCTTTGCAAAGTGAGTTTTCCGAGACAGTTTTAAATTCAAGGTTCCCTCTATACTGCCCTCTATTAAAGTGTAGAAGTAAACGTAGTATACACTAAATCCCCACCAGCCACACTGGACACAAGGACAATTCACTTTTTTACAAAGATAATTCACTTTACATAAGACTAGCGCCCAAGAGGGAAATTAACCAAAATAACAAAGAAGCTTTCTGGTACATTTCTGCTTCCTGCTCTTCTTTTCACAGCTTATCCTCGCTCCATCTTTTAAATCTCAGACTAACAAATGATTTGATCAAGAACTTAATTCAGCATGTAGAAAACTTAAAATGGAATTTCCAGAATTGACCAATAAATATTTCTGGGTTGATCACAATGCCTTTCTTTTATATTTTTTTCTAACTTTTAGAAATTATTTTTCAAGGAACCAGGAATTGCTAAATTGATTCATTATCTTTATACATGAAGTCATGTCTTAGAGGAAAAAAAAAAATGTACCCCACAGAGCAGGTAATCACACCTGATTCCTAAAAATGTATAGAAAAGTCATGCCTGACGTGTTAGTAATTCCTGACCTTGCTTTAAAATGTGTCTGTTCACTTCTTGGGTGTGGGGTGGGAGACATGTAGAGGCAAAATATAGATTAAGATCAGAAAAACTCTACCAACTTTACATCAAACTAGGCGGTGTCAAGACCACCTGCTCTATAGACAAGATGTGAAAACGCTGGGAGTGCAAATACTTGTATAAGGCAGCTTTGGATAATCCAACCACATTATTTCCCCTGGCAATTTTTTGCCATTTGAAGAATGATCTGGAAAGGAGGTGTTGAGTTGGTTTACACTGACCTCAGCCTGACCTGGAGGTAGAGGTTTTTAAGAGCTGAGCAGTGGCCACAGTCAGAAAGCCTCAGGAAAACACCATGAAGAAAAGATTGCATTTGCGGGGACCCAAGAGTCACCCCACCATTCCTTTTGCAGACGGAGAGCATCCTCTTCACCCTTTAGGGGTAAGGGAATTCATCCATCTTCATTAGGCTCTTTTGGGGAGGGGTTTGGGGAGGGTGGAAGGAAAAGGGCCTGCCATTTCCTTTGACTCTTAAAAACAGAAGCCAGCAGTGATTATTCATTTCAACCCCAGTGCCCCCCACCGAACCCTCTTAGGGCAACCAGGGGAGGATCAACATGACCTAACACATTAGCAGCCCTTCTATTAACCAGCTGTTGCAAGGTGAGTAGCAGCAAGCCACAATTTAGTCAAAACCTGCAATTTAAAAAAGTGTATGTATTGGGGGAGGGGAGAGGAAGTGTAAAAGGTTTGAAATCGATTCATAATGTTTTCTATACAGGAATACCTCCCATCAGAACAATTCTATATCAAGGCTGTTTCCCTCTTGGAAATGGCCAGGAGCTGCCAATATTTTTTGTCTGTATTGCACTACAATTACTCTGGTAAGATTCTGCTTCTCCATACTTCCATCAGCAACTCTACCAGCATTTGTATCTGGAGTACTGGAAATGCATCTTGAATTGTTTTGCAGTATAGATCAGTGGCAAGGTCAATTTCAAGATATGAGTTTTCAAGTGGATTAACCTCAAAAAAGAAGGGGTTACACATTTTCCTTCTCTATGAGAAGAAAAATAAATAAATTTAAGATGAACCCTAAAGTCAAAGACATTGAAAATTACTCGTGGTAATTAAATCTTAAAGAATAAAAAGAAATACTTCCTGTTACAATGATGTGTTCCAACACACATAGCAAAATTTAAGATTCTATAGTTACTTTCAAATTTGAAATAGTCAAAACTTCCTTACCAACAACCCGAGAGAGTTATAAAAACAAGATATGTGGACAATGGGGGCTAATAGTTTTTCTGTTTTAATAAATATGTCCCACTTACTCTCCAACCCTGATGTCTGTATTATTTACAACTTCACCAACAGTGGTTTTCCTCCCACTCTTGCTCATCCTGGCAATTTTCAGCTATTACCTTTGCCAATCTGATAAGCAAAGTGGTATGGGATGGTTAGTTTTATATCAGGATAGATCCTCTCCTGAATATATCTTGCAACTGGGCTTTAGAACCTACTCACTTCATTTCCGGGCTTCTTGGACAGGTCTATGTTCTAAGCCCATTCTCTAAAGTAGAAACTGATCATGGATGGGTCAGGGCTGAATTCAGCCTGTTGGCTGAATCATTACGGTGCTCCATTGCCTCCAAAATGCATGACAGCCTCTGGTTCTATTTAGGTGAACGCTTAGAGCATATCACTCAATATCTCTGATATGCCTGAGCCTCAATTTCCTTAGTAAGACCCTCAACCTCAACAAGAAGTAGCATGTCCTTACACCACAGTACTTGTTGCTGGAGATGGCTGAATGAAGTTGAGGAACTTAGAATCTAATTGCATAGTGGAAGACATATTTGAAATAACATTGAGCTATGGGACATAATTATCATGTCCAACGCAGATGATTTCAGTCAGAAGGAAAGCCAAGGATATTCTGGATGGGGTGGTAACTCCTGAGCCAGGAGTTTAAGGACAAGGTGGATACGAATTGCTGGAAGACGTTCATACAGGCTAGTAGAACCATTTTAACTGTATTTTTGTTGTTGGTGGTTTTTTTGTTTTGTTTTGTTTTGTTTTTGTTTTGGGTCTTTTTAACACTATACCCTTAGCACTTAGACCAATGTTTGGTACTTGTAAGTACTCAAGATATATTAGATGAGAGAATTATTAAATGAATGAATGGGTAGAGAATGTGAATGCTATAAATTTAAACTTGGTTCACCGAGTGACTGTTGAACACAGTAATTCATTGAACAGAAACACTGACCTGGGGGTGCCTGGGTGGCTCAGTTGGTTGAGTGGCTAATTCTTGGTTTGGGCTCAGGTCATGGTCCCGGGGCCCTGGGATCAGCCCTGCCTTCGGCTCTCTGAACTCAGCGTGGAGTCTACTCAAGGATTCTCTCTCCCTTTGCCTCTGTCCCTTCCCCCACTTGCACTCTCATGCTCTCTCTCTCTCTCTTTCTCTAATAAATGAATAAATAAATAAATCTTAAAAAAAATGAAAGAAATACTGACACGAAGCTGGAGCTAAAGAAATAAGCTAGCTACTTGTGTGCGAAAACTAAAATGGAAGCAAATAGAGGCCAAGCATCACTTGTTCTGAGGCTGCCCAAGAAGCAGCTAAGGGTTGAAAAGAACTTTTGCCAAATATTGGTGCAGGGTGGTATGTAATGTACAATGTAATGAGGGGCCAAGGAGACGATGTGTCACAAAACACTTCAAGTATGTAAATCTATACAACCAAGAGGTGCCCCTTGTTCAAATGGGAAAGTCAGGAGGAACTGTCATGGGGCAAGAGAGGAAGACTATAAATTAACTTGCATCATGTTCTACCTACATTTTTTTTAAAAAAAAGATTTTATTTATTTATTTGAGAGAGAAAGACCACACAAGCAGGGGGCAGGAGCAGGTGGGGAAGCAGACTTCCTGCCGAGCAGGGAGCCGGACGGACGCAGGGCTCAATCCCAGGACCCTGGGATCATGACCTGAGCTGAAGGCAGACTCTTAACCAACTGAGCCACCCAGGCACCCTCTTCTACTTACTTTTAAGAGCAAGAGTTAAACTGTGAATTTCAGAATATAGCTCTCGTTATTGTCTGGATTATGTACATTTAAATATCTATATTTTTTAAGATTTTATTTATTTATTTGACAGAGAGGAGAGAGATCACAAGGAGAGAGGTAGGCAGGGAGAGAGGGGGAAGCAGGCTCCCTGCTGAGCAGAGAGCCCAGGACCCTGAGATCATGACCTGAGCCGAGGCAGAGGCTTTAACCCACTGAGCCACCCAGGCGCCCCTACATTTAAACATTTTAAAAGAACATAAGTGATCTAAGACACATTTTCTTAGAGTACAGAAATGAAAACTGAGTTTTATATATAGCAATGAAATGATTATTACATCCAGTATCATTTTAAAAGAGGATTTATAGTTCTGGTAGGAATCCTGTCACTGCAAATTACTTTAAATGGCTCTTTTAATATGTTTCCCTTTGAAATACAGTGAATTTGGCATAAATATATGTAAAGTTAATTTATTTTTAAAAAGTCAATATTATGCAATAAACCAGTAAATTATTCTTCAAATTCAGGAGAACACACACACACACACACACACTACTCCTAGCAACTTTTACACTATACAGTATGAATCCCAAACCAACAATTGAAAAACTAAGGACCACTGCCTCCTCTCAAGGTCTACAGGAAAAAAGCTGCATTTATATAAATCTATATGGCAGGTGTATGAGGCAAAAAGCTTCTTTTCACCCTTCTATACAAATATAACATCAACAAGAGTGCTTGAACATGCTTTTCTCTAAACCACTCATAAAAATTCTTGAGGTTCTTAACCTTACTGGAAAAGAAAACCTCAGATGACTATAAAGTAAATACACAGCATATTCTCAATATCATGGCCATCTTCAAGCAATTTCTCACACTTATAATGCATTTATTTTTATATAAAACAGATGCATGTCTTTGGGGCAAACCATGCCTTTTATTCTTATGTTGTGAAAGTCCCTTCTAATTAAAACAGGAAATACAAATTTCCTTGTCTAGTTCTAAGGATAAGTCCTACTTAGCACAAGCAGCTGTCTACAATTTCTGATGAACCCTTTCTGGCTATTCTGAACGTGCACTACTGAATTCTTATTTTGTGGGCACTTTTGAATCCCCATTCCAAAACTGAAAGGCACACCCAGTGTTCTTGCGTTCCTACCCTGCAGGGTCTTGCCTACTTTGGGCACCTTCACAAAGTAAATTACAAATGAGCAGTGTCGCAGCTTCAAAACCTTATTCCGAACTGAAAAAGCTGAGTATGTTCTGGAGGAGGGGTTAAGTCAAAAGTGAAAAATGAGAAGACATTTCAAAGGAAAAGTTAGGAATTGAATGGCTAGAATGTTAGTGAATTCCTTTTAAAAGATCATTCTTTTTTAAATGCTTTACATTATAGCTGAAATTGCAATTAAGAAGATTCTGGTCCCACCCTTCTAATTAAAAAGCACAAGTAGTTCCTTTACTGACCACAACAAAGGGAAAATAGACTCAAACCCACTTCCTCTGCAGCAGCTTCTCTTGCTGCTTCTGAGGGGTTCGTGTGTGGCTGATAAAATGGGCTAGTGGGTCTGAGGGACTAAAATCCCAAGCCAGTTTACAGACATTGGAGTGGATTCAGTACAGTATCTGGTGAGTGAGATAGTTTTTCCACTCTTGTCAGGCCTCGATTAATATTTCTACTAATTGCATTTTAGGAATGGCCAATTAGTTGAAGTCAGATCACCTGCACAGGAGAGGTGTTGGGAAGGTGGGGGGGACCAGAAACGGCCCTTACCCTCATAAGGGTCAGTGGGTCCCAGTCCAGACTCCCTGTGCTTCTTCCATTTTAGCCCTGAGGACTCACTCTTTGGACATCAGTTAGGAAGGCCAATTCCCTAAATCCTGCTGGACTGCAACAACAAAGAGTTGGTGATGGAAGTTTGCGCTTAACTAATGAAATAAAACGGCTTTGTAGCTTCATCTGTTAAGAATTATGATATAGAAATTCTTGACTTCAAAGGGTTTTCTTTTAATCTTGAGTACCACACTTTCTACCTTTATATCAAAAACAATGTGTTTTTACCTTGAGTGAAAAACTCAATGTTTGTTCTTAAGAATGAAACTGTCTCCCAATTCCCTTCCCACAGAGAGGGCTTTAATTTCATTTGGCCTCTTCGTCAAAAGAGTCTTATTACTTCCGATTTTGCAAATTCAGCAAAGTGATGGTTGGGTCTTGGAATGACAAGAGGCACACTGGCAACTTAAGTGTCAAAAATGACTATGAACACTTCAAAAGTCTAGTCAGGGGGGCCTGGGTGGCTTAGTGGGTTGAAACTCTCGGTTTCAGCTCAGGTCATGATCTCACAGTTGGTAGATCGGTCCTTGAGTTGGGTTCCATGCTCCATGGGGAGTTTGCTTGAGATTCTTTCTCCCTCTCCTTCTGCCCCTCCCCGCTCACAGGCTCTCTCTCTCTCTCTCTCTCTCTCTCCCTCTCAAATGAATAAATAAAATATTTTAAGAAATAATCTAGTCAGGAGCCAGGAATTGCACCCTTGACTCTCCATAAACATGGCAAGAAAGTCAGTTAATAAACACCAACTAACTTTTTTCAATTGTGGCAATAAATTGTTCAATTGGTGAAATGTCCACAAGTTCTGCTCAAAACACCTTATGGATTGTTTAATTAGCAAACTCTTGCAACACTCAACAAATAGAAATTGGCAAGTTGGAGAGACACAAGGTCCCTGAAGTATTAACTGTGCTGATAATCTAATCTGCAGACTTTTTAAAAGGACACATACTCCATTTTTTTTTTTAAGATTTCAGACCTTCCAATGACAGACTTTTTCTATTTTAAATGTTCTAACAAGTAAATAAAACATATGACACACACACATGTTAGTGAACCAGGTTGTTAACCACACACTGAGCCCCAACTAGATTACTAAAATGTCTCATGTATATAATAATGCTGGACATGTATGCATCCTCCTGGAGTAATGAGAGCATTTTTTCATTCATTTAAAACAAAATCAAAGGAAAAAATATTCCTCCAAAACCAGTCTTCTTTTTGTTTCAACAAACTGCAAAGTAGGGTATTATCAAACAAGCATTTAAGGTCCCCTGCCCACTCTCCTACCAGGAAAGTATAGGAAGGTTCACTTGGCAGTGATTTTTAGCTGTTGAACAATCTTGGGTCATAACTCTGTGGCATGTTTTGAACCTAGAAGTGCTGGGTGGGAAGGGTCATCTTTTCTAACAACCTCTTCTGCAAAGTTACAAACACTCAGGGGAGGGTGAGTATTTTGGCGGTGGTGAAGCGAGTCCTAACCCATTAATTGCAGGGAAACTCATGGTGGAGCCAAGCTTAGAGGGAATGGTCTCCTTCCTTGGCTCAGATAATCCAGGAGAGACCACACTAAGAAGTGCTGGTTAGTTGAGGAAACCCAAGTCATAAATCCATTAGCAGTAAGGATCATCTCAATACATTTGTTTCAAGAGTACAACCCAAGTGTCAGTATTCATTGTAGTGATATCTTAAATAAAATGATGTGTATGAAAATGTCAAAACCTTATTCTTTACTATGAATTGAAAATATACCTTCCCTTTATCAGAGGGTCAGTAAGTGGGGCATTTTTGCTTATAAAAGAATACATATACAGTATTCTCATAAAGATAAAAGAAATGTGTGTCTTTTCTTGGCATAGAAAAGTTTGAAAAGCATTAAATCAAGCTGTTCTCTCCTTTCTCCTTAACAAAGTACAGCTAGGATTCATTACCATCACCATAAAATCATTGATTAAGCGGGCATGTAGCTATTCTTAGTTCTACCTGAAGAAGTTAAAACACACACGGTCCTTATCTTCTTAAAGCTTATATATTAATCTGACACTGATCCTCTTAGGCTGAAATGCTTAAGTCTTTCATATATTAATTTGTAAAGCACAAAAGAAAACACATAACATGTATTGATTTAGTTGAAGAGCGATGCTTTTTATCCATGAAAAGGTCTTTTAAATACTTGACATCTCCTTGAAAGAAAACCAAACACCACCAAAGACGTGCTCCCCCACCATCCCCCAAACACACAATACGAAGTGCGTTTCAAGTGAGAGACAGATAGAGATAGATGGGAACAAGTAGCGATTTGATTTTCAATTTAGAGCAGAAGTATAGCCAGGCGTACACCCAAATGATTTCAAAATACTTGCAAGAAGAAGGAGGCTAGCTCAAAGGCATTTAAGAATCTTTCTGTAAAATATCTGAGTTTGTACCTTCCTTCAGCTTTCTTTAGACAAAGCTATGTGAAACCTTTCAGACGGTCTTGTTCTCTATTTGTCCGCTGCAATCAAATAATGACAGCTACCCGGGGACACCATCAGTCTTTGGGTCAGCCGCTTCATCCAGCGGTAGGCAGACTGAGGCTGCGAGCAGATGACCTCTGATCCAAGCATTTAGTCTCCATGGAAAAAAGAGACCAACCCAATGATCACACTCTGCAGTGAAACCCCAGAGGGGCTTTTATTCTGGAAGTTGTTACAAGTAGTTCATAACCTTTGTACTCAAGACGCTCATTCAAACTACCTCACCACTCTGTAAGCCAGGGGCTAGGGATGCTCGAAGGCATGAACTTTCTACCCAGAGTATTGTAAACATTTGGGGGAGGCACAGAGCTACTGCTAAAATAAACCATAAAAAAGGACATTAGCCACGACACTTTTATTCAAGGATCCTCTCTCAGTTCAGGGAACTCAGTTTACTTCAACTTTTTCACTCTAGAGCTAGGTCCCACTGAGGACAAGCAAGCCACTTTAGAGTACTGGCATTTTAAAGTTCTGTCAGCATCCTTAGGTGCTAATAATAAGCATAGTTAAAAGAGCTAAAAGACTCAGGATGCAATAGAAGAATATATTTATGTATTTATTGTCCGGGTCTCAATGGTATTTTCTTTTTTTTAATTGTAAATGAAACCTATAAAAATATATAAAGGGGAGAATGTTATTCAGAAGAGATCACTTAGGGTTACCTGGGTGGCTCGGTGGGTTAAAGCCTCTGCCTTTGGTTCAGGTCACGATCTCAGGATCCTGAGATCAAGCCCCACATTGGGCTCTCTGCTCACTGGGGAGACTGCTTCCTCCACTCTCTCTGCCTGCCTCTCTGCCTACTTATGATCTCTCTCCTCTGTCAAATAAATAAATAAAATCTTAAAAAAATGAAGAGTGATCACTTATTACTTAGTATTTCCTCTTCCTTCTAATTTGGATGTTTTAATTTTCATTTTTGATTGGGTTTTAGCTTTCATTAAGAGATCTTCCACCAGGTTCAAAGATATTTTGATTACAAATTCAAATTAAATGATTTGATCCTACACTGCAAAAAAACTTTTCTTCTTTGGGGTGAGAGGGAGAGTAGAGAAGAAGGAGATCGCCAACGCCAAGCTCACTGACTCTCACCCCAAACCTGTATAAATAAAATCATCAGGGGAAGCAGGAAGTGAAATTGAGTTAACTGAATAAAATAAAAGACTAAATGTATTCTAAAACTCGTATTTAACTAAAGTAAAATTTTACTCTAAAAACGACTATAAATTAAAAAGTAAAATTGTAGGAAATAATAATATAATTTTTAGGTTTTAACAACCTCTAGGTGATGACCATGGATTTTTTTTTAAAGATTTATTTATTTATTTGACAGAGAGATCACAAGTAGGCAGAGAGGCAGGCAGAGAGAGTGGGGGAAGCAGGCTCCCTGTTGAGCAGAGAGCCCGATTCGGGGCTCGATCCCAGGACCCTGAGATCATGACCTGAGCCGAAGGCAGAGGCTTTAACCTCTGAGCCACCCAGGCGCCCCATGACTATGGATTTTTTTAAGTTATATAATGAAGACACACCTAGCTAAGAAGTATATGGGTGCAAATCTGCCATTCCACTAAATGCATCATCAACTGCTAACAAGGAGACGGTCTGTCTTCCAACAAAGGATCCAAAATAATTGAATTTAATATGCTGAACATTTTATTATGTCACAGTCTGATGAGGTAAATTATATATTATTTAAATTAAGCTGATAATTATTCTTAGAATTGTTAGTTAAATGTAGCATATAAAGTGTAACAGATATAAAGGGCATCTGTTAACTAGAAATTCAAGAAGACCGTGCCTTTAACATAAAAGATGTGGAAATTTTCCCATAGAGCAAGAAATATTGCCAAAATACTCAGTGCACTTCGACGAACAAATAGGTCTATCTTAATCATGATAACCTCCAAGTCGCTGGTCCAAATTTTTAGAGGTTTCCTTTGGTATATCTTATAATAAAAATGTCTTTGAACAATATTTGTCATAGCTGATTTTTTTCAATGTGGTACAATATACATAAAATTTAGCATTTCAATCATTTTTTAAAGTGCTCAGTTCAGTGGCATGAAGTATACTCATTCACATTGTTGTGCAACTATCACTACTACCCACATTCTAGAACTTTTCATCATCCTCAAACTCGTTAAAGAGCTCCTCATTCCTTCCTACCCCTAGTCCTTGGTAACTTCCCTTCTACTTACTGTCTCTTTAAATTGGACTATTTCAGGCTCCACATATGAGTGGAATCATATAATAGTTATCCTATTGCATCTGGCTTATTTCACCGAGCATAATGTTAATTCTTTTAAAAAAATAAGTAAGTCTTTCTTATCCAATTTATATGTGAAAAAAGAAAACAAACATGTTACCCAGAAAGTAGAAAGGCAACAACATTCTGGAAATACAGCATAACCATCATTGGCTACCCACTCACCTTTTCAAAAATAATTTTTCCCTTCTATAAAGAAAATTCAAGTTTCAGCATCATTTCCCCTTGAAGGGCTCAGACTTCAGAATCTTCCTGGACAAGCCACGTTGTGGTCTACTTCTTGCCTGGAAAAGAAAGTTATGCCAGCTCTCCTAAGCAACCCTTTGCTGCACAACGCACCTGTTCAGACAACGGGTCAGTTAAACAAGCAAAATAACAGCTGAGGAAGCCAGGTCAGCTACCCTATGATCCGAAAGACATTTCCAGAACCAGTCCCCCTTCTCTGCCTTCTTTATGTGAAAATAGCAGTTGAAGTAACCTGATTCTTTCCCTTCCTGTTTGAAGAGACAGTGAAAGCCCTCCCGCTGTGAGTCCACTCTCTAAGTCTAGGGAAGAGGCCTCCTCAATCCTCCAGCTTAGTCCATAAGCCTGGGTCTACAGGGGAAAGAAGACCCATTCCACTGTGGTTATGTTTGTTTAAGGAGCCAGGTCCAACTCGAAGAGTTAACGATTAACAAGAGCCATATTACATGTCACATTTTCTTGTTGCCACGCTTTTTAGTCCTAGGTATAATTAAGGAGACGTTTTGTTTTCCAAGCTTTCTTAAGCTTCCCTTCAGTTGGGCTCAAAGAGTCTAATGCAAAAAATACACAAACTGAATGGATAACATTATGGACTTATGATAGCTGAAATCTGACTTTTCTAGAAAGAATTTTTTTTAAAAACTGGTACAACACTATAGTTATAGCAGCAAAACCAAACAATCAGGTATAAAGATTTTATGAGCATACTTCTTCCAAATATATTTTTATAAAATTTTCTTCAAGTACAACTTATTGTTAGATTTTAAGTACAAAAAGAACACAATTCTTTTTTAAGGACATGCCTTTTTAAAATCTTCTCCTTTACTTCTCCCAACCCTTTAGGTGTGAGTATATTGGTTTACTTCATTTTACCTTAAGGAAGAAAAGAAAGAGGATGAATGACCCAAATCCACCTAAGTACTAGCTCGTGCACAATATGTTTTTGAAGGTATAACTCTAAGACATCTACTGTACAAAACTAACAAGTCTATCAGAGCCTTTTGTCGAGAGGGAAATTTTGTCTCGGTAGGTGAGATGGACAAAGGCAGAAAACTTAGCATGCCTGGAAACCAGACAGCTCAAGAATATACATTATTATGAAACAATCTCATCTGTTTTTGCAATCAATCAACCAACCAACCAATCAATCAATAAAACTTAAAAAGAACCTCAACACCTTAAATCCCAAAGTATTATAAATAACCCTGGATAAAAACAAAATCCCTATGGGCAATAAATCTCTTTTAGGTTTTCATTTTAATTTTAGTCAAACTTTTTTGACTCTTAAGTCACACAATTTTTGAATGCTCTATGGAAACTTCAAGATGATGTAAAATAGCATAACAGTATCCAAATGGCTTTTTTTAGTGAACCCACCACCGATTAGCTTTCTTTTCTTCCATTAAACCCACGGAAATCTTAAGTAATCTGAACTGTTTAAATAATATAGTAAAAGCAAAATCTAGCTAGGAGACAACCTGGGGATCCAAGGCCCCTGCTTGAGAACCACTGTCTGTCAGTCTGATCCCTTTATTTTACAGAAGTGGAAACAGAGGTCCAGTAAAGTGACTTCTCCAAATTCATATTGCACCAGCATCAGAGTTGAGACTAGTATGTAAGCGCCTTACTCAGTGCCTATATCACTCTCTACCAAATCTTAATGTTTTGGAATTTCAAATGATTTACTATTTTGCACTTGTAGGAGAACTGAAGAAGCAGCACAAAGCTTAGTGGAAGAGGGGAATGTGTGTTTGAAATTCCTGACCACCTAAATTTGCGTTCTTAGGTCAAAGAGACAAGAAATAAAGGCAAATGGAGAAACAGGGAAAGGAGGAACCGAACCAAAATCAAGGGTAAAAGCTGCCACTCATCATTATTTCCTATATTCATTTGCTCAGTGAAGTTATTACTGACATGGCGCCAAGTACTGAGAAAGATGCTAAGATAAATTAGGACATTGTTTCTGGGCACAAGGTTCCAATTTGGCATAGTACGTGCATCTGCACACAGTCTTAGGCAGGATGTGATAGATACCACAAAAGCGACACAGGAGAGGCAGAGAAGAGAGGAAAAGAGAAATCAGGGCAGGGGACTGGAGGAGGTGTTATCTGAGCTGAGCCTTCAAGCATACTGTGGGGGATGACGGCACCAGGGAAGGATCCCAGCAGCCTCAGCTGGACGAGCGAAGGTGAAAGAATGCAGTTCTCTCTCTCCCATCCACACTGGCTAAAATGAAGGACTCTTACGCAGTTGTGGGAAGTATGTCTGGAAAAGTTACTTGGGGGAGAACTTTGAAGCTGACCCAACTCTGCGGTGTAGCAGAGAAAGGAGTTCAGGGTAGGGAGAAGAGAGGTTGCCAGGAGACAAAGTAGAGACCAAGGCTTCGGACTGGGATTACAGGACTGGGCAGTGAGGGAAGGGAAGTGCCTATTTACTAAAGGGACAAATGGAAAACACATCCTTGTAGAAATAAGATGCATAACATCAGGTCAGCCATTAAGGGCTGTTGGTAATAGGAAGCTACGGATTTCCACATTTGTTGACAAGCTTTACTCTGTAAAAAGTACGGAGGCAGCAGAATCAGCTTTTGGGGCTGCCCCTAGTTTGCTTCCTAGGGTTAGTTTTTTTACAACGTAACTCTCCCTTCTCCATACTTCTCCGCCTCCAAAAGTGCAGACATGAAATTGGAAAGCCTTTCCCTTGTATTTAGGGAAAAGAGCTTGAAAATACTAAGGAATGGAAAAGGTTAATTCTGAAGTGAGAGGAAAGTACCATCAGGGAAAGAGAAAAGGCTTCCCCTACCTTGCTGGCCTTCAGTATTCCATAAAACAACATTTCTCTCCTGATAAGACCCTGTGCTGACCAGGCAACCGCACTTTACTGCAGGTTCACTAACTGAACTAAGCTGTCTTTTTCAAGGATATCAGTGCAACCAGAAGAGCCATAAAGTTGTGAAATTTAGAGAAAAGGGGGCTAAGTCAAACAGAGGCTTGGCTTCGCCTGATCTGTCCAAGTGTGGACAGAACTAAGCTGCTGACATTGTGATAATGCACTGCGGTCCGGTCTGAGCACCGGCGTCCTGCCCACCCCTGCTCCTCATTGCTTCTGCTAGAGATGTTGTTGACAGATGCCGTACCCATGCCATCAGCAGCCTGGGAGAGGGAGAGGAACTTTTCCAAATTCTAGTCATTCGAACGAAATAAAATACAAACAAAGGCATAACACTCATTTGCTCTTGCCACGATGTTTTAGAATTTCTGGCATAAGCTGTTTAAGAAGTGTGAAATCTGAAGTCTTACAGCTAAAAAAAAAAAAAAAAGACTATCCCTCTACTTTGAATGCATTTACTAAAAATGTCCCGGACTCTAAGACCTGTGCAGTTCATATAGTGGCCCCAGCATTTTAGCCCTGGAGGAGACCAAGGATCAGAGAGGTAGGGGGTATGCTCTCACTTGTCTGATCAACACTGAAAACTGACAACTCTCCAGGCTTCTCAACTTCTGGCTCTTCATCTTTCCAGTACCATAATAGTTTTCTTATTACTCTGTAAAATTTTAGTGAAAGTCAATGTCATTCTTATTCCTTTGGTGCAACCACTGGAGACATTGCAGCGAAATGGACCTCTGAAGATAAGGCTGCCAGGACAGGGAATTGTAATGAAGGTCCTAATACACATTTTCCCCCTGGAAAGTCCCAATTGACTTCCTTTAACAAAGCCTTTATATCTTAACTCTTGTGTGATCAGCTAAGCCACACACGATGAAAAGAAAAGACGCAATTCTCAATGTACTTTTTGACCAACTGTTCACATGTCTGTCTGCCTCTCTGTGGGCATTTCCACCGAAGACCTATTTTTTTTTAAAGATTTTATTTATTTATTTGACACACAGAGATCACAAGTAGGCAGAGAGGCAGACAGAGAGAGAGAGGGAAGCAGGCTCCCCGCTGAGCAGAGATCCCAATTCGGGGCTGGATCCCAGGACCCTGAGATCATGACCTGAGCCAAAGGCAGAGGCTTTAACCCACTGAGCCACCAAGTTGCCCCTAAAGTCCTATTTCACTAAAGACCATTTTTAAAATGTACTATGCCAATAAAACCCAACTTACCAGCTTCTCTTATTGCCCTAACAAAATCGCATAGAATTAAATTGCTGAGCTGTGACTAAAAATGAGGGATGCACAACACGTAGTACTTACAATTACGGAAATAAATTTAAGATTCCAAATCCTTCCCTCACCCCCATGGGTTATTCTTTTTCCTTTCCTGGTATTTCTGATATAGGTGTTGGCAGAGAAACCAACATAGATACAAATATACAAATACAGAAGAATTACGAAGACCCAGGACACTTGGTCCTGTGTATTTATTAGTTTGTTAAAAAACCAGGAGAGGGGCGCCTGGGTGGCTCAGTGGGTTAAAGCCTCTGCCTTTGGATCAGGTCATGATCTCAGGGTCCTGGGATCCAGCCTCGCATCAGGCTCTCTGCTCAGCAGGGAGCCTGCTTCCCCCTCTCTCTCTGCCTGCCTCTCTGCCTACTTGTGATCTCTCTCTCTCTGTCAAATAAATAAATGAAATCTTTAAAAAACAAAACAGGAGAGATCATCTAAGTCACTTCATATGGTGATCATCAATATCTTAAGAAGTCTCGCTTTTCAAATTTCTCAACCTGTAGAGCAGTGGAAAATACCTATGACAATCTTATATGAAATTTCAGAATAACTGTTACTAGGAAGAATGCCATTTTTCCTCCCAAGGAAAGAATGTATTCACAGGGTACAATGAGAAGCTCAGAGAATTTCTTAACCCTGAATTTATTTGACCTTCGTTCCTTTTTAATTTGGCTCCAATAAGACTCTCTCCCACTGTTGATGAAATACTCACTTTTGCACTCAAGCAGGCTGGAATCCTCCCCGGGGGCCTCTAGAAAGGTTGCCCTGCTGCGCTCTCCCTCTCCTCAGTGCAGCGTGTGGCCAGGAAGAAGCCACTCGCCACTCCTAGCCCAG
The DNA here is from genome assembly GCA_028533885.1 of Nasua narica. Taxonomy (NCBI): domain Eukaryota; kingdom Metazoa; phylum Chordata; class Mammalia; order Carnivora; family Procyonidae; genus Nasua; species Nasua narica. The sequence goes on from CM052802.1 coordinate 48,649,184, forward strand.
AATGTGGATCTGCAGAAGAGGCCTGTGTCAACAGCCCTATCGGGACGATCACATGACATGGCCTTTGTCTCCTTCCTGCCGGTGTGTCAGTGGTCATGGCCAAAGACTGCGACAGGGGATTGCCAGGGGATGAAAAATGTTCCATCTGTATTCTAGCTGTCAAAAGGAAGACAAGCAGCCTCTCCCACTGCCTTCCATCACCGTCAAGAAAGGACCTGCTTCTCCCACTTGAATGGTTTGGGACATGCCAGGAACTAGAGATGTAGGACACTAGACCTGAGGCCAAAAGCCCACCGTGCTTATTCCATGGAAATGAAAGACAAGTTGCTTTGATCACCTTGGAGACCAACCACCTCCTTCCACTGAAAGTTAACCCCACCTTGGCAGGGATTGCCTCCCCTCCCCCAGGCACCCCACTCTTCTCTACTCTGGCATGAGTATCAGGCTAATCGGTTTGATCTGACAGATTTTAATTACATTAATTAGGCCTGTTCTGAATAGGCCTGATTAGCATCCTACCGAGGGGGCTGTGTGTGTGTGTGTGTGTCTGTGTGTGTGTGTATGTGTTTCTGCTCTAAAGGAGCTCTACCAAAACCAGGACTAATACTTTCTTTCCCTCTAACAACGGTGGAGTTTCTTTGTTTTGTTTTGTTTTTCTGCCTTGCTCAAGGTAAATAATCAGACAATTGGTGCAACTGGGTGTGAGAGTGTATTTTATAATAAAATCACCCAGGAGGATCTGAAGTAAGCTCTGCTTCTATCTTGTGAGCCCAAGTGGGTGAGAAGAGATGGTTATTTAGAACATTTGTGTGCAGCATAAACATTTGTTTTGTTTAGCTTTTGCCTAGGAAACACTACATTTAGTTTGAGTTTTAAAATGCAAGTTCTTCTAAATTTTCCCCCATGCCCTTATCAGACTGCAGCATGAAGAAATAGATTCTTTTCTGTCTGCACTATTTTATCTATCACATCTTAGAGACAACCAAGGATAGCCACACAAAACCCAATGGAGACGTAGCCTTTGTCCCTCTATTGTTTCTGAGAATAAAAATACTTTGAATGTCAACAAGGTTTTTACTGAAAATATTTACTTTCAGCCACGAATAAAAGAGAAGAACATTAATTTCTCAGGACACTGGACAAAGATTAGCATGGCACGCACATGTAGCCTCGGCGATCATCTGTACCGAAATTATTGCTTTAAAATATGCTGTTTTGAATAAGCCACAATAAACGAGGGCATAGTTCCAGACGCCAGGAAGAAAGCCTGCCATACTAAATAAAGGTTGTTTGCTTTTCTAAACAGTCTAATATGAAACTAATTTTTTTTAACCACATATCTTAGGGAAAGCAGTAAAAGCGTGGACTTACGACCCTTAATCCAAGTTTTGAGTCCTACTGACTTCCTATCTCCCTGCTGAAGCTTGTGCAATATACTTCTCTGGGGGTTAAAGCCGCTATTCTTGCTCACCTGAGTAATGTCATGATTGTGATGGCGTTTTCATGGGATAGTTCCTGAATTGGTTGAAATCTTGATAAGACAGCTGAGAAATCACATTTTCTAACTAGGCTTACCAGGAAGATAAACGTAAATTTTTTTTTAATCCCTTAAAAATATATTCTAATGCCACTTTTTCCATTTGTAATATATCCAATTATCGTATCTTTAAGGGTCAACTTGGATTTAACATTTCTAGTCAGTTGGTTTTCTAGTCACTGTAAACAGAAAGTGAAGTCTATGAACGTGTATATACATTCATTTTCTGGAAAAATAATCCCTCAGTAAAAATGACGTTTATTGCCTTTTGTCATCACTGGGTTCTCACTAGAAATCAGTGCTCTCACTGGAAAAGTGTTCTTTCCTCCTTTCTGTGATCTTATGAGGTAACTAGGATGTGCTCCAAGGAGGAACCTGATTTAACTCTGTCTTTGATGACTACCAAGCTTATACCTGGGCTTACCAATCACAAGAATGGGAATGATTCACTTGCATGAGAAGTAGCAGGAACCCAAAACATTTAGCTCTAGGTTTTCTTTTCTTTTCTTTCTTTCTTTCTTTCTTTCTTTCTTTCTTTCTTTCTTTCTTTCTTTCTTTCTTTCTTTCTTTCTAAGATTTTACTTATTTATTTGTCAGAGAGAGTGAGCACAAGCAGCAGAGGCAGAGGGAGAAGCAGGCTCCCCACTAAGCAAGGAGCCCGATGCAGGACCTGATCCCAGGACCCTGGGATCCTGACCCGAGCCGAAGGCAGCCGCTTAACCGACTGAGCCACCCAGGTGTCCCTAGGTTTTCATTTTTATTTTTTTTTTAAAGATTTTATGTATTAAGGTTTTTAATCCAATTTGGATGAGACAATTAAGAATTTCTAGAAAGAACTAATAAAATATTGGAGTCCAGAAACACCTTAGATAGTTTGGTAGGCACTGAACAGTAGAGGTATACCTCAGAGATATTGGAGGTTTGGTACCAGACCACTGCAATAAAGCAAATAATGAAGAAAGCAAGTCAAATGAATTCTTTGCTTTTCCAGTGTGTGTAAAAGTTATGTTTACACTATTCTGAAGTTTATTAAGTGTGCAATAGCATTTTATTTTAAAAACAATGTACATCCCTTAATTAAAAAAAAAAACCCTTTATTGCTAAAACATGCCAATCATCACCTGAGCTTATAGGGAGTCATAATCACTGATCATTGATCACAGATCACCAGAACAAATAGGACAATAATGAAAAAGTTTGAAATATTGCAAGAATGACCAAAATGTGATACAGAGATGTGATGTGAGCAAATTCTGTTGGAAAAAGGGTGCCAATAAACTTGTTCAAGGCAGGATTGCCACAAACCTCCAATTGGTAAAAAATCTATGAAGTGCAATAAAACAAATGATGCCAGTACTGCTCCATCGACCCCCCAATGTTTGCCCTGGAGAGGATCTATCAGATGCTCTGCAGTGACGGTTAACTTTTGGCTCCCCTTGGCAACAAATACTAAGTGATTTATTAAACAAACACACAACACGATCCCAAAGCAACAAACAAGCAAACCCGCACATGATAACTTAATGCCAAATTTTACCTAACAGGTAATTTAATTACTTAATTACAACTTTAAAGTCCTCTAAACAATTTAAAGGAAGAGAAATGAAGGTAGAGTCCCGTCAGCCAAACTTACAGAAGGGGAGCAACAGGATTTGGTGGGGGGAACAGAATAGGAAAAAAAGGTAGCAACAAAAAAGGAAAGAACAAAAAAACAGGCAAAGTGGATGGTGGGAGAAAAAAGAATTTAAAGCTTTTGTTTTCCAAAGAAATTGACAACTGTAAAACCAGTAGTAACTTTTTAAAAATACAGATATTGATACATAAGCAAACAAATTTATGTGCATGTGCATGTGTGTGTGTGGGGGGGGGGAGAGGGAGAAAGAGACAGTAGGGGTGGGGATTAGGGCACAAAACCAACACAGAAAAGTACTAAAAGTAAGAAAAAGCCTTTCCTTAGATTTTAAAATACTCCAGCATAGAATAATAGAATACTCCAGTGGTTCCATTGTGCCCTTTTATTAAATTAAGTACAATGATGGTCACTAACAAAACTCAATGCCACTTGCAGTTAACATGATTAGAAATATTAAAATCTGGGAGCACCTGGGGGGCTCAGTCGGTCAAGCATCTGCGTTTGACTCAGGTCATGATCTCCCAGTCCTGGGATCAAGCCCCGCATGGGGCTCCCTGCTCAGCAGGAAGTCTGCTTCTCCTTTTCCCTCTACCCCTCCCCACTACTCGTTCTCTCTCTCTCTCTCTCTTTCTCAAATAAATAAAATCTTAAAAAAAAAATAAAATCTGAATGTAAGCTCTCCAAACATATTTTTGTAATCTCTACGTCAATGTTTTACTAGAGCACGATAGCTCTTATTCAGTCAGCCAGCCAAAGTTCCTTTATTGATCACCTACTAGGTAGCAGGCACTGAGCTAAGCAGTAGGTATACAGTATTCAGCAAACCTGACATGGTCTTTGCCCTCAAAAAAGCTCATCATTGGGGGGCCGGGAGGGCTCAGTGGGTTAAAGCCTCTGCCTTCAGCTCAGGTCATGATCTCAGGGTCCTGGGATCGAGCCCTGCATCATCGGGCTCTCTGCTCAGGGAGGGGCCTGCTTCCCCCGCCCCCCCGCCTGCCTCTCTGCCTACTTGTGATCTCTCTCTCTCTCTGTCAAATAAATAAAATAAAATCTTAAAAAAAATCATTAAAAAAAGCTTATCATTAAGTGTCAGAGGCTGACATTAAACAAATAAATGTAAAAATATAATTACCAAGTATGGGATGTGATTTAAAAAGGGAGGGGGCACGTCTAAGCTGAAGCTTAAAGGCGTCAATCTTGCAGAATGGGAGGGAGGGAAAGGGCAGAGGTGAAGGCAAGCCTGGATGGAAAGAGAGGCACTGCGGTATTCCAAAATTGGGCCCAGTTGGTGAGTTCTGGGAATTGAAGGGCCTTAGTGTGGCTGGGTGAGTGACATGAATTTGGGCTGCAGAACTTCATAGCCCATGTGAGGAAGGGATTTTTATTCTGAAGCCTGAATTTTCTCCTGAGAACAGTTCTAGTATGAATAAAATTTAAGTATTCTTAAATTAACAACTCTTGTAGCACATTCAATTTTTAAAGTAACAGTGGGGAAATATACTACAACTAGAACAGTTAAATAAAGTAGGTTCATCTTATGATAAAATATTATCCAACCATATAAAAATGTTTTAAAAGACTATTTAATGGTACAAAAAACGTTTAAGATATTTAAAATCAGTATATACGTAAACACATAACACCATTTTGTAAACGAGAAATGCATCTGTAATTATTTTCATAGAAATACTAAAAGGAGGGGCGCCTGGCTGGCTCTGTCAGTAGAGCATATGACTCTTGATCTCGGGGTTGTAAATCTGAGCCCCATGATGAATGCAGAGATTACTTAAAATTAAAATAAAAAAAAAAAAAGAAATAGTAGAAGGAAACACCAAAATGTTCAAAATGATTAAACTAGGTGGAGGCACTATAGAAGGTTCTATTTTTTATTTAACTTTTTTTCAGTTACCATTCAGTAAAGTGAACTTTTTTGGGAGGGAGGATGTACAGTTCTGTGAATTTTAGTACAAGCACAGAGTCCTGTAACCATCATAACAATCAGGATTCAGCATGGTTCTACTGTGCCCAAAATTCCTTCATGCTATTCCTTTATAGCCACATTTGATAGTTTATTTTAATCTTTACGCTTTTCTGTAGCTTTTAAACTCACCACCATTAGCATGTAGTGTTTTAATTTATAGAAAAAAAATCATAATTTGAAGTAATGGAAATAAAAAAAACAATGTAATAAACAGTAATTTCTAATGCAAGACTTTTTTCTTAACCATTATTTGAGATAAATACGCTTCAGATATTTTTAGATTTTAGAAATCTTCAACTAACTCATTCTGTTCCTGGCTAGAAATACTAAGCTTTGAGCAATATGAAAAAAAAATACCACCAGTGGGGGTAAGTCCTGGGGGGGAACTTATGTTATCTAGAAGATTCTCTCAAATGAACAATGACAATGAAAAGTAACAGAAAGACATACAGTAACATTAACAGTAACACTAGCTCCAAAGACCTGGTGGGGAAAAGAGACAACCCCACACAAGGAACCTTCTTGGGTTTTTTTCCTGTTTAATTTAATCATCTATTCAGGTGATACCAGTACATATACAAGCAATCCCAGGCCTTGTGTAGCATTATAAGAACTAGCTACTACACCTTTATAGCTATCAAGGTCTATTCTGGTTTATTTAACCAGCACTGAAAGAAGATTCAAGATATGTTTCATTTTTAATTTATTAAGCAGAAAAATGTATTTCTTGTGATGCCAAGTTTAGATAGATGGTTATCTTCTGGACAGGATTTCATGAATATGTGGCTTAGAGCTTTCCTGCCATCCTCCCCTCTCCACCCAAATCTTAGTAGGGAGAAACTGCTGGGGCTAGGCTGGCCTAGATGGTAGAGAGGAAGGAGGCTTTGGGTGCTGACTATCTGAAGGTAAGACCAGGATGAAGAGATGTGGGGAAACGTGGATGTAATGCCCACCAGCCCCCAAACACACACAACTTAAGAGTCCTGAAGCTTGGGGCGCCTGGGTGGCTCAGTGGATTAAAGCCTCTGCCTTCAGCTCAGGTCATGATCTCAGGGTCCTGGGATCGAGTCCCGCATTGGGCTCTCTGCTCAGCAGGGAGCCTGCTTCCCTCTCTCTCTCTGCCTGCCTCTCTGCCTACTTGTGATCTCTCTCTGTCAAATAAACAAAATATTAAAAAAAAAAGAGTCCTGAAGCTCAGATGACATCCTTGGATAGCCCCACCCCATTCTGCCAAGGACACAGCCTGAAGGTCTACCTTGACTCCTTCCTCCAACCAGACCTCTGAACAGGTGAGCTGAATTATTTTGCCCAAAGGTGAGGCAAGTGGTGCATTCTGCTGTGGAAGGGATATGGGAAGTAAATATTTTCATTCCCTCCATTTTGCAGAGGAGGAAAATGAGACAGATAGTGGTTGAGTAACTTGCCAGCGATCAAGAAGTTGGTACGTGAGATTACAGGATTCTAATCCAAGCAGTTCAGCTTCAGAATTCACACTACTATTGCCTCTTTTAGAATGTTGTGCTGTTTATGGTAGGAAGAAAATGCCGGACTAAAAGAATGCCCGTGGACAGGGAATGGGGGGATACACTGTAGTGTAGCCATGCCAGTGAAAACTGGGCATAAATTAAACCGAAGCAGTATCTGTAATAATGACCTTAGAAGGATTCACCTTATCCATGTATTGAGAAAAGTAAAATATATAATACCACCCAATTTTTTTAAAAACAAGGACAGAAAATGCTATATATCTTCATGCTTCTCTGTAATTATATGAGCATGCAAGAAGATTATCAAGGACACACACACCATGTGCTAACACTGAAAAGGGAGTTTTTATTCTTAATTCATAAAAAGCAAGTTAATAATTCATTTAAGTACTAAAAATAAGGAACAGACAATCTTCTGATCTACTATAGTCAAGTATGTATTCAGACAACACTTGAGCACATGGGATACAGGTTTGAACTGGAAAGCGTGCTTAATACAGAGAAGTTGCAGGCTGCTGCCAAAAGGATTCTTAATTACTAAGAAAGTAGAACAGAAACTAGAAGCATATCTCGTAAGCAAACTATCTGCCAGCCCCTTCAATCCCTTTATTAGAGGCTAAATACACCATGGTTTGAGTGTGGATGGAGGCAGAGTGCTTGTATTTGTGTGTTCAAGCACGCATGCGTATTTATTCGAACAACACCACACTGTCCATTGCTCCAGGCTGGTTGGAAGGGTCCTGGAAAGCAGAGCACGAAAAAGTCAATTTAGCAGGTCACTCTTAGCCACCTCGGGAAACCAGCTGAGTGCTCTGATTTCTTCATTAATGTCCAGAAAGGGAGAACAATAGGTCTGAGCCATTAAGTCCTTCCCAGTTCAAGATAAGAAAGAGTTAAACAGAGGATAATCCTTGCATTTAGTTGGGTTTCAAACTTTTGGCTGCTTAATCATTTGTTCCTCACCGCACACTGTCCAAACACATAGGGAATGTTTGAAAGGCCTTAGTCTTAGGGATGAGGGAAAGGAGGAGGGTTTCTAGAGAGGTGTGGTGAGGAGAAGGGAAGGTGGAGACAGAAGTCACAGGGGTGGAAAAGCCAGGGAGATTTCACGGCCAAACCTTTACTAGGAAATGAAACCATTTCTCATTTGCCATTTGGGAAATAGGCTAAACTCAATCTCACTAAGTCACTGAGGACTAGCTAAATGATTAAGGCAGTAATGTCAGTAGGAAATATTTATGTCAAATGGAGTATGACAATAGATTTGTGACTAACCCATTTAGTACTATTGTTTTGCAAACTAGCTTATTTTAATTTTTTTGAGGTAACATTTTAATCATGTTTCACTGAACACTTCAGGGGTAAAATTATATACCTGAGTTTAATGATAAGGAGAGACAGAAGCAAATTCCAGGTGGCCTATATTTCAATCTTTATAAAATAAAAACAATAACTACAAAGAAAAAAATGGCAAGTCTGTTTCCTGAAATGAGTGGGTTTAGAATATAGACTTGTCTGATAAGTCGGCACAATGTTTCAGAAACATTTATGAGTAACCAAAACAGTAGCTGTAGAGAGTCATTCATCTTCCTATAATGAATGTCCTGGACAATACAGAAACTTATGAAACTATAACAAGAATTGATTCACTTCTCTTTTAGGTGAGAGAAAAACTTAAGGCAGACTTCTATGAATACTCAGATACACAATATAATTTTATATTCTTTTTTTTTTTTAAAGATTTTATTTATTCATTTAACAGAGAGAACACAGGCAGGCAGAGAGGCAGGCAGAGGCAGAGAGAGGAGCAGGCTCCCTGCAGAGCAAGGAGCCCGATGCGGACCCATCCCAAGACGCTGGGATCATGACCTGAGCCAAAGGCAGTTGCTTAACCAACTGAGCCACCCAGGCATCCCTAATTTTATATTCTTGATATAATAAAATCTGTATCCACAAAAGGGACATAACTGTCTCTTTTATAAAGAATGTTTTTATACTTTGGGAAAATGTCTTAGTTTTTCTCTACTCCTCCAATGCAAACTGAAAAGTAGAGATGACCCCAAGAAACTAAATGGAATGCTTATACCAAAACTCACTTCCTGAGTTTATAGTCTACCTATAAATATTGTGAGCAACAAAGAAGATACTTCAGTTATTTTCTAAGTATTTTAAAAGCACATAAATTGGGGCACCTGAGTGGCTCAGTCAGTTAAGCATCAGACTTGATTTTGGCTCAGGTCATGATCTCAGGGTTGTGAGGTTGAGCCACATGTAGGACTCTGTGCTGAGCACAGTCTGCTTGAGATACTCTCTTTCCCTCTCCTTCTGCCCCTCCTTTGCTTGAGCATGTGCTCTATAAATACATACATATATGCATAAACTCTTAAAAATATATATATTGGGGCGCCTGGGTGGCTCAGTGGGTTAAAGCCTCTGCCTTCGGCTCAGGTCATCATCTCGGGGTCCTGGGATTGAGTCCCGCATCAGGCTCTCTCTGTTCAGTGGGGAGCCTTCTTCACCCTCTCTCTCTGCCTGCCTTTCTGCCTACTTGTGATCTCTCTCTCTCTCTCTGTCAAATAAATAAATAAAATCTTAAAAATATATATATATATATTATCCCATTTGATCTCTTTTAGCAATGGATCATTAGGATTGACAAATTCTATGCAAATCTGAATAAGATTCCTGAAGATACGGGATGCCTGGGTGGCTCAGTTGGTTGAGCGGCTGCCTTTGGCTCAGGTCATGATCCTAGCGTCTTGGGATCGAGTCCCGCATCGGGCTCCTTGCTCCGCGGGGAGCCTGCTCCTCTCTCTGCCTCTGCCTGCCTCTCTGCCTGCTTGTGTTCTCTCTCTGTTAAATGAATAAATAAAATCTTTAAAAAAAAAAAAAGATTCCTGAAGATACATCTAGAAGGATAGAATATATATGCTCAAAATGGCAGTTGGAGGAGAGGATTCTGGGAAAATGGTAGAGTAGGAAGCACCAGGAATTCATCTTCCCACCTAGACAACAATAGGACAGAAAAAAAAAATCTGTGTAATGTAATTATTTTAAAACTCAAATAGTCCAACATGCATTACTGGAGTTCCAGAAGAAGACTGAGAAAAAGAAGTGAGAATATATGAAGAAAAATTGGATGAAAATGTACCAAACTTAACAAAAGATGTGAATATAAACAACCAAGGAGCCCAACAAACTTCAAGTAAGATGAACTCAAAGGGATCCACACCGAAACACGTTATTATCAAACTCTCAAAAGATAAAGAGAAAACAGACTGATTAGACTTCATGAAAATTAAAAATTGTACATCAAACATTATTAACAGAGTGAAAAGGCAACCTATGGAATGGGAAAAATATTTGCAAATTATATAACTGACAAGAGATTAATATTCAGAACATATGTAAAGAACTCCTTAAATTCAACAACAAAAGTCCCAAGCCTGATTCAAAATGGGCAAAGGACTTGAACAGACATTCCTCCAAAGAAGATACATGAATGGCCGGTAAGTACATGAAAAGATGCTCAACGTTACTAATCATTAGAGAAATGCAAATCAAAATCATGATGAAATAACACCTCACACCCATTAAGAAGGGTACTATCAAAACAAAACAAAACAGAAAATAACAAGTGTTAGAACATTTGTAGGTAAATTGGAATCTTTGTGCACGGTTAGTGGGATTGTCAAATGGTACAGACACTGTGGGTAGCAGTATGGTGATTCCTTAAAAAATTACAAATGAAATTATCATATGAGTCAGAAATTCCTCTTCTGGGTATATACCTAAAAGAATTGAAAGTGGAGTATCAAAATGATATTTGTACACCCACATTCATAGTAGCATTACTCATAATAGCTAATACTTGGAAACAACCCAAGTGTACATGGACAAATGAATGGATAAGCAAAATGTGATATATACATATAATGGAATATTATAAAGCCTTAAATAGGAAGGAAATTCTGACATGCTATAACATGAATGAATCTTGAGAACATCATACTAAGAGTTTCAGTTTTACAAGATGAAAAGAATTCTGGAGATGGATAAGGGGGATGGTTGCACAACAATATCAATATGCTTAATGTTACTTAACAAAGAAATGGTTAAGGTGATAAATTGTATATTGTGTATGTTTTACCCAATAAAAATAGTTACAAAATAAATTTAAAGTAAAACAAACAAATCAACCAACCAACCAACCCCTGGGAATTATTTTAGCCAAGTAATTGGTAATTTCGCTAAGACTTCAGAAAGAAATTCTCTACAAGTGTCTATCAAAAATCAAGCCTTAGTTCATCATTGGTAGATTCCCAAAGTTTGGATGAAAAAAAGGGTATGGGCTTTACCAGCTGTATGCCTATTCTGTATGTTATACTTGTGTTTTCCTTTTGTGACCTTTAGCTAAACCTTTGGAAGATGATAAAATATATTACTGAAAACACCAAAAATCAAGGTTGCATGGGCTTTTTTCACCCCTGATTCTGAAACAGATTATTTTTATTCATAGAATCTGCCAGAGATCATTGGGGAGTGTATTTGAAAGAAAAACAGAAAGTCCCAGGCTGGAATCTTTCTATTTCATTAAGCAGATAGTATGTACATCTTACATCAAGCTTCCTCTGCCTATGGGATCAGCATGAGATTCATCTGGTAAATGAATGTTTTTTTTTTTTTTTTGGTAAATGAATGTTTGAGAATATCTTAATTGTTCTATATTAGCTTTGGTTCACTCTAGTCATTGAAGAAAGTTTCTAATGAAAAATGAAAAGTGATTTCAAAGAAATGAAAGTCAGTAAAATTTCTCCCTACAACAGAAACGTGAAATATGCTACTAAATGCTTCCTTGTTTGGCACTCCCAGTGAATACTGTTAAAGTGATATATATGACTCTAAGAAATAAGAAAATAACAATGCCTCCCAAGAGCCATCCCCTTCCCTTTTTGGAAAATCATTAAGATATTTATTTATTTATTTATTTATTTATTTATTTATTTATTTAAGATTTTATTTATTTGACTGAGTGAGATCACAAGCAGGCAGAGAGGCAGGCAGAGAGAGAGGCCTCCATCCCAGGACCCTGAGATTATGACCTGAGCCGAAGGGAGAGGCTTTAACCCATTGAGCCACCCAGGTGCCCCCATTAAGATTTTTAAAAATAAATCTTTTTACTGAATGTTATACATAGCTATCACAAATTAATACACATGGACTTATATTTTCAGCCATGAGAAATTGGACAAACACAGGATACAAATATTTCCAGACACAGAGTAGACAACACAGAACTCTAACTCCTGAGAGATGGAAAACTAACAAGATGGACCTTACTATCACCCAACTTTCTGCCTGAAGACACCTTACCAGGTACCAGCAAAGGAAGGGAACTCAAGACTAGTGCAGTCTCATTAACCTGAGGTGCCAGATATCAAAGAACAAGAAGGCAGAGGTGGTTGGAATTTGTACAGCAAAGACCCAAACAGAAGGGAACTATGCAGAGAAGGAGCTTAAGAAATCTATATAAGGGTCTTTTTGAGTCTTTAGCTGAATGTGCTTAGTATCCTTAAGGTGAGGTTTCATCAGGCTACGAAACAAAGGAAAACTACAAGGGAGCTATAAGGAGCTATAAGCAGAGCAATGAACAACGAGACATAAATAGGCAATGGACTACAACTCAACAACATAAAGGAATGAACTCTTGGTACTTGAAGCAACACATCACAACTCAGAATCATGGTGAGGGAAAGAAGCCAAAAAACCAGCATATACTGTACAGTTCCATTTATATAAAATTCTAGAAATTGTAATCTAATTTACAGGGATAGGCAGCAGATCAGTGTTTGCCTGCAGATGCAGGCAGAAGGAAGGAGGAATGCATTAATGGATTATGGAGAGTCACAAGGAAACTTTTTTTGGAGGTGATGCTGATACAATGTTTATACCTCAATTATGATAATGGTTTCATAGGTATCTGCATATAACAAAACTTGAGTCATACTGAGCTCAGCACTTTATTTTTTAAAAAATATTTGAGGGGACGCCTGGGTGGCTCAGTTGGTTGAGCAGCTGCCTTTGGCTCAGGTCATGAACCTGGCGTCTTGGGATCGAGTCCCACATCGGGCTCCTTGCTCCGCAGGGAGCCTGCTCCTCTCTCTGCCTCTGCCTGCCTCTCTGCCTGCTTGTGTTCTCTCTCTCTGTCCAATAAATAAATAAAATCTTAAAAAAAAATATTTGAAAAAAAAAATATTTGAGAGACAGTGTGTGTGTGCACACCTGAGGGGGTGGGCAAGGAGAGGGACAAGCAGACGCCACACTGAGTGCGAGTCTGACCCAGGGCTCCATTTCAAGACTCCCAAGATCACGACCTGAGCCAAAATCAAGAGTTGGCTACTCAACCGACTCAGCCACCAGGCACTCCTGAACACTTTAATTATATGTAGTTTGGCTTACTTCAATTACACCTCAATAAAGTGAAAAAACAAAATCAAACATAGTATTATACTTACCTACTGCTTTTAACTTCATATGATGTGAACACATTTCTATATAAATGTCTATATTTCTATACTCTGTTTTAGTATTCTATTATATGAACATATTCTGATTTATTTAACCAAACCTATCATTAGATACTGAAGTTGCTTTCCAGTGTTCACTATTATAACCCCCAGACAACAGTATTTTCAATGAGAGAGGCATGAATAATTTTCAGTTGCATTACCTCAGTTAGTAGGAATACTATATTCTACAAGCAAAGATCCAACATTAAAATTCTGTTCCATAGCCATGAACTTGGACTTACCCCTAGTCCTGGACTGTTGTGCTGAAAATACACACAGCAGCTCGGTGTGAGGAAAAACTAACAGAAATTGAGCCCCACTGGAAGTGAAAGAAACATAGGCTTCAATGGAGAATCAACCTCATTATCTCTGAATGCAAAGAATACATTTAGTCAGCCTCAAAAGAAGAAAGAAAAATACATATTGCAGGTATTCAATGTATATTCTGGGGTACGTGAGGAACGCAGAAGAGCTCTCCAAGGAAAATACTACTATCTCAGCTCCGTGTGTGCTGAAAGCTGGTCTTGCACTGAGAAGGTGAATTAAGTAGGTAAATTCACTATTTCCAAACCCACTCCAGGGGACCATGTGTAATGAGCTAACCACCACTTGTCAGAATGGCCTGAAACCCGGCAGTAAGAGGTAGAGAATGGTTGACAAAGCAGCAAAAGGGCATTTCACACTAAAAAAAAAAAAAAAAAAAAAAAAAGAATATATGCAATACTTGTCTCTCTCCCAAAAGAGAGATATTATTTCATTTGGGAGATCTTTCCCAAATGATGAAATCAAAACCACCCTTTCAGGATAGAAGAATAACACACTACTTAATACATATCTGGTACTCCTCAGAAAAAGCAGTGAATCGCTCCCCTCTTCTCTTCCCCTCTCTGCCTGGTCCCCCACCACCTATTTTCCATGCAGCCTGTACTTTACAACTCCCTCTCCCTGCCGGGACTGGAGCAGACTTCTCCTTCATGCCAAAACTGCCCTTTGAAGTCTGCCCTCCCATTAGGGCTTTGGTGTAGGTATTCAGACTGATCACACGAGCCCCGCAGAATTCCCGGACCGTCCACGTTCTGTCGTATACAGTCGTTTCATGTAGCCTGTGATTTACAGTCTTAATTAATGCTCAAAAGAAGAAGAGCACATCTTTGGTGGGGCTTTTCCCCCCTTCTTTCTACAAAACAGGACTCTTGGGGTTTCTGCGGACATTGTGCAGGATGGTTTTGCCAAATGGAATGAAGCACACTTAATACTTTTCCTTTATAACCTTTGCCATAAATCAGCTGGCACTCCGTTTGCACAAGTGCGGCGATTAATGTCCCGCCCCTCCCCCAGCACTTCCCGAATTTTAAACGAAGTAGGAATAAACTGAGGGTGAACAGAGCCAGCGGGCCCAGTAAATCAGTTTAATGAGATCTCAATAGATTACATAGGACATTTTGTGGTAAAATAAGGTGGGTGGTGGGGATCTGAATTTCAACAGTGTGGGAGTAGCGGGGGGCGAGAAGATGGAAGTTGCGGTAGGCGATGCTCAAACTCTGACACATGTCTTTGGTAAAAACAGCACATCTTACATTCTCTATCCCATTTGCTGAAACGTACTGCTGTGACTCGTTTGGATTTAGCACTGTTTCCTGTCTGTGGTTTTGCTGGTCCATGTTTTCCCACAGATGGGGAGTTTTCTGTTTGCTTCTTCTCATCCAGGACTATCTCAATCTGTGTTCATTCTTAGTCTACGGCTTCTCTTTCACAACTGTACATCTTTGCCTGCACAGATACCTCGCTATATAAGATGGGGAAAATAAAGACCTCATATCTGAGTGCCATAATAAGAAGTGAGAAACTAATTATTAGGTCATACCCATCTGGTGAGGGACCACCACACGCTGCTCAGTACCCCCCTCGCTTACTGTCACTAAGGAGCAGGAAATTTACACTCCTCCCTCCCCTGCATTGTATCAGAAAAACAAACTGTTCACTTTTCTGCTCTTTAAATCAAATACACAAATAGGATGCCTCCTGTACTGAAAACTATATTACCATGAAAATGAAAATAACCTACTTTGAAATAAGTTCTGTGATTACGCATGACCTTAATGTTGCTCATCCAGTAAAGTGTACCATCACAGATGCCTCTATTAACAGAGCTCTCATGAATTATAGAATTTTCTGGAAAGTTGTTGAAGGAAATAAATAAAGGAGAAAGAAATGAGAGAAAATGAAAGAATGACTTCATAATGTTTAATTTACTTCATAAAATGGATAAGGTCTGTTTCAAAACTCCCGAGTCCCCGGTCTGTAAGATTACCAACTTTTAGTAATGGTGACTTGTTCATATTACTCTCCCTGACTAGACACCAGAAAGACATTAATCTGGTATGTTATATAAGGCGAACAGAATTTCTGAGAAAACTATACGAGCAACTTATTAACTCCCAAAAGAACATCTATTTGATGGTAAGAAGAGGTATAAGAGGGACGCCTGGGTGGCTCAGTTGGTTAAGCAGCTGCCTTCGGCTCAGGTCATGATCCCAGCGTCCTGGGATCAAGTCCCACATCGGGCTCCTTGCTCGGCGGGGAGCCTGCTCCTCTCTCTGCCTCTGCCTGCCTCTCTACCTGCTTGTGTTCTCTCTCTGTTAAAATAAATAAATAAAATCTTTAAAAAAAAAAAAAAAAAGAAGAGGTATAAGAATGCCATGTTTTACACTTTTAGGACTTGAGTTATGGAAAGATACAGATCATTCTTCTTCCTTTTTGTAGGAGAGAATATAAGTTAGTTTTACATATATCTCTTTTCCCAATTAAGCCTGAACATACCAAGCAGACTCTTAGCCTCATACTAAAAAGTTTCTTCTAGGGAGCATATTCAAGATTTTGAATATTCCAAATCTACATTGAAACTGGAAAGCAATTGAAAAAAGAAGTGCAGTTTTTAATTTCCATTATCAGGGGTAATAAATACTAATGAAATGTTTTTAAGCTTAAAAATTGCCAGCATACTAAACCTGAGGAATGTCAGCGAGCTGAAAGTTATGTATCGTCTATAGCAAATTCAGCCGTCTCATGCTTCTGGACTATTTCACGTTATGGATTATATAACACACGTGGCATCAAAGTTAACGCACTCAACAACACAAAGGAAGACATCTGTGGAAGAGCCTCAATGACACAATGGCAATTTTGCATTTTAACATTTAAGGGCTGTAGTGCTTTTCAAATTTAACATAAGGTCTCCATCTCCAACACTCCTCCCCTTCTTTTCTCCTTTTAAATGTGCAAGAAGTTGATTGATAACATATTTCAACCTTACCAGATAGCTCAGACCTGGTGAGCTTGTTTCCAAAAAACAAAACAAAACAAAACAAAACAAAACAAAAAAACCAACCAAACAAACAAAAAATCACAACTACATGCAGCATGACTTATTTTTAAATCATTCCTTTTACATATTCTTTTTCTTGCAGAGGTCAAAGATGTCCATCTCGCCGAGGTAAGAAATAGAATATGAAGCAAAGAGGAGATTCACAACCAAGGACTAGATCTCAAATACCTTCCTCTGCACAAAATCACTTTCATTTCCTTCCTTTTTTTTCTATGATCATGAATATATTACTTAACATATATTCTATCTACAAAGCTGATGGTTCAGAAGAAAGAGGGATTTTACTACCTGGAGTGAGGCAAACAACCTCAAAAGGACAAGCTACACACGGTGTCTGGTACAGCTATAAAGAAATCAGTGTTAGTGCTCTTCCTTCCCCCATGGAAAACCAATGCCTTCATTTATACTCTACTGGATAGAAAAATAGAGACTCAGAATCGGTGAGATTTTAAAAGAGTCACACCTTCTTAATGTGACTTCTTCCACTGGACAGATGATTAAGAATGCAGAAAATAATAGTTTGAATTTACAGTATATACAACATTTTCAACTGTGACAAGTCTGTCTCGTAAGAAAGGCATCCATTTCCTCTCACAAACAAGCACACCGAGACAAATTTATAATTTCAACTGAGACTTGTCGTTGTGGTCATATCATGCAAATAAAATGAGGTGTCTTAAGTATTTTCATCCTCTGACTGGGACATAGTACTAATTTGGGGGAGAGAAAGTGTCTTCTGTGGTGTAAAAACAATAATATGTCAGTATATACCAATTTTTTTTAAGTATATGTGCTGCTGAAGCGAGAACAGTATACACCAGTTTTTTAAGGGCCAAAGATCCCCAACACTGAAAAAGGTTCTGGTCATAGTCATAGGCACACAAATGCCTGCATTTCACTTGAGGGGTTTGTGAGACAGCACCGTGCTCCCAGGGAAAGATGGCCTGCTAGGCACGGAAGGAATCAAACAGGCTTCCGGAACAGTGAAACGCACATGTAGTCCCCTCGGCTTGATTTTTCTGGATCTCTAATCAGAGGAAAAAGTTAAGGATCCAGGTCACAGTTGAGATGCGGTAGAAGAACAACTTAGAGTCAGATTCCAACAGCTTCTATCAGTCCCAACCCTGGCTCTGTCCCTTACACCAGCCCGTTTCCTCCGTATTTGTGAAGTTGAGACAGAAGTAAACAAAGAACATCCAGGCTTTTTCAGGCAAGACGTATGGTTGCTACTCTAAGGAGGAGGTAAGAATCCAGCTGGCTCCACAGAGATGAGAGCACAAGGGTTTAAACAAAGTTCCTGTCAATGAAGAAAAAGTAACGACCTCTCTCCCTTGCCTGCTTAAGGAATGCTTCTTAGAGGCGCTGAGAGCTGATCAGAACTTATTTTAAATCACTAAAATCTAAACCGCCGTTAAAGGCTAAGGTAGTCCTAGTAAAGTGCCAGAATCATACAAATGTTGTATAAAATATACCGCAGCAGAGGAAAAGAAAGAAAATAAGAAAAATGTCTATGGTGTTTAACAGACCAAACAACCAATAGAGAGGCAACAAAGGTTGTGTCCACAGATAATGGCAATTCCCCACTGCCGGTCATTTACTTTTATAATCAAAGACAATGCTAATGAATTAATTACCACATTTCCAAGCATCGGAGCAGAAAATCAGGAAAGGCAATCAGAAAGGATGAAGGAAACCACATTAATAACACAAGAGGGGCAGCTGACAGTCTTTCAGGGAGAAAAAAAATGGAAAAGCAGAATAATTAAGAACTGGGAAAAAAAATCACAGCAGCCTGAAGTCACTTGGAATAAAGGACCAAGACCTTGAACAACTCTTTTGGGGGTGTGTGTATGAATATCTGTTTTGATTTGTTAATATTTCTTGTACCAAGGTAAACGTTTCTGTTTGTTCTCACAAGTAACAAATAGGTAGAAAGATATTCCCCTAACAAATGTGGTACCTCTCGCCCTGTCCGGATAATCACTGAGTAGCTTACAGAATAACTTCCCCCATTCTAAATTTGCCACCAGGGACCTCGAACAATTTTATAACCAACATTCATGGCGATGATCTTAAATTTTTAAGAAATAGTAAAACGATGTTCAAGATTCTATTTATTGCTGAAGGGCACATGTGCCTCACTATCTAGAAGATACACCTGGAATTTTATGTTTCCAGCTCTGACAGAATAGCTTTCTCCTTCACCAGAAATAGCATTATGCTTCTGGGGCATTCTATGCTTCTTATGCTCTCTCATTTTATTCTATCCTTATAGCAGTGTTTTGGGTAGGAAGGCAGATACTGGAATTCCCATTTTAGGTAAGAGGAAACTGAAACACCAGACATGAAATGACTTTCTCAGAATCATCAATCGACTTAATGACAGTCTCTGGACTGCGAGCACATACTTGAAGAAATAAACATTCCAATTGAGGGAAGGGTGACCAGTGTTTCTTTTGCTTCTTAATTAACAGCATGACTAGCAGTACCTTTTCCTACACTAGTGCTCAAAAAAGCTTCCTTTTGCCCCCAGGTAAGAGAGTAAGAGCCTCTGGGGTCCACTCAGAGAGCACCAGCCCTGTCCGGCTTCCCCTGCTCCAGAGTGCCCACTTAGCTACAGGGACAAACGACAATAAACGGAAGACTCTGCCACCCGCCTGCACACACAGTCTTTGCTGGCTTTTCCTCCATTCTCTGCATCTTTTGCGGGAATTGGAATGGGAGTAGGAGAGGAGGTTAAGAAGGGAAACCACTCAAATATAGTGAACTGGAAGTACTTTAAAAAATAATCATTAAAAACAAGCAATCAGTGAGTCTGATGTTAGTAAGCCTGAAGTCTGGTCAGTTTATACTTGGCATCAGATTACACACTCTTGCCAACTTGATTTAGTATGCACATTTGTGTTTTTCTTCAATTATCAAAAACCAAATAAAACTATCTTTAATAAGTTATTGTTATGAATGGCCTACTTTCTTTACTCTACTTCTTAACACCAGTTAGCCTTTTATAAGAGCCCAAATCCACTGCACCAGAATCAAAATCCTCAGAGAATGTGAAGCTCAAAAAGAACGGGCAGGGCTGACCCAGAAGAAAATACAGGTGTGATTTCTGGGAAGGCTAAGGTGATCTACTCAGGTTCTCTTTGTACCCATTTGGAAACTGAGAATCGGTCGTGGAGGGATTTGTCCAAGCAACTAATGGCCAACAATCAGTTTATAAATTATGCAAGTCACGGAAAAGTGGTCTTTGTGCAATGCCAAGAACATTGCTTAGAATTTTCTCTGAATTAGGGTAAATTCTCTGTCTCCCTCTATCAACCGTACTGCAAAGGATAGGAACAAAGGGTTGGGATAAAAGTACAGAGTAGAACACAAAGAGCTCGCAAGGCTTCTGCAGAGCGGGACTGAATCCAGATCAGTCTGTATAAACTTTCAGTAAACTGCTTCCTCTCTCCAAGTATCAGCTTCCTCATCTGTGAAATGGGGAAAAAAATACACTCTACCGTGCCCTCCCCAGTCAGCTCTTAGAGTTTCTAACGGATAATATAAATGCAAACTGGCTGGCAGACAAGAAGCAAATGTTGGTTCTCTTTCCCAGCATTAAGTAAAACTTCAAAAACAAAAAGGAGAGGCAGAGAAAAAGAAAGAAAACAAGAATGAACATAAGAAATCATTTATTACTAAGAGGCTGAATAAGTGATATGGGAAATATTCACAACTATTCCTCCAAGAGCTCCACTCTATTTTTAGTTGGCTTACTCCTGCCACGAATGAATAAAAATGTGAGTTAATCAATTTTCAATACTATTTTTCAAGTGTAGAGGGAATAATCAAAAGCTGTCAACTAACTCAGTATCTGTGATTTACTTATATTTCAATTATTCTTGTTATTTTGAGATGCCGCCTGAATAAATTGACATGAGTAAATAACGTATGTAATATTAAACTTTTCTTAGAATATAAAACCCTCTACATCCAATAAATTATGGAGATACTCTGGACTCAGAGATGGAACATAACTTCCTACTCCTTAAGTTTTATCTGTACATAATGACTTCTTCCCAAAGAGTACAGCATGGAAGGTGGCAGCGGTGGGAGGATGGGGGAATGCTGTAGAGATACCCTGAGAAATGCTAGCTCAGCCAGAGATCAAGGGCAACACCAACGGAGATAGCTCCTGTTGATAATATGTACCCTTGATATGACGTGATGAAATGTTACTTTACTTCTGTGGTCATCCTCTCCCAAACCCATTACTCTAATCTGAAAAAAAAAATTAGAAAAATCCCAATTGAGGGACATTCTACAGAATACCTGACAAAATATTCAAAACTGTCAAGGCCATTAAAAACAAGGAATTATCTGAGAAACTGTAACCCAGACTAGAGAAGCCTAAGGAAACATGACGATTAAGTGTAGTAAGCTAGCCTGGATAGGATCCTGGAACAGAAAAAAAGGGCATCAGGTAAAAACCAAGGAAATCTGGGGTGCTTGGGTGGCTCAGTGGGTTAAACCTCTGCCTTCGGCTCAGGTCATGATCTCAGGATCCTAGGATAGAGCCCCACATCGGTATCTCTGCTCAACGGGGAGCCTGCTTCCCCCTCTCTTTCTGCCTGCCTCTCTACCTGCTTATGATCTCCCCCCTTCCGTCAAATAAATAAATAAAATCTTAAAAAAAAAAGAAGAAGAAAGAAGAAAGAAAGAAAGAAAAAAAACCCCCAAAGAAATCTGAAAAAAAAAATGTGGACTTTAGTTAATAGACCGTATCAACATGGGCCCATTAATTGTAACAAGTGAGCCATACTAAATGTTAATAACAGAAGAAACTCTCTGTACTATGTTATCAATTTTCTGTAAATCTAAGTCTGTTTTTAAAAAAACAACTATAAATCATTACATTAACTAGACTATTTTAGTAACTATACATTCCATGACTAGAAAACTTATTTTTCTAGAGTCAAATGTGTATTCAATTCCAGCTTTATTAAAAAAATGGTGTTCTGTTGAGGAATAGCCATCATTAGAAAATCAAATTGTTTCCTAAAGGTTAAGCAGTTCAGATGAAAATGGCAACTGCCCAGCTTGTCCTCAGAGTAATATGGCTTTACGAGGCCTCCTAAGCAACCTCGTCTATTAATTTCCTCACCACTAAATCCAAGAAGCTGGGCTAGATCATCAGTATTGTTCTTACCAGCTTTACAATTCCACCATGCTCAATATCATTTCTCCAAAGGCCAAACACACACATTCAAAATAACACAGAACTTTCCCACTCCCACCCCTCCCCCCCTTTCTCAGCTCACCACAGGCTTTATTTCTCATCCCAAAAGTGGGGCTGGTCTTTCATCTGCCCCAGCGTTCACATCATCATCACGACTGACAGAGTCAACCATGTGAGGCTGCCATTAAATCAACTTCCCTTCAGGGTCCCTTTGCAAAAAGGAAAAAAAAAAAAAAAACAAACTTGAGGCAGCTGGCCTTGGCACCAGGATTGTTCAACTTGGTCAAAGCTGCATGATCATCCATCATTGAGAGATGAGGGGACATCTGCCCAGGGTCAGACTGGCCAAGCAACTGTGTGAACTTACCCCAAACCCCAACACCACTTCAGTTTGCCTGTTTCTAAACTTAGTTGCTTTCTTTTTAACACGGTGCCCTCTGGCAGGGGTAGGGTATTGGTGCATGGGGTCAGCCTCTACAGTCAGTTCACAGTGGAGTCACATACCTACACTCACACACACAAAGAGCAGGAGTGTTTTCGATTAGCCCACATTCATTAATATTGTCTTCTGGCTGCCATGTTGTGTTTGGAAAATGGTTACATTTCTGCAACTACTTCCCATCATCTAAATGTGCTTCAACTTAGAACTAATTCCAAATAAACAAGATCGTTGCTTCATAGCTGAGAGAGCTAAACAAATACCTTGGGATTCTTCCTTGTTCTTTTTGAAGTAAACTCAAAACTCATTTTCAACCTACTGGTTAGTCATTCAGCAGGCAGACATTTAGTAAGTGCCAACTGAATACCTGCTTCTTACTCTACTGATGCCGGGGATAAAGAGATGAATAAGTTACATAAGACAATGCCCTTACTTTCAAAGTTCATGGTCTTAAAAGGAAGATAAAATGCAAATAATGACTTGTTGTAAGTATATAATTGTATGAAGAAAGCGGTCAAAATCAATCATAATAGCCAAAAGGTGGAAATAACACAAATGTCCATCAACAGATGAATGGATAAACCAAATGTGGCATATACAAAAGGTGGAATATTATTCAGCCATAGAAAGGAATGAAATTCTTTATGTAGTACAACACATATGAACCTTGAAGGCATTACACAAAGTAAAAGAAACCAAACACAAAGAGCACATATTGTATGATTACACTTAAATGAGGTACCTAGAATAGCCAAATTCATGGAGACAGGAAGTAGAATAGAGGTTACTAGGGGTTGTAAAGGGAGAGTGTTATTGTTTAATGTGTACCGAGCTTCTGTTTGGAATAATGAAAAAGTTCTGGAAATGAATATTGGTGGCAGTTGCACAACATTCTGAATGTACTTAATGTCATTGAAATGCACTCTTAAAATGGTTAAAATGGTAAATTTTGTACTACATGTATTTTACCACATTTTTTTAAAAAATTGCACATCCCTCAAAAAAAGGGGGGGGAGAAAACACTAGAAAAGAAAGTGCAGAGATTAAAATAAGATGGGAGTTGGGAATTTGAAATATTTATTTTTATTTTACATTTTTGGATAAGGAACACACTGCATGATTAAAAAGTCAGAATGAAATTAAAAAATATCCAGGGAGAGTCGCGCCCTAGGTCCTGTCTCCAACCTTACCTCCCACCAACCCCTCGCATTCCCCACCAGTCCACCAGAAACCTTGGACTACTTTCTTTATTCTTCCAGTCCTTCTGTAGCAAACAAGTAAATGCGAATAGATAACCTCATCTTTCCCGCTTTCTTACACAAAAGGTGGCATGTTATAGCCACCACTGAGCACCTGGCCTTTCTTTTAAATCCTGAGCAGTTTGAAATGTTTTAATGCAAACTCAAAACTGATGATTTTACACATTTGTAGAGGAACCGGACACAGATCTTTTTTTTTTTTTTTTTTTTAACCCAAGCAGCACTTTTTAACAAGTGCAGAGAAGTTCACTTTCTTCTTCACTAACTAAAGTTAAGAAGAAAGAGAGAGAAGGAGAAGAAATTTTAATTTCAAGAAGCATTAAGGAGGGCTGACTTGCCCTAGGGGAAAAGTTTACAATGTGTAAAGCTCCTCTTTCAAAGCAGCCTTATTTCCATAGGCAGCTAAGAGATTACCACCTTGTAAAAGAAAGGAAGAAACGAAACCTCCCCACCTTTGAGTTATCTGGCCAGAAAAGGGAATGCTTGCAGTTGGGGGTTGGGGGGTGGCCTCTACTACTCAGACTCTAAGGGTAAGGCTCTGTTCTTTCACATGTAAGGAAATTCACTGAACGTCCCAGGGGACTGTGTCTTGAACTCTATGAACCTATTTACCCTTAGGCCTCCTTCTCTTCTCAATCCTGTCTCACAAAAAGATGGACAAAACAAGCAAAATCCAGCTCATCATCTTCCCAAACTATTTTGGTCTCAATAATTTACAACTTTAGCTATTACAAGAGAGAGAAAGACACCTGTCACCAGAAAACCAACTGTTGCCTTTTATGTTTCTATTAAAAAACCCCAACACTTTTTATCTCGTCAGGATAAATCTAAACTTTGGAAACGTGATGATAGTAGCAGCTATTATATATCAAAGGTACATAACATATATTAGAGTTATCTGGTTTCAAACTTTAAAAAAAAAAAATCTTAAACCACTTCGGCATTTGCATTCATTCAAGTCATTCATTTACTCACTATTTTTTTAAAATTTTTTTATTAACACATAATGTATTATTTACCCCAGGGTACATGTCTGTGAATCATTAGGCTTACACCTTTCACAGCATTTGCCATAGCACATACTCACTATTTTTTATTCAACTATTCCATCAAACATCTTTGAAGTTCTAGAAATGGATCTAGACACTGGGGACACAACAGTGTCCTCGTGGAATTAGCTTTCTGGCTGGAAAGACAGACAGCAAAGACATAAATAAATAGATATTTACATTTAGACAGTGATAAGAGCTATGAAATAACAAAATAAAGCAGGATAAGAGGATGATCTTTTAGGACCAGTGGGAAAGGTTCCTGTAAGGAAGTGACCAAACCCAATAAAGGGAGGGGACCAGTCTTGTGAAGGATTAGGGTAGAGGAGGAGAGCCTAAGAGGGTATATGCAGAGGACAATGAGGCTGGCCTCAGGTGAAGAGAAGAGTGGTAAGAGAAGATCAGAGAAGCAAAAGGGGCCAGATAGGTGTGGTCTTGTAGGTCAGGGGCTGCCAAACTATACCCAGAGCCAAATCTGACCTGTTGCTTGTTTTTGTATGTATGGCCCCTTAGCTAAGAGTCATTCTTACATTTTTGAATGGTTAGGAAAAAAAAAAAAAAAAGAATTAGAAGAATAATAGGTGAAAAGTTTTTACGTGAAAATTTTTGAAATTCAAATTTCAGCATATTTACTCATTTTTTTTTCTGGTTGCTTTATACTATAATGGCAGAATTGAGTAGTTGTGATAGAGACCATAGAGCCCACCACTATGGACTGAATCATGTCCCCCCACCCCAAATTCATATGTTGAAGCCCTAACCCCCAATGTAATGACATTTAGAGATAGGGCCTTTGGGAGATAAGGAGATTTAGATAAGGTCATGAGGGTGGGGGAGCCCTCATGAAGGATTAGTGCCCAGATGGGGTGTGAAGCAGGAGAGCCTGAGGGGGTTCTTGTGTCTTGGACACTTCTGGTCAAGGACAATGGCCTAGGGCACCCTGTTCCTCACACTTAAACAGAGCTCACTCCACTCACACACCAGCCCCCTATTTCTATCCCAGGAAGGCAAGACCCAAAAAAGTCCCATATTCTCTGTCTAGAGACTGACTGAAGAATTCAGGTCTTGTGAAAAAAAAAAGACCAAAAGTGCCTATAAGGTTTCTGATAACCACAGTCAACATCAAGACCTCCTGGTGTGGTGTCAATTTCCCTTTCACAGGCCAGGCCAAAATTGGGTGCTAGAAGCTCCTTGTGGAGTCTCACCTCTGTTATGGTCTATTGTAAAAAGTGACAAATTTATGTCTTCTGTGAATCTTGGGTAATATCTGTAATAATGCAATTTAATTCTTCAAAATAAGATAGCTAAGCCAAGTGAACAAAAGAGAACTACTCCAAGACAAAAAGATGCAATGAGAGAGGACATGAAGATGAAAAGTTATACCAGATGGGGATGAATGGAGCCACATGTACTAGAGCAATAGTTTTCAAACTGAACTCTGTGGACTGTGTCTGCTGTTATTCTGTGGCTATAGCTGAAATCCTCAGGGGTCCATTACTGATTAGAAGGCCATTTGCTTTGCATGGGTCTTTTTTAAAAACACAGTCCTTTGCAAGTCCATGCATGTAAGGCCATCTGAAATGGACCTCCAGTCCCTACAGGCGGGGCTCAGTGAGATCCCAGAAAAAGCTTAGAGGCATTGCCTCATGCAGATTCTCTGCGAAAAGGGAGTTGTACAATAACAAATGAACCCCTGACATGACCAGGCACGCTGTGATAACACAGGTCCCTGGTGGCAGGTTGGAGAGAGCTCTAGTGTTAGCACTTGTACATTTTTGGGTGCTTTTTTGACCTTAAAACTAGAAATTAAAAAAAGAGAAAATTTAAAAAGAGAACCTGGTAATGGGTATAATATTAATTAGCCTTAAGATGAATTGGACCCAATTAGGCAATACTTTCATGAAATGGATTGATTTGACAAGGTGAACACAAAACAATATTTAGAAATTAATTGGATGCCCATCCATAACCATAGATTTCACAGCTGGGTTTCAAAAAGTGTTGAACTGATTCATCTCATAATGAATAAATGCTTTCAATTTAAATACATAAGTTTCACATGTTATGTACTTCCTTTATAATATAAGCTATCACGTATGTATTTTATTGGTTTAGATTCTGAGCAAATTTTTCTTTGAGAAAACCTCTCTTTTTTTTTAATAATTTAGAGAGAGACTTAATTTTTTTATAAGATTTTACTTATTTATTTGACACAGAGAGAGAGAGATCACAAGTAGGCAGAGGCAGGCAGAGAGAGAGGGGGAAGCAGGCTCCCCGCTGAACAGGAGAGCCCAATGCGGGGCTCGATCCCAGAACCCTGAGATCATGACCTGAGCTAAAGGTAGAGGCTTTTAACCCACTGAGCCACCCAGGCACCCCGAGAAAACTTCTCTTTAAGAAGGGGGCTCTAGGGGCGCCTGGGTGGCTCAGTGGGTTAAAGCCTTCACCTTCGGTTCAGGTCATGATCTCAGGGTCCTGGGATCGAGCCCCGCATCGGGCTCTCTGCTCAGTGGGGAGCCTGCTTCCCCCTCTCTCTCTGCCTGCCTCTCTGCCTACTTGTGATCTCTCTCTGTGTCAAATAGATAAATAAAATCTTTAAAAAAAAATAAAAAATAAAAAAATAAAAAAAAAAAGCAGAGTTGAAAGTCAAAGCTGCAGGGTCAGAGCCAGTCCTGTTTAAAAAAAAAAAAAGAAGGGGTTCTATCCCTTCGTGAAAAAACTTTAAAGATTAGAAGTGCTTATAAGGAGAGTACCCTGCCAGATTCTTGGGTGTTTCAAGCTGTGAGGCTTAATTATAGGAGCTGACTTAGTTCCCAAAGGGCCTACTCAGGCCTCACTATCCTCCCAGAGAGGAGGATTGGGCACCTTTTGGGACCCCTTAGCTTTCTGAGTGGCCTGTTGAACTTCCATTGACTCTGACTTGACCTGCCATAATGCTGAGTCAGATATTCAGGAGGGAGGAGATAATCCACACAAACTCAGCAATTTTCTCTGGGCTCCAACCCCTTCTGTTAGCTTCTTCTAATATCTCAGGGCTTTCTCTCCTATTTGCACCCACTTCATTAATTCTAGCTTCTCCACCTATAGTTTTTTCTTCCCTCCTGTACCCTCTTTCTCCTTTACTACAATTCTGAATATGTGTGAGTTTTTGCAATGGGCAGAGTTCACATGAAAATCAAAACAAAACCTAACTCTCAGGGAATGCTTTGCCTAAAGAGTGCTAATAGCTCACCCAAGTAAATTTAGAGCCTTTCCAAATTTTCTTTATTTTAGTGTGATCCAGCTCTCTGGACCAGAAGAAAGATAAAATAGTCCTAAAATATCTGTTAACATTTGTATAAAATGGAACTGTAATGAATCCACTTTGAAGCATATGAATGACATTTTCAAACTTAATTTTTTTGTAGGCAATAATTGTCACATATATAATTAGAGTACATTTCATCCATTTGGAATTTGTCCAATTTCCTTGCTTCAGACATCTTTTGTCAAAAGTGTTTATGCCGAGAACCAAAACCAAGTGCATAACAGCCCCTTTGCAAGAGACAATAATGATTTAAAATAGTGAAGACGACAAGAGAAGGTAGCATGGTGGAAGGGGGAGACTCGGACACACAGCAGAATGTGATCGCTCCTACAAGACAGGAAGGAAGGCAAGCCTAGGAGAGCATTTCCACTAGGTTGAGTCCTGTGAGCATCGCTGGAGCCATTTCCTAACAAGCTTTGACAAGAATGCAGAATTAAGGTGCTTAAAGCTTAGTTTGTATATAATGTAAAGCCATTATAGGCTCTGGAGATAAAATGAGATTTCATCACAATGGTGCATTTTTCACTGAACAAACCCCCAGTGAATGAAGGAGTACAGTGGAGAAGACAAGCCTGGCCCCTGCCCTCATGGTGTGTAGCATCTAGTGCAGCAGGAAGCTGAAGCTGACACCACCATGAAGGCAGGACTGTCACTGGGAAAGCCTGGAGCTGGAGAGAGTTGAAGGCTGACCAGAGCAATGGAATGGGTGGGTAAGCCTGTATTGGCTGGTCCTCAAGTGAGGAGTGACAGTAGGAGAAAATCCTCAGGAATAAAGAAGTAGGGGAAAATCTAGATAATGTGGGAAATGTATGTATATTTCCTCCTTCGTTTAGATGTTTTAAGAAAGGTTCCTGGGTGGCTCAGTTAGTTAAGCATCTGACTTCAGCTCAGGTCACGATGCTGGAGTCCTGGGATCAAGACCCTGTGGCTCGGGGGCTCCCTGCTCAGTGGGGAGTCTGCTCCTCCCTCTCCCTCTGCCCCTCCCCAGCTTGTGCTCTCTCTCCCTCACTCTCTCTCAAGTAAATAAACAAAATCTTTTAAAAAAAATTTTTTTAAATGTCTTAAGAAATTAAAGCATCTAGGGGCGCCTGGGTGGCTCAGTGGGTTAAAGGCCTCTGCCTTCGGCTCAGGTCATGATCTCAGGGTCCTGGGATCAAGCCCCACCTCGGGCTCTCTGCTCAGCAGGGAGCCTGCTTCCCCCTCTCTTCCTGCCTACTTGTGATCTCTCTCTCTCTCTCTCTGTCAAATAAATAAATAAAATATTTTTAAAAAAGAAAGAAATTAAAGCTTCTAGGGGTGCCTGGGTGGCTCAGTTGGTTAAACGTCTGCCTTCGGCTCAGGTCATGATCCCGGGGTCCTTGGATCAAGCCTCCCATCCGGCTCCCTGCTCAGCAGAAGCCGGCTTCTCCCTCTCCCACTCCCCCTGCTTGTATTCCCTCTTGCGTGGTCTCTCTCTATATGTCATATAAATAAATAAAATCTTTTTTTTTAAGATTTTATTTATTTATTAGGAAAGAGAGAGAGTGAGAGAGAGCATGAGAGGGGAGAAGGTCAGAGTGAGAAGCAGACTCCCCATGGAGCTGGGAGCCCGATGTGGGACTCGATCCCGGGACTCCGGGATCATGACCTGAGCTGAAGGCAGTTGTTTAACCAACTGAGCCACCCAGGCACCCCAATAAATAAAATCTTTGAAAAAGAAGAAGAAGAAGAAATTAAAGCATCTAGAAGTACCAAGGCAATCTGGGGTATGTGGCTGGCTCAGTCTGAAAAGCAGGTTGACTCTTGATCTGGGGTTGTGAGTTTGAGCCCCATGTTGGGTGTATAGATTACTAAAAATAAACTTAAAAAAAATAAAAGAACCAAGAAAATCAGTTTTGAATATCACTTTTAAATTGCCAACTCTCTCTCACCTTTACATATATGTAATTTGGAAGATGGAACAGTAGATAATTTTTCAATGGTCTGCTCAAATAGCATTGTAACAAAAATGATGGCTGCTTTCCTGTCAAAGTGTTTTTGATTCACCAACTCCTAAAGAGCATGTCAAATAGCAATGACACAAAGCCAGAAAAAAAAATCAGAGAAATCACAAAGAGAAAACAGGTCAGATCTAATTGTGACAAAACCCCAGTGAAATACACTGAGGAAAATGCAAATAATAATAATTAATCTGAACACAGCGTATTATCATCTGTTAGCACACCTTCCAAATTATATGCAAGTGGCATAAGCAATTACTGAACATGGGAGTTAGGTAAATTTACCAGGATACACCCTGGCCCAGGGAAGGAGACTACTGTTCTGTCGTCAAGGGATGGAAGGCACGGGGAGGATTCCTGTCTTCCAGGTGAATATTCTCTCTTCGCTACCATACAGTGCCTGAGTGGGGAGCAGACAGGAAGCTGATGGAGAACAGGGGCTGCCAGGACCTGGACATGCCTTCACCTCGCAGGACAGGAAAGAAGAGTCATTTCTCCATTATATGGATACTGAGGATACTCACTGATAGCTGGTAATGGTCTTATTTTCTTCCCTCTTTCCCTTCCATGGGGGGATGGGCTGGGCTAACTAGTGTGAGGATGGAGGGGAAAAGAAGGTGTCTTCTAAGTACAAACAGAAGATGGCATGACATGGAAGCTAAATGATGGTTTCCGAGAATAGCAAGCTTCAGTTTCATCAGAGTTTAGGCTCGCCCCACAAGGCAAATTGATTAAGTTCTCATAATTGCAAGCTCATTAGCAGGGGTCCTTTGAGGAAGCAAAACCTCTTCTTTCTCCTGACTTGCTTTCCCGTTCCTACAAAAGTAAAGCTTGTGCCAGGAGTCAGTAATCAACCGTGTGGAGAAGTCACACCATTGGTTTTGGCTGAGTCTGAACACATCCATAAAGAGAGGCTTAAGTGTTTACACACAGCGCCTTTGCCTCAATCTAAACAAGGATCTGATCTCCCGGGAACACAGCACTTTCCATGCTCCAAGGAGGCAGACACCTTCATTAGAAGGAAGTGGAACCTGTGAGGAAGTAATAAGCAGTTTGGATGAGGACTATTGTTGTTTGGAACTTAAGAGGCTAGAAGTGGCTCATCTGGGGTCACAAAGCCAGCCTGTGACTTATTTCAGGCTCAGAAGTCTTTAAGCCAGAGAAGCAAACTCTCTGGAATCTACAGAATTATAAATACCAAGGGAATCTCAATCCAGGATATGTTAGCTGAAGTTTTCTGGTTTCTAGTACCAAAATTATATTGAAGATGATTATAAAAAAACATGTAGCATAATCATTAAGATTTAAATCCACCAACAGCATATATTTTAGCGGAGAGAACTTTTTTTCTTCTTTTTTTTAGTGGAGAGAATCTTAAGTATTTTCCTATTTTTCTTCTCCCTCATTCAATCCCCCCTAAAAAGGGGGCAGGAACTCCTTAAATTTTGTATTTCCGGCCAAGATTAGAGTTAAGTGTTTTAATAAAAATTCAAGTGCAATGTGTGAAAAATGGAATTCAGTGGTCAAACTTTTAAAGCCAAAGCTTGGAATTGAAAGTTGCTTTTATTCCACTTTAAAATGTTTTCCGTATTGATTTTACTCAAAACCTAATATCCAAGGAGTGCCTGTGAACAAACAGAAAATCTAAACCTCATTGATTTTTACTGGAAGATTTGGACAAAATAAGGTCTCTTGAAATTAAACACCTGGTTTGACAGCTTTGCTAATTACAGTCCGCTCTACAGAGGAAGGCCAAGGCCTGTGGCCAAGCAGACAGATTAGCCACAGTTACTCAATAAGACAACTATTTAGTAGAGACAAACCCTGGGAGAGAAACCTAAGAAGTCATGTGCATATCCAAACAGGCTGCCACAGTGTAAAGAAATCCCCTTAAGTCACTTTCGGCTTCATTAGCACATGAAAATGGGGCAATTGAACATTCTTCAGCCTTCCATCAAGTGCCAAAATCAATCATTCATGGAAATTAAGTTTTGATAAGAGGTGTTTAAACACTGTCAAAGATTTCTTGAATGTGTCATTCTTTCAGCCTGGAGAGGATTCCAGCCAGCACTTAACTGTACAAAGGGATTGGAGAATTAAAAGCGTCAGTCCTGTTGTAAACTTACGACATTATTAGAAGAACAGAAAGTCAGAAGAGGACATCTACCAAGGAGTTTGTTGTTACCATAAAAAAACGTTTATTTTGGAGAAATTGTTCTCCTTTTCACAAACATATCATTTCTAACAATTATTTTCATAAGCTCCTAAGGATATGTTTTTAACTAAACCTCTATTCTAAGAAGAGGTTAATGCAGAACATATATTTTTAATCACAATGCCAAAATAAAATATTTTAAAGTGCTTTAACATATTCATAAGGGCATAATGTGTTATACTACTGCCACTATCAGCAGCATCCCTCAAGAAAAAATTCATCCAGATTTTGTGTTTCCAAAAGCTTAAAAACAACAAAGCAACAAACTTTAAGGGAAAAGAATGAGGTTTAAAATAATCTATTGCACTCCACAAGCAATACCTCCTCCCTACTTTTTTCAGATAAGTTATCTTTTGAACTGAAGGAAAACCAGAAAGTAAAACACTACAAAATCACTTGGTTCTTTTGTCAAACTATATTCTTTCAACCTGTAAATAGTTACTCAAGTAAGTTACACTTACCTTTGTGCCACACATGCCAATCTTTTAAACAATGTTAGTTACTAGTTGCATTCACTCTTGCTGAACAAAAGGATTCTGAACCAAGAGGCTCTGATGAAAGATGAACAATCTGTCTCAATATTTATGTTAGCATATATGTTACTGTCTTTTTTCTACCTCGGATAGCTCAAAGTTACCAAATCCATATGCAGATACACACATTCCATCTCAGAAGCACCTGGGAAGGTCATGCCTGCAGCTTTCTATCCAGTTGCCTATCAAAAACTCTGTCACAAAGAGAATGGAGAGGTCAGGCTGCAGAGAGCTTTCTAGCCCCTTTCCCTTTTCAGGTAGTTCAGCCCCCTGGGAACCTTTGATCTGACTATCAGCAAACACACACTCCCATATTTTGTGCTTTCAGGGATAGATTTCAGAAAAGGGGGGGATGTTACCTACAAAAACAAAATGACTCTTTCCAAAACAGTCCATACAGCCAACACAAGGAACCTCCCCTTGCCTAAGTTTCCCCCCTCTCCCCCC
>CM052802.1:48682324-48703424 GCA_028533885.1 Nasua narica
ACCCATGTAAAACCTATGACTTCAGTCACTGGACAGGAATGAAAAGCACGTGGGTTACCAGGAGGTCTTCTTCTCAAATAGTCAAAAAAAAAAAAAAAAAGGCTAACTGATTCGCCTAGAGAATGGTCTGGAAATCTAATTACTTATAAAATAAGAAAGCTAGTAACAAAGACTAGGGCCAGAAGTACATTACTGGTTCAAAATAAAAGAAATGCAGAAGGTAATGATAATTTTTAAAAATGTCTCAGGTACACCTAAAACTAGTATGATCATATATGTCAGTTATAGCTCCCCTGGCAAAAATGTCCAAAGATAATAAGGAAGCAAGGTGGTGATACAATTTCTAGAAAAGCAGGACTAAGACAGGGTATGCGAAGTTAATGAAACTAGCAGATTACAGCCAGGCACACTTAGCACCCAATAAACCTGCAGTCTCTGGGTGTTTGTTTTATATTAAAAGGTGCAGTGACTATACAGAAGCCTTGTCCTTCCTTCTAATCAACTCTTTCCCTTCCTTTCCCATCCTAAAAGAGTTAACTAGGTTATTAAAAAACTTCCTGGTTCTAGGAAGTCTGATACACAGTGGGCAGGGCCCAATAGTTTGCCAGGGAAGATCCTGGTTTGTTTGTTGCTCCTAAAGCCTCCTTTCACTCTCAAAAATGTCCTGCTATGGCTGATAAATTTTATGGTCACTCTATTCATAATGTGTGTGTATGTGTATGATGGATGAATGAGTAAATGAACAGCTATTTTCAATTCCAACCGAATGTTCTTACATGGTCCTGTAGAGGACCTCTGTGACTAGGCATATCTCAGTCTTTACTTGGAATAAACCAACGATCATAAAAAGAGAAAGAACAAAAAATAACCACAGTCTGAGACCACTGTACTGTAATAAAGGAAAAACTCCCATACACCATAATATGTAGTCCTGTTGAAGTCTCCAAAGGAGAAACATGTCTCTCTCTGTCTCTGTCTCTGTCAGCCACACACAGCTAAAGAACCTGGCCAAGTAAGATTCACAACAGAAAATGGATGAGAAACTGAAAGAAATCAGGACTTTGAACGAGAAACTACTCTCTATAGGTATACACAGAAGGAACTAGGGCCAATTTATGGTAAATCATAAAAGAGAATGAATT
This sequence comes from Nasua narica, assembly GCA_028533885.1. Classification (NCBI taxonomy): domain Eukaryota; kingdom Metazoa; phylum Chordata; class Mammalia; order Carnivora; family Procyonidae; genus Nasua; species Nasua narica. The sequence continues at coordinate 48,683,467 of CM052802.1, forward strand.
GAATGCTTGACGTATCATTTCTTCTTCCACTGCACAAAGGCAATGAGATAAGTGAGAAAAAAAACCCTCAAAACCTCAAAATATTTATGAAACAACTATGATACCAATTCATATTCAATGGAGATCATCTAAAGTATTCTGGAAGTTTGTACAATGGAGAATACATTTTAAAAATCAAAGCCCTAGATATCTTCCTGCTTTTTAATGTTAAAATTCATTTCTAATATTAAATGTCTTAAGGACAAAATAATTCAAAGTAAACTTCCAATTAAATAAAAATTTGTCAATCCTATTTTTACTCAATCCCCAAAATAAACATGTTATGAAATCCCTTATTGTCATCATTATCTACCATTTCCCTGCAGCTCAACAAGGTAAACGTTTCTAAGCAATTCTCTCTGAAGTTAAACATTAAATTAAAAAATTAAAACACCACTAAGAAACCTGTGATGACCTGAAGGCATTTTAAGAGCAGCAAAGGTTAGAAGGGCGGCTCTCAAATAACACCCATTGTTCCATCTCTACTTAATGACAAAAGGAGAAAAGAAAGCGATTACCTGGCCTTACCTCTACATCTCAATTCAAATGCTACTTAAGAAAACAAAAACCCTCATTTCTTGCAACCAAATGCTCTTGAGCTCAGTTAAACTGGTTCTTTTTACACAAAATTAACTTTTAAAACTCGGTTTGAGCACCAGAATTCAGAGCAGCCAACTTCAGCAGCAGATTTGAAGTTAGGAGAGTATCAACTGCATAATGCATTTCAATGAAGTTCCAAAAATTAAATAGAAGAAAATATTAAATAAGTATTTCCAGCTTAAAATTCCACAGAAATTTACTTGAGGATATTAGCATCCCCCTCCAAAAGTTTTTTGGTAATCTGTTTTTCTACTTTGTAGAAAGTACATAGAAAGTTACCAAAATCCATATGGAAGAGCAAGAGGCCAAGAATAACTAAAACAATTTTTAAGAATACAGTTGGGGAACTCGTCTTGCCAGATGTCAAGACATAAAGTATTTTACTCCACTGTAATGGTACAAGGATAGCCTCATGAAAAGAAAAGAAATACACAGATGTACCTATGGATCTCATAAATGATGGGGTGGCATTTTTAAAAAGTATAAGGAAAGGATGAGCAAATTAATAAATGGGGGCTTGGACAATTAGATATCCATTTGGGAGAAAAAATAGTTTTCTACAACATGCCAAAAATAAAAATTTTTAGGTAGATTAAAGACAAAGAAAAACTTTACGAAACTTAGATGAAAATATGGGTAAATAAATGTATGACTTCAGGCTAAGGAAGAAGTTCTTTTTTTTCTTTTTAAAGATTTTATTTATTTATTTGACAGAGAGAGACACAGTGAGAGAGGGTACACAAACAGGAGGAGAGAGGGAGGGAGAAGCAGGCTTCCAGCACCCTGGGATCACGACCTGAGCCAAAGGCAGACGCTTAACGACTGAGCCACCCAGGCGCCCCTCTTTTTTTTTTTTTTTTTAAGATTTTATTTATTTATTTGACAGAGAAAGAGAGAGGAAGGCAGAGGGAGAAGCAGGCTCGCTGCTGAGCAGAGAGCCCAATGCGAGGCTCCATCCCAAGACCCTGAGATCATGACCTGAGCCTAAGGCAGAGGTTTTAACCCACTGAGCCACCCAGGCGCCCCTAAGGAAGAAGTTCTTTTTTTTTTTTTTTTAAAGATTTTATTTATTTATTTATTAGGGAAGAGAGAGAGAGTGAGAGAGAGCATGAGAAGGGAGAAGGTTAGAGCGAGAAACGGACTCCCCACGGAGCTGGGAGCCCGATGTGGGACTCGATCCCGGGACTCCGGGATCATGACCTGAGCTGAAGGCAGTCGCTCAACCAACTGCGCCACCCAGGGGCCCAAAAAAATACTCTTGCTTATATGGGTATCTGAAAAAAACCCCAAATTCATGGATATAGAGAACAGACTGGTTGGGGGGAGGGGTTTGGGTGAAATTTATGAAGGAGTCATAGGTACAAACTTCCAGTTATAAGATAAATAACCCTGGGGAATGTAATGTTATGTACAACATTATGACCCTAGTTAACAATACTGTATAATATATTTGTAAGTTGCTAAGAGAGTAAATCTTAAAAGTTCTCATCACAAGAAAAAAAATTGTAACTACATGTGGTGATGGATGTTAACTAAGCTTACTGTGGTGATCAGCGCACAATATATACATATATCAAACCATGCTCTACATTTAAAACTTATACAATGTTATATGTTGATTGTATCTTAATTAAAAAAAACAAGGGGGCACCTGGATGGCTCAGTGGGTTAAGTGTCTGCCTTTGGCTTTGGTCATAATCTCAGCTCAGGGTCCTGGGATTGAGTCCCACATTGGGCTCCCTGCTTGGTGGGGAGTGTGCTTCGCCCTCTCCCTCTGCCCCTGCTCTCTCTCTCTCTCTCTCTCATGCACTCTCTCTCTCTAATAAATAAATAAAATCTTTTTTTTTTGAAAGATTTTATTTATTTGACAGAGAGAGACACAGTGAGAGAGGGAACACAAGCAGGTGTGTGTGTGTGGGGGGGGGTGTTTGAGGGAGAAGCAGGCTTCCCACAGAGCAGGGAGCCTGATGCAGGGCTGGAATCCAGGACCCTGGGATCATGACCTGAGCCAAAGGCGTACGCTTAATGACTGAGCCACCCAGGCGCCCCCAAATAAATAAAATCTTTAAAAAAATTTTTTAAAAACCAAAATAAAATAAAAGGTATGCATTTTATAAAGACACCATAAACAATGACTAGTAAAGGCACAGATCAGGAAAATATTTTTACAGCAAACATAACCAATAAGGAATTAGAATTCAGAAGAAAAAGTATGATAAATCCGTAAGAAAAACAAGCCATCCCAAATAAAAAACAAGCAAAATATAAGAACAAGCAATTCATTGCAAAGGAAAGCCAGACATTTAACAGCGAAAAGATGTTCGCTCTCACTAGCAGTTAGGGAAATCTAATTTAAAACAATCAGTTCCCATTTTATACCCATCTGAAGTGGGAAAATATCTGAAAGTCCGACTTTAGGAAGTGTTGGTGATAATAGAGTTGGAACAGGAACTTTCACACACTGCTAGTAGCTTTATAAATCACGGCAAACATTCAGGGAGGGCAATTTAGTGATATTTATCAAAGCTGGAAATAGGCGTAGCCTATGACCCCACAATTCCATTTCTATATGGTATTCTAGAAAGACAGCCTGCGCACAAGGAGACATATATGCAAGTTTCACAGCGGTACCATTTGAAATAGCAAACATTAAAGAATAGGCAAGTGCATGATGGTATGTCCATTAATGGAGTACTACAGCACTGATAGTGGAATGGACCAAAGCAACATATGATTAAATCTTTAAAAAACCCATAAAAGTATATATTGTTAAAAGCTGAAGCAAGGATAGCTTTGATGTGTCTTGAAGACAGGTACGTAAGAGACAAGTAGATTGGAGATAGTTGTTGGTTGTATTATTCTCTATGCTTTTGGGTATAGTTGAAACATATGAGTGAAGGAGGTCACATTTTACTCTACCTTAGGAATGATATCAGTGAAAGCACGCTGAAACTCTTGGATTTAAGCTGGACTTTTCAAACATAATTTCATTTCAACTCTCCACATTTAACCAATAGGGAAACCAAAGTACTGCAATTAAGTAACTCCAAAGGTTATAAAAGTTTTTGGTAAACATTGGGTCCAAGTCTATTTCTACTGCATTCAAGGCCCTGAGTGGAGCCATATTACACTTGAGGGCAGAGGATTGGAAAGCCTGCTTTGATATATTTGAGCCCATCCCACAATGACACTCATGTTTGAGAGAACTGAATGCTAGGCAAGTGACACAGCAGTGCCAACGCATATAATAGAAGCCTGTAGAAGGATTGCCACTGGCTGAACAAAAGATTCCCTAGGAATCAAGTCTACATGGGACCGTCAGGAGTGGACAGTATCTTCATGAGCAGAGCTGGAAAGAGACCAGAGGAGAAAAGTTCCAAAAGGGGAAGTGTCTGGAAGGGCATTGGATCTGCTGTGTACTTGGGATATCAATTCTCTCTGGTTCCAAGGTGCAGTGCTCCACTTACTCACTAACCAGAAACTTTCTAGATGCTGGTGTCTTGCTTTAGTTTAATGCAAACAAAAGCATTATGGTGTTGGAGCACCTGGGTGGCTCAGTCAGTTAAGCGACCAACTTCTGATTTCTGCTCAGGAACTCTCTGATCCCAGGGTCATGAGGTTGAGCCCAGTATCAGGCTCCTTGCTTAGTGTGGAGTCTGGTTGAGATTCTCTCTTTCTCTCTGCCCCTCCCCCCACTTATAGTCTCTCAAAATTAAATAAATTTTTTTTTAAAAAACATGGAGTCAAGTTCGTCTACAATTTTATTTTAATTGATTACAATGTAATTTCTAAATTTGGATGAAAATGCGTATGTGTATTATCTTTTTAAAACGCCCCATGTAAGGGGCAACTGGGTGGCTCAGTGGGTTAAAGCCTCTGCCTTCGGCTCAGGTCATGATCTCAGGGTACTGGGATCGAGCCCCTCATTGGGCCCTCTGCTTGGCGGGGAACCTGCTTCTCCCTCTCTCTCTGCCTGCCTCTCTGCCTACTTGCGATCTCTCTCTGTCAAATAAATAAATAAAACCTTTTAAAAAATTTTAAAAAATTTCCCCATGCGAAACTGTAGCCCAGTTGATTTGTAATAACTCAATAAAGATAGATACTACAAGCCATAAATGATAAAAAAAAAAAAAAAGTCTCCATATCAAGAGTTGACTAACAGTCCTTAGGATGACAAAGAAAAGATCTAAGAAGGAATGAAGTTCTCAGAAAAATTGGGAATTAATGTCATTTTATTTTAAACTACGTGTACTGGTTTCTCTGAGTCTGACTTAGGAAGTAATTGAGACCAGCAATCCTGGGAGAGGTAAAAATCTAAATAAAATAAAACTAACTGTCAAAAGTACAGAAGGAAACCGCTCAGTGTATCCACTCGACTTATGAATTTGTTAATAGTCTCAATGTCTTACCAAAATGTTGCATTTTTAGATTAATTTATATTAGAGACAGAAAATATTTATTATCAAATAAAAGTATTCTAAAAAAATTTTAAGTATGTCTCCTCTCTTATATTAAAAGTACCCCTTTTTAATTAAAAAAATGAAAAAAGGGTTACTATTTAGCTACAAACTTCCAGTTTGATGGACTCAAAACACAATTCACAGATATTTCAAGTGTGAAATGCTGTGAGAGGAAGCAATGTTAATCTGTAATAACAAACTTGTTAGAAAACCACAACCAGATGCAAATTAAATTTGTAATTAAAATACTTAAAATTAATATATTCAAACTGAGTATATAATTACATATGTTAATATAAAATAGAAATCAACCAAAGCATATAGTTTTCTAATAGAATATTTCTAAACTCTAACAACCAGCTTACTTTTTAATTCTCCTTGAATATACAGTGCCATTTTACTAAGTGAATTAGTTTACAAAACACTGATTCTCATTGTCAGATGTGAAGAAATACTACATGCAGTGATCTTTTCTGTAAAGCAATGATCCCACCATTATTAAAGTTTAAAGTGTTCCAGTCAAAAGAAAATATTTTTCTTCTGCAGTGGTAATGTTTAACACACATGCTTTTGTTCATATACTCTCCACAGATTGTATTAGAGTTCATAGGACTATATTTAAAATTTCATTAAGGAAAACCCCACACGTATTTTACTCAGGCAACTGTTGAAAGACATTCCACTTGGTGTACAAAGCCTTCTACTGCTTACACAAGCAAATTTGTTTACAGAACTATTTAAAAGAGCAAAAGTGGCTAAAATCTTGAAAGAAAAAAAATCTCCTTCGAATTAAGGTACATTTCTACAGGGCAAGAAACCAACATATTTAACTGCTGAACAATAAAATATTACTGAAATAGATAGTTCTTCCCCCCTCTTTTTTTAACATATTCTGGAAGCTCTCCTCCAGACACCCATTACAGAGCCCAGAGAACTCTCCTTTTATTTTCCAGTATTATCCAGTAGTTTGTGCTGCCTCCAAGTATTTTATAATTTCCAATAGGTAAAAAGAATACTTGAAAATCCCTTTCGTGAATATGAGGAGTACAAGCTTTCTAAGGACAATCCCCCAACCTACTTCCATTAAAAAAGGCTGATAAGTGGATTCATAGCAGTACTTAGGGAACTTTTAGTCATAAATGAAGTGTCATACCCTATATCCAGTTAAGGAGGCAAGACTAGACGGTTTCCAAATACAATGAGACTCTTAATCAAGTTCAATCAACAAAGGCCATTGGCTGTAAAGAACAAATAAGTAATTTTGTTTAGAAAGGATTAAAATTATACTGTTAATTGAGCAAATATCCTAATATTTTAAAAAGACAGAACAAAGTGAGAGAAATGATTTTTTTTTTGAAGATTTTATTATTTGACAGAGGGAGAGAGGTCACAAGTAGGCAGAGAGACAGGCAGAGAGAGGGGGGCACTCAGGCTCCCCACTGAGCAGAGAGCCGCTGAGGAGCTCAGATCCCAGGACCCTGAGATCGTGACCCAAACTGAAGGCAGAGTCTTTAACCCACTGAACCACCCAGGCACCTGGAGAGAAATGATTAAAAAATATATGTAATCCTGGCCCAGACTTTTAGGTTTTCCATGATACATGACAAAGCTCACAGACAATTTAGAGAGCTAGAAGTTACTTAGTACAAAATTTTAAATACTGCTATTACAAGAATTTGCCAGGAAAGTAATGTGACCCACCCGTGAACTTTATGTTTATTTGTGAGGCATTTTTATTTGTAAACATTGGGTCCCTCAGCTTCCACTTCTTATTCCACCCCTTATAGTATGTGCTCAATACACAATTTTCAATTAAATTCGACTGTCCATCAAATTTTTGATGGACAAAAGTTTGTCCATCAAATTTTTACCTCTCAGAGATCTGCAGCAGCCCATATGTATATAGTGTGAATGCATAGTGCAAGGTAGGTAAGTGAGGAAATCATACAGTCATCAAACAACCAGAGAAATCAGCAGCAGTGTGTGCAAGGCCTGCATGCATTTGTCTTCGTATTTTACTTAAATGTGCAAACCAAAATCCTGATGTGACTCTAACCCAGGAGACAGCCTATTTAACAGAAAGGATATATAATTTGTGTCAGAAAAACAGGAGTCTAGTCACCTGTCTGTCAAAAAAAAATGATAATATCAGCCCTATGGACCCTTTAGAGATGTTATCACTATAAAACAAAATGTACTTATGAGCGCTAAAATTCAAATGGGTACAGATGCCCAAGAAGATGGACTACATGTTTAATAGTCCCTCTCCTTTGTATTTAGTTTTTAAAACTTTATTTAAAATAGCCATAAAGGGGCGCCTGGGTGGTTCAGTGGCTTAAAGCCTCTGCCTTCCGCTCAGGTCTTGATCTCAGAGTCCTGGGATGAACCCCACATAGGGCTCTCTACTCAGCAGGGAGCCTGCTTCCCCATCCTCCTCTGCCTGCCTCTCTGCCTACTTGTGATCTCTCTCTCTGTCAAATAAATTAAAAAAACCTTAAAAAGATAAAATAGCCATAAAGATCTACTAAAAGTAAGTTATTCTTGCACAGAGGCTGAAGTTAGTTTAAAACCAAACGATTTCAAAACATGGCATACATTAAAATGCAGTCCAAAACATAGGTTTTTTTTTTTTTTTTTAAATCAGGGGAGGAGTTGAATGCTATAGAAAACATTTTAACTTTCCACTTCTTTCCAGTGCTTAGGAAGCAGATACTTTACAATGACAAATCTTTAGCCTACCACATAGAGTTTAAAAGGCATGACAATGTAAGAATTATGAACTGGATATATTTGGACTTCTCACTTAATTATTTGTCTAAATGTTGTGTATTCAATTTAGAAATGATCAATCACTAATTAACTTTCACTTCACCAAGCAGAACCAGAGATTATTACATGTATTTGACAACTATTATAGAGAATTTGACCTTTATACTAATATTTCAGTGTGCCCGAAGTTTGGCAAAATTTATTCAGATTAAACTATGCATATTTAAGAACTATATTTAAATGAATATCTGGTTAAGTATATTCTTTATAACACTGAGATTATGAGAAAAGAGGTGTGTGATCTGTCCAAGACCATGTGGTATTTAAATGATTTCACCTGTCTTGCTGACTTGTTAAAATCAGGAAATAATTTTAAAATAGAATTTCCTAAGGTGTCTTTTGACTAGAAAGAAATCAAGTTGGAATTAAGAGGTATTGGAGTGAGAGAGGATGGGGGTCATATCGGACTGAAAGACTTTTCAACACAGAGGAAGGAAATAATGTCACTACAAGACTCTGGAACAAATATGTTTCCTTATGTTTTTGTACCACGATGTTGAAAAACATCATATTTTAATTTCAGGCCTTATAAACTAAAGATGTCCCTTAAAATCAATTATACTTATTATTTTGGCTCAGAGTCTGTGGCTGACTACATCTGTTAGAAACTTCATTGTGCTTGGTAATTAAGGAGCCAAATCTAGTTGGCTGTTGGGAGGGAAAAAAGTTTAATTCAAAGGGAGATGTAATAATGTGAAAATAACCAAATAATTTGTCTCCACAAGGCTTTCAGGGGAAGCAGAGCTTCTCAAATCATCTGTATGGTGTATCTACTGTGCATTTTATTATTTTTCCCACTTGTGTCTTTCTTATTAAGTCACAGCTAAAGGTTTTACTTAACCAATTCTCTTGAAACGCTCTTCCTCCATCCTGCACAGTGGTAGTTTCAGGAAAGGCTGCTAAGTAAAAGCACTCCCAACGCAAATTTTTTCCTTTTGGTCTCCCCTCCCGTTTTGAAATTTTGTTTTTCGTTCCTACATACATCACGACGTTTAAAACTTAAAAAATAATTTTCTTTCCTAGAGAAAGAAAAAAGGGGGCAGGAAAAAAAAAATCCTACCAGACCGTCCTTAAGAGTGCCGAGACCGCCGGGTTAACAACCCCCCAGCCAGGTGATCAAAGGGAGAAGCAGTCGGTAGTTCATTGACCCCCAAGGAGAACGTGACAACACCGGGTAGGTGCCCCCAAATGGCACCTGCCCAAGACCCTCTTCCGCCCAAGCCTAACCTATACACTTTCCTGGAACCGAGGACCTAAAAGAAGGTGGGGCAAGGAGGTGGTGGAGGGAGGATAAGACTGGGCGAGAGGCTCAGATTGCCATTCTGCGGTGTTCGGGTTTGACTCATCTCTTTGGCTTTCAAAACCGGGAACGGGGAAGTGCGCGTCTTCCAGGGGTTTGTCTGTGTGGTAGGCGGGAGAAAAAGCGCACTATAATCCTTTCGACAAGGGGCTCTCCTCCTTCCCGGCCAAAAGAAGCAAGCCGTCAGGACGCTCCGAGGTCTGCAGAGGCTTCTACGACAAGCCCACTGTCACCGGACTGGGGCGAACGGCACGACCGGGAGTCCCAGGGGCGCGCTTCCCGCCAGCCCGGGGTCCTGCGTGGGGTCTGCGGCGTCGGTGCCTGCCCTAAGCGGTCTCAGACCCGCGCGCCCTGATTTCCTAGCAGTTCTTAGACTCAGCCGCCCGTGCCGCTCGGGCTGCTCCAAGAAAGCCACACTTAGGGAGTTACGAGCAGGACCGCGCTTGTGACCGCAGGGCTATTGGGGAAAGGATTTCCCTGGAAGCTCGTCCTTCGTAGTCCCTTTTCCTGGAACCCAGCGGACCTCGGAACAAAATGACGAACACTAAACCTATTTCGAGAATTCTCTCGACCTGATGTCAGGATCCCCAATTCTTTTCTTCTCATCTTGTCCAAAAGAACACAACATTTTGGTAATTCTCACCACCACCGTTCTCCCTTTTTTGGTGAGCGACTTTAAATAAAGGAGGTCGGAGAAAAAGGTGCGTAATCGAGAAGTTATCTCCGCTCTGTCACACGTCCCCGCTAGCCTCCGAGCGGAAGCTCCGCTGCAGGATTTTTTTCCCATTAATTACGCCATTTAAGCTAATGCAGTCCAGTCGAGAGCCATTAGTTGCATGCACGCTGAGCTCAGTGGAATTCACTGGGGAAACTGCTTCTTCAACAGTGACCCTGGGGGGTGGGGTGGGAGAGCCTGTCCCGAGCCCGACCCCCCTTTAGCGGCCTCTTACCTCGATCCCCCTGGCCTCCCGCGGCGTCTCCAATGGACCTTCAACTCCTAACGGCGTCCCCCACCCGCCGGCTGAGCGCCCCATCCCCTAGAGCCGCTCCCGCCCCTCGTCTTTCTCGCCACAGTCCCCGTCACTTTTGAAAACTTTGAACGCAGCTTTTACGTGACTGAACAGTAATAAATGCTCCTCCTGCCCTTGTTCAGCCAACATAGACATCCTTGCTTCCCTTCACATTTCATAAATTAGGAAAACATATAAAGTTAACATTCCAAGAATAAAATGTATCCGATTCTGTGTTTCATTCACCCTTACAGGCCGGTGACACGGAATTCTATCCTTCAAACAAACTGTAACGAGCACTCCTCAGGTCCATCTTTCTAGCCCGTTTTGAAATACCGAATAATTATTGCCACAGAGAGTACTATCAGCATTGCTAGTGTTTACAGATTAAGAAATGGCAGAATAGCAACTTTTATTTTGGCAGAATAGCAACTTATAAACACCCTTATTTCAATCCCTAATCCTGGTATCGATTCTCTTCACTAACACCCTAACCTCCCTGCCCCCCCTTTTGCCATCTTTGAAAACTCATTTCTCCAAATCGCAAATGTAACGTTTTAAAGACCTTCCAAAGTCACCCTTCTCATTGTCATCGTAATCCGCACACCTGCGCAGCTCAGCCCGCTCCCGAAGACGTCGAGTAGGAAACCCAGCTATCTTCCGAGTGGCATCTTCTCCGCTCGCCTAGATAAACCTAAAAAACAAGCAACTTCAATGAATGCAAACTGGTTTTCCTGGGGAGAAACGGCAAGGCAGCTACAATCAGTCTCTGATTACACAAACATACCTAGGGGCAGGTTGGAGTGTGAAGGACGGCTTCGGGGTGGGGGTTGCCCACCTAGGGGTGGATTAAACCAGTTCTATTGTTAGTGAGTTTAGGAAAGCTAGTTTTTGCTTCGTTTGGGATATTGGGGGTAAAAACCAAGGAGTTTCAGATAAGCCTCCCAGAAGTCTGTAAAGGAGCAAAACTTTAACTTAGGACTTCGATTCTTTTAAATTGTTTAAGAGCTTGAATTAAGCATTAAGACTTCAGTGGAGGAAAGATTTAAAGTCATTTGAAATATTGTAAAAGAAAGGTTGACGTCTGCATCGATCTGCCCTGTTTCCCTAGGGCTCACCGGTCCGCTCTGTCAAAGTGGGAAACCCAGGTGGCAAGGGCAGGGCGCAGCCGGTCTTTGGGCCCCTAAAGCTTCGTACTCCCTCTAACCATCACTTTGTACTTCTGCTTTGGAGGAAGGGAGCGAAGAGTGCTAGCTTCCTCCCAGCAAACCGGACAAAACAGGTCCGGAACTTTCCCTAGCCCACCTGGAGACACACGCCCAGAGGAAACGCTCTTTTCCCGCCCATTTAAGTAGGTAGCTGCTGAAGACGGTGATTGTGCACATTGCCCAGGAGCTTCGAGTGAGGGATGTCTGACTCTGCTTGTGTACAGGCAAGAGGGGCCTTTAGCGGAAGGGGGTGTGAAGCCCTCTTTACCCCGCTTTTAGGCGGCAACAGCCCAAATGACAACTTTCATTGACCGAGAAGAGCTTCCCAGGCCCAGTCAGGGCTCGAGCTGCGGGGCGCCGCTCGGATTGGGCGGCCTGGTGTCACGTGACGGGCGCCACGTCCGGGGGACCCGCCCCCATCCCTGGCGCGCGCTCCGCAGCAGTGGCCGGGCCTCGCGCCCACTTTCACTTTTTGCACTGGGGGTTCACACCCAAGCGATGGCGTGGGTTGTTTTTTGTTTGTTTGTTTTCCTTTTAGGATTTTGAGGAACAAAAGGAAGGCATTCTAAAGAAATAAGGGTTGTACTTGCTTATGGTGGGGGACTCTGCGGGAAAGAAAGGGGCTGGTTAAGGGGTGTTTTCCGCTTTACAAGGGTAAAACGGAGTTTGTGGATTTACAAGAGCGGCTAAAAACGCGATTAAAAGTAGAAAACAGTCGGTGCTTCACCGTCTCCACACTGACTTGGTAATTTGGTTTTGTGAAGGAAAGTCCTCCACGTAGTTCATTAAGTTAGAGCAGGTAAAGGGTTACCAAAGCTAGCTCGTTATGCAAACTAAGTGACTACACTCCTTCTGAAAAACTGACCATGGCTTCCGGCTCATCTCTAATCCGTGGTAACTTGACTTGGAATCAGTTCAGCAAAAGTGTAGGGAGATGGCTCTGTGCTAACTCCGGAATGAGCTAGTGACTTGGTGAAACCCAGGCCCAGCTAACAGTACAAAGTGTGTGTTTGGCTTTACTCTCACTTATTATCTGTTATCATGACCAGTTACTGTCTATTGCCTTAAGAACATTCTCCTGTAGTTCTAAGTAATAAGTTCACCATTAGAAAGAATATAGTTCAGAATAGTTAAAACAGTTATATTATTACTAATGCTGTGGAGACAGTTCTTGGATCAACAAATAGCCCATTCCTTTAGTCCTTTATTTATATAGCAAAGTTATTATACATATTACCTATTTCCAAGGGCCTGACCTGCTAGATTCTGCGTATACCAGCAATCTGGGAACCAGACTCTCACATACAGTGCCCTCATAGTGCCTATCAAGTCAGGGCAAATTGCAACAGTTTGCAATTTGCAACAGGGTAAGAGGAAAGAGGGCAAGAGGAAACCAGGTAAAGCTTGGACAATTGCCTAGCACAGTGACTGGTACAAAGTAAATGCTTAATACATTACTATTATTGTTATTGAACTGAAACAATTTACACTTCCTCCTACTTGTAATTTTAAGTGACTATACAGTGTTGTTCATTCTTCCATGCTTTATATTTATACAGAGGTTTGATTAGGAGAAGGGAAAGCTCATAAAGCAATTTGCTTCAATCGTATGTTGTGATAGTAACTTCCACTAACTAATTACATGTCATTTTGAAAGTATTTCCTCAAATTTGTTTTGAATATATAATATCGACTTTGAATTTCCTTAACTTCCCCCTTATACTTTTACAAAATGAAAGGGTATGTTCTTTATACTTTACCACTAGTTATTTCACAACCAAACATGGTAACTTTTGGTGGGGGGAGGTTATTATTTTCAACGGCAGTTAGCTAAAAATTTCCTAACAAAAAGTGAAGTCTGGAGTAAGAATCAATTAAATAATGAAAAAAAATCACATTTTTTTCCTACCTGGGGGAAAATCACATTTATATAAAATCTTATAAGAAACATTGCTGTGGGGGACGCCTGGGTGGCTCAGTTGATTGAGCAGCTGCCTTCGGCTCAGGTCATGATCCCAGCGTCCTGGGATCGAGTCCCGCATTGGGCTCCTTGCTCGGCAGGGAGCCTGCTCCTCTCTCTCTGCCTCTGCCTGCCTCTCTGCCTGCTTGTGTTCTCTCTCTGTTAAATGAATAAATAAAATCTTAAAAAAAAAAAAAGAAACATTGCTGTGTTTTGAATTCTGCTGTGTTTTGAAATCTGTTTTTGGAAGTCAATTTGGAAACTGGAAATTAGTTTTCTTTTTAACATTAATATAATTATCACTAAGTAGAAAGAGTATCTCTGGTCTAAACCTCTCTCTGGAGCTCCAAATTTCCTCTTCCACAAATGATACAGGATCTGCTATTTATGGGTTTACATGGAGTCAAACTCATCACTTCCCATGCCCCTGTCTTTCTCCATATTCGAGACCTCACTTAGTTAAATCCTCCCAGTTACCCATACTACAAACCTGAGTCATTTTCTCTTTCTCCCTTTCTCCATTATCAAGTGCGGCCTGACTTAACCTCCTTATTAGGCCTCAGATATGTCTCCTCCCCTCCTTTCTTATTCCACTCTTCTAGTTTAGGCCTTTCCAGTTGTGCTCTCTACCTCCCTTGCTGCTGCAGCCTCTTAACTGTAAGGTTCTGCCATCATCATTCTCTTCAAATCCTTTCCCTGAGTGACTTATCTAAAAAGGAGATCTGAACATGCCAGTCACCTTTAATGGCTTCCCCTTACTTACCAGATAAAAATCTAAGCTCTTCACCACAGCATTCAGAGACTCTGTACATCCCTCCAGCTTTCCTTCTCTCCACATCCTGTCCTGACTTCACATTCCAACTACACTTCGTTTCATTTGTTTAACACTGCTAAGTGCCAGCCACTGTCCTAGGCACTTACCGTACCTTGGAGAACAATTCTAGTATCTTTGCCTTCCTAGAGCCCTTAGAAGGGGATGGGTGGTGTCAGTAAACAAGAAACACAATAAATAAGCACATTTTACAGGCTCTGGGGGGAGTGGAAATTTAGACTGTCTGATCAAGGTTGTCTATTGAACAGGTGAAATTTGAGCAAACACTCGAAAGGAGGTGAGACACTGAGCTACATGGATAAACAGAGGAAGAAAATCTAGGCAGAGGGATCAGCCAGTGCAAAGTCCTCGGGTGGGAGTGTGCTTAGTACATTAAGAAGAGGAGAGAGCAGAGGGAGTAGTAGATGAGGTCAGAGAGAAAACAGGGTGTTCAAGTATGCTTTTATTTTATTTATTTATTTTTAAAGATTTATTTTTTGTTTATTTGAGACAGAGAGAGAGAGAGCATGAGGGGGGAGAGATCAGAGGGAGAAGCAGGCTCCCCATGGAGCAAGGAGCCGGATGTGATGTGGGACTCGATCCTGGGACTCCAGGATCATGAACTGAGCAGAAGGCAGTTGCCCAATCAACTGAGCCACCCAGGCACCTTCAAGTATGCTTTTAGACAGGTTCTCAACAACGATTGTAGTAAGTTGGAGGCTTACTTTGCATTAAATGGGAAGCCAACTACTTGTGGTCATTCCCATAAGCCATAGTGTTTAGACCTTGTATTCTAATCGTATGCTCCCTTCTGTTTGGATTGTACCTCTCTCCAGTTGAATTGCTCCTGTAATTCTTTTTGATTGTCTCTGTTACTGCATTTGCCGTATTACTTGCAAGACTTACTAGGTCTTGAGGAAGGATTTTGGTTTATTCATCTTTGTATCTTCAGTGCTCATTAGCAGGCACATAAACACTTAGTGAATAAATAATGATTATTATTGTTTATAGGTCGCTACATATTTTGGGTGTTTTATATGTTTATAAATTCTTAAAACAAACCTACAAAGTGGGCTTTATTATACCTCTTTTACAGAAGAAGAAATGAATGCTCGCTTCGGCAGCACATATACAGGAGAAGAAATGAGATTCAGAGAGGTTAAGTAACTTACTTTGTCCCATGACTGGTAAATATCTGAGCTGAGTTTCAAACTCAGGTGTTTGCCCAGTTGCTACACTGCATTCTTTTCATTCATGAGGCTTCCTCACTAGATTGAATGAAAGATGGATGGAGGGAATTTATTTCTGGTTTTGTTTCTTGCACTTAGCTTTCCTGAGCTTAAACAAATGATCGATTCTACTGTTTATTAATTCATTAAATATTTAGTAAGTATCTATTTTGTGCCGGGTACTTGGAATACAATACTGAACAGAACATGTAAAAACTCCCCTTGTTCAGTTTACACTATAGCAGAGAAGACTCACAATTGTATAAGCAAGGGCGGTAACGTGTAGCCAGCGATCTGATGAAGAAAAGGACAAAGTGCCACTAAGGCAACTGTAGCAGCAGCTTCTGACCCAGCCACTCAGACCGGAGAAAGCTGTAGAATGAAAGCAAATTTCCTGGAGGAAGATAATTCCAAGTGGAATTTACCCTTGGCCTTCAGGACACTGAAATTTAGAAAGTAGAGATATGTTTAGCTGCGACTAAAAGAATCCTTTATGGACTTGTATAAGGATTATATAAAAATCCAGTGGATCTTGCTGTATTCACTTTTTTAAACTTTGGCTAATGTTAATGCCCTTTTCCCAAATTTGATTATAATCTTTATGTATAAAGCCTAAAGCATAAAGTTTTTAACCTTTAATTTTTTTATCTGATAAGTTGACTCATTCATTTATGAAGAAGTAGTGCAATGTGTTTCAGTAGTTAATAAATTCCCCAACTATGGAATCTGAGGGCTTATTCAAATTATTGTGTTCCACTGGAATTTGGTGGTATATTGCATCATTGGCTGGAGTTTGGTAACTTGTTACAGAATGCAAATTTTTATATTACGTTGGTGGAAATGAAATTTAATATTTACTCACTTTTAATTACTGTTCAATGGGTGAAATAATCCAGGAAATCATGACAGGTGGCCTGACTGAGACAGGAAGAAGCCAGGCTGGAAAACCAGAGACACATATTTAGAAAGCAGCATTTTAGTGCTTTCAAACTGGTGGAAAATTAATAGGTTGTTTTCTATAGATTTCCCCTCTTTTTCAAGTGGGGTAAATTTGGCATAATAACTCTAATATATGACTCAGTTTTCAAAATAAAAAATTTAAGCATGACAATAGTTGTTCAGACAACTCGAAACTGGTGGTGGTGGCAAGAGAGCAGTTGTTTTTAATAAGAAAATGATGGGGAAGATCAAAGAAAAGCAGGGATCAGGATGTGGGAGTGAGTTCTCTTTATTGCATACTGCTTTGGAGGGAGGTGAGAGATGGAGATTAGAGATGATGAAGACCTTTCCTTTTGGCTTCTCTGATCTAGCCATGGATGATGAGAATCCCTCTGGATGAGCGTCAAAGAAAAGACATGGTTAAATGGGTAATAAAAGAAAAAGCAATTGCCCATAAATACTGAGTGTTTTAAGTTTGAAATTTTCCCTTAAAAAAAGGAAAAAAAAAAGAAAAAAAAAAGCTTAGCTATTGCAGTTATCATCTACAGCTTGTAAAACACAAGTTTCTCTAATGGAGCAGGTCCAGCAAGTCTTGGTTATAGAAAGAGTTAGGAATATTGTGAGAATCTAGAGTCCTGGCAAATATGTGCTTTGAGGCTTTAAAAAGTGCCCCAGAGGAGGAGAAAATATGCTGAAAAAAAAAATAGCAATAAAGTATTTTTTATGTTAAGAACAAAAAGACAGGAAATGTTTTTTTTTTTTTCAAATATTGTTCCATTTACTCCATCTGGTGAAATAAAATAAGACAGATATGTTATCCTCCACTGTTACACAAAAACACCATCAGCAGGCCAGTTAAATGGTGGAGAGCTGCTGTCCTTGGAACAGTATGTCTGGCATTCTTGCCCCCCTCCAAAAAAACCGCCAGCGCATATGCATGTACTATTTCTCTGAGGCCATCAAAAGTTTCTGGCTTATAACATAGGAGCTTTTTGGTTAACAGAATAACAAAATTATGGAACTGTCATCGTTATTGTCTAAGGAAACCTTCCCTGTTTGCTAACTTACATCCCATTTTTGCCCTAATTACATTTTTCTTGGTGGTTTAGAGAGGCCAGGACAACCCAAGGGAATGATTCCATTCTAATTGCACCTTTCCTTTCCCAGGACGCCTTCGTCCTTTCATATCCACCAAACTGACTTGATCACTTGATTAACCGTTGTCCACTTGTTCTTAAGAGAAAACAAAAAACAAAAACAAAAAAACACCCAAACAAGCCTTGTGAAATTAATTGGACGTTTTGTTTTTGTTTTTTCCCTGCAGGGATCACAGAGTTGGTGCATACTTTCTGTCAGGCATCCTTTCTTATTCGGGGGCTCCCGGTGAACTGGAGAAGATGTGTGTGCGCGCGCCTGTGTGGCGGTGGGTGCGGGTATCTTCCCGAAACGTCCAACAGGCATCCCAAAATGTTGTGTGTTTGGGGGCCAGTGTCCACAGCTTGCGTTCAATTTTGAAGAGCTCGATGACCTCCCAAAGGTTAGGAAACATATCATCCAGATAATTCCTCCATTGTTGCCAGACTGGGATCTTACTGGGCCCTGTTGGCTGGAAGGCACTGAAAAGATGCTTTGCAAATTCGGTTTAATGAATTTCTACAATAACCTGTGACATCTTCAGCAACAGCCCTCAAGATTTCACCCGCGGGCAGGGAAAGTTGGTCCTAACGCTTGGGTTCTCCCCGGGGCTCCCTCGTCCTGGGGAGACCTGGCGCCGCCAGGTTCTGTGCGTCTGGGCTGTTTCTCGAAGACCAACCAACCCTCTCCAGGTCCGAGAGGGCCTTTCAACAGTCTCCCTTGGATGATCCGTCTACGGGAAATTTGGGTTCCCTTTCCTTTAGACATCTGAGGGACGGCAATAGGAGAAAGGAATACTTCTTTAAAAAAAAAAAAGAAGAAGGAGGAGGAGGCAGGGAGCCGTGTCCCGGTGCGTTTCCAAGGACGCGGCGGGCGCGGCTGCGGTGCTGCGATCCCTGCGCTTCCCAGTCCGGCGGGCGGCCCCTTGCCCGCCCCTGGCGCCGAGACCCGCGTCCCCGCCGCACAGGCGCAGCGCAGCGCCTTCCAGCCTCCCGGAGCTCGCCCCAGGGCCCCGCGGCCCGCTCCACTCGGCTCGCCGCTTCGCGGACGCGCGGGCCGAGGCCTTCCGTGCCCCCTCCCTCGCCCGGTCCGCAGGTGGGAGCCGGCGCGCGGGCGTGTGGTGCGGAGAGGGATTCGGGGGCGCTGCGGCGCTCGGGGGCGTCGGGGCCTCCCCCCAGCTTCCAGACGGGACGACAGACGGGGCTGGCTCCCGTCCGGGGAGCCCACTCCCGGCCCTGGGCTTTCTTCGTGCCTTCCCTGAGCACCCGGCTCGTACCCGCGTGGCGCCGGGGAAGCTACGCGAAGGTAGCACTACGTACGGAGGTAAATGGGCCTTAAAATGCTGGGGCAAGCTCGGAGGAGCTGAGGAGTCAGTTTTATGGGCTCCTTTCTCTCACCGAAGCCAGACTACTACTCAGTACCCTTCCGAGGGGGGCTAGTGTCCCCATTTCATCAAGCACAGCCAGAGGGATTAACCGGCTTCCGTGGGGCCGTGGCACTGGAGCTGGCGGCGGCCCTTTAATGCTGAACGTGGCACACCCAGCTTTTGCTGCATCCCAGCTGCCCCTGGTGAAAAGGATTAGCTGGAAGCAACAATTAACCCAGGTGCCAAGGCTGTGCTCTCCTTCTTCAGTCCAGATGAAGTGGGAAAAGTGGGAGCACAGCGGGCCAGTTCTCGACCTCTTCTCACCCTCCTTTACCCGTAAGTGACCTCTGGCAGTCACCAGCGCCTAGAGCCTGGCAGGGCCCCCCTACCCCCAGTTACAATACATCTTCGTATTTCCAGCCTGAACTTCTCTAAACTCCAACCTCCAGTTTTGTTTATTCAGCTTCCTGCTGGATATCTGTGTCCCCTCAAGTGTCTAAAAGATGCTCAAATTTAACTTGTTTGACGCTTTGCCTCCGAACCTGCTCCATCCCCAGTGTACCCCTTTCCATTAAGAGCAAACCATTTTTTTTTTCAGGAGGTGCTCAGGCCCATACCTTTGGAGCCCTCCTTGACTCCTCTTACTTTCACACTCAAAATGGTGCCTACTGGAAAATGCTTCTGTGTATACCTAGAATCTGACTGTTCCTTATGACATCTGCTACTACTACTTGGGCCTACATCATCATCATTTCTCCCTTAGGTTATTATGGTACCCTCTTAACTAGTCTCCGTGTTTCCGCTTTGCTCCCTGATAGTGTACTCTGTGACCCTGTTCTAGCCAGAGTAACCCTGTTCTGTAAGGGAGCTTAGAACCCCCAGTGACTCCTCACATCACTGAGGATCACAGTCTCAGTCCTTCAGTCTTCAGTCACTCCTGAGTGACCACTCCACCTCTGATGCCTCTACTCCCCTTCTCCTTGACTAAGTCCCCTACACTCCAGCCATGGTGTTAGTCTTGCTTTAGGGTCTTTGCACTTGCTAGTTCCTCTGACTGGAGCACTCTACCCGCC
>CM052802.1:48703924-48803668 GCA_028533885.1 Nasua narica
CCCCCCCCCCCCCCCCCCCCCCCCGCCGTCTTTTCAGTTGCAAATTAGAAATCATATTAAGTGCCCTAAAATGTAGAGATTTGCCTTGTGCAGACGTTTGTTTTTGAACCAGTATTTGCTTCAGTTTTCTTCCCTAGACGTTAACTGATATCATGAGAGTATTAAAACAAAATAAACAAAAAACCCAGCTGATTTATGTTTTTTTCTGTCTTAGTTATTGCATCTTGTACTCTTGGCTGATATTTAAAAAAAGGCGAGGGGGGGCTTATTTTAAATGAATTTAGAGTAAAAAGTAATTGAGATGTTTGGCAACCTCATGGTAAGACATAATAACGTGCCCCAGGATAAAGGCTAGAATTTAGTTCCGTTTCTTGCTTCATTACTCACCACTTGATGTGGCCTCTGACAAGTCCCTTCACTGTCCTAGGCCTCAGGCTCTCTCTCCATAAGTAACAAGGGGAGCATCTTAGACATCTACCTGCCTCCTGGGGGTGTTGTAAGGGTTAATGAGATATGTGGTGAGTGCTTTGATTCTAGGGTAAATGACCTGTACAAATAAAACATGATTACATCTCAGATTCATCTTTGATTCATCTGAATAAATCGACCTTCCCTTTATGAACTCTTCCTGTTACGTTTTCTACATCAAGTTATTTGATTTTAAAATTCTGTGTTGCAGCAGTCCATGGATTCAAACTCTGTATAGAAATCCTTGACAGGTTTTATTACCCAGGTCAGGGAGAACCTCTGTTTGTTCACAGATATTGAATAACTTACTCTCCTTATGCAATTCAACTTATTTATTCAACAAATGTTTACTGAAAATGCGCTCTTTCTAGGGACTGCGAGGGCTGCAAGGGAGTGCTAAAAAGAACTGCCTTGTATGCCTGCTGCTCCCAGACACTATGTTAAACACTTTGTCTGTATGATCTCATTTAATGCTGGCAACAGCCCCCTCTCACCCTGTGCATAGAATGCAAGCTGAAGAGTTCCTTAGTAATTCATAATTGGGGAAGCCAGGTACCGCCAGAGCAGCATAGTCTTGTGAGGTCACCTGCAACAGCAAGGGGCTACTTTTTTGAAACCTTTGATGGAAATTTATGGTCACATTTTTTTTTTTTTAAGAAAAGATTTTGCCAGCACTGCCTCAGCAGGCATGAAATTTAGCTATCTACGGTGTTTAACATCCTTAGACCAGGTCGTCGTAGAGTTGAGAAGATATTAGAGAAAATGTATAATAAATACATTTACATATAGGCAAAATATGATGACTCAGTTGGAATTAGCTAAATACTCAAAAGGGTAGCCACCATCCTTCCACCCACTCCTCTCCCCCACCCACCTCCCCCACCCACCCCCACAGGAAAAAAACATCTGCATAAGCTTTTATGCGGTCACTACCAGGTGTTTAGAAGTTATCTAAAAGACAAAATTGGAGAGGTTTACGTTTGGCACACAAGAAAGGGAGCCATGTATCCTGATTTAGTGAGGGAGAAGAGAAACCTGGTGGATTAGGCCTGTTTTACATGAAACACAGAGAAAGATCCTTTATCCATCCCTGGAAATATGATTTGCCAAATGCCAACTCGTAATGCTAGACGGGAGAAAAGAAGCAAATTAAGCCAGAATGTACAGGTTTTTGTGTTCTCTTGTGGACAGTGAGGCCAGCTGCCACAGATTGCGTAGAAAGTTCACTATTTACAGTGTTACGGCATTACACATTTGCTGCATGCTGACAACGAGCTAAGTCATCAGCATGATTAAAGCGAACACCCGTTTGCTGGATTGACAGTGTCCTAGTTTATGGCATCAGACATACAACATTGACACACACGTACACATAACAGAAGCAGATGTATATATGGAGAGCAGTGAGTGTTGAATGATTTAGATATACAGGAATTAGTTGTGGTGCTTTCTATGCATGAGAGAATAGAAAGTGAGACATGCAAGTCATTCATTCAGAGAAAGTAGTCTCGGGAGAATTAGAGGAAACTCCTGTCTTGCTTACAGTTACTTAGTTGGGAAAGGATTCTTGATCAGGAAACAGAAATGGGGATTTCAGAGTTGCAGAGTCATAATATGTTGGAATTGGAAGGGACTTGAGAAGTTTAAATCTAACTGTTGGCTTTATGAATAAAGAAGCAGGGGCCCAGAGCCCTAGACTGGCTAGTTACTAGCAGATTTAGAACTCTAATGCAGATGCCCACCCTCTGATGTTCTAGGGCTCATCCATATTAGAGGGTTTTTCTTGCTGTTGTTTTGTTGAGTTTTATATTACTTTTTATTTTGGAAATTTTCAATTTATATAAAAATAGAGTGTGTATGATGGAGAGTGAGCTTCCATATATATTGATGTTCCATACATATTACCTAGCTTTATGCCATTCTTATTTCATCTATTCCCTTGTTTTTATTTTTATTCTTTTCTGGAGTATTTTAAAGCAAATCCCAGCATCCGTATTGTTTCACCAGTAAATACTTCAGTATGCAACTCTAAGTATAAGCTTTTTAACAAATGCTGTTCATATGCCTCATAAAATTAACAACAAACCTTAATATTATCTAGCACTTATATCTTATTCACATTTCTTTAATAGTCTCAGATATCTTTTTTTTACTGTTGGTTTGTTTGAATTGACATCTAAGTAAGGTCCACACATTCCATGTCATTGTTATGGCTCATAAACTTCTTTTATTCTATAACTGTCTCCTATCTTTTTTTTTTTTTTTTAATGGTTTTATTGGTAAAACCAGGCCATTTCTCCTTCTGGAATGTGCCACAACGTGTGAATTTGGCAGACTGCTTCCCTTGTGGTGGTGTTTACTTTCTCTAGAGTATGTATTTCCTGCAGCTTGGTGAATAGATCCAGAGTCTTTTTTTTTTTTTTTAAGATTTTATTTATTTATTTGACAGAGAGATCACAAGTAGGCAGAGAGAGAGGGGGAAGCAGGCTCCCTGCCGAGCAGAGAGCCCAGGACCCTGAGATCATGACCTAAGCCGAAGGCAGAGGGTTTAACCCCCTGAGCCACCCAGGCGCTCCTAGAGTCTCGATTAAGTATAGGTTCACTTTATTTAGGCAGGCATAGTTCTATTGGGCAGGAGTACTTCTATAAAGTATTCTGTTTTTGCTATGGCATCATTTCTTGAAGCACAAAATGTCTGGTTATCCTGATTTCAGTAATGCTAACATTGGCCACTGGGTTCAGGGGGTGTCAGCTTAATCTCTCCATCAGCCCTTCATTTAATGGTTTGGGATCCACTGATGATTGTTACTTAGAAGTTCTGTTATTTCACTGGAGGTTGAAAATGGTGATTTTTTTCATTCTGTCATTCATTTGCTTTTATTAACTAGAATACTTAAAAAAAAGATTTTATTGATTTATTTGAGGAAGAAAGAGTACAAGTGAGCACATGAGGCAGGGGTGTGGGGTGTGGGAGAAATAGAGGAGCAGAAGGACAAGCAGACTCCCTGCTGAGTGGGAGCCCATGGGGCTCTCTGAGGGCTTCTCCAAGGTCTCACAGCAGGGCTCAATCCCAGGCCCCCTGAGATCATGACCTGAGCTGAAGTCAGACTCTTCATTGAACCACCCAGGCGCCTCTGGAATACTTCCTTAAATAACTTTCTTCCATCTACTCTTTGGCTCCCTTGAAGTACTACAGCATAGGAAAGATGGGAAAAATGCTTGATTCTTTCTCTTTGGCTTTTAGTTTCCAGGGCAATGAGTAGGGTATGATAGAGATTACAGAGGTAGAATCAATAATTCTGGGCAAGGTGTTCAGAAAGTATTTCTCAAAAGAAAGAGAATTTGAACTAGGACTGGAAAAACATCTATAATCTTGATAGGCAAAGAAGGGAGGGGAGTCAGAGCATCACGGTCTGAAGGAACTTCACGATCAAACCAGAGGATGCAGTTGATGAACTGCTGTGACTACAGCATAGAGCACCTGGGCCTTTTGGGGAGGGGCAGGTCTTTCTCAGTAGGTTGTGACGCTCTTGGAAGAAGAATCTATGTTTTCTTCTCCTTTGAAACTCCAGTGCCAAGAAAGTCACTTGCCACAAACTTAACATTTTTTCAATAAGTATTTGTTGACTAAGTGAATGAATTAACTTGAACTTTCTTTGAAGCTAATAAGCTTCAAAGAAGCTTATTATATATGTATATATATATATTTTCTTTCATAGTAGCTTGTTTGATGTTCTTGATCAAAGAGCAAAAGTATAGGCTATTTGTCATTTAATAGAATGAGGGGAGAAAAGCAAATGATCATCTGAATTGATGTAGAAAAAGCATTTGATAAAATTCAGTACTTTTCATGATAAAACACTCAACCTAGAAATAAAAGGAAGTTACCTCAACTTAATAAAGTTTATATTTGAAAATCCCACAGATAACATCATACTCAATGGTGAAAGACTGAAAGCTTTTCCTCTAAGATCTGGGACAAGACAAGGGTGCCTACTCTCACCACTTTTGTTCAACATAGTACTGGAAGTTCTAGTCAGAGCAATTAGGAAAGAATAAGAAAAAGCATTCAAATTGGAAGGGAAGAAGTAAAATTACCTCTATTTCATAATCTCATAATTTCATAATCTCAATCCCAGTTCCATTAAAAAACCCATTAAACCTAATAAAAATATTCAGCGAAGCTGCAGAATACAAAGTCAATTCACAAAAATCAGTTGTATTTCTATACGTTAATAATGAACAATCTGAGAAGAGAATTACAAAAACAATCCTATTTACAATAGCATAAAAAAGAATAAAATACCTAGAAGTAAACATAAGAAGGTGAAAGATTTGTACACTGAAAACTATAAATCGTGGCTAAAAGAAAATAAAGATACAAATAAATGAAAAGACATCCTGTATTTATGGATTGGAAGGCTTAATATTATAAAGATGCCCAAAGTACACAAAGTAATCTATAGATTCAATGCAATCTGTCAAAATCCTAAGTGCATTTTTGCATTAATAAAAAAATCCATCCTAAAATCATCTGGATTCTCAAGAGACCCAAATAACCAAAACAATATAAAAGAGAAGAGTGTTGGATGCTTCATACTCCTTGACTTCAAAAGTTATTACAAAGCTACAGGAATCAAAACAGTATGGTACTGGCATAAAAACAGACATATAGATCCATGGAATAGAATAGAGAATGCAGTAGTAAAACCTCACATACATGTCATATGATTTTTGACAAGGGTACCAAGGCCGTTCAATGGAGAAAGAATAGTCTTTTCAACAAATGATGCTGGGAAAAATGGATATCCACATGCAAAAGGATGAAGTCAGGCCTTTACTTATATCATATACAAAAATTAACTCAAAATAGATTAAAGATGTAAACATAACAGCTACAATTATAAAACTCTTAGGAGAAAACATAGGGAGAGGCTTCATGACGTTGGATTTGACAATGATTTATTGTCCATGACTCCAAACTCATAGACAACAAAAGAAAAAAGTAGATAAATTTGGCTACCTCAAAATTAAAAACATCTGTGCATCAAAGAACACCATCAACAGAATGAAAAGGAAACCCATAGAGTGGGAAAGAATATTTCCAAATCAAATATATGATGAGAAGTTAATATTGAGAATATATAAAGAACTCCTATAACTCAATAACAACAAAAAGAAATAACCCAATTAGACAAATAGGCAAAAGACTTGGATAAACATTTCTCCAAAGAAGATATGCAAACTGCTAACAAGGATGTGAAAAGATGCTTCACACCATTAATCGTTAGGGAAATGCAACTCAAAATGACAATAAGATCCCATTTTATACTTATTAGGGTGGCTACTATTTAAAAAAAGAAAAGAAAAGAGACCCAGAGAATAATAAGGGTTGATGAGGCTGTACACAAATTGAAACTCTTGTACGCTGTTGATGGGATTGTAAAATAGTGCAGCCTCTATGGAAAATGGTATGGCACTTCCTAAAAAATCTAAAAGTAGAATTACCATATGATCCAGCAATTCCACTTGTGGGTGGATACCCAAAAGATGAAAACAGGATCTCCAGGAGATATTTGGACACCCATGTCTATAGCAGAATTATACAAAATAGCCAAAAAGTGGAAGTCACCCAAGTGTCTATGGAAGGATGAATAGATAAGCAAAAGGTGGTCTATACATGCAACAGAATATTATTCCGCCTTACAAAGGAAGGAAATTCTGACACTTGCCACAACATAGATGAACCTCGAAGGCATTACATTAAGTGAAATAAGTCAGTCACAAAGAGACAAACCCTGAATGATTCCACTTATACTAGGCATTTAGAGTAGTCAAATTCATAAAGACAGAAATAGAATGGTTGTTGCCGGGGACTGGGGCAAGGAAGGAAGGGAGAGTTACTGTTTAATAGGGGCAAGAGCTTTAGTTTTGCAAGATGAAAAGAATACTGGAGATGGATGGTGATGCTGGTTGTACAACAATGTGAAGGTATTTAACAGCACTGAACTCTGCGCTTTAAAATAGTTATGATGATACATTTTATGTGGCACATATTTTACTACAATTAGAAAAACTTAGGATAAATAAAATTCCTTGCTACTATATACTTAGTTATATAATGGGAGAGAGAAAGATCTAGAGAACTTAAAAATATAATTCAGTATAATACTCAACAATGAATAATCCCATTAAATAAATTTAGGTTCAGTTGCAAATTTTTAAAAAAATGTCAAAATCATGAAAACAATGGAGGGCTGAAGAAATGTTCTCATTAGAGGAGGCTAACAGACATGACAATTGGGAGTTCTGGGATGCTGGATTGGGTCTCAGAACACAGAAAACAGAAAAAGCTATAAATGACATTATTGGGACAGATAGAAAATTTGAAAATGAATAGTAGGTTGGCTATCAGTACTAAATGTTATGTTTGTTGATTTTGGTAAGTGTGCGATGGTTATGTTAAAGAAAGCCCTCATTCTTGGGAAATATACACGGAAGTATTTGTTGATAAAGAGGCAGTGTGTTGCAGAATTACTCTGGAATACTCCACTCTGAAATGCTTGAGGGGAGGATACAGGGTGAGCAGATGATAAAGCAAATGGAGCAACATGCTAACAATTCATCAATGTGCTTAAAAGGCACACAGTTCTTTGTACTGTTGCAGCTTTTATATGTGAAGTAAAAAGTAAGAAAAATTCAATGCTGGTCATATGATATTCAGCCACTCTGGTCTCAATTATCAATAGAGGTGCGGATAACAAAAGAGTAACATGTGATCCAGTGCCCTAGTATGGCATCACTGGGGGAGTTTCATGCTTTATGACTTGCATTTTCTCTGTCAAGAAACAATTGGGGATTGACTTCATTAAATACTAATCTGTACTTTTGTGTTGGCCCCTTGATACATTAATGGTTTAACACTGGAAAATCCTCCAAAAATAGGAGAAAACCACTACACTATTCTACCACTACACTACACTATAAATTCTACTGATGTTATTTCTTGACGTAAATAGATGATGTAAAATCAGAGGAAAAAACCCCCATTTGATCCATGGCTTGTATTAGTCAGGGCTTGTGTTCGAAGTGACAGAAATTCAGCTCAAACTTGCTTTATTCATTAAATATTTATTGAGTGCCTCCAGGGTGCCAGTCCATTTTGCTGATCCTGGAGATACAAGAGAAAACAAAACAGGCAAAAAGCCCTGCTCTTTTGAAGCCTCCATTTTGGTGATTAAAAATAAACTGACAAAATCAGATGAAGAAAGGACGGAAGTGATCTACTGGCTTACACAATTGGCATATTGGTCAGCCATTTCTGTGTCATAAACAGACATGCAAATCTCAGCGACACGTGACAGCGAGCATTTATGTCACTCGCACATCTGTGGGTGGCTGGACCAGCTCTGCTGATTTGTACTGAGCTTACTCCTGCGTCAGCAAATTTAGGTTCAGGAGGCTGCTTTATTGAGCCGTGGCTCCACTGCCCTGGTGTCTCTCAGCTTCCTGGGAGAGCAGGTGAACAGAGGCACTTTCTTCTCCCGATGAGGGCAAAGGCACAGTCAAGCCCTTGCAGAAGATAGGTCTGCCGGCATCCCGTTAGCCAAAGTAAATCCCCTGGCCAAGCTCAAAATCAGGGAATGGGGAAATATACTCTCCCCATGGAAGTGGGGGAACTCTCAAGTTGTGGATAGAGGGAGGGGTGGAAATTAAGGACAATTATGCAGTCTGTCACATTGGGAAGTTCATAGCATCAGGCCAGCTGGATGGTACCTCTTTATTTCCTTTTCTTTCTTTTTCTCTATCTCTCTCCATGACCACTAGTCCTTGCTTCTTTTTGTGTGCTCTTGGCCACATTTTCTCCTGTTACGCCCAGGATAAAAAAAAAAAAGGAAGGATACTTATTCTTTTGGTTTTCATCTAATAAATCTCAGAGAAGGAGGGACTTTTTTTTGTGGTGCCTGCCTGGGTTAAGATTAAGTGTTGAATTGAGGGTCCACTGCTGTGGTCAGGGTACCAGAGTGCTCTAAGTGGCAAGACCTGGGCCACATGTCCACCACCACTATGGCTAGTGGTGCACCAGAGCCTCACAGGAATGCTCCTAGGTGGTAAGGGTTTATATTTTTCAGCAGAAAAAAGATGGCTGGGTAGATAAAACAAGGTGGCTGTTTTCTAAACACGCAGTTTTTTAAATTTTGTTCATAGAACAGAGTATTTCCTCAACAAGGAAGTTAGGTGATCTTTGGCTATTTGCAGATATCTAGGGGGAATGTTACCCAAAAATAGGTTCCAAATTTCTCTTTTATTTATTTATTTTTAATGATTTTATTTATTTGAGAGAGAGAGAGAGAGAAGCAAACTCCCCGCTGAGCAGAGAGCCTGAGGTGGGGCTTGATCCCAGGACCCTGGGATCATGACCTGAGCCAAAGGCAGAGGCTTAACCCACTGAGCCAGCAACCCAGGTGTCCTCAAATTTCTCTTTTAGAAAAAGTTCTGACTACCATCATAAATATGTTTCAGATAGGGTAAGTTCCTGCTAACATTCTAGTCATTAGGCTTCTCAATGGGCAAAATATTAAACTAGAAAAAAAACTTAAAGAAATTGCCCATTTTGAACCTGACAGTGAGTAGTTTATTTTTATGCAGAAGTGGAACCAAGTCCAAACTTCCCAGCTGCAGAGCACGTAGCTGCTGTCAGTGGCTCACCCAAAGCCTTTCGTGCCACGCATCCACCCCTGGGGCTCAACTCGGGCTGGCCTGAGCAGATCACAGGGGGCTTGTTCTCCTTCCTAGTGAACACTTCAGGGACCAGCTGATCTAGTTCTCGACAAGGAGAGAGTTTCTGAAAGAGGTTATCTTAGCTCTAAAAAGAGACCCAAACCTCTGGACATGAGTGTTTGAGGACGTGATGCTTTAACTGTCTTATGATTATGAGGAGACAGAATTGACACCCCAGTGATGAGGTGGGGAGGTAGAAAGCCCCTGGGTCTGTGGCCACGTTGCTGAGCCATTGAGTTAATGAGTTCTGGAACTGATCGTTCTCTGGACTTTTGTTATGTAAGAAAATAAATTCCCTAAGCTTAGGCCACCTTTAGTCGGGTCTTCTTCTGTTACTGATGAAGGCATCCTAATAGAAAAAACGAGTTCTTGCGGTTATCTGCAGTCTCTTTTTTACGTGAGTTTGAATATTTAGCAGGTGATAGACTTAGGCACTACCATAAGTGCACCCATCCTTCTCTCCAAAAGTAGATTCATAAATGAAGATAGTCCTTACCATGACACATGTAGAATGTTAGGAATGCAAGTAACAGGTAGAATCTTAGGTAAAACAATAACACTGACTACCTATTGTTCTTCTACTTAGTTTGCCAAAAATATCTTTTTTTTAAAAGATTTTATTTATTGGGGCGCCTGGGTGGCTCAGTTGGTTGGGCGACTGCCTTCGGCTCAGGTCATGATCCCGGAGTCCCGGGATCGAGTCCCATATCGGGCTCCCGGCTCTGCGGGAAGTCTGCTTCTCCCTCTGACCTTCTCCCCTCTCATGCTCTCTCTCTCTCTCTCTCAAATAAATAAATAAAATCTTAAAAAAAAGATTTTATTTATTTATTTGAGAGAGAGAGAGAGAGAGCATGAGAGAGAGCATGAGAAGGGGGAGGGTCAGAGGGAGAAGCAGACGCCCTGCAGAGCAGGGAGCCCGATGCGGGACTCGATCCCAGGGCTCCAGGATCATGACCTGAGCCGAAGGCAGTCACTTAACCAACTGAGCCACCCAGGCTCCCTACCAAAAATATCTTGTTCTACCTTGTAATCTTTTTAAGAAAAAGTGATTTCACATACCTAGTTTATAACCTCAATTTGAGAACAGTTACATGAGAGGAAAGCATTCTACTTATTCAGAGGTTCTCTCTCTCTCTTTCATTTCTTTCTTTCAAGAGGAAAAGCAATGAAGGATGATTTTTCCCCCGTCCCCAGTCTCTAGTCAATTCTAAAGTTGAGGGGAAAGTGTTAGTTTTGTCAGAATGAAGTAATCGAACTGAAGAAAGTGACAGTGAGTGTATTTCAGTCTTTCTTTGTGTTGTGCTTTAGTTCTCTTCAAGTACCCAGTTTTCAGCTCCTTGTAGTATTGAAGAGGTGGGAAATTTCTTTTATGAGGTGGAGCTTCCATAATCATATGCTCTCTTCACCCCAGATCGCTGTTAGTACTGGTGGCATCCTCTTGAAAAGGACATTCCAGTTAGCCCTACCATATGGTGCCTCACAGAGTTGGGTATCCCTCGTTTCTCCTTGGGATAAGCAAATGTGTTGGATTTTTGTCCATCTCAGCTACACTCTTCAGCTTTAAAAAATAATTATAGTTTTGTTACTCTTCTGGAGCCTTGTCTCTTTCAATATTGATGAAATCCCAATGAAGGGGAAGCCCCTGGTGAATGCTATATTGACTTACTCATTCTTTTCAAATGACACATGTTTCATATTTAAAATCAGAAAGTGAATTTCCTTTAGGTCAAAAATAAGGCAGTTATCTTCTTTGCGGGTCCTTGGCAAGACGGGATTAATTTTTTATTAAGATAATTTTTTCAGATCAGTTTTAGGTTTGGGTGAACCTAAAAGGGGAAGGTATGGAGGTTTTCCATATACCCCCTACTCCCCCCACCCCCCAGATAGCCTCCCCCATTATCAGCATCCCTCACAAGAGTGGGACATTTGCTACAACTGATAAACCTACAGTGACACAGCATAACTTTCCAGAGTCCACAGTTTATGTTATAGTTCACTCTTGGTGTTGTATATTCTATGGACTTGGACAAATGTATAATGACATGTAACCATCATTATAATATCATTCAGAGTTTCGCTGCCCTAGAAATCCTCTTGGTTTGCATCCTACCCTACCCCCAGTCCCTGGCAATTGCTGAACTCTTTACTGTCTCCCATAGTTTTGCCTTTGCCAGAATATGGTATAGTTGGAACCATATAGTAGGTAGCCCTTCCTGATTGGCTTCTTTCACTTGGTAATAGGCATTTAAGTTTCCTCTTAAATGTTTTTCAATGTCTTTTCATGGCTTGCTAGCACATTTCTTTTAACCGTTGAATAATATTCCATTATCTGGTTGTACCATAGTTTATTTATCCACTCACCTATTAAAGGACACTTTGCTTGCATCCAAATTTTGGCAGTTATGAATAAAGTTGCTCTAAACACCCATGTGCAGGTTTTTGTAGATATAAATATTCAACACCTTTGGGTAAATACCAAGGGGCACAATTGTTAGATCATACAAAAGGAGTATGTTTAGTTTTGTAAGAAAGCAAGAAGAAATTTTATGTTCCACTAATAAGCTAATTTCTGAGTAAAGAATAGACAGTGCCCTCAAAAGTGAAGAAATAAGGTTATTGAGGAAGTAGGAGACAATCTTATTCCAGTAGGAACAACTTTTCTTTCCTAAATATGAGGCACTTGTTGCCCATCTGCACTGGAAGCAAGAGGAAGTGAGGTGACTGGAGGAAAGGGTAGCTTAGGATGTCTGTCTCTAAAGACATTCCTCCAGTATACCAGGCAGGGTTGGATCCAGAGAAGCTGAACCACTATGTCTGGTATAAGATAAGGGCTTTATCATAGGCAGTTGATTTAAACAATGTATGTAACATTGTGGCTTCTGTGCCTAGTTCAGGAGCCTGAAGTCAGCAGACCAGATAGTTGAGAAGGAATGAAGGACAGGAAGTGGGGAAGAGCAAGGACAACCTGGAACTGATGAGGATGGACTGGAGATTGCATAGGTCTCTCACCACCCCAAAGCTTTCAGCTTGACAATGGGAGTAACCTGCAGGAGAAGCTGGTGCCCTTCATTTCAGATGTCAACATGCACCTGGCCCGGGAGTCAGAGAGGCTGGAGGAGATCTGGAGGAACTGGAGGAGCTGCAGACTCAGCTACCATTCACACCTGCCTCCCAAGATCTCATGGCGCATGTTATCTGGTGAAATTACAGAGAGGGAATTCTGGGAAAAGTAGTCCCAACTTAGCTAAGTTGACACAGTACAAATGTCCCACACTCTTTCACAGCTGCACAGAGACAGAGGAGGATCTTTGCAGCACCACGATAATGAACAATAGGAAACATCCTAACTGTCCATCAGTTGCAGAATGACATGAATAATGTGATACCATTTGTATAAATTCAAAAAGCAAAGAATATACCACATATTGCTTATGAAAGAAAAATCAAAGAGGATACACCACAAACTCAAAGGAACATTAGTGTCAGAGGGAAAGTGAACAGGTTTAGAAATGGTAGGAAATTCAGAACTATTTTTAACATTCTCTCTCTTCTCTTTTTAGAAAGAAATAATACATAGGTTCATTACTTTTTTGATGTGGTAAAATACAGATGACATAAATTTTAGATATATTACCTTTGTAACTGAAAAGCTTCATATGTTATTTTCAGGGACAATGCTCTTACTGTGAGAACACAGTTTTATATCCTACCCTACTCTGCTGAAAAGGGAAGAAACAAAGGACAGAGCCAGGTAGATATTTGGAGGTAGGGAGTAGGGAGGGAATATTTCCCTTCTCTCCCTCTCTTCTTGCCAGAAGGGCTTCTAGTGAAACAGAAAAGCCAGGGGTTAAAGCCAAACATTGTGTCATCATCACTGATATTCAAGGATTAGATCATTATAGCTAGCCAGTAGTGTTAGATTGTTTGCTTGTTATAATTTGTTTGTCTTTTCGAGCTGTGTTGCTAGGTTGAATGAAAACAGTTCCCGTTTATGAGTGAGGGAAAGCAGAGAAAAGGGCAGGGTGGGCAGTCTCACAATGCAACTCTATCAACCACCCACTTTGCTTCTATCGATTGTCACTAATTTGAAAACATGTCTGGGAATTCTGTTGGTGGGATACTTTTTGTGCGCTGCTGTATTTATTTTAGGAACATCTTAATCCTGAAGAAGACAGGTCAGGTTTCTATCCTTCAGTCAGCCAGTAACCCCACGGAGTGGAAAGCAAAGAATTTGGCATTGGGTAAAATCTCTTTCTGCAGCCAAATGGTGAGCATTTGTAGGGTTCAGGAACCTGCTCATTTCCTCGTGTATGGAACTTGCCTTGATCACCGCCGCCAGAAGTGATTTTTCTTTTTCTGAACTCCTAGGGCACGTTCCTATCTCTGTCGTGACACTTATTACTAGAATTATATTCTTTGTATACATGTTACCTCTTTTACAAGATTAAACCCCCCTGCATTCTGGAATGTCCCATTTATCATCACATTACCCACAGCACCCTAGTACTGAGTGCTTGTGTTTAATACATGGTTAGGAAAAATATGTGTACAAAGAATGAAAGGTCCAAATTGATTTGTGTTCTTTAAAAAGAATGTTTTCAGAGGCTTTTGCTGACTCTTCAGGTGAATGAAGAAAACAAAAAGGCAACAAATTTAAAATGAACACTTGATATGAATGAACGTGTTCTGGGAACACAGATTCATTAAGTTGCTACTTAACGTCATCAATATGTTCATTGACACTGAAAATAAAATAAGTCCACACCTTTTTAGAGATGAAGGTAGTTTCTAATTATTTCCTTTACAAGCATAATACTGCTTTGTAAAACTGCATCATGATCTCCTTATCTCCATTTCAGTATTTCTTCTAATTCGATCCCTATTCCTATTTCCTCACTCTCTAAACCATTAAAATAAAGTTAATGGTCATTTTTTATCGCCTGGGGATTTGTTTTCTTTCAAAAAGAATGTAGGCATCCCCTCTCTGTTCTGCATCTCACTGCTGCATGCTTTCATTTCAGGCAATAAAGATCTTTACGTTTTTCCATGCTTGCCTTGGTTTTTTGATCAGGGCAATAAACCTTAACTCATGCTCAGTTAGGATTTTGCCTTCTGACAGCAACCTGCTGTAAGAGGCTGTTTCCAGGAAAATACCACTATCTACTGCAAACTGAAGTCTGTGGTCTTTCTGTCTTCTACTCCCCCACCCCTTTTCTTTCTTCACCTGCCAAATATTTCCTGTCATAAATATTTCCAGAAGTCATGACCCATAAGACAAAACTTCAGGTTCTGAGCTTATCACTTATGTCGGTCATCTTGCCAGCCGTATCTTCTTTCATTCCAAACTGATTAAGTTCAGGTTGGTTTAACGTATGTTATAGAACTTCAACCATGGGTGAAGTGTTGTGTTAAATCAAGTACAAAAATGAATAAGAGCAAATCTCTGGTGTCAAGGAGCAGGTAGTTATCCCTCTCAGTATACCTTGATGGAAAATTTGTGCAGAAATTTAGTCCAGGGCAAAGGTCTTCAAGTAGTTCTGCTCTTTTACCCCCTTAAAAGAATAAAAGAAAATTAAAACTATGCATTTCTGAACATTTTAATATTGGTGTCTAAAATTTTTCCTCATATGGTTAAATCATTGCAGAGATATAATTTTATGCTTGTGCCAATGGACACATGCTGTGGCTTCCCTTGAGAGAGTGGGGCCTGGGAAGGACTTCCCCCAGTCTTGTTGGAAGCTTGTGCGTCTTCTGATCACTGCTGGAATTTTCTTCCCTCTGGGGTTCCTCCCACTTGCTTGCTCAAAATAGTGCTTTGTTCTCAGGGTCAGATGTGGTTGGGAAGGAATCTTTGGTTCTGTAGGGATCCCCTTTGGCCTCAGATTCATCATCCCTAGATTGGGAATAGTAGTACTTACCTCTGAATGTTGCAAAGCCTTACTGAAATAGCAGGCTCAAGGGGTGAGCTGGTGCCTGGATGCCGGCGCCTGGCAAACACGGGGTCCTAAATAGCTCCCCAGCTCTCTGTTATCTCCTGCCCGGCCCTCCTATTCACATCTTCACTGCCTCTTGCCTTTCACAACAGGTTCTTATCCGGTTGTTCTAGGCTGCTCGTTCGGGAAAACAGTCCACATTCTCTATAAAGTCTAAACTCTTTATGGGGTTTGAGTTTTTCATGATCTGGCTCCAAGCTCTATTTCCGATTCCATCTTCTGTCTTAATACTCCCACTCACCCTGGTGCCAGCAAACTGGCGTTGCCTTCACACGGGCACAGTATATTCACGGATGCGGCCTGATGTTGTGGAATACAATTATGTACCAGGTGTGGCATCCCATGCTCTACGTGCAAAGACGAAAAAGCACGTCTCAGATCTTTTAGAGTTGGCATTCCGGCTGGGGAGAGATGTCAGCAAGGAAGTAACCCTAGGACTTGCAGTAGGTGCTGTAGAGGGAGCTGAGCCATGCAGAGGCCTGGGGCGCGTCAGTCCACAGGAGGCTCGTGAGCTCTGGCTTGCTTACTAGGCATTAGTGGCACTGCCGGTGCATCAACTGTGTTCTTTCTGCATTCCACTTCTTGGCTCGAGTTGATCCTTTAACTTTGAATATTCTTTCCTCTTCCTGTTCCTGCCTGGTGAAAACTTCTGCAGTTTTAAGATCTATCTCCAATGGGGGGCCTGCGTGGCTCAGTCGGTTGAGTGTCTGCCTTTGGCTCAGGTCCTGATCCCAGGGTCCTGGGATCAAGCCCCGCATCGGGCTCCCTGCTCAGCGGAAGCCTGCTTCTCCCTCTGTGCACTCTCTCATCTCCTTCTCACTCTCTCAAATAAATAAATAAAATCTTAAAAAAAAAAAAAAAGAGCTAGCTCTAATACTCATTCAGTTGTGAAACATGCCCTATAGCTTCTGGTGATCCTCTAGTTCACGCTTTTCACCTTCGTAGAGTAGTAATACTGTTATAATCTCCTTGTGGGCAGGAGCCACCTCTTCCTGCACACTGTGCCCACAGTAGGTTTTCCATGAATTTTTTTTTTTTTTAATAAGCAATAGACCTCTCTTACTGCCCAACCCCTACACAACCAGGAGAATTTTTCAAAGGTTAGCCGTAAGAAGGCAACCTCCATTTTTTTTGTTTTATAACCTGGATATGTTAGAGAGAGATATTGGTGTAGCCACTAATGATTCTCAGCTGGGGCTAAGGGGGAGATGGAGGAAACAGGACTCTCCTCTCCTTGTACCTGCTATGGGCCAAAAGGAGATGCTTTGGGGGGTTCTCCCCTGTTTGTGGAAGGCCATTTCCCTTTCATATAGAATGTCACTGAAGGCTGCAAGTGAATTTATTTGTACGCAATATCTGTGTCTTTAAGGATACCATCCGAAGGTACCTTAAAAGTACCTGTGTGTTTATACATTTCTGATTTCCTATACAGCATACATGAATAAAGAAATGTAAATAAAATAAATTAACTGTTGCATTTACATAGTGTGATGCAGACCACCCACCCAAATTAAAAAAGTAAAATCACTTTCAATTATTTCTCTTTAATTTTGAGCTTATTTATGCTGTAATGTATAGCAAGATATTTAACTTCTTCCTCCGTTTCCCTTGTATTACATTATGTTTTATCCATGCATCATAAAAGAAATCAATGTACCTCGGAGGTTTTCTGTTACTTGAGGACTGAAAGGAGTTGGGAGTAGGAATTCATGGACGGTCATTGATTCACAGCTACAGGTGACGTATGTTCTGAGATGGACTCAGTTCAGCTGGAGGAAGATTGCTGTGGTGACGAGGTGGACTGTTTGCCATCAGGACATGTGGCAGCTCTCCTCATGGCTACTGGCCAGGGCAGACAGTGTCTCCTGCTCATGCTGTGCCCCACTCCTCCTCTCCAGAATGTCCTATTTCTGTTCTTGGCATAGTCATCTCCTGATTATCCAATCCAGTCCTCCGGGAGTCAGCTTAGGTCACCTCTTATTCCTCTCTCCATCCACTCTTCCATTAGTCAATTTCTTTTAATCATCCTCACGTCCCCTCTCTTCTTTGTATCCTCATTCCCCCAGACTTTGCTCAGGTCCTTATCATTTTGGGGTGGATTTCTGCAATAGCTTCAGAGTCTTATCCGTCTGTCTCTTAACTTTTCCTTTCCCCAGCTTTCTACTGTCAGAATGATTTTCTTAAAAAAAAAAAAAAAAAAGCATATAGGATAATGTGTCTGTGTCACTTATAATCCTCCCAGGATAAAGACCTTTATTAGCTGGCCTTTTTCTGTTTTTGTAGGGTATGGCCTACCACTTCCCCAAGTGCACCTTTGCCCTGTAATGCTAGGTTACTTTTAGTTCCCACCTGTGCTATCTTGTGCTCCTGTGTCCCGTGGTCACCGTTCCCTTCTTGGATGGTTCCTTCTCTACTCTATGTGTCTGGCTAAGGCTGGTGCTTTCTTCAGGATCAACTCTAAGGGTTACTTGATATGCTCTGAAATACATGACTTCATGAATGTGAAATATTTGGATAAATTAAAGGAAAATATCTCATAACTTGAAACAAAAGTATCTTCTGGAATTCTTCCCAGGTTAAATTAGGTGCCAGTGGGTTTCTGTGGCAAATGATGATGATGATGATGTTGATATGTGTGCGTGTGTGTGTGTGTGTGTGTGTGTACATACTTCATATTGAGGTAAAAATTTTGTTAGGTAAAAATTTTGCATCTGTATCATCCAGTGTTCTATGAGAGTGAGGTTTATGGTGTGTGAATCCCCATATCCTTAGTCCCCAGCAGAATGCCAGGGAGTGCAGTGTTCTACACAGACTATGGAATGAGTGAGTAAACACTGAGATGGAATGAGACAGTTAATACATGAATGGAGGACTCATACTAAGATCCTGTATTCATCAGCCTTTTTTCTCCTGCTACTTCTATAGTGAAATATCAAGAAGTTCTCTCTACATTTTGAAGTTCCCCTTACTGCATCACAGCCCGAGATGGAAGAGAGTGTATTAGTTTCCAGGTGCAAATAACTTGAACTCCTAATTCAATTGGCTTAAAAGATTAGTAATTTATTATTTTAAACTACAGAACATTCAGAGAAGTAGGGCAGTTTCACAGTTGGTCCATTCAGTGACTCAGTAGTGTCCCCAGGATCCAGGTTCTGTGTTTCTGTTCCACCATTTTTATCCAAGTGGCCTAGTTCCCTTTGTAGTAGCAAGACAGCCGGAGTAGTTTCACAAGCCCTTTGAGGTACAAGGACAGGTGGGGCAGAAACGGGATCTTATTGACCAGATCTAGGTCACATGTCGTTTCCGAATCTCATCATTCATTACTATGAATGCCGAAGACTAAACAAAGTTCACTCCTTAGCCCCGGGCCTTTACTTAGGAAGAGTGTGGGTACCTGAACAAAATCACTGGCTGTTCCGCAAGGAAGAAAGGACAATGGCCAGTGGGGAGGACTTTCCAGTATTGTCTTATTGTTTCCCATACGTAACAACAACAATAAACACTCTCTTTCATTTGAGAGGCTGGGTCAACAGTTGCCTTCATTAAGGATATTGTTTTCAGCTCGTACCTCTTAGTAGTGAAAAAATGCCAAGAGAAAACTGAAACCAATAGTGAACATCCTGGAACAAAGGACAAATGTTACTCCCTGGAAAGAGAGTTTTTTGATCTTATAAACCTAGCTGCTTTTATCCTTTAGCTTCCAAAATCCATAAAAATGCTCCTAAGCGAAGTTAACTTCCAAGTCCATAAAAATGTGATTTATCATTTACAGCGTGACATTTATAGTATCCTTTTTTGGTCCTGGCAAGGGGAAACTGAGAGAAAGGTGTGAAGACGCCTAGTCTTTGAAGATGACTAATGACATGGTGTATCGTTACTTACATTCCTGAAACATAAGTATGCAATTGCATCCACTCAAGTCTAACTAACAAAGGAGGCCAGGTACAATTTAACTTATAATGTAAATAATAAAAATTTAAATATGCTGCCCTATAATGAATGGAACATACATCATCAAACAGGAACTAAAGCTTGAACATTGCTGTAGAACTGATTCTCAGTAGTGCCTGGACTACCTCCTAGCAGGTGTCATTGTGTGTGTATGTGCTTATAAGTATGTGGATGGGAGTTCTGCATTTCCGAATACCATCTTACTCACTTTTTTTTGGAATGAGGTGATTATAAATACAGTAATATACATTGCTCAATTTCCAAATCCATGTGCATACACACGTCCACATATTGTGAAAGTTTTTCTGGCAAATGTAATACAGCTACAGACTTGAGCTCCACATTTTACAAAGCTGTGTGCTATTTGGCTACTTTTAAACAAAATATTTTGGCAGAGGGCTGAGTAACTCTAGTGACTATGTGTAACTTCATATTGGGAGCATCCAGTCTGTTGATTTTGCAAATTTTATTGTGAGAGGAAAATGGAGGCTGGAGAGAATGGTTGGCTTTTGCTTTAATTAGCCAGGTAATTACCTCAACTCTCAGTTTTACATTATCTGTACTGATGCTGAGTTTATCTAACACAAAGAGTAAAAGCCAATCAATGGATCAATCCACATAGAAGTGTTTCAGTGCTCAAGGTTATATTAGGTGAAGAGAATTGTGTAAGGGGCTCAGGGTGGTGACAAGCACTAGGTACTTAAGTGAGTGCTAAGGAATAGAAACAAAGTGTAATTTCCCTCAAGTGGCTTATGAGGGGCAGATGAGTATGTTTCACATAAAACAATTAAGGCACAATATAAGACAGGGAGAAGTTTCAGGCAGTGGTGCACCTAAGTCCCATAGACCTGAGTTAGGTCAATTATCAGTAAGAACAGAGTAGCTGGGTTCGGAGTTTTATGGGATCTGGGTCCAATGGTGCACTTGTTGGTTTGACTTCTGTGTCCTGAAGTATAATGGCAATGATCCGGTAACCTAAGGATGTTTGAAAATCACCTACATGAGGACACATTTCCTAACTCAATTAAGGAGTTATTTTGCTCTTTTCATCAGTAAGGAGGTAGGGAAAGGTGCTGTGATAATAAACCCAGCATTTCCTTGTTTATAGTGTGTTGCTAAGTAGAGCTTAAATATGTTAGATGTGTGTGTGTATTTTGCTAGGAACATAAAAATAAGAAAAAAGAAGAGAAGTAATTCTATATACTTCTATAACATATTTAATACATTTTTAACAAATCGGTTAGCCAGAAAGAGTGGGATAGTTGAGTAGAGTATCAAGAAATACAAATAAATTTTGAGGTCTTTTAAAGGATTCAGAAAAGCACTTTGAAAAAGTGACTTTGGAAAAAAAAAAGTGACTTTGTACCTAGGCTTTCCCAGGGGGAAGACTCTGGAACATAGAAAAGAAGACACCCCCCAAAAAATCCCTGTATTGTACCCACAATACAGAGCAATAGAGAAAAAGTAAAGGAAAGTATTGATCCTCCCCCCACCCCTCTTTTTTTTTTTTTTTTGAGAGAGAGAGAGGTCAGAGGGTCAGAGAGAGAAGCAGACTCCCCGCAGAGCAGGGAGCCGATGTGGGACTCAATCCCGGTACTCCAGGATCTGAGCTAAAGGCAGTCGCTTAACCAACTGAGCCACCCAGGCGACCCCCACCCCTTTTTCTTAAAGTAGCCTCCAGGCTCAGCTGGAGCCCAATATAGGGCTTGAACTCACAACCCTGAAATCAAGACTTGAGCTGAGATCAAGAGTCAGTGGCTTAACCAACTGAGCCACCCAGGTGCCCCTTGATCCCCTTTTTAAAGATGGAAAGCTTATTAAGAGAAGACATGGAAAGGGAAACGTCATAGTACGTAGATACATTCCTTAGAAAAAATGGTATCTTCTACTCCTGCAGGAAATTCACTAGAAAGAGGAACCAAAATAAAGAAGGGAACTTGGCTTTTGAAAAACTAAATAAATTGATCTCGATTACTCATATTTAAGAGCTTCAGGAACACCAGCACTTTGTAGTACAAGCAGTGATTAAGTGTGCAGGGCAACTGATTATTTTTCAGAATTTATCTATAATAGGAAATATATCTAAATTTTAGGAAAAGTATGACCCTTAAAAGTGTGCCATTAGGGAAAAAAATAATCACGGATTTAATCTTGTAAGAGTTTAAAGAAGCCCTGGGTAGTGACAGCCTGGTTGTAAGTGTAATCAGACTATCTTATCTCTTATTGTGGTAGGGTAATGGGATTGGGAGGGCAAAAGGAAATGACAGATTTTATCTATCTTGATTTTAACAAGGATTTGGTTTTGTTTCTCCACAATGAAATTGAGAAGTGTAGTTGACCCTACAACTTCTTGCATTCCATCCATTAATTGTTCAGGACAAAAGATGTGAGGGAATGCCTTCTTTAACAGTCATTAACAACTGCTTTTAAAAATCCGATATACCTTGAGTTCCGGATCGAGTCCCACATCAGGCTCCCAGCTCCACGGGGAGTCTGCTTCTTCCTCTAACCTTCTCTCCTTTCATGCTCTCTCTCAAATAAATACACTATTTTTTAAAAAAATCTGATATATGCTGATTTGGGACTGCAGAGAGAGATAAAAACCTAGTCTCCATATATTGAACTTCATTTTTATGATAAATAGTAAATGGCACCTTGAAGAAATAACTTTTCTTAAAGAATTAAAATAAACATTGTTATTATCCTCTCCAGCCTCTCAAAAGATGTTGTATTTTTACTTTTACAGCATACATTGCTAATTTATGCTAGAAATGTGGTTATCAGAAAAATCAACAGTACTGTAGGAGATCAAAACAGCAGGCTCTTGGAGGATATTGGGGATGATGTTAGCATTCCCATCCTATACTTCTCTAGAACAGTGTTTCTGAGACCAGTGTGCAAGGAATCACCTGGGATCTTGTTAAAAGGCAAATTCTGAGTCAGTAGTTAATGGGGGGTCCAAAACTCTGCATTTCTAGCAAAATCCCAGGTGCTACTGGGGCTGCTGGCCTGAGAACCAGAGTTTGAGTAGTAGCCAGAGGCTAGACCATACTGAATTTACAAATACCAGACGTGGAAATCATCAGGCCTGGTATATAAGTCCACGTGGGTTAGCCTCTTGAATCCTCAGACCAAAGGACATAGGAAATTTTGAGTCAGAGATACAGTTAAGAGGAAATTAATCTTGCAAGAAAGGATGAGAAAAATGATGATCATAAAGCATTAAAAAATGGAAACTGCAGGGTGATGTAAATTTAAAATATAGACTAAAATACCGACTGTTGCACAGAGAGTTTAATAGCTTTGTTAGATCTGCATATGGTGGACATGCATTTTGGCAGGATTGAGTTAGATACAGAATAGAATTATTTCTCAATAAGGATACAACCTCTTAAATGGGTCGTTTGAATGTCCTTTTTTTTTTTCCCCCTCCAGAACACTTTAAAGTAGGTTGGTCACCCAAATGGATTGCCTCAAATGAGACCTCCTCTAAATGTTGAGAGATATTCTCAGTGTTCCCTCTGAGACCCTAAAAGTGACATTGAATCTAATTCCCACTTCTGGCTTCTGAGTGGCAACTGTTTACAGTGAACGAATAGTAGGTGTGATTACACAAATTGTGTTTACTATCTATCATTCAATTCAGTAAATTTTCATGCTGTTTCTTTTATTCCTGAATGCATCATATCCTGTATCTCTGCAGACCATTAGTTCTACAAATACTTTTTTCTTACAGAGAAATGATTTTAGTGTATTTTATTAAAAAAATTTTTTTTAACTTAAATTCCATTTAGTTAACATATAGTGTATTATTAGTTTCAGGGGTAGAATTTAGTGATTCGTCGGTTGCATCTAACACTCGGTGCTCATTCCATCACATGTCCTCCTTAATGCCCATCACCCAGTTCCTCCCGGCCACCTCCCCTCCAGCAACCCTCAGTTTGTTTCCTAGAGTGAAGAGCCTCTAATGGTTTCCCTTAATGTCTTTTAAATATAATATTTCAGTGGTTTCAGGTAGACAGATCTGGAACTACGAAGGACCTAGGTGGGTTTTTTTTCTTTTCTTCTGTTTGTCCTAGTGATAAAATCCTTCACTCTGGTTAGGAAATGAAAGTTTTAATTTTATATGAAAAGTTTTAATTTTATAATGAAAGTTTTAATTTTCTGCTGTCTGATTAATATTCTGGTTTTATGGAGTTAAAGCTGATATTAAATAGGATTCAGCAAAGTCTTACAGCTAACCATATGCCCATGTTTGTTTTTTTTTTTTTTTCACAAGCTTCAAAATGGTTCACAATCTTCTAGGGTATGTGTTGGAATCTTATTATTTTATTATTTTCCTCTTCTCCATTTCCCTCTAATGAGACTATCAGTGAAATTCATATTTATAATTTAATTTTAAGTATGGAGGATCTTGGAGGAGGATGTGGTGGTTACTATCCTAAATTGAATGCTTGGGGAAGACCTCTCTAATAGGGTGACATTTGAGCCATGAGTGCCATTAGGATATTCGGGGGAAGAGTGTTCTAGGCAGAAGAAAGTGCCAGTTGGAATTGGACATGGCTTGTGTGCCACCTCAAATCCTCTGTTCCTATCACTTACTCCAGCCATTGCTGAGGTATCCATTCCCTCAGGCTTCAACCCTCTGCATAGAGGTTTAATCTGATAGTGCCTCCATTGACTCCTCCCGAGTCACATACTTTCCCATACTTTTGACTCCTGATCTGGGACTTCTGTGTTGCTACAGCATGGGTGTCAGCAGAAATCTGGTCAGCATGCACAACCCAGCTCTGCCGGAGGGTTTATGCCCCTGGGGCCACCCTTGACCAACAGAAAACAGAGCCGATAGATAAATTCTACTCCTTTTTTGTTTCCAAGGCAGACAGTTGAAATGAATTTCCTAAGCTTTTCATAAGGATGATCCTGGGATTGAGTACCTGTCTACCACAGAGGTGATCCCATCAATCATGCATTTTATATCTGCACTCCTTTCTCCTGTGACACTGCTCCCGTCCCTTCGGCTTTCTTCCCACAGAAACTACCATAAGTAAGCCTGGTCTCAGACTCTACCCTTGGACACACCAAGCTAAGGGAAATTGCAGAGGCCCTGAAGAGGATGCATGCTTGACT
Organism: Nasua narica; assembly: GCA_028533885.1. Lineage (NCBI taxonomy): Eukaryota > Metazoa > Chordata > Mammalia > Carnivora > Procyonidae > Nasua > Nasua narica. Next base: position 48,728,248 of record CM052802.1, read on the forward strand.
CTTTCAGAAACAGCAAGAAAGCTCTTTTATGTGTGTCTGTTGCAGAGTAGAAGAGGGTAAAGGTGATCAGCTATGATAGGACAGGTTATGTAAGGACCTTAGAGGCCATGTTGAAATGGAAGACTTGCAACAAAGAAGTGTCAGGGTCTGATTTCTATTTTAATGCGATCACTTTGTAGAGAATAGACTGAATAGATAAAAGAGAATTAACTAAAGTGGGGGCAAGGTAGCAACAGGGACACTACTAGCTAGGAGGCATTTAAAACAGTCTAAGTGAGGGAGATGGTGCTTACAGCAAGATTACTAGAGGTGAATTTAGTGAGAAGTGCCCACAGTGATAGAATATTTTAGACAAAACACAGATGTGAGCTTGCAATGGACATGGGGTGGAGAGAACCCTATGAGTCAAGGATGCCTCTAAGGTTTCTGTCCTGAGTAATGGCAAGTAGGTAGTTGCTCTTTATTGGAAACACTGGAGAAGGACTGCCATGGGAGTAGATTTAGGGGTGAGCAAAAAGAGGAGGAGGAAATCAGCAGCTTAACCCCGACCATATTAAGTTTGAGATCCTTCTTAAAAGTCCATGTGGAAGCATGAGTAGATGTGATCTGGGAGCCACCACTGTGAGGATGAAATTTAGAGTGATTAGATTAGCCAAGGTCCCTGAAGAAATGGATAGAGAAGGGTCTACTCAGTATTTTGGAAATTAAATTTATGTCATCCAGTGGTAATAAGGGGCTATGTCTGCCATGTGAGAGAAGGAGGAATTCCAAAGTTCACCTCTGATAGCAGTGATTTCTGTGAATCTTGAAAGATAGTTAAAGAAGTGCTTGTGGAAGATTGGCAAAGTCAGTAAAATAAGCTAGATAAAAGAAAATGTTAGTAAGAAAGTCATGGGGGGGGGGTGGCTCCTGGGTGGCTCAGTCAGTTAAGCATCTGACTCTTGCTTTTGGCTCAGGTCATGATCTCAGGGTCATGAGATGGAGCCCTGCATCAGGCTCCAGGCTGGGTGTGGAATCTGCTTAAGATTCTCTCTCCCTCTCACTCTGCTCCCACCCCCCCAACCTCTGCCCTGCTTAGGCTCTTTCTCTTAAAAAAAAGAATTATTTCTGTTGAAATGAAAGTAGAGTTCTAGGGTCACAAGGCATTAACCATGGAGATGGAGAGACTTCTGGTCAAATGTTAGCCTATAAACTGTCAAGATGACACGGGGTGTGGGCCTGGCAGGGTGTGGCTCATTCGGTGTGTGTCACTCCATAGAAATTCCTTCCCATGAAAATATGTGGTCCTGGGTCACCTGGGTGGCTCAGTCAGCTAAATGTCTGCCTTCTGCTCAGGTCATGATCTCAGGATGCTGGGATCAAGCCCTGCATTGGGCTCCTTGCTCAGTGGGGATTCTGCTCCCTCTTCCTCTGTCTGCTGCTTGCCCTGCTTGTGCTGTCTCTCTCTGTGTCAAATGAATAATAAAAATCTTAAAAGAAAAAGAAAAAGAAAATATGTGGTCCCCTCATCCCTCTGCCCAATTTCCCAGCTTAACCATTGTGGTTTCACTATTAAGCTTTTGATCATTCAGGGTGTGGCTCCAAGGAAGAGGGGACTGGAAGGCTGCCAGGGTGTCCCTCCTTCCATCTCCATAAGGCAGTTACCCTAAACCTATTGGGGACTTCTGACAGGCAGTGTAAATCTACCTGAAATCTCTTAAGTGTGTTAAGATGGACAATCATTAAAATAACCTAAGGCTGAAATCTCACTTCCTATTCTATAGGTTCTATATAATTATAGAGGTTCTATAATAAGATTGAATGCCTACATAAGGATACTCCAATAATAAAGGGCCACCAACATAGAAGTGCCCCAAATTTGAGTAAAAATCTGCTCTATTATCAATCTTTTAGGAAAAAATTCAAGTCCAAAGATGAAATTCCTTGATAAGTTAGAGTTCAATGAAGTTTGAGTACAAAGAAATTAAATCCAAACTGTCCTCTCTGATTTCTTACTCTATTCAGTTATAAGTCAAGAGTTTTTCTGCTTCAGAAGCCAAGGTCTTCATGGCCTCAGGAGTTGTGTTAATTCACTGTGGAGGCTCTCATGTGCCTACTTTTTTCTTTCTTTCTTTTTTTTTAAATTAAGAATCCAGAGAATTAATGTATATGTGAGATTGTCACAGCAATAGCCAACACCCATGAAATTTGGAAAATAAACAAATCCTCAGCCCTAGGGCAGTTATTTTAAGCAAAATGATGTTCCCAGAACCTGGGACCCAGTTTTGCCAAAGGCAATGGCAGAGACTCAGTGGAAAAAATTCTTCTAGCTCTTAGTCTTGCCAGGATCCCTGTCCTTTGATGCCAGCCATTATTTCATGACCCATGAAATAAACCCAATTGAGAGAAATCTTCTGTTAAAGAGGTAAATTGATTGATTTTCATATATGTTGAACCAACTTCACATTCCTTGGATAAATCCCATTTGGTCATGGTGCATAACAATTTTTATCTCTGTGCATCTGTACTCAAAAGGGGTTTGGCCTGTAGTTTTTTTTTTTGCTATGTCTTTGTCTAGTTTTTTGGTATCAGGTAATACTAGCCTTATAGAATAATTTGTGAAGTGTTCCCTCCTATTCTATTTTTTGGGAAGAGTTTGTGACAAACTGGTAATAATTCTTTAAACATTTGGAAGGATTCACCATTGAAGCCATCTGGTCCTGGGCTTTTATATGTGGGAAGTTTGTTTTGTTTTAAAGATTTTATTTATTTATTTGACAGAGAGAGAGAGAGATAGTCCACAAGTAGGCAGAGAGGCAGGCAGAGAGAGAGACTACTCTGTGCCCTGCTGAGCAGAGAGCCTGATGTGGGGCTCGATCCCAGGACCCTGGGATCATGACCTGAGCCGAAGACAGAGGCTTAACCCACTGAGTCACCCAGACACCCCTATGTGGGAAGTTCTTTGATTACTAGTTCAATCAATGTAATATAGCATATTAATAGAGTAAAAGACAAAAACCTCATTATCATCTCAATACAGAAAAAGTATTTTACAATATCCAACACCCTTTCATGGTGAAAACACTCAAAAAACTATGAATAGAGGGGAACTTCCTCAACCTTTAAACCACTCACAGCTAACATCATATGTAATGGTGAAAGACTAAAAGCTTTTTTTCCTAAGAGCAGAAGGAAGAAAAAGATATCTGCTTTTGCTTCTGCTATCTAATATTCTAGTGGAGGTTCTAGCCAGAGTTTTTTGGGTAAAAATATTTTAAAAATTAAAAGGAATTCAGATTTGAAAGGAAGAAGTAAATCTATTTCGATTTGCAGATGTCATGATCCTAAGGATCCAAAGAAATCTACAAAAAAAATTTAACTATTAGAGCTGATAAACAAGTTCAGCAAGGTTGCAGCATACAAGCTCAGTATAAAACAATCAATGCATTTCCATACCCTACCAATAAACAATCTGAAAATTAAGAAAGAATTCCATTTATAATACTATCAAAATGAATAAAATACTTAGGAATAAATTTAACCACAGAAGTGACTCTGACAATTTTTGCCAGTTTTCTCAGTGCTTTTGTGGAAGAGCAAATTTTGGGAGGTCCAATAACACTTTGCTGTGTTAACTAACATTTCCCTGAGTCCCCCCCCAAATAAAGGGACTTAATTTGGTCCCTTTCCTTCTGTAACACAGGCAGGCTAGCTCTGTGTGCTGGAATTTTGTCCCTTCTTTTCTCTTTTTCAATGCTTTATAGATCAGATCATTCTTTTCCTCATACGTTCCTTCACAATCTAGATTATTTCTTGTGGTATCTCTCATAGGGAGAGATATAAAATCGGTGAGTTTGGGGTCTGTCAAAGCATCCTGATTGGGGCGCCTGGGTGGCTCAGTGGGTTAAAGCCTCTGCCTTCGGCTCAGGTCATGATCTCAGGGTCTTGGGATCCAGCCTCTCTGCCTGCCTCTCTGCCTATGTGTGATCTCTCGCTCTGTCAAATAAGTAAATAAAATCTTAAAAAAAAAAAAAGCGTCCTGTTCAAACACATTTTGTCTACCTTACCTCCTGGATTAGATGATCTCACTCATCAGACCACTATCTAACCCAAGCCTGGACACAATCTGTTTTTACTCTTGAGTCCTATTACTATGTCCCATCATTGATATACCTGCCCTTGGAGTCCTAATTCCACAGATTTCTTCAGCATGTTTCCCGAGGGTGCAGGCAAAACCTACATACTTATCTATAGTAACTGCATTACCCTGAAACTTATCTAGTAATTTCTTGAATATTTTATTCTGATATTCTTCAATGTTTCCTGTCAGATATGCCCAATTTACATGCAGCCACTTGGTATAGGTGTCATAATATTTAAAGGATCATCACTCATGATGCTTTCTCTGAAGTTTTAAGAGAATGTTTCCTAGTGGTTTCCTGAATTCTGGCTCCTGTGAAGGCAGTTTTCCAGTCTGTTCTCCAAAATCTTGCCTTCTTTCCTCTGTTAGACTATTGACCCCGGGAGTTTTTCTGATCATATTTTGTTTTGAATTTCCTTTCAAAGAGCCATTAGACTTGAGTATGTCTTCTTTTTCTTTGTTATATGTCTGTTCTGACCAGCTGGTCTTTTAAGACTTCACTTTTTCCTTAGGTAATTTTTCCCTTCTTCCACGTATTTTAGTCAATCTTCTTTTAATATTTTTCATTCTCTTTTTCTTTCTTTCTTTCAGTCTCTCTCTCCTTCCTTCCTTCTTTCTTTTTTTCTTTCTTTCTAAGATTTTACTTATTTATTTGTGAGACAGATAGGATAGCTTTGCAGTTTTTCACCTAAATGTCTTACAAATCTTTGGATAGATTTATTTCTTTGGTTGCTATCACAACTGCCTATTTAGAAATACAGTTGATGTGTTTACATTTTATCCAGTGATCTTACTAAATTCCTTTCTTAATTCTAATAGTTTATCTGTGGATTCTTTTGGGCTTTTATAATATGACTACATAAGTACGTCAATCCTTATTCTTTTATTTCATTTTGTTTTCTTTCCTCGTTGATCTGTCTAGGATCTCAAATACAATGTTATAGCAGTGATGATAGCTGGCATCCTTGTTTCTTGGGGGAAAATTTTAAACATTTTATTGTCAAGTATGATGTTTGGTACAGAATTTTTATATATAACTTTTATCAGATAAAAGACATTATTTTTTATTCCTAATGTTCTGGGTCTTATTTTATTTCACTTAAAAATGAATGGGTGTTGAATTTTTTGAAATGCCTCTTTTTCATCTATTTAAATTCCACTTCTTTATACATTGCTGTATTCAATTTGGTAATATTTTAAGATGTTTTGCTTTTATGTTTGTGAGAGATTTCACTGTGATTTTCTTTTCTTGCAATATTACTGTCTCATTTTTATATTAAGGTTATGCTAGTTTTATAAAATTGATTAGGAAGTGTTCCCTCCCTTTTTCTTCTCTGGAAGATGTTATCTCCTTAAATGCTTGGAAGAATATATGAGGGCACAAAGTTGTTAATTACAGATTTCATTTATTTCATACAAAAAATACTATTTGGTTTTTTATTTTCTTTTTTATTAGTTTTAGTAAATTCTTTCTTAGAAGATATTTTGTTTAGAATGTCACAATAATTGGCATATAATTCTTTGTAGTGTTCTCGTCTATCCTTTAAATGTTTTTTAAGACATATAGAGAGAGCTCCTTTTTCAAATAAGATGGCAGTAATTTGTATCTTCTCTCTCTCTCTTTTTCTTGATTAGTCTGGCCATAATCTTGCAGTTTTAATTTTTTTTTTTTGCAAAGAATGAATATTTTCCTTTTTCTGATCCTCTCTATTGTATTTTTCTGCTTTTTGTCTTTGTTCTTTCTATTATCTTTGAGTTTAACTGCTACTTTGTTTCTTGAATTTTTTGAGGTAGATGCTTAAAACATTGCTTTGCAGTCTTTCTCCTTTTCTCATATATTTATTTATATACATTTATTTCTAAGTATAGCTTTTAGCTGCAATCTACAACTTATGATAAATTACATTTTCATTATCATTAGTTCAAAATATTTTAAAATTTCCATTATGATTTTTCTTTCACTATTGGATATTTTAGATGTGTATTAATGTTTTTCAGTATTTGCAAAATTTCTAATACTCTTCTTGTTGTTGCTTTCTAATTTATTCCAGTGTAACAGGAGAACATACGCTATGTTATTTCAGTCCTTTAATAATTATTGAGGGGCGCCTGGGTGGCTCAGTGGGTTAAGCCTCTGCCTTTGGCTCAGGTCATGATCTCAGGGTCCTGGGATCGAGCCCCGCATGAGGCTCTCTGCTTGCTGGGGAGCCTGCTTCCTCCTCTCTCTCTCTGCCTGCCTCTCTGCCTACTTGTGATCTCTCTCTGTCAAATAAAAGAAAAAAAAGAAAGAAGAAAAAAAAAAGAATTGTTGAGACTTGCTTTATGATCTACATGGTCAACTTGGGGAAATAGTTCATATGCATTTGGAAAGTATGTGCATTCTGCATTATTGATGTGGTATTTTGTTAATTAGAAAAGATTTTTAAATCATGTTATTCAAATCTATATATTTATTGACTTTCTTTTTGTCATCTTGTTCTATAATTTATTGAGCATGCTGTGTTAAAGTCTTCTCTATAATTGTTATTTGTCTATTGTACCTTTTAGTTCTGTCATTTTTTTTCCCTTTTACATTTTGTGGCTATATTATTAGGTATATATTTTAGGTATAAAAATTTGAAATTATTTTCCTGGTGGATAGACTCTTTTGTCATGTTCTCTGTTTATTTTTGGCAATGCTTTTTTTGTCTTAAAGTTTACTTTGTCTGATATTATTATAGTCATACCAGTTTCTTTTGCTTATTATTTTTATAGTATATTTTTTCATCCTTTTATTTTTAAACTTTCTTTTTCCTTATATTTAAGGTATAACTCTTAAAAACAATATGTAATTAATTAAAAAAAATAATTTTAGTTAAAAAATCTAACCAACTTTGTCCTTTCATAGAAATATATCATTTATTTTTATTTAAGGTGATTACAAATATACTTAGGTTTTAATCTTTCATTTAACTATTTATATTTTATTTGTTCCACCTATTTCTTCTTTTTTCATTTCATTTCTTTTTTATTTTATTTTATTTTTTATTTATTTAACAGAGAGACACGGCAAGAGAGGGAACACAAGCAGGAGGAGTGGGAGAGGGAGAAGTAGGCTTCCTGCGGAGCAGGGAGCCCTATGCCAGGCTCGATCCCAGGACCCTGATATCATGACCCAAGCCGAAGGCACTCAATGACTGAGCGACCCAGGCGCCCCTTCTTTTGCTCTTTTTAAAAAAAGTTTATTTATTCAATTGATCTCTACACCTAGTGCGGGGCACCAATGCATGACCCTGAGATAGAGTCACATGTTTTTCTGACTGAGCCAGCCAGGCACCCCTGTATTATTTATTTTTATTTTTCTGTTTTCTCCCTGTACTAGCCTGTCAGTTATGCATTCTTGTACTATTCTTTCAATCATTACTCCACAGTTCAAAATGCTTCTTCAAATTATTCAAACTGTTGTAAATAATAGCTTTCTCATTTCCAAGACACGGCAAGGATCTTACTACGTTTGAACTTAATTTACCTCTAATTTTTATGCTATTATTTCACATATTTCACATATTTTAATTTTGTCTACATTTAGATCCCAAGACATTATTATTATAGCTGAATAGTCAATATTAATTAATTATTTTATTCATTTTATTTTTTAAAAAGATTTTATTTATTTATTTGACAGAGAGAGAGACAGTGAGAGAGGGAATACAAGCAGGGGGAGTGGGAGGGGAGAAGCAGGCTTCCCGCTGAGTGGGGAGCCTGATGCAGGGCTCGATCACAGGACCCTGAGATCAACCAAAGGCAGACACTTAATGACTGAGCTACCCAGGCGCTTTGTAAGTAATTTTTTAATTTTATTTTATTTTATTTTTAAGATTTTATTTATTTATATGACAGAGAGAGAGAGAGAGAGATCACAAGTAGACAGAGAGGCAGGCAGAGAGAGAAGGGGAAGCAGGCTCCCTGCTGAGCAGAGAGCCTGATGTGGGGCTCGATCCCAGGACCCTAAGATCATGACCTGAGCCAAAGGCAGAGGCTTTAACCCACGGAGCCACCCAGGCGCCCCTGTAAGTAAGTAATTTTAAAAGACGTTTTATTTAAGTAATCTCTATACTCCATGTGGGACTAGGATTTACAACCCTGAGTTCAAGACTTGCTCTTCTGACTCAGCCAGCCAGGCACCCCAATTTTTTATCTGCATATTTACCCTTTCTTTTTTTTTAAAGATTTTATTTATTTATCTGACAGAGAGAGAGAGATCACAAGTAGGCAGAGAGGCAGGCAGAGAGAGAAGGGGAAGCAGACTCCCCGCTGAGCAGAGAGCACGATGGGGGGGGGTGGATCCCAGGACCCTGAGATCATGACCTGAGCCAAAGGCAGAGGCTTTAACCCACTGAGCCACCCAGGTGCCCCTGCATATTTACCCTTTCTGATGCTCTTTGTTTTTTCTTTCATTTCTTGTTCTCAACTGGGGTCACATTTCTTCTACTCAAAGAACTTTCTTTAGTATGGTATTATTGCTGATCTATGGGTTTTGCATTCTTTCTAATTTTGCCTGAAAATGTATTTCATCTTTTTTTTTTTTCAAACTTTATTTTTTAAGGGTATTTTCACTGGGTATAGAATTCTAGGTTGGTAATTATCTTTCTGTTTTTTAAAAGTACCACTTCATCATTTCTATCGTAGAAGTCAATCATCGGCCTCATGATGGTTCCTTTGAAGATAATGTGACTTACGGTCTGCCTGCTTTTATGATATTCTACCTGGTTTTCAGGAATTTTACTATGTACCTAGATGTGGTCTTTCTTCATATTTATTCTGCTTGGAGCTCCTGGTGCTTCTTGAATCTATGGGTTAATATATTTTATTAATTGTGGATAATTCTTGGTTGTTCTTTGAATTTTACTTCTGTCCCATTCCCTCTTTCTTAGCTTTCTGAGAATCCATTTACATGTATGTTAAGTCTTTTAACTATGCCCTATATATCTTTTACACTCCTTTCTGCATTGCCCTTTTTCTTTCTTTCTTTCTTTTTTTTTTTTTACAGATTTCATTTATTTATTTGACACAGAGAGAGAGAGAGAGATCACAAGTAGGCAGAGCAGCAGGCAGAGAGAGAGGGGGAAGCAGGCTTCTTTTTGAGCAGAGAGCCCAATGCAGGGCTTGATCCCAGAACCCTGAGATCATGACCTGAACCAAAGGCAGAGGCTTTAACCCACTGAGCCACCCAGGCGCCCTGTATTTCCCTTTTTCTATCTCTCTTAAACCTATTTATGAGTTCCTATTCTTATTTACTATTTTTTTTTTTAGTTCTAGAATTCCCACTTAATTCTTTCTTATGGATTTTCTTCTGAAAGTATCCATTTATTTTCTTGAATACTACATTTTTTTAGAGTACATGGATCTCCTGTAGATATGATTCTACTGTCTATTTTTATCTTAATTTGGACTCATATAAATTTCATCTCTTGGATATTCTGACACTCTCTCTCTTGAATGCTGTACAGAGTGTATGAAAATTGTAGTGATAGAGGCTCTGGATGATTTTATTTTCCTCCAGAGAGTACATATTTTACCTCTGGCAGGTAGATAAGCTAGTTAGCTTGATCAAGTCAGGGATATAAGGCTGAGTTTCAGTATTTATGAGAGTTGGTTTATTTCTGGTTAATCCTTTTTTTTTTTTTTTTTTTTTTTATGGTGTGGTCCTTCAGGAATTGTAACTGAAATTGTGGGATGTTTCTGAGGGCTCTTTCTGGAGCATCCTAGCTTCCATATTTTTGTCCATACATCAGTGAGACTACAGTGTACTCTGCTAAGCTGTTCCACTTCATAGTTACTCTTTATAACTTGACAAATGCCTTGGGGAGAAAAGCTGCTGTGAATGCCAGGCCCATTTCATTATATGCCCTTTCTCTCTAGTATCCTGCCTTTTCAAGTTCTGGTTGTCTCAGGTGCTTTTTTGGGGGCATCAAACATATTTTATAAATATTATACCCATGATTGCTAGTTACTCTTGTCAGGATAGTTCATCTGATACAAATGAATTCACCATTTCGAGTAGCAGAAGTTCTTTTTACCACTTTTGAAGATGATGATTACACAAATGAAAAATGAGGAGAGATGATGGTTCTTATATTTGCAGAGTATAGGAACATGCAGATTTTTTCCATTATGCCTTCTTTCTTTCTTTTTTTTTTCTTTAGAAAGATTTTATTTATTTATTTGAGAGAGAGAGAGAGTGTGAGAGGGAGAGCATGAACGGGGGAGAGGCAGAAGGAGAGGGAGGAACAAACTTCGTGCTGAGCAGGGAGCCTGATGTGGGGCTCAATCCTAGGACCCCAGGATCATGACCTGAGCCAAAGGCAGACACTCAACTGATTGAGCCACCCAGCATCCTATTATATCTTATTTCTGAATGAGACAAAATGTATTACCAAGATGAAGAATACACCAAGAGGTCATATATCTGTTATACAAAATTATATCTAAGGCATAAGATTGCTCTATAATTTTTAATTTTATTTTTATTTATTTATATATTTTTTTAAAGATTTTATTTATTTATTTCACAGAGAGAGATTGAGATCATAAGTAGGCAGAGAGGCAGGCAGAGAGAGGGGGAAGCAGGCTCCCCGTTGAGCGGGGAGCCCGATGTGGGGCTCAATCCCAGGACCCCGAGACTCTATAATTTTTAAAATTGAAAGCTTACTTCAGTTAGATTTACAGGAAAATTGTAAAAGTACAGAGAATTCCCATATATCTTGGACACCATTTCCTATATCATAATTTCTTACATTAGCATGGTACATTTGTCACAACTAAGAAATCAACATTGATAAATTACTATTAACTAAAGTGCAGTTTATTCAGATTTAACTAGTTTTTTTCCTAATCTCTCTCTCTCTCTCTTTTTTTTTTAAAGATTTTATTTATTTATTTGAGAGAGAGCATGAGAGGGGAGAAGGTCAGAGGGAGAAGCAGACTCTCCATGGAGCTGGGAGCCCAATGTGGGACTCGATTCTGGGACCCTGGGATCATGACCCGAGATGAAGGCAGTCGCTCAACCAACTGAGCCACCTGAGCGCCCCCCTAATATCCCTTTTTCTGTTCTAGGATCCCATCTATTATATCACATTACCTTTAATCATCTTGTCTCCTTAGCCTCCTCTGCTCCTGGACATTTTCTCAAATTTTCCTTCTTTTTGATGAGCTTGGTAGTTTTGAAGAGTTGTTTTTTTGTAGAATGTACCTCAGTTTGGGTTTGTCTTATATTTTCTCATGGTTATACAGGTGTTGTGGGTTTGGGGGAGGAAGACCACAGAGATGAAGTGCCATTCTCGTTACATCACATTAAGAGTACATGCTATCAGCATGATGGTAAACCTTGATAACAGAGTGAGGTGGTGTTTTCCAGGTCTCTCCAATGTAATCTTATTTACCCTCTTTTACTCATTTTGCTCTTTCAAAGCAAGTCTATAGGTGTAATCTACACTCAAGTGGTGAAGAGTTGAGCTCCACATCATTGAAGGGTCTGTAATTTTTAGTGATTTATTTACTGCCTGTCTGGTTGATCCTATAGTCAGTTACCCTTTCTTTCAGAGTCCTCCTTGAGTCTAATACCACTTCAGCATATTGCTGTTAAGTTTACTTCCCCAAATTTATCTGCTTTGCAGTAAAGATGAAGACAGACCCTGGATAATGTTATAGACATGCTAATACTGAAGACAAAAGAAGATAGGATTAAACATGGAAAATAGTAGTTGAGCGTTTCTTTAAATATAAAAATCTATCTTAAATTCCACTTCATAAATATAAATTTTCAACTGCCATTATAATTACACAATAAGAATAAATGTAAAAAGATTAAGGTTCTAGTTCCAACTCTAATAAGCCATGTGATCTTGGGAAAAATTAATTCAATGTTTTGGTGCTCAGCTTCCTTATATCTGCAGGGGAAATATCTATCTGGATGGACTATAATGCCTGTAAGTTCTTTTCTTTTAATTGAAGTGCAGTTAACATACAGTATTATATTAGTCTCAGGTGTACCATATAATGATTCAACAATTTTTTTTAAAGATTTTATTTTTAAGTAATCTCTACACCAACTTGGGATTCAAACTTACAACCCCAAGATCAAGAGTCACACGGACTACTGACTGAGCCAGCCAGGTGCCCCTGATTCAGTAATTCCATATAAAGTCTCTAAGTTCTTAAAAGGCTTAATTGATTAAAAAAAAATCAAAGGACCTTGAAGCAGATATTTTATTACACTACTGGTAGAGTTTTCCATGATATCTCTGTGGGGCCATCCCTGTTTCAAATGCAGTTGAAGAGGTGGAATCTTTATTTTCAGAAAGCAGATCGCTCGTGTTTGGTACCAATCTGGATAACAAGCTAGCAGCTCCCAACTGAGGGGAAATGATACAAGGGGAAAAAGTCCCAAATAGTCCCTTAACACTTTTAGGAAGAAAATACCAAAGGAAGAAACGTAGGACTATTTATGGTTCAGCATAAACAATAGCTGTAATGTGGATCTCACCCTCACTGTCATTTTTCTCCCTAGTATTGCACATAATTTAATAATTTGTGTTGGAAATGAGAATATACCTCCTGGTTCTTGTGGTATAAGAATGACGTCATCCATTTTTGTGGTTTGGCAAAAAATAAATGAAATTTCTCACCTCAAATTTCAGAAAGCAAAAAGAATTGTTCTCGAGAAGAACTTGTCATTTCCTTGGAGTGATTATGAAACCTGTCTGTGGTTGTGGAGAATTTTTTTTCTCCAGGGAAAATTCATGAAAACTTGAAATTTTCCAGACTTGAGAAATAGTAGTAGATAAATAAAAACGTTGAGCATCTTAGTCTGTTGGTTCAACTTTGGGATGTGATTCAAATTGTGTGCCTATGACTATGGTGGGGGCCTGGGAGGTGGGGGCAGGGGAGAAAAAATAAGCTGAGAAGAGCACTCTGAATAAGAGGTGGATTTTGTGTCGGTGCACCAGGCATGGCTCTTGCTGGGTATGTGTATGGGGAGGTGGAGATGTGGGGAAGAGGATTTGACACCCTATTCATTGGATGTGCATATGTCAGCACTTTTCAGGTGCTTAGAAACTGAGCACTTTATTTTAGTGATTATAGTAGTCTGTGATGAAAACCTAAAGAAAATCTACTTAGGCAGAAGTCTACACTGAGGGCCTAGGGACAGGGATGAAATTCTTTCACCCATCCTGGGGTTTAAGAAGCCTCACATTTCAGCTCTAGGGCAGCTATGAGTACAGAGAGAGCAAGTTGAAGGACCCCATTAGTGTGAATGATGGCTTCCTTTTACACACCAGTCAATTTTCAGGCAAGACCTTTCATGCTGTCAGGAGATTAAAAAAAAAAAAAGCCTTTTTGAAAATGTCCTGGAGGTGACTTCATGGCAGAAGTAGATCCCAGATTAGTCCAAGCAGCTGTTTGTTTATATTGTTCAGTTATTTTGAAAACTGTTAAGCTATTGTTTCCAAGATGACAAATAAGTGGATTCTAAGGTCACTTAGAATCAAATGTTAATCTTCCTAGTGTCAACACTAGGGCAATTTGGGGAAGAAATAGAATCCCTCCCTTTCCTAATCCCTCCCTTTATTTTGTTACTCTACAAATTATATTAAAAAAAAACACAACAGGGCCCTTTTTCAGGGAGTGTTTTCCCTTGTGATGCCTGGTTCACATGGGCCAGGAGAAATCCTTCATACTTCCTCTTCCTACCCAGGATCTTTGCCTTTTTTTGAGATAAATATAATAATTTTATCAACAGCATATAAGCAAATCAAACTTAAATGGGTTTAAAATAATTTTAATCTTTAAAAAATGATTTTTTCATCTAAATTAAAATGTTTAATTGTTTTTTAGGGTCTTAACTTATTTTGTCTTCAACATTGGTTATCTGCCTATCTGAGGGTAGAACTAGAAAGTAATCAGTGCTGGAAAGATTTTTTAATTAAAAACTTTATTACTGAAGTATAGTTGACATATAAGGTAATATTAGTTTTAGGGGTACAACATGTTGATTCAGCCATTCTATATATTACTGAATGTTCACCACAATAAGTGTAGTCACTATCCAACATTATTATAGTATTAGTGACGATAGTCTTTATGGTATACTGTTAAACACTAAAAACATTTAAAACTCAGTTATTTGGTATCTAGATCATTCATTGATCAGGGCCTTGGAAATTGAGACGCTGCTCTGAGCAAAAGGAGCTCAAGCAGTGCTAGAATCACCCCCTCCTCAAATACCCACAGTTCTAGTAGTGAGCCTGGGGCACCAGGGTAAAGTCCTCTCCATTAGGATGAGTTCCCCTTTGTGGTCCAGTGGATTATGACAGCTGATCAAAGAAGTACTATTAATTTTGAACTTTGAAAGGGAAAAGATTGGGGTCTGGACTCCTTTCCCCTGAGAGATTCCTTGTTTTTTACGCATATATAGATTTCCATCATCATCAGGTTATGACAAGATTGTGGTCTGAAGACTCTCTGCCTCATTCTGCTTTTCCCCCCTTTTATCTTGCAGAAGTGTGAACTCTAAATAAACCACTTGAATTCCTAACTCTGTCTCAACACCTGCTTCTTAGAGGACCTACCTGACATAGATCAGCTAACTTACTAGCTCATTTTAACTACCCAGTAACCTTCGAATACTTATGCAGTAGTAATGATTTCTCTTTGAGGTCTCAGAGAGCTGAGGCATAAAAAGATTGGTCGTTTGGATTAGTTGCAGCTAGAAACCCAGTCTAATGACCCCAGTCAAGCACCTCTTCCACCGCGTTAGTCAGGGGGCTTTGCAGGAATGACTCTGGCTTCCTTGAATGGAGTAGTTAAGAGGAAGTTCACAAAATCCAGGAACGTTGGAGAAGCGGGCTCAGAAAAGAAGGACACTAAGGGCATTTCTGGGGTTCTTCCAAGTGAACGTACCACTACTGGGATAGCCGAATGCCTCAATTCTCCCCTCCTCCCTGCCACTCTTCTGCCACTCTGACTGAGAGTCAAGCCTCTGGAGAAAGACTGATTGGCTCTGTTTGGGTCACATGACCACTACTCTCAGCGAAGAGAGATTTGAATGAAAATCCCATCAAATTCACACTTAATGGAAAAAGAGATAATTCCTCAAAAGATAATAGGCGTGCTATTACCAAAAGAAGCCTGCTGGCAAACGACAAATGTCCTCCGCAGTTCCTAAAGCCACTCTTCTCTTGAGTCTTGAACAGCGTCCTGTGTCCTGCCTGAAATCAGGAAGTGAAATATATGTCCATTCAAGGTGATTTAGAGTCTTCAGCTTTCCATTTAGTTGCCTTTTCATTGGATCCTTTGAAAGGAGAAAGAATCCAGTTCTTAGATGGTGACTGATCCATAGCAGGCATCTAACCGATACTTGCTAAATGAGCCTTCTCAGAAGAACCTGAGAGCTCAGCTACAAGAATTTCTTGTTCTCTCCCGTGAGTCTGTCTGGTTATACGTGCAGAACTGCTTACCTTCTTCTCCCTCCCCTCCCCATAGCACTGGGCACTAACTCCTCAAGATGTCCGTCTTAGTCTGCTGGAGACTTGTTTATAAAAAGGAAAGAACGAAATGGCAGGCACTGTTTTGTTCCCCCATTCTTTGAGTGTGCTGAGAAATCTCTGCAGCCGATCCACTGACTTACTCCATAAATGTTTACTGATAGCCTCCTCTGGTTGTGGCACTGGTGATATGACAATGACTGAGGCAAATCAAGTCCCTTCCTTCATATAATTTATATTCCTTCTATTATGTTAACATGAGAAGCCAACAATAAACAAAGAAATGAAATTTTGCAGAGTGTTGTAAGTACCACAGAAAAACTACAGTAGCATAGTGGGACGGGGAGTGGCCGGGATGGTCAGGGTGATCAGGGAATGTCTTTCTGAGGTGGTGACACGTGTGCTGAGACCTGAGTGACTCACAAAGATTTGAGGAAGGGCCAGGGGAACCCCGGGCTCCGGCGCTGGGATGGGACTCTGCTGCGTGTGTTAGAGGGCTAGAAGAGCCCTCTAACTGAGGGCTGACAAGAAGAGAGTGAATGGGGGCAGAGCAGGGAGAGCTGTGGCGGGAAAGGGTGCAGCGGTCTGATGACGGACATCTCCCTCAGTGAGCAGGACTGACTTGTCCCCACTGTCTGGGGCCCACAATGCCTTTTGGGTTTGTGAAAATGTTTTAATTTCTTTGAAAAGAAACAGATAGTATAATAAGAGTGAATGTATAATAACGAATCCTGCCTGGATTATATTCATCTTTCTACACTTGATCTTAGCCAAAAGGCCGAGAAGCGATTATATTCATCTTTCTACCAAGATAGTCATCAAATGTAATTTTTATTTTTATTTTTTTCGTGGAGGAAGGGGCACGCAAAGGCAAAGCTGCCTAGGGCTCATGAAGCTCACAGTGTGGTGCTGGTGGTGAGGATGTTTCTAATGTGGCCAAGCTTCATTTGCACCATGAGCATCTTCCCCCAAGTTATAAAGTTTTCCAAGATTTTCAAGTGTCAGTTCTTCCTAAGTTTTTTCAGCAGTTGGCTACCTCAAAGCCTCTTTTCTGATAATACAACCCCAGAAACCATAACAGCATCTACATTTCTAAGGAAGACCTTCCAGGGACCAGGACGTTGCAAAGAAGTAGCACAGTATGTAGTGACAAGTTCTCTTAAATCTTAGCTCTTGATAAGCCATAGGACACCTTTTATTTGCTTTGGTGCTGGAAAGGAACATAGAATGAGGTCTGTGATTTATCTGGTTTTTTTTTGTTTTGTTTTGTTTGTTTTTAAGATGCTGTCAGCAATGTTATCTTGAAGTACAAATAATTTGCTATCTATAGAAAACAATTCATATGCTACTCTCATGAGGGTAGTCCGGATGGGGATTATTATGATCATAAGGCATTTTATAAATGGGGAGATGGATGAGAAATTTGTGGAGCTACTAATTGGTGGATCTGGAACTCATGTCGAGAACTCTAGAGTCCAAAATGTATGCTCTTAACATAGGAATTACTGTTATTAATGGATCTAAAGGTAGGCCCTGGCTCTTGGTAGATGATCAATGGAAATATGTTGAAGACTAATAACATAAACTATGTAGGAGCCTTTGAAAAAAGTAAGTTTCAGGTTGTGTAGTTCAACAGAAATAAGCGGAAAAGGTAATGAGATGAAAAGTGTTCACTAACACCTGAATTGCTTTAGAGTTTCTATTAGTGGTTATCTGCACTTGCCTAGTTTTCATAT
The DNA here is from genome assembly GCA_028533885.1 of Nasua narica. Taxonomy (NCBI): domain Eukaryota; kingdom Metazoa; phylum Chordata; class Mammalia; order Carnivora; family Procyonidae; genus Nasua; species Nasua narica. The sequence goes on from CM052802.1 coordinate 48,745,629, forward strand.
GCAAAAGACTAAAGCAGGAAACAACTATGTGGCAGAAGACAAGTTTCTGGAATACTTTTTTCCTTCTTTAATCCTTATTACCTTATGAATTTTTTTTTTTTTAATTAGAACTTGGTGGCAAAGCAAAGGTAGAAATTGTGAATTAGAGAATCAGTTGAGTGTATCTGCAAACTCTTTGGTTATCTCACTGAAGTGAAATTACCCAAATTTAGGTGTGCTCAAGAAGAATTTATGGATTGTTTACTGCATCTTCCTAGTCTTGTGGGAGACAGGAACAGAAATAACCTTTCTGTAGAATGTGAACTTTTTGAGGTTTGTAGAATGTGGATTTTAGGTCTAGCTTGCCTTTATGTGTAGATCCCAGCACATGGCTTGGGGCATGGAGGTATGCTCTATGTTGAATCTGTCTTTAGTTAAAACAAGCTCTTGAAACCTGGTGATAAATCTAGGTTCTAGACACTCAAAACAAAAATTTGCAGGACACCCCTCTGTGTTTATTGTTCCTTAAATTCCCATTATCTCCCTTTATTTGTTTGTTCAGCTAAGTCTTAAACCCAGCCCTCCATGACTTTTTTCTTATCCTGGGACCAGGGGATCCTTTCATCTTTGGTAGCGAACAGGCAGCCATCTGTGAAGAAACAGACTTATTTCTATAAAGACAAGAGAAAAGGCAGGTTTGGGGTCTTCCATAACTGTGAGTGAAGAAAGAATAGAGCTGAATTAATACTAAATTTAGTAAGTTAATCCTAGTGCTTGGTTGCTGTAGATAGCATAGAAATAGTGACCTTCTAGACAAGACCTTCTCAGATGAGAAGAAGGTCTTTGGCCCAGTTCCTTAGCTTGGAAGTTCAGTTGTTGTTCCACTTAGAGGACTTTCTGGAATTAACTTTCATCACCAAGGTTTATGAAACTCATAGGCGATTGACATATAAGCTGAAATATTAACTTACCAATTTGTGTTGGTAAATACACCTTGCTCAGGTTATTCTGCTCACTAGTCAGGGTCCCAGGAAGGCAGAATTTCTATTCAAATAATTTCCAAGAAGGAATAGAATCAGAGCAAAGGAATGTAGATGGCCTCCTGGACAGGTCATATTGGCTGTGATGAATCCCCTGGACCATCCCTGCCCAACAGCAGACTGCACCTCTTAAATGAGCAGAAAATCTGTGTTCAATAATCCAGTGTTTTTCTATGTACGGCGCTAGAATACAGGAATATCCACTCACTCTTCTTGATACATAACTCAGCTTCCTCATCTGTAAATGGGTAGAATACAAATAGTACTGGCCTATAAGGGTATTGAAAGGATTGGTGAGTGAATATAAGCTGAACATTTAGAATAATATGCCTGGTGCATAATACTACAATCAAGGCGTGATTAGCTATTGTTGTTGTTGTTATTATTATTATTTATTTTAATTTTATTTAAATCCAATTAATTAACATAGATTGTATTATTAGTTTCAGAGGTAGAGTTTAGTGCTTCATCAGTTGCATATAACACCCAATGCTCATTCCATCAAGTGCCCTCCTTAGTATCTGTCACCCAATTACCCCATCCTGCCACCTACTTCCCCTCCAGCAACTGTTTGTTATTTATAATTTTTATTACTATTTTCCCAGACACTTTGCAGACAATTTTCCTTCTACTGTGTTAATCTTTCTAGAGACTTTCTTAATACAAGTATTTGGATATCAACTTTCTCAATTATAGTCTTATTCTGGTCATGCTTCCCTGGGGTCACACCCTAATCACCTAGCTTGTTTTAGATGTCTCAGAGTTCTCCAGCCACACAGTTACTGTTCACTACTCATTTCTACATGTGGCTGATATGGTCAGCTTTGCATTCTTTTCTTCTAGGTGCGCTCTTGGGGAATAACTAGACAGGTAAAAATCTTCAGACAGATGGTTTTATCCTTATGAGTTGAGCTGTCCTAAGCCTAATTTCCTTTCACTTTTTTTTTTAAAATATTTTATTTATTTATTTGACAGAGAGAGAGAGAGAGAGAGAGAGAGATCACAAGTAGGCAGGCAGGCAGGCAGAGGGAGAGACAGGGGCAGGGAGCCAGATGTGGGACTCGATCCCAGGACCCTGAGATCATGACCCCAGCAGAAGGCAGACCAGCAACAACTGAGCCACCCTGGAGCCCTTCCTTTCACTTTGTATCTTGCAGATAATCGAAGACCAAAACATCCTGAGAAAATTTACATTATATTCTTGCCTTTGTAGTAACACTGACTCAGTAATGTGTCATAGATCAGAATGAACCAAATGGACCTCTAGATGTTAATCTTTGTCTTCTTCACTCTCTGGACTCTCAGCTAGATCTTGGCATCTCCTGCTCAGGGGCACTGCCACTCCCTAGATCTGAGCTCCACCTGCCTGTAGCTGTGCTCCTGCCATCCCGACCTCCTCAACCCATTCCCCTGTTCAATCTCCTACCCATCTCACACCCACCCCTGCCTACCTTGCCCTCCCCTTTCAGGTGGAAACTGAACACATGTAGTATGTGTCATACATTAGTCTTCTCTTCTGAGTAAATTGGCACCAATTTGTGGAAATAAAATAACTTTCCTCTCTTGACAGACTCATTGTTGGCTGTATTTAGGAAGAGGGGAGGGGGAAGAGGATCTGGGAAGGGTGAGTGAAGCATTCAGGATGTATTAGCATCCCGATACATCAGTTTTGTGGTGTTTGTAAGTCCCAAATGCGTGGATGTTGCAATGATCGGGAGTCAGGACAATTAGAAGGTGGATAAAAATCCCATCAAGGATGATTAACAAATTGCATACATAAATAGTATACAGATGAATACTCAACCTGATATTGTATTATGGAATTTCCTCTTTCAGAAACAGAATCTGATTATTATTTCAACAGAACCTACAAAACCTGCTTGCTAGTCTGATTTCACAGCATGGATTTATTATCAGATTATATCTATCATAAATGATTAAGTATGTTTATCACTTATAAAGGTAGCACTGTTATCAGTTAATTTAGTATGGATATTTCATTGTATAAAGTTTCTCTATGTTAGTTTCATAAGTTGTAAGTCTTTCTGGGGGAAGTGGAGAATGGGGTGTTATTTAACGGGTGTAGGGTTCTAGTTTGGGAAGAGGAAAAATGTTCTGGAGATGGACAGTGGTGATGGCTGTACCATGTGAATGTATTTAATGCTGCTGAGCTGTACATTTAACAATGGTAAGTCTTATGCTATGTTTATTTTCCCACGCAAAAAGAATGAAAGTCACTCTTGCTTGTGATAAAAATTTAAACAGCACAGAAAGATGAAACAGTAAAGTTTGTCTCTCTGCCTTTTACCACCACCTATTCTCATTGCTTAGCTATAACCATAGCTGATACCCTTTTAGAAATCTATTATAAATCAAGTGTATATATTTGTGTAGGACTGTTACCATTTTTAAAAAACACATACCATTTGGCCCCTTGCCTTTAGCACTTAACAATGTATCTTAAATACCTATATATGTATTTTATTAAAAATGTTTTTCCTATCAACACCTCTAGAGTCTCTTTAGTTTTTTAAAAAATTATATATCTCTCCTAACAAACACTTAACTTCGGTTATAATGTAACACAACTGTATTTCAGTTAAAATGGTTATCCTTGTCTTTTTCTTTTTCTTTTTTTTTTAAGATTTTATTTATTTATTTGACAGAGAGATCACAAGTAGGTAGAGAGACAGGCAGAGAGGGAGGAAAGCAGGCTGCCCACTGAGCAGGGAGCCCCATGCGGAGCTCTATCCCAGCACCCTGAGATCATGACCTGAGCCAAAGGCAGACACTTAACTATCTGAGCCACCCAGGCGCCCCTCCTTGTCTTTTCCTGACATCTGGCTCATTATCTGGCTCTGCAGTTTTTCCTCATATTCAGACATTCATTCCAAACAGATTTGATGAGGTTCTAGTGTGGGGGATGTTATACACTAGACAATCTGAAGCAGACACTTGTTCTCTAGTGCCATAAGGAGTTATATCATTTATCTTCATAACCTCATTTCACCATTCCATTCATGTTGGCTCGGGAATACTCTAAGCATAAACCTATCTGTTGCATTAAAAAAAAAAAAAAAAGACTTGTCTGATTATTTACAAACTTGACTATAAACCTGATTTGGAGTACTTTGTACACATCAGCACCTACTGCCTCCAATCTTCATCAGATTCCTTGGACAAGTGGTTCTAGAAATTCTGCCCCACAGCCTATCCCTCCTAATTCCCTTTATTCCAATTCCTTCTTTCTTCCCCCTTGAGGCTGCTGGGTCTCCTGCCCTCTTCCATTTCTAAGAAACCCCTTCCTGTAGGCCTTAGATTCCTTTCTTCTGCCCCTTTTAGATTTTCTTGAAGAGCTGAATGTATAGGAGATGCAGAGATACTTCTACTATAGATATATACCAGAGGTGTCCTTTGTCCTAGAAACAGAGAAGGATTCCTGATAACTCCTGGCCCCTCTGTCACTAGAACATGGATTTGCTTTCCCATAAATATCAAAAGTGCACTGACTAGATTCAAACACAACATTAGCTCTGTGGTTTACCTGCTTATGGAGTGTTCAGGCTTCCCTGGGGCTGCCTACAAAGCCAACTACCCTTTGTTATATTGTTTCTCTGGGAAAATGTATCCAAGTACCCAATAATTGACTTGTCAATGTCTATTTTGGAATAGAGCCCATTTGTAAACTGCCAATAGTTGATTCTTTTTCTCAAACTTGTATTATCTTTCTCTCTCTCTTTTTTTTTTTCCCACACAAAAGCCTGTGAAATAAGTATCTTGGTTGATAGAACTCATATTTTATGATAAAAAATCAATCAACTCATGTACACACACTGGGCTCCAATTGGGCGAATGTTTGTAATCTGCCTTTGTAGTGGTTGGAATTAGAGGGGATGAGGAAGTGGATGGGCCAGTAATAAATGTTTCTTGCATTAGCCGAAACTTTCTGTCTATTTTAAAGTAAGGGATGGTACTCAAGGAGAAATGTTATGAAAGAAAGCTCATTTGCTATTGCGGATGTGTGGTGAATATATTGCCCTTATCTTGTGTTCTCCAAACAAATCTGTCCTCATGGATATCATCCAAAGCCATGGGGAAGATAAATTTAGGAAGGGAAACCCAATTAGGAAAATTCATGCTGGGGGATATATAAAAGGAAAACCACAACAATAAATGTTCCAAAGAGTGAAAAACAGTAATAAAAAAATAAAAATAAAATAAAAATAAAAAGCAGAGGCAGACAGGCAGGCTAGCATCCAGAGAGAATCATGAGTAGTAGAATGTGGGCATTCAGAAGGGAATTTCTATGGATCAGGACCTAAGGATCTGTTTAGAGGGGCTGAGTTTAAAACTCAAGCTTTCTCAATAAGCTGTTTTTATACACTCTTTTTTCCCTTTTGTTTATGAAAACAAAACAATTTTCAAAAGTGTTTAACCAACACATTTTGGGGTGGGGGTTATTGTTGAAATGTCAGGGGCCTTATCTGTCAAGGACAGATGTGTTATTTTGATTTTTCTACTTTTTTTAAAAGTTTTTTTTTTTTTAAGGTTTTTATTTATTTGACAGAGAGAAAACACAAGTAGGCAGAGCAGCAGGCATAGGGAGAGGGAGAAGCAGGCTCTCTGCTAAGCAGGGAGCCCGACATGGGGCTTAATCCCAGGACCCTGGAATCATGACCTGAGCCAAAGGTAGCCACTTAACCAACTGAGCCACTCAGGTGGCCCTGATTTTCATACTTTTAAATATTAATAGATTGACATGAAAAGACAGTACATTGACTGTGGTTCAAACACTAATAATTATGGACTGAATTATGTTTCCCCCAAAATTCATGTGTTGAAGTCTCAATACCCATTTCCTCAGAATTTGACTGCATTTGGAGACAGGGTCATTACAGAGGTAATCAAGTTAAAATGAGGTCACTAGGGTGGGCCCTGATCCAATATGACTAATGTTCTTATAAGAGGAGACTTGGAGACAGTCATGTATGGAGGGTTCATGTTGTGAAGATACAGGGAGAAGGCAACCATCCACAATCGAAAAAGAGATCTTGGAACCTACCCTTCCCTCAGCCCTCAGAAGGAACCAACCTTGCCAACACCCTGATCTTGGAATTTGGGTTTCTACAACTGTGAGAAAATACATTTCTGTTGAAGCCACTCAGTCTGTGGTACCCTCTTATGGCAGCCCTGGCAGACTGGTAGACTGATTATACCTCAATCCTTAGAGCTGGAGAGGAAATGAAACAGGACATTCAGCTTATTGGAGAATTAAAAACAAACAGATGGGAATAGGTATGGTAATGTCCTAGAAGCCCAAAGGGCTAAAGTTGCTGGTTCCAGTGAGTGTATAGCCTTAAACCAAAACTGGCCTCCAAAGGAAGAGGCTGCTGGCCATTATTCAAAGTTCTAACTTGTCTTCCCAGGGCAAGAAAAGGACTAGGTGAAATCACCGAATTCATTTTCAGCTCTATTTGAACTCTGAGTTTTACAAAATACTCTTCTGTGAAGTAGACCATTTCCCTCCACATGCGTGGGAAGAAGTTTATAATTAGAACATCCTGGGGAACTTCTTCTATTAATTGTTGCCTACCTGAAATATCACAAAAGAGAGTGTAGGCAAAAAATTAATTGGAATCATTGTTTTGCCTTTGTCATTACAAGAAACTACAAGAATAAATGCCTTACGGCCTTGGGCACGACAAAGTCTTTATCTAGCCAAGACAATAGGAGTTTCTGGAAGTGTGTGGACTTGAGAAACCTGCAGGGTGTGGGGAGAGCAGAGCTTGGGGCCAGGAAGACATTCTGTTCAGAGCACAAAAGTATTATATAGAACAAAAGGCTTCTGTCCCCTCCTTCCCAGATGCAGGTTGGTAACCTTGAAGATTTACAAAGGAAAAAAAGGAATATTTTACAGAAAAATGGAAGGTTTTTCCCTTCTTTAAAACAGTCCTCTCAAACATGAGATTTTCAAATGTCTGGAAATCTCTTGACTCTGGCCTGAATTCCAGTGCAGAGGTTAGAAACCTGGATTCTAGAAGCAGGATGCCTGGGGCACCGGGGTGGCTCAGGTGTGGCTCAGTCGGTTAAATGTCTGCCTTCAGCTCAGGTTATAATCTCAGGGTCTTTGCTCAGCAGCGAGCCTGCTTCTCCCTCTGCCTTCCTCTCTCTTTCTCTGTCAAATGAATACATAAAATCTTAAAAAAAGAAAAGAAAAGAAAAGAAGCAAGCTACTTGTATTTGGATCTCAGCTTGTTACCAGTTGTGTGAGCTTGGATCAGAACCAAGCCTGAGTTTTATCATCTATAAAATGGGAATACTAATGCAGATTTCATAGAGTTGTTTAGAGGGTTGGAGTGGGGTATTCCAGGCGAAACACAGAATCTGTCCCATGGTAAGTACTCAAAAAATATTCATTTTTATCATCCAGACTTCAAGGATGATTCTATATGTCAATAATGAGGTAGGCACTGTTGTCCCTTTGAATTCAGACTTAAGTGTTTGACATTTTGGTGAGTTGTGGGAGAGTTGAAGGCTACGTCTTCTGTACTGTTTGTGCTGATGCTACAGAGGAGGTGGGCTTTGGTTTATTTTCTTTTTGGTAACTCTTCTGTACTTTAGCATCTTGTTTAAGGCTGATGTTTGCTTATTGATTTTCTGTCTGAATGATCTATCCATTGATGAGAGTGGGTTATTAAAGTCCCCTACTATTGTCGTATTGCTGTCTGTTTCTCCCTGTAGGTCTGTTAATATTTGTTTTCTATATTTAGTTGCTCCTAGGTTAAGTACATAAATATTTACAAAAGTTGTATCCTTTTGCTGGATTAAGCCTTTTATCATTATGTAATACCCTTCTTTGTCTCTTGTTACAAGTCTTGTTTTCAAGTCTATTTTGACTTGACCCAACTTTCTATTAGTTATACTTGCATGGAACAACTTTTCCATTCCTTCACTTTCAATTTGTAGGTGTCTTTTGCATCTATCTGAAGTAAGCCTCTTATAGGCAGATGTGGATGGGTCTTGTTTTTCTTTTTTTTTTTTTAAGTAATCTCTACACCCAGTGTGGGGCTTGAACTCATGACGCTAAGATCAAGAGTTGCATGCTTTACCCACTGAAATAGCCAAGCACCCCTATGCCTTTTCATTAGAGAATTTAGTCCATACTATCCTATACTTTAAATATAGGAGTTTTATATGGAGAATAAAATAATATCAAAGTTAATGCATATACATTTGTATAGCTCTATGAGAGAATTAGATCAGGCTGCAGAAGAAGTTTAATTTGGAAATACAAAATTTGACCACTTCTACTTTGATCTCCTTGTAAGTAGTGTCAACCTTAAAAAGTTATTTTACCAGCAAAAATGGGTTTATTCATGAATAGCAGAGAATTGCAATCCCAGATTAGCAAGCTACAACAAAAACCATTGGCTAAAAATATTCATCATCTTTAGCCTTCAGAGAGATTCAAATTAAAACCACACTGAGATACCACCTCACACCAGTTAGAATGGCCAAAATCAACAAGACAGTAAACAACAAATGTTGGAGAGGATGTGGAGAAAGGGGAACCCTCTTCCACTGTTGATGGGAATACAAGTTGGTGCAGCCACTTTGGAAAACAGTGTGGAGATTCCTCAAGATATTAAAAATAGAACTACCCCATGACCCTGAAATTGCACTACTGGGTATTTACCCCAAAGAAGCAGATGCAGTACAAAGAAGGGCCACATGTACCCCAATGTGTATAGCAGCAATGGCACAATCACCAAATTGTGGAAAGAACCAAAATGCCCTTCAATGGATGAATGGATAAAGAAGATATGGTACATATATGCAATGGAATATTATGCCTCCATCAGAAAGGATGAATACCCAACTTTTGTATCAACATGGATGGGATTGGAAGAGATTATGCAGAGTGAAATAAATCAAGCTGAGAGAGTTAATTATCTTATGGTCCCACTTACGTGAGGAAAACATGGAGGGCCTTGTGAGAAGGAAGGGAAGGGTGAATTGGGGGGAAATCAGAGGGGGCCATGAACCATGAGAGACTGTGGACTCTGAACAATAAACTGAGGGTTTTGGAGGGGAGGGAGTGGGGGGTTGAGTGAGCCTGGTGGTGGGTATTGAGGAGGGCATGTATTGCATGGAGCACTGGGTGTGGTGCATGAACAATTAATCTTGTAACACTGAAAAAATAAAATAAACATATTTGGGGAAAAAAACCATTGGCAAGTCCACAAAACAAAGAAGAATGCTTTTTTCTAGAGGAAGTGTGTGGGGGGGTGGGGATTGCGAAGGCTCTTATAAACAAAAATTCAGTTTGAAGTAAACTGGAAGTTTAAAGTATAGTTATTTTTCATTGGCTGAGTTGTGACCATATCTCATTGGCTGGGTTATTGCCTAGGAGGAGGAAAACCTTTCTTCTTCCTGCTGGGATAGTAAAGTAGATAGGGTCATTCCTTCCTTCCTTCCTTCCTTCCTTCCTTCTCCTCCTCCTCCTCCTTCTTCCCCTCCTCCTCCTCCTCCTGTTGTTGTTGTTGTTCTTTTAAGATTTTATTTATTTGAGATAGAGTGCAAGAGAGAATATGAGCAGCAGGGAGGGACAGAGGAAGAGGGAGACTGATGTGGAGCTTGATCCTAGGACCCTGAGATCATGACTTGAGCCAGAGGCATTGGCCCAATGGACTGAGCCACCCAGGTACCCCCACTGGTTTCTTTCTATTGGATTTGCAATTGATGACCAGTGGTAAAGCATGAGAACTCCTGCCAAACCTCCTGACTCCATTTTAGTGAGGTTTACCTTTGTTCATTTTCACAGTAGCTTGGGACATAGTGCCCCATGTGGTGCTGAGTATGGGATGGGGGCTTAGTGAGTTCTTGTGGATTGTTTGACAGATAATTTAGAGGAGTCTGAAAGCCCTATGCAGCACAGGGTCATGTGGAAGGATATCAGAGATATCAGGGGATACACCAATCTGGTGGTCTTTCAGTGTTTTTGTGTGTGTGTGGATTTTTACAACACTGTTACATTACTCAGGGTCTCAGCAAGAAATAGATAGCACATGCAAATCAAGGGATAGGAAGATGATAAAATAAAGGGACCGTTCAAAAGGTCTTGGTAAGATGTTAGGCAACTCCACAAAGGATAGAGCAGTATCCTAGAGCTGTCACAGTTGGTTGCTAGCACCTAAGGCTTTAGGGAATAGTAGAAGGATAGATTACTGGAACTTGAAGGGGGAGCTTTGTGGAGGGGCCGTCTGACAAAAACTGTGATCATTGGTGGAAGGTATATCCTCCTTTTGGTGGAGGGAAGGAGCTGGGGGATAGGTTCTGATCTCCCCCCTCCATCCCTCTTTTCCTCTGCAGAAGCCAGATGACAAGGGAGCCTTATTGATACCATCTATGGTCAACTCCAGGGACAACAGAGCAGGGCAAAGAGAGATGGAAAGCAGACAGGGAGGGAAACAGAAGGTACCCAGCACTGTCATCTTTACTGTTAGTGCTGACTTAGGGAAACAAAATGAAAAGAGTCAGACCATCTGTTTGAATCTGTTATGTGGAATATTCTTTAGGAATGCATGTGCCAGCTGATGCAAACTGTACCCCTGACCTGTTTATTAGCATTTCTTCCTCTTTTTTTCATCCTGTGCTGCTTACTTGTCTTTCATATTTGACTTATTATAATGAGCAATTCATTTCAATAGACTTCCATGCAGCAAACTAACTCTAGCTACTGTGAGGGACAGATAAAATAATTTTATTTCTCTGTCTCTCAGCTCCTAAGAACTCAGGTAGTTTGAATCCAGTGAAATTTTACTGACTTTGATCATGGGTTGGCACAATCAATAACTTGGACATTTAAGTTAATCGAGTAATTAATAGTTGTAGCCTAACCTATTTCCAAAAGGGAGTTAAGTTCACCTGGAAATGTGAGGTTAGAGGAAGAAAATCCATCCAGGATCACTTTGTGGCATGAACACCACTCAGTCATTTTTCTGTAGGCATATGTTGACTTGTGATCAATGGTTATGCCCATAAATGTTTAACAACTCACTCTCTGGATAAAAAGGCCTGATTTGTAGCATTGGCCTATTTCCATGGTGTAAATACTCCCACCATGGCCCATTTCAAGCTAGCAGTACAGTATCTCTGACTGTGGAGTTGGGAAGAGACACACAGAATTGGCTCTGGAGAGCCTAGAGGTGCTGACTCCAGCACACCACTGCCTGTAATCCCTCTTTCCCTAACAGATAGATACAAACACTGGGCATGTGGAATTTCTCCTGACCTGTCTCTAAGTAGGGCCAGGACTGGAAGTCTCTGGACCATTCACCACACTGTAGGCCTTGGGAATGGATTTAGAGTCATTTATTCTGCAGTGGAGCATGAGGACTCTGCTGTTTTGTTAGGATCTTTGATGCTTACTAGAGAAGTCTTACCAGATCGTTGCCAGCTTATGAAAAAATCACAGTTTTCAGCATATTCTTGTTCATTAGTGAGCATATAATATTCTTTCTTTCTATTTTACCACTTGCCACTTTGAGGAATCACTCAGAAGCATCTAAGAAGTGAAGTTTTATGTAAGTTTCTTAAAGTTTTAACTCTTTCTCCCTTCCACTGAAAGGAATAGAACATTTCATTTCCTAAGGTTTAGAAATGCTTGAAGTTGATTTGTGTAAAAGTGGAAAACCATTTAATTCTTTTTCTATAAAAGCCCAGAGCAGAATATGCATTTCTTTCTTAAGAGTATTTGACATGTTGATATTTATAGCATCCTATATGGTTCCCATTTTATATACATTTCATATTTCATTATGTGATACAGTATACATTTCCATGTGTATTATAAGTATCTAAAATGAGTATAATATTAAGTTAGAATAAGGTTACAATAAAGTTAATACTAAAACAAGCAACAAACATTCAATCTATTTTTAATCTTATTTAACTTAAAGTTGTTATACATTATAAACTAAAATGTGCCAAAAGTTATAGCCATGTAGCAAATGAATTTGGACATCATATTGTAGCTATTCGCCAAACAATTATTTCTATTTTATTTGCCCAAATAAATACATTCATATGCTCTTTATTTCCAGTACAAAATGCAATTTATTTACAACAGATACTCAACAAAATTAAATATATGTTTACAGTGATATAGTTTTATTATATCTATCTATCTATCTATATATATAAAGATTTTATTTATTCATTTGACGGGGAGAGAGAGATCACAAGTGGGCAGAGAGGCAGGCAGAGAGAGAGGGGGAAGCAGGCTCCACGCTGAGCAGAGAGCCCGATGTGGGGCTCAATCCCAGGACCCTGAGATCATGACCTGAGCCGAAGGCAGAGGCTTTTTAACCCACTGAGCCACCCAGGTGCCCTTGTATATATATTTTTGAAGATTTATTTTCATTAGAGAGAGAGAGAGAGAGAGCACAAGCCAGGGGGAGGGGCAGAGAGAGAGGGAAAAGCAGGCTCCCCACTGAGCAGGGAGACTGATACATACACAGGGCTGGATCTCAGGTTCCTGGGATCATGATCTGAGCCAAAGGTAGATGCTAAACTGATTGAGCCACCCAGGCAGTCCTAGTTTTATTATATTTTCATGAGAAGGGAGAAATAATATTTCTTATATGTTAAAATGCACATCTGAGCTATCTGTAATTGGGAAGAATTTAACTAGTTTTCTAACTGGTTTCTTGTTTATTTTTGACAAACATAGGTTTTAAGTCATGGATTTTAGCTAAGTAAGGTAGATAGCCTTATAAATAACTGTATTAGGGAAGTATATTAATTGGGTCTGTGTTCTTTTCAAAAATGTGTTAAATTTGAGTATATGTATTGTACACATTTTTCATTAAGTAGTAGTGGCAGGCAAAATAAAAACATGAATAAATCATTCAACTTGAAAATATACCTAAAAACATCTAACAAATAAATTTCTTAATTATTCAACAGAATAGCACCCTTAATACATTGCTAACTATTTCCTATTTCAGAATGCATATTTGGCTACCCCACTGTATGCTGTATGATCCTTTGAAAATTACCAGTATTTCCAAGGTTAAGAAGAAATGAGTTCAGTACCTCTGTGTCCTATTGAAATCTAAATATCCAAAGAGCATAGAGGGAATTAACATATACTAACTTCTCCGTTTGAATTAGTTTCATCTATCCATCCATCCACCCACCCATCTAGCCATCCATCCATCCATCCATCCATCCATCTTTTCATCAAATAGATATAAATTATGTGTTCTCAATGCTTTTCCCTCTTCTGATGTTTAACTAACACCAGGGATATCAAAATGAAAACAATAGCAACAACAATAACAAGATTCTTGTGTTAGATTGCTTTCGGGGAATAATTAATTCAGTGGAACTGAGAGCACTCAGGTGATTATCACAGGAACTTTCCACCCAGTTGGATGGGGGCTCAAGTTGCAGTTCATTAACTGCTACAGAGAGCATAGCCATGTGTCTGATTTTGTGCATGCATCAGTGTTTTCTCTCTGCCTCTGTAGAGGTCAAGTGTGTCTGGTGGTTCTGTTGTTGTGGTATTATGACCTTTAGTGGGTTCTTTTAAGCTTTTACTCCATCTGATAACACTAGTCTGCTCCCTTTGTAAATTGGTCTGATTAAATCCATATCATCGTTTTTGCCTTCTGTAAAAGGTCATTGTGTTGTTCTTGTAGTAGTACTACAACCTTTGGGGGAACCTTTTAATCTGCTCTCCATAACTTTTAGGATACCCCCACAGTGGATATTTCACAACTACTTTTTTCTAAATTGCCCATTCTAATCCACATGGTCTTTTTGAAGACTGTGTTGGTTTTAAAGTTTGTCCACAAATAATTTTATATTCTTCCCTTCAGAAGGTGGAACTTAATTCCTCTTCCCTTGCGTGTGATTTAGTAACTAATTTCTGATGACTAGAATATAGTGGAAGTGACTGTGTCATTTCACAGATTAGGTCAGAAAAGACATCACAGCTTCCATTTTGGTTACTTTCTTGGATCACTTGATCTGGGGGGAAGCCATTTGCCATGGCGTGAGGAAAGATATATGTGACATAGAACTGCCTCCTCAAACCAACAGCCATGTAACCATCTTGGAAGTGGATTTTCCAGCCCTAGTCAAACCTTCAGATGATTGTAGCCAAGGTAGAGGTCATGACTACATGACATAGTAGTCATGGTTCTGAGCCAGAACCACCAAGCTGAATTGTCTCTGGATTCCTGCTCCTTATCAGTTGTATAAGTTAGTAAATATTTGCTGTTTTAAACCACAATACATATCTAATATAGAGATTTGACTCCTTTTCAGACTACACTGTAAAGAGACTCAATTCCAGGTAAACAGTCTCTATTCTTTGATTTTTGTCATCATAGCAGAGTTCTTGAATTTCTCAACATCATTCTCCTTAGCACGTCAGATAAAAACGTGTTCTTTCATTATTATTTACTTATACTTTGGATCCCATTCTTACCTATCTTCTCTAAGATCTTGTCTCAAAATTTCACCTTTAATCTCTTCCTCTTCTGGACTTCAACAAGCTCTAGTCTCTCCTATCATCAAAACAAAACTTCCCTTTGATCCTGCTGCTTTTTTGGCACTTGTATTTGTTTGCAAAGTCTTGAAGTCCTATCTATTCTTTTCTTCCCAGTTCTTGCCTGCTGGTTTCTGCCTTTAATGGAGGCATTTTTCTCTTTGAGATTAATTATCACTCTCTTTCCCTCATTCTATCCTGTCCAATCTCTGAAACTTTCATCCTCAAAATCCCAGGGACCCTGAGAGCTGACAGAGATCTCAGAGGCCATTTGTGGGAGGTGACACGGAGGCCATACAGGTTTGGACACTTGCCCCTGATCACAGTCCAAGCTTCTAGCAGAGCCAGGGCTCAGGTTCATCCTCCTTCACTGTCAGGCCTGAACACATTTTTTTTTTTTTTTTTTAAAGATTTTACTTATTCATTTGACAGAGAGGAGAGAGATAACAAGTAGACAGAGAGGCAGGTGAAGAGAGGGGAGGAAGCAGGCTCCCTGCTGACCAGAGAACCCGACGCAGGGCTCAATCCCAGGACCCTGAGATCATGACCCGAGCTGAAGGCAGAGACTTTAACCCACTGAGCCACCCAGGCATTCCACCACCCCCCCACTTTTTTTTAAGAGGGAGAGAGAGAATGGGAGAGGGGCAGAGGGAGATAATTTTTTTTTTTAAGATTTTATTTATTTATTTGAGAGAGAAAGTCAGGGTGGGGAGGGGCAGAGGGTGAGGGAGAGAGAATCCGAAGCAGACTCCCCACTGAGAGGGGAGCCAACACAGGGCTTGATCCCACAACTGGGAGATGGTGACCTGAACTGAAACCAAGAATCAGAGGCTTAACTGACTGAGCCACTCAGGAACCCTGGGAGAGAAAGAATCCAAAGCAGGCTCCATGCCCAGCACAGAGCCTGATGTGGGGCTCAGTCTCATGACCCCAAGATCATAACCAGAGCTGAAACCAAGAGTTGGATCTTAACCGACTGAGCCACCCAGGTGTCGCTGGGCCTGAGCACTTTTAACTATATCACAGATAATTCCTTGAGACCAAAATCATGAAACTACATTTTTTACATCTTATTGCTTTTTCTTTTGCACTTTTCATTCTCAGTCCTTTGTGTTAGTTCCTTTTCCTAGTGTACCTAAAGCGCTGCTCCGTGTCCTCAGCTTCTCTCTTGTGATTTCACTTACTTGCGTGCCATTAGATCTCATGTTTATACTTCCATCTTTAGACCTATTTCTGTCATGGACTGACTCTATATTGCTGACTGGCCAGAGAGAAGCTCCATTTGGAGTTGCCACTATCTCCAATCACATTTCCAAGTGGTATGCCTCTTCTTTTTCAGAGGTGTTTTTCCTTTTCTTGTCCTTTGGAGTAAATACTTAGAACCATCCTATTAGCTACCAAGCCTGTCACTTTTCTTTTCCTTCTTCGTTCTATTCATTCAACAAAAAGGTGTCATGTATTGTGGTGCCAGAAACATGATACCCCAAAGACACACAGTCTAGTGAGACTTTAATCTGCTTTCTTGATTTTTTCATGGTCACAGCTCTAGCCAACATCTCTATCACCTAAGTTTGGATTACTTTGACAGTATATTTAGTTTGTATCTTTGCTTCCTTTCTCTTCCTATCCATCTATACAACTTTCTTCATGTTATTGTTTAGGTACCGTTACTACCTATTATCACCACATTAAGACCCCAGTTATAACCTGTTTTAGTTTTGTTTATCCTGCTGTTTTTCTCAGGGACCCTGTATTCCATGCCAGGTTCACTATGCCCCTTTCAGATGGTCTTCCAATTTCTGCTGAGCTTTGTTCCTTGTTTGCTTCTTTGGGTCCTGTCTTGACTTTACTCTAGTTGTGAGTAGAGTAGTCCCAAGGCAATTTCTCTTAATTATTTCTGAGTATCATTGGTAAGATAGGGAGCAAATCTACACTAAGGGACTCAAAGGCTTGAATGAAAATGTCTACTAAAATATATTGTCAATTTGACTTGTTTTATTTTTTTTTCCCCACTGAGCTACCATGACTCAATTACATAAAATTCCCTGGGGCTGAGGTGGGAAAAGAAATAGGTGACATCAATGGAGAAAACTGATGAGAATATTTGCTTTTCCCATTACACTTGATCAGACTAAATATCAGTGACTGTTGGGTGGGGTTTGGAGGCTTTATAATTTGAACTAAACAAGAATTCCCCACATTTCACAATCATCTCTTGATTCAGGATACTTGGAAGGCAGTAGGGAGTGGGGACATTTGACAGAAACCAGCAAGGTGATCTTTCCAAGAGGAAGGTTCCCTCATGAGTGTGACAAATCTTGAGGGTGACTGAATCTCTTTATGAAAACAAACAGGTTTAGAAGTAAGGAAGTGAGTAATTCTCTCCATGTGATGCCTTTCTACATCTCTTATCTATGATTTATCTTATATTAGAGTTACAGATTACTGTAGTTTTTATTGTGGTTACTGTGAGATGTGGAGTCATGGTAGAATTTCTAGACTGTCAGAGATTTCTGGATGTACATAAATTGGATATAGAGATCTCAACATTTTCTGGTTGAATTCCTTTTTTGACAGAGACAATAATGTCACTTTTTGTTTGTCATTTTCTGGCTTATTATTTATTTATTTATGCAACCATTTTTTTAAAAAATTTAGTGTCTACTATGTCCCTGGTGGAGTACAAAGTACAGTGGTGAACAACATAAACAAGGTTTGACCTTTTTCTCATAAATCACAGAGCCAACAGGACATAAAGTGAAAATGGGGTATTATCAGTTTTTGACATCAACCCTCAGTGGTTCTCTGGTTCCTGCCTACTCTCTTTTTCTGTTTTCCTGCCTACAAAAGGTCCTTCTTGGGTGGCATCAACTTCTTTCTGGAGCCTTAATATCAGTGGTGGTGGCTGATACATATCTTGCATGGTGAAGGTCAGGAAGAGTGGAGTTGTAATTCAAGCTGGGCATCTGACTTAGGTTCATTAACATGAAATTTCATTTGCCTTAATGTCAACATACTTAATATTTTTACAGTTCATTTGTTATCTTTTTGCTTAGTGCCTCATTGTCTTAGCCTGTGCGAATAGTTAAAATATTTTTTCTCTTAATAAAAGTGACTCAAGTGGGATTTATTGTAGAGGAGAGATAGAATATGAATGACAGGTCTCCCACACAGTAGGTGCTTCATAAGTATTTGGAAAAAATGGAAGAGATGATACAATCACATTAAATAATTAATTGTAATTAATCAATTACAATTAAGATGTAAGTACTTGCTCCTCTTTTCTTTTTTTTTTTTAACTTACCAGAAGAAATAAAACATGGAAGAAAAGGGATGAAAAAAGAAAACAAAGAAACCACCATGATTTGATGTCCAGCATTTCATATCTGTAACCTCTAAATGCTTCTTTTACGGTATTTTCAACCAATATGTTAGACAAGTCTTTCTCTTTCTTCCTCCCTCCTTCCTTCCTTTGTCCCTCTTTCTCTCTCTCACTCTCTCCGTGTGTGTTTTGCAGCTTTCAAAGATCGCAGCAGTATCAGATGGTGATTAAAAGACCAGACTCTGGTGCCAGGCAGACTTGGGTCTCAGTGTTGGCCCCACCACTACTAGCATGTCACCTTGGGCAAACATTTTTTTTCTTTTCTTTTTTTGGGCAAACATTTCTAAGCTTCTGTTTCTTCATCTATAAAATAAGGAAAGTAACAGTGTCTAAGACAGGATTTTGTGAGGATCATGGGTAATGATAATGCATGTAAAGTGCTCAACATTTCGCCTGGTGCTAATAATGTCTATAGCATTTGGTCTTCTCGATCCTTTATTTCTCTCCCAGAAGACCGTGCTTCTGTGAAGAACTCCACATATAGTGGGTGGTTTTCTACCAAAATTAAATATATATCTAAGATGTATTTTTTTCATCTATTTTCAGCCTTGAACAATTTAAACACAGCCAAAGATGTTTTCTCCGGGCTTTGTAAGAACATTCTTTCTGAGATGAGATCAAATTTGGGAAATGTTGCTTCAGAAGCAAAACTTTTCAGTAAGTCATAAGCAAGTGAGGCTACAAGATTATAATGTGAATCCATGTTCTTCAATTAGCTCAGAGTCTGCTCCTATAGCCCTTCAATAAATATAGTAAATGGACCAGATGAATGATTTCAGAGTTAAATTCTCTGGAATTAAATTTACACCATTTTGTGTAGGCATTTTATTTTCAACAATGCTTTTAAAAAGTAGACACAATAGTCCAAATCAGTGTTTGGCATTGTTTTTAGGAACACCAATTTACATTCTTATTGCATCTTGGAGGATAGGAAAAGACTTTTTCTTCTGTGTTGGCAGTTTGCAGGCAAGACCTCTGCAAGCTTTAGTATTCTTGACAGTAATTGTTTAGTGGTCATTTCCAATTCTGTTTTGCTTACAATACAGACCCATGGGAAAAGGTCCAACACGACAATGGAAATGCTTCATGTTGATCAGAAGACCAAACTGAAATGTTATCTTCTGTATTGATAAGGGAGGAGAAGGGACTCTTAATGTGGGAAGAAAATGATGCTTAGTGCTGAGCTCAGCTTAACTGAAATTCTAACAATTCCTAGCCTCACTTTATGGGTAAAAGTTACTTTTAAATTAAAGAGCAAGACGCCTCTCTCTTGTACCCAGTGGGATTTGCAGAGTCAAACAGTACATCTATATCAGGAAATTCTATTCTAGCTTTTACTGTGCTGATGGAGAAAACATCTTTCCAGATGGATTTCTGTTTATACAGCCTTTAAAATTTTTACTTGCACCCAGTTTGTCTCATTGGCAGTACTTCCAGTTCTATTTTTTAAGACTTTAAGCCCACAATAGTGTTTATAGAACAGGAAGAGAAGTGGCCGTTTTAGTGAGAGAAAAGAAGCTACAGAACTCCTCATTACTAGAAATATCTCTTAAAAACATAATAAATGGTACTGATGATTCGTCAATAAGATTTTTAGTATTTTATTAAGAAATGCTGAGGGGATTATATACTGAATGCTCATAGGCCCACCATCTATATTCTACAATTAACATTTTGTTGTATTTATTTTCTCATATACCTATCCAGCTGTATCTATTTCTCTATCCATTTATCAGTCTGTATTATTTTTATTTTGGGGAGTATGCATTTCAAAGTGAGTTGCAGATATCAGAAGTGATGGACTCACTTTGAGTCATGGATGATACCATCCAGCCATTTGGCCAATGGTAAATTGCATCAGGTAAAACTAGGTTCAGCTAGAATTAACAACAACAACAAAAAAACAAACCCCAGAATAGCTTAATGTGTTTAAAAAGCATTTGTTTTCTCTGGTAAAAGAAGCCTGAAGTAGGAGTTCAATGTTGGTCTGGTGGTTCTAACACCATAACTGGCTTTAACTTTTTCTATCTTTCTGGACTGCAAATCCTAGCATTTGCCGATCACCTGCGAGATCTGTCATGGCCTGGTACCGCTTTAGCTCCAGTCGTCTCCTGTTCTAACAGTAGGAAGGAGGAAAGGGATAAAGGCTTCTTTTAATGACTTATCCCGGAAGAACCAATAATTTTATAATCAACTTGTTTAGCTCCAGGAAAAAAAAACCTGAAGGAATTTTATGGGGATCATATTACTGATCATATATTGTGTCAAATATTGACACATTTTAATGTTTATGTTTTATTAAATGTAGGCACATTTGAGAGACTGAGAAATATAGTATTATATATCCCTTTGATTATTTAGGTGGCTTACTTATGGTAGCCATTTCGTTGTGTTGGAAAAAATCAAATGAGCTGAGGTTTCCTGCCCTAGCATAGCTGCCTGGGTCTTGGGTTACTCTTAGAGACATTTCTGAGGGTGCAAAAGATGAGTTTGACTAAGTTTTAATATAACTTGAGTTCAACAAAATCATTTGCCTGGTAAATTAATTGATCCTTATATTGAAGTAATAATCAAAGTGCTACTTGTTTATAGGACGATCACATCACTTTGATCAAAACAGTGTCAGCAAAACATTGTGGTTCAAAAGCAAACAAACAAAAAAACATGGTGGTTTAAGACCAAAGGACCAGATTGTCAGCCTACATTATCTTTAGGGAGGCAATTTTTGAGAGCTTCATGGGTTGAGAATTTGGCCTAATGGTAACAAAGGAGTATTTTAAATAGCATTTAAAGGCTTTGTCTTTGAAGAAGCAGCTTTATTTTCTGTAATTAAAAATAATTCACACTTGGGCAGGTCTTGGGCCAAGCAGAAGAGGGTTAAAGGTAGATGATATAGGGTGCTTAGCATGGTTAGGGATGTTTGAGATCTGTGAAGATCCCATGTGCCATGTACAAAGAAGAAAGGTCATTTTTATGTTTAAGTCCAAGAAATTAAAATGACTGCCATGAGTAGAAAAATTAATCCATACCACCATTCTTCTCTTTTAGACTGGAAGATTAAAGAATATCTGATATGGGAATTTTTCCCTAGCCTCAAACTTTTATACTCCAAGATTTTGTTTTTTAACATTAAGAATTAAAATGTTTTAGTTTATTGTTTTGAAAATCTCACGTGTGTTTATCTTATTTTCTCCCCCTTGATAAAAGTGTTTTCCTGGAATTTTACCTAAAATCTAAATGATCTTCAGAGTTTTATACTAAAGCCTCAAACACAAACAATAAAACAACAACCACTTTTTCAGAGAAGCAAAAGTCCTTAGTGGGAGGAAGAGGGTGATGTGAGAAGGGAGAGAATAGGGTAGGAAATTAAATACAAGTTAAGACATTTTTTCCCTCTAGGTTTTAGAGAATGATGATTTATCATTATAGCCGTAGAGAGTAAGTCTTCAGTTGCTCATTCTCTTTGCCCTAATACACTGTATTCTGTGTCTTCTTTCTGCTTTAATTTCTTATCATCTATGTTGAGCGTGTTTCACAATTTGATATTCCTGTTTTGGATCTGTGGAGTATTGTTTAATAAATTCTTAGAGTCCTACCATGTGGTTATATTTAGCTTTAAAAAGTCTAGAGTTATTCGTATGTTGGAAATAAAAGATTAGGAATTTAAGGAAATGATGAGAATTATTATATCTTTGCTAGAGGCATGTAGTAGAACTATTACACTGTATGTAAATCCTGTAAAATAGAACGTAGTACCATTTGTTTGTCTTGAAAGATGTGCAAGTCCTGTAATGATCACAAATGTATTATTGCTTCTAAGTCACGTGAAACCCAAACTCTCCTGCCTTAACCTGGACTCCTCAGAAAGCAGAACATGAGCCAAAGTTTTAAGTTCAAATGTTCATGGGGGAGTAAGAGCCAGGAGTTACGAGTGACACATGGAGTTGCAAAGTAGGGAAGGAGGGACACCCAAAGCAAGTATGCGATACTGAGTCAACCACAACTGTGGACAGCTGTTTACTTGATCCTCCAGGTCTGTCGGAGGAGTTGAATGAGATGGGTTTCAGAACCTTCCATTCAGTGGCAGTGGTGGGAAGAAGATGGAAACATTCATTAATCATTTCCTATTTGCATTAGTCAAAGGTTTACTCCCTGGGTATAACTGCCCCTCTCCCCAGTCTCAACAGAGAAACCCCGAGGTAGGAGGCAAGAGGCTTGCTCGAGGAGGTGCAGCCTTTGGGAATAAATGAAAGATGAGGCATAGAGAATCTGATGGAGGGCACAACCCCCCTAACCTCATCATCTTGTGGATATGATAAAATTACATTAACACATTACTAGAATCTTGCTGCATCGAGGCTCCTGCTGGCTCATGTGGGAACACTGGGACTTTGCATAGACTTCCCCAAGTGTTGAGGAACTCTCTGAAAGGTACCTAATACATGTTTGTGGGTACTCCTGATGACAAAACTCCTGGCCTGTGCTGCCCTGCCAGTTCCCCATCAGACACGAGAGCTGGTTATCCTCATTCTTCTTTTTCAAAAGTTTAGCAGTCTTTTGCAAAGTGGGAAGAATGACTCAGGAGAGAGGCTTGGACCCATGGAACATTACTGAACTTAGTGAACCTGCTTTTTCCATGCGAAAACCCAGTGACCCAGTCACTGTATGTCTGCAAGGTGCTCACGTGCCTGTAGGAGAGCTGGAGGGAAATGGTTCCGACTTACGCCAGCTGCTGGGCCATACCCAGAACCTGACTGCTGAGGTGCTCAGCTACCAAAGGGGCTTGTAGCTGGTCAAGTCTGGTTTGGTGGATAACTTCTCTTTATGGTAAATTTTTTATTTTGTTGTGTGTGTGTGTGTGTATGTGTACAGGAGAAGGAGACTTGAAATCTGGCTTCTGTTCCCCTCTCATCTTCATTTCCATTCCTTCCCCCACCCTATCACATCTCCCAGATGTGTCTCTAATATCTGCTTCCTAGTCATAGATACAGTTTGAGATTTTCCCCAGGATTCTCCTTGGTCCCCATGCAAATTAGGAATGCAGATAGGTACTTGGGTGGAGTTGGGATATTGCCTAGTTCCACATAATAGTGACACTAGTGATAAAACAAATCCTGGTTCTGGCCCAGCTGGGTTCTGATCCCCATGACAAGTTACATATCTTATTTCTACTATCCTAAGGACTCTATTGATCATTCTACAAATAAAGTGAAAGGAAATATTTACAAATATATATTTGATTTAGAACAAAATAATATTTTCTTCTAGATGCAGATGATACAAATTCAAAGAAAAAAAAGAACATGTATTTTGACATCTACATTAATGGTCTTAATGACTGATGAGTGAGACCCCTTCAGTGTGTACCAGCCCAGTCCTGGCAATCTCTTTGAGATCACAGTGATAGGGGAAAATAACAAGATCTCAGGATTCCTACTTTGCTGCTGGAAAATTTGAGGCATAAGCAGCTTTAGACATAGCCTAGCTGAGGGGTTCTCAAACTTGACCTTGCATCAGAAGAACTTGGAAGGCTTGTTAAAACACAGATTGTTGGGCCCCACTCCCACATATTCTGATTTAGTAGGTCTGGGACATGGCTCTCAAGTTTTTATTTCTAACACTTTCCCTGGTGCTACTGATGCTGCTGGTCCAAGGACCACATCTTGAGAACTGCTGTTCTAGGAGACAAAAGTAGTTTGAGATTGAATTCTGATGACTATTTTGGCTTCTTCTCTCCCAAGCCAGAGCTAGTTTCATGGCCATTTCCCTTATTAACAGTGGTGTTTACTATAACTCATTTTCAACTAGATTTTAGTCATGTACTTTTTGTACTAAGTAGACAAAAAATTAGAAAGCAGGTAGAGCATCTGCATCAAAACCAGAAGAGAGTATTTGGGGGAAAGAATTCTTCGTGCTTTATATCAGTAAATGATGGTCCATGGGCCAAATCAGACCCCACTATCTGTTTTGGGAAATAAAGTTTTATTGGAATGTAGCTACACATTGATTTCTGTATTGTCGATGGCTCTTTCATTGAGCAGTTGTGGCAGAACTGTGTGACCCATAAAGGTGAAAATAATTACTATCTGGCCCTTTACAGGAAATATTTGCCTAACCCTGGTCTCTGTGTTCCTTTCAGCAACTGTTGGCTGATTTAGGGAAGCTTTTCTCTTGAAACCCAGCAGTAAGCAACATCAGTTTACTTTAGCAGATATGAAACTTGAATCCTAACACTTTCTTCCGCCCTTCTTCAACTCTTCTCCCCTAACATGGAAAGTGGCCCAATAAGTGAAATGAAACTTGGCCCAATCAGCGATATTTAGAAAGTGGAAGGTGAAAGTGTTGACATCTGCTTGTATTTTGTGGTCCAAGCTTCCCTGGTGGCATGTGATATGGCGAAAGTGTTCTGATCAGCCAGGCACCTCACGTTTTGTGAAAGATTGCCCCGTGCTATCTGACCTCAGTTGGATTTATGCCGACGAAGAAATGCAGTTTGATGAAAGACCTGCATTCCTTCCTACACATTGGCTTCCTAAGTGAACTCTTCCTTCAGTTTTGATAATTTAATCAGGCGAGTGTCACGTAGTCAACATCTGTATGTATATATCAATAAACACATATGTGTATTTTCAGGCATATGTGTATTTTAATACGTGGTCACTTCCATTGACTTTCTTGCCTCTACCTCCTTTCTGATCTTATCTGTTTCTCCACAGTTGGTTCACATCCCAGAGCAGCAGATGCCAAGACAAGATAAGTATGTGAGATTTATTAGGGGAAGTGCCTGGGAAGGGGTAAGGTGAAGAGGCACGAGTGTCAGGAGAACCTTCACATTGCCTTATAGATCTGACTGGAGGAAAGTAGGAGGGTTGCATAGGAAGGCTCAGACAGCAGCATCATTCTAATAAAACTGTGGCCAGGTGGATGGGGAGTCTTTGAGCCAAAGTTGGAGGAGTCTTGTGTTCCAGTGGAATGGGTCAGTGCTAGTACCTCTGGCCATTGGTTGGGGGCAGCCAAGAAAGCGCGTTCCCAGCCTGAATGTGATGGTGGATCCACAGGGGCGGTGGCTTGGGTGATCAGTGAATGTGCTGCCTGCCGCAAGGTCTGAGCTGGCATTTTCATGGCTGCCTCACTCTTGAATTTTTTAGATCTTGCCACCACAGTTATTCTTTAAAACAGAAAAGCAACCACAGACCAGTGATGGTTCCCCTTTACTTCCAGAATAAAGTCTTAGGCACTCTACCCTTGGACCCCATCTGCCTTTCCAGCCTTTTCTCCACCACGCACATACCATTGCCTGAAGGGTCCCTGTGCTTTTCTGTTTGGGGCACTTTGTCCACGTGGTTCCCAATTCTTCACATGCCCTCCCTCTCTCAGTCCCCTATTGAAACCCTACTTCCTTTTAAAATATTTCTCCACAGAGGCACCTAGGTGGTTCAGTGGGTTAAGTGTCTGCCTTAGGCTCAGGTCATGATCCCAGGGTACTGGGACCAAATCCTGCATTGGTCTCCTTGCTCAGTGGGGAGTCTGACTCTTTCTCTGCCTGCTGCTCCCCCTGCTTGTGTACTCTCTCTCTCTCTCTCTGTCAGATAAACAAATAAAATCTTAAAAAAGTAAAATATTTCTTCACAGAGCCATAAATGCAGTTAGCAGCTCCCTCCTTGAATGTTTAATTTTCTCAGGAAACATTATTTAGTTATATATTGAATGCTGTGAGGAGTACAAAGATGAGTCAGATGTAAATTCTGCTCTGAAGGATTAAGTTTAATAGGAAAAGTTAATAAGCCTTGCATTAAAAAGAGAAAGCAAGAAAAGTTATAAGCTCGGTACAGAGAAAATGTGGGAATTAGAAGAGGGAAAGCTTTCATTCCTATCAGAAAAATCTACTATAGAGGGTATCTGGGTGGCTCAGTCAACTGAGCATCTGCCTTTGGCTTAGGTCTTGATCCCAGGGTCCTGGGATAGAGCCCCACGCTGGGCTCCCTGTTTAGCGGGGGGTCTGCTTCTCCCTCTCCCTTGCCCTCTTCTCCCTGCCCCACCTGTGCCCCCATTCTCTCTGTCAAATAAATAAAAACCTTTTAAAGAAAAAAAGGAAAATCTACTATGAGAGGTGATCTTTAAAGAATCAGTAGGATTTGGGTAGGAGGATGAGGGGAAAAGGAGATTCCAGATTAAAAGAATAACAGAGGCATGGGCATGAATTTCTTTAGAACAGCCTCAATGACTAGGGCTTTTCATACTGCACATAAGACTCATTAATGGAGTGTGAAATGAATTTAGTGGTCCTCTTGTCAGTAAAAAAAAAAAAGAAAAGAGAAAGAAAGACAAAAAGAAAAAAGAACAAAAAGAAAAAAAGAACAAATCGAGTAGGGTAGGGAATGTTTGGAGTGTATGGTATGTGGTAAGGGTGTTATTTTGTGACGCTTTCATTATATATGTGTATATTTCCATACGTAGTGGGTCACTATATAAATGTATTTCTTACTGTGGGCAAGCTTTTGTCTTTCAACGGCATGTATTTACAGAGCATCTCTTATGTGTTGGCCACTAGGTGAAGTCCTGAGTATAAAGTGATGAAAAAAAACTGATAAGAGTCTTTACCTTTGTGGAGAATGTGTCAATACAGTGGTTTTCAAACACTAGTGGCATCAAAAATATCTAAAAGGCTTTAATAAAACACAGATTGCTTCAGACCTTTAGAGATCTGCGCAGCAGGTGTAGGGTAGGGCCTGGGAATTTGCTTTACCAACAAGTTCTCAATTGATGCTAAAGATGTTGGTAGGGTACCACGTTAGACACTAAAATAAATACAAATGAATACATGAGGGCAAGTTGTGATAAGTGTTAGGAAGGAAGAGAGTGGAGAACTTTGAGAGAGAATACCCTGGAAACCTGTTTTCTGTTGGATGGTCAGAGAAGGTGTCTCTGAGAAAGTGATGTTTAAGCAGCAGGACCTGCACACTCAAGGACCCAGGGGAACTGAAAACATGGAGGAAAGAAGGGTTTGAAAGGAGATTGGCAAGCAGGTAGGGGCTAGGTCATGCATGGTCTTTAGCCTAGCGGCATTCATATTGGGATATGCATATTCCCGGGAAGCATGAAGAAATCCCAAGGCTATGTAGGCACATATAGTTCTTAGAGTATCATCTTCTTTTTGTGTTCTCCTAAAATGGGTCTGCCCAAAGGGCTCACTTACCTTTCCTATCTCCTTATGAACAAAGTCATACTTATTTCTTAGTGAATCTTGGTAGGGTGCCTTGTCCTAGGGTGTAAAATCACTTGGGGGGAAAACAAGGAATAACTCAAAACCTTGAGATCTGTGTTGAGAAAATGAATAACTCTTATCATGGAGTAAACCCAAAATTTATTCTCAAGGCTATTGGTCTCTAGTTCTTGATTTTTAACAAAATTGAAGGAGGCCCCACAAACACATGAAAAATTGCTCAACATCACTTTGCATCAAGGAAATGCAAGTCAAAAATCATAATGAGATACCACCTCACACCAGTCATAATGGCTAAAATTAACAAGTCAGGAAACAACAGATGTTGGTGAGGATATGGAGAAAGGGGAACCCTCCTACACTGTTGATGGGAATGCAAGCTAGTGTAGCCACTCTGGAAAACAGTTTGGAGGTTCCTCAAAGAGTTGAAAATAGAGGTACCCTACGACCCAAGAATTGCATTACTAGGCATTTATCCAAAGGATATAAACATAGTGATCTAAAGGGGGACATGCACCCCGATGTTTATAGCAACAATGTCCACAATATCTAAACTATGGAAAGAGCCTAGATGTCCATCGACAGAGGAATGGATAAAGAAGAAGTGGTCTATATATACACAATGGAATATTACTCAGACATCAAAAAAAAAAAAAGCTTACCATTTGCAAAAACGTGGATGGAACTCGAGGGTGTTATGCTAAGTGAAATAAGTCAATCAGAAAAAGACCATTATCATGTGATTTCACTCACATGTATAATTCAAGAAACAAAACAGATGATCATAGGGGAGGGGAGGGAAAAATAAAATAAGATGAAATCAGAGAGGGTGACAAACCATGAAACTCTTAACTATAGGAAACAAACTGAGGGTTGCTGGAGGGGAGGTGGGTGGGGGGATGGGGTAACTGGGTGATGGGCATTAAGGAGAGCACGTGATGTAATGAGCACTGGGTGTTAGATGCAAATGATGAATCACTAAACTCTGCCTCTGAAACTAATACACTATATGTTAATTAATTGAATTTAAATTAAAAAAATTGAGGGAGGCCCCAAATATGCCGTCAACAGGTAGGACTTTAAAAATAATTTTTGATGATGGACCACTTTGTCATTTTGGTATGTAACTAGGAAAGAGACCCTAGAATTTAGGGTCATCGCTGTAACAAAACTTCTATTTCCTCTATATATTTATGTGGATGAAACAGCATTTTCTCAGTGGTTACCTCTATGAAAATGAAAAATTGGGAAAAGACCTGATTCTGAAAATTGCCACAGTGTATTATTAATAATAAATCATAGATACATGAATTAATTGGGATAAAAACCAATGTCATTGAATTCATTAAGAGACTAATTTCCAATATATTTATCTGTTTAATAATTATCTGTAAGATTTATAATATGCTTATGTCGGATTGACCAGCTTATGCTTGTAATGTAGTACTAACACCAACCAGAATAATTTTTTTGAAACGTATCAGTTATTTGATTCTTTGTAAGAAATTTAGAACACTACTTTATGAGGATGAACTATATTGGTGAGAGAAAACACAGAATGGAGCTAGCCCTGGAGTCGAGGCCCAACTTTGATTTGGGGTAGAATTTGGGTGTCCACTGCTGATCAACTTTGCGCCGCGCTAAAAGCTTGTATTTCTCTGTAAAAGATCTCACCTTCCTGGCGTCTGGGCTTTACATAGCTGCTTCTGTCTGCAGTCAGCATCTGCGAAATGTTTTGGGATTTCACCCCACTGATATCAATTCCGGAGGAAGTGGTGATGACAAATGTCTCCTGTGTTCTATGCTAGAATTTGGTGATGATCACAGGTCCAGTCACAAGTGGCAAGTCCCTGCTCAGATGCTTCGAGAAGACCACTTTTTAACCTTGGTGGTGTGGAGGGAGGATGATCAGAATGGTCCTGGGGGGGAAGGTAGCTCCGTTTTTTTTTCACCTTTTTTGCCGTATCTCCAGAGCTTTTGAGGAACATCCCCAGTAGGATGGCGTCTAGGCGTCTGTGAAGTCAGGCGAGTTGAGGCCACCATTTTCATTACTGCCAACCAGGTTCGTGACAGTAGCAAGAACTTTCTCCTTTTACTTTTCTTTTTCTTTTTTAAAGATTTTATTTATTTATTTGACAGAGGGAGAGAGATCACAAGTAGGCAGAGAGGCAGGCAGAGAGAGGGGGAAGCAGGCTCCCAGCTAAGCAGAGAGCCCGATGTGGGGCTCGATCCCAGGACCCTGAGATCATGACCTGAGCTGAAGGCAGAGGCTTTAACCCACTGAGCCACCAGGTGCCCCTCCTTTTTCTTTTCAATCCTGAATTAATTGCTGAATACTTCCTCTTGTACAAAGCAGGTCAGGAATATTTGCCAATTCCTTTGACCAAGATGGGATTTTGCCTGTAGTGAGACTTTCCCTGTTGCATGTTTTGGCCTTGAGGTTATACTTTTAACTTTGCCATGGCATCAGCCTTCTTGGCTTAGGTTTTCTTCTCCTTCTGCTCTGGTTTCTCAGCCTTTTCACCTGCTATCTTGCAAGATGGGAAAGAGCCAGAATAAATAAATAAATAAATAAATAAATAAACACACACACACACACACACACACACACACACACACACGTATATATATACAATTAAAACATGATGGCCACAGGAAAATTTTAAACATTTCTATTTCTATCACTTATATATCTTTCTATGTAAATAGAACTGAGACATATTATCTGTGTCCATATATATAGCAGGAACGTATTATCTGTAGATGGTCTAAAGAAGCATAATGAAATGATCAACAAAAACACTTTGAAGCAGAAATGAGGGTAACTTTCTGTTGTAAGTATAATGGAAATAGGAGTCTAAGGAGAAAGTGAATCGACATTCTAGCATGCCCACAGGTACAGAAAGAAGACTCCACAACTGCCCGAAGGACTGGACTGGAGGTGTGAGGTTGTGAGGAGGTTTCTGGAGATGAGGGGATTAGCCTCAGGAAGAGTTGAGAAAGGAAAAGCCAGGGCTATGAGGGTGAGGTCTGGAGTGGGAGGGTTCCCGTTCTTGTCCCAGCTCTCATTCTAACTTCCTGAATTTTGAGTGGGTATAACCGCTTCCTTCCACTGATTCCCTGCATCTATCTCTCTCATTTCCTTTCCCTTCCCTTCCTACCTTCGACCACAAAATTGGTCAAATGAGGGTAGGATGAGGATGAACCTTAGCGAAGTTGAGGTGGAGATAAAACATAAAATATGGTTAAGTTTGCAGACAGTCTCTTTCTTGCATGTGTGCATGGGGCAGTGAGAAAAATAACTGCAAAAGAGAAGCCATATCATGTCTGTTTTGCTTTCTACTTTAAGCTCTAAGATGGGTTTCTGGCTAGAGAATCTTGGGAGGATTGCAGTTTTATCCCTTTGGATTGGGCACGTCCTGGCGTCTGGCTCCTTCTAGAGATGGGAAGATTTTCCTCTTTAGAGAAGGGAGCTGGAGCAGCACAAGTCCATTGGGACTGAGAATCAGGAGAGTTGGATTCAGCTCATGTGCTGCCAATTTTTCTGTGATGTTGAGAAAAGCATCTATGCTCTCGATGCCTTATTTGTAAAGAAAAAAATTGGGCAAAGTGATCTATGTGTTTTCTCCATATTCTAAAATTAATGTTTATAGGTTATGAGCATTGGAAAGGGTTTATAAAAGTCCAGTAACTTTTATTTTTCCTCATTGCTGTTAAGGAGCAAAACAACAGTGAAACTTTCCAGTTTGCTGTTTAAAAAAAAAAAGAGAGAGAGAAGAGAAAAGAAGAGAAAAGAAAAGGCATTTACCCTCCTTCTCTTTGAGAAACATCAAGATCTACTCTGCCATCTAATAGTTGCCTGGGTAGAATTTTCCATCTTAGCACAAAGCGGCTCGACCTGGTTTCAACTAATCCCTTCTCTGTATACCCCTAATTTAACAAGAGGAACTGGAAGAGTCAGACAGTGTGTGGGAAGACTGAAGAAAATAAGGAAGGTATAGAAACCACCAGAGATGGAGATAAGTTAAACATTCTGGCAAATTGTCACGGTGTATTGCTCATGCTGAATGGTTAGGCAGTTGGGAAGGTAGTTAAGAGAATGGCTCTAAATGCTTCATCTAATTGCAAGCAGCTGTTGATTAGTGGAGCTTGACCAACTGTTTTTAATTCCACTCAGTGGTGATGAAGAGAACGAGACTCTTAAGGGAAACTGGCAGGGGCTGCGTGTGCATGAAGTTGCTTACGCTGTTTTCAGAGGGCAGAGAGTGCCGGGACTACTAAGAGACACTCTTCGAGCAACTATTGCAGGCTTTCACGATCATGATTTCCCCAGATTTTACCAGCATTTGTTGAACTTTTGGCGGGACACAAACTTCTCTGTTACCCAAATTCTGGAATGACTTTTCATGGGGAGTGATTCATCTCCCAATGGTGAGTGGCTGGATGGCTGGTGCCAATACAGAAGCAATTGTTCAATGTGGGCAGTAAATCTAGAATGAGAGAGAATACTGCCATTTCAGAGTCTTCTCCTTTGGAATGTTGCATTTCACTTTTTGAATTAGAAAATGCGAAAAATAAGAAAGTGGAAAATTTTAGCTAGTTTTTTGTGCTTGTAAAACCTGCTACGAATTATCTAAATTTGAGAGTTTTCTGGAAGATAAAGTTTTGAGTGGCCCAGTGCAATTAGCCTGATACCTTTTTTGGATGTAGTTCTTCATTTTCTTTTTCCTACCAGGATTAGTGATCTTCCCTAATAATTAGTTATTTTACTTGCTTTTATTTCTTGCCATGCATTTTAAAAACTGTTATTTTAGTGTTTCTGCATTGCAAACTGAAGAGACTATGAACTTATCCAAAAGCAAAGCTTCTGTGAAACCAGGAAGGCCTTGAAGTTCTAACAGCGGCTGTCCAACTGATCTGAAAATATGCAAAAGGCAACAATTGGCAGAAAGTCTTGGGGAGAAAGGGGCTATACTCTTCAACGCTAATTACTATCCATGTTCTGTCCTGAATTTTAGTGCCGTGAAAGATAAAGTAAATTTCCTATGTACCTGTACAAAGATTATCCGAAGGACATTCTTCACAACCACGTTTACCAGAGCACAAAATTAGACATATCCTAAGTGTTTTTGATGGACATTAGCTAAGTAACTGATGGTGTTCATCTGCAGCCATAAAAATGTTGTGGAAGAACAAATCAACAACCAGGGGAAAAGGTCATAATGTACTAGGTGAAAAAAAATCAGAATTAAAATGAGTCCTTTTAATAAAGGCATAAATATTTAAAACTGTGGTATGTGTACAAGAACAAAATGGAAACAGTAGCATCACAATTTTTATTTAGGGTCTTTGCCCTCCCCCCCTCAATTTTCTCTAAATAACATAAAGTACTTTTACAATTAGGACGAAAAGCTTGTTTTAAAATGAATTTCCCAAAAAGTCAATTCTTGTGTCCTAAAGGATATTATTCCTTGTCAGGATGAAGCTAAGGAGGAGATTTAAGTCTGGCAAGGGAGGAAAAAAATCAAGAGGGACAGCACTCAATAAACACCTAATTTGGTTTCTGATCTCGTGCCTGTTTGAAGCGCTCACACTTGTTTTGACGCAGCTAGATAAGTCAGCTCCTCTAAAACAGTCACAATTTCCACCAGCTGTTTTGGATGTTTGAGTTATGTTTTTGTTTTAGTGAACTTCACTGCCTATCCCTTGAGCTAGCTTATGAACAATTGTGAAGGAAGTCTTTGAGGCCGACACAGAGGAAAGCTGCTAATCTCAGGACATCCCCCAGGATTTGAAAAGCAGCTCCATCTGTGCTGTTTCTGTTTTTCTTCCATGGCAGGTCTCTTGATGTCAGAAAGATGGGCCACTTCTTGGGCCCAGTTTTTGAAGAGTTCCGTGACCACAGCCCTGCACAGTGGTTCTGATGGACTCTTCAGGAGGCAACAGGCACGTTTCACTACGAAGATGCGTGACAAACCCTGTGCCAGGTATACTTACAAACCTTTCCTGGGTTCTCTTTTCCAGGTAGTAATTCTTTCCCATGAGTTCAGGATTTGTGAGGGCAGGAAGCTATTTATCACTGAGCCACCAAAGGAGAGCTGCCATCGTCTTTGTCCACGACTCTGAGACTTTCCTTTGAGCTGGAAGATGGGGGGAGGAGGGTGCTCATTTCATTGCATGATGTGGCAGAGTTTCTGGAAACTGATTTGGGAAGAGGAAGCTGACTTATGTGGGAGTCACCATCTTAGCTGTCCTCTGTCACCCCCTCCTCCAGAATGGCTTTTTCAAAGAAAAAAAATGGTGAAGCTTCTAGTGGCAGTTGGGATTTAGTTAGAAACATTCTAGAGTGGAGTGAAGATTTACCTGACTTTGGAAGCTCAACTTTGCAAGTTACTGCCTGTTTTAGTTTAGCATTACTTCTACTGTGCTTTGTTCCCCTTGGCCCTCTCTCCTTTTTTTCTTTCATTCCCTTTGGATGCAGACTGATCAGATCCAAACTTGTTATTTTTCTTTTGAAGGCTGTTTGCAAACAGTCATACCATAATTGTCATTAAATAATTGAGCACCTGTAAGCCAGCTACCTTGCATGGCAACCAAAAATGACAACAACAACAACAGCAACAACAAAGAACTGTTACAGAATGCATACTTCTTATATTCAGGGAGCTCAGAGAGGAGAGAAAGAAGGCAAATATGCAGTGTTGAGGCTAGGTGCCTTGCTAAAGAATTGATTGTTTGGGAAAAAATTTATTCCATAGAGTCCCATAGGGCCTGGTAAGTCCATGGGCCTGGCAGTTCTGTCTTTCTTGAGAGAAACCACTAGGGTGGTTGGTTACTTAAATATCCTAGGCCAGAGCAATGCAAGGGTTTACTAGTAGAATTTCGTCAGTCAAGACTCTTTTGGACTGGATGTTCTATGAAAGTGATGAATCACTAAATTCTACTTCTAAAACAATATTGCACTGTGTATTGACTAACTAGAATTAAAAAAATTTTTTTGAAGAAAAAACCCAGAAGATTCAGTTGTAAGCAGCAGAAAGTTAGCTCAAGTCCAAGAATGTTTTAACTTCAGACTCTGCTGGATCCAGATGATGTTGTCGGGAGTATGTGTTTTTCATCTCTTGGATAAATTTTCTTCAGTATTATTCTCTGACGTACTCTTCCGTCTGGTAACAATGGCCTGGACAACCACTGGAACTGCTGGGACAGGGACCCTCTTTTTCCTCTGAAGGTGCCAAACTGATAGGAAAGTCTGGAGCTTCTGGTAGCCATTGCTATGGCTATGGTTACGCTATGGTATTGCTATGGTAGCAATGGCCTCTGGTAGCAACACTGTGGGCTGGGTGTGGCACATGCTTATTGGACAGACCTATGCTTGAGGCTCTTCCCTGCACCAGGGTGGGGGTAGATGGGGGATGTCTGTCTTACCTGAATCCTAAGGGCTGAGAATTAGGGAATGGTAGTTTCCAGAGGAAAATGAGCTCTTCAGAAGAATGAATGAGTGAATGTTGGGTAGGCACTACTACCACAAAAGCCCTAATGTCTTTTTCTTGAAGAGTTATAATAATTTGAATAGTCCTACATTATCAGAATGGTTTTAATAACCTTCAACCTCAATACAGAAGAGACTGGCATTTTGATTTTCTGAGTTCTTATTTCCCAGAGTTTCTTTAATCCTTGTGCAAGTTTCCCTACTTCCTGTCCAGCAATGAGATCTTCCTCTCCAGGGGTTTAGGAAAGGTGGCCCCATTCCCCCAGAACAGTAGAGGCTGACCTCTCTTATGTTTGTATGACTAAGAGGGGTGACTCAAATGTTTAGTGCAGTGGTTCTCAGGGTTGTGGTCCCCAGCATCAGTATCACCTGGAAACTTGTTAGAAATGCAAATTTTCTGGCTCCATCCCAGACCTACTGAATCAGAAACTCTGGGGGTCGGGCCCAGACATCTGTGCTTTAACAAGTCCTCCAGGTGATTTCTGATATCAGCTCAAGTTTTGAAACCACTGATTTAGGGAACAGTACAATACAGTCTTCTCTAGGAAGACTCTGAGTCTTTTTAGACCTTTCTGCTTCATATTCTGCCTCCCTAGGCTCCTGACACCAAAGGAAAGCCTTCCTTTATTGACTTCCCTTGCTGGAAGTGAAGAGGTTCTTTTGTGCTTGGCATAGAGCTTTGTGATGAGTTGCAGCTGAGAATCTCTCAGTAGACTCATGTTGGCCACATGTCAGGGAGTGGATGTTCCTGGAGATACTGTAGTTGCCAGGCTCATCTTAGACAAAGGAACTTTGGAAATCTTTCTAATTCTCTGAGGAGATATTGTTTGACACAGACCTGGCAGGGTTCTGCTGCTGATTAGAGAGTCTACCAATTACCTACTCATGTAATCATTCAATATCTAATACAGGGATAAATGCTAGATTTGCCCATAAAACAGACCTGCTCCCTGCTCTCATGGACTTCAAGGTCTACTGGAAGATAAAGCTATGTAAATCGACATTAACAATAGAGTGCGATTTGATGGGAGAAAAATACAGGGTGTTGGGGAGTTCGCTGCAGGCCACCTAATCCAGACTGGATTGTTCAGAGAAGGTTTGTTGGGGAAGTTTGGTCTCAACTGTGACCTGAAGGATGAATATCCATTGTCTGGCAAGGAAAAGGAGAAGAGAATGCCGGGTAACCTATAAAAGCCTGTAGTTCAGGGAGAATTTGGTGGGCTCAAGGAACTAGAAAAAACTGAGCATGGCTAGAGAGTAGAAGTTAAAGGGAGGCAAATGAGAGGTGTAATAACGTGAGATGAACCAATTATGCAAATCATATTAATGAATTTGGACCTTATCCTCAGAGCAATAGTAAGCCATGAAAGAGTTTTAGGCTGAAGACCTGAGATGATGGGATTTGTTCTAAAATGAGTACTTGAGAATGGATTGGGGATGAAGTAGAGCACGATCAAGATCATAGACAGGAAGACAAGTCAGAAGGCTATTGTGATAATGAAATGAAAGTTGGTGGTTCCTTGGCTTAGGATAATGGACATGGAGTTGAGGAATGGTGGATTAATTTGGAACACTGGCATGTGGTTGAAGTTTACACCAAGGGAAAGAACATTCAGATAAGGACTTCTAATAATGAGTGAATTGACGTGGCTTTTACCGATAGGAAACAGTAGGGGAGGCATAAATCTCTATGAGAAAGTCATGAGTTCAATCTTGCATAAGTTTGTAAAATGCCCAGGAGGAGATAACCAATGTGCAGTTGCTGTCCGGGTCTGAGCTCAGACAAGAGGTCTGGGTGAAAGTAAATATTTTACAGTCATCAACACAGGAATGATACTAAAGCCCAGGGAGCAGAGATCTTCTGAGGAGAGTAGATGGGAAGAGAGGAGAGTTTAGAGCACATAGGAGCTTCAGTATTAAGAAGAGGCAGTTGAGTTGAAACTTGTGACAGTGCCTGAAGGATTGGCTGAGAGATATGGGAGGACATTTAGCTCGTGGAATATGCAAGATGCTATGGAGGCCAAGGAAGGCAGGTTTCAATGCTTTCTACGAGTACATGATTATAATGCTTTGGTTCTGTACCTGTCTGAGATCAGGCCACGTCCTGTCCGGGGAAGTCCCGCAGGGCTACCCTTCATCTGCCAGAAACCTCTGTCACTATTCCAAATGGGC
Source organism: Nasua narica (assembly GCA_028533885.1). NCBI lineage: Eukaryota > Metazoa > Chordata > Mammalia > Carnivora > Procyonidae > Nasua > Nasua narica. The sequence continues at coordinate 48,782,478 of CM052802.1, forward strand.
TCATTCACAGAGACTCTTTTCAGGAAACATTGCTTTCCTGTAATTATTTTCTTAGATAGATAAAATGGCACTTGCTGAGTCATAATTTATTTAAGGAGACCCCATCCCACACTTTCTTTCAACTTGCTGTCTCTTTCAAAGTGAAATCCGTTAGATTCCTTACATATTTTCCTCTCCTTATCTTATCTCATCCCACTTTCGGGTCATTGTATTTCAGCATGCCTCTGCCCCCCCAGCATGCGTTCACACAGATGGTCACAGACAGATGTGCACTTTGCAATTGTAAGTTACCCAAATGTGGTGGCGGCGGCGCCTCTTCTGGTCCCCAAGTGTCATAGCGCTCTGCGGCCAACTTGAGTCTTTAGCCACTGTTGGCCTCCCTGACTAAATTATTTTCTTTCTTCTCCTTTTCTTTCTCTCTCTACAGCTGGATGCTCTGGGGAGTTACTTTGGCCAGAATTAGATATGCACAGCTGATACCTCCAGCTGCACATTCTTTGGTTCTTTTTGGCTCTACAAAAGCTCTTGGTGTTCTTACAATTTATTCAAGTGGAGAGCAATAGGGACAGTGGCCCACCCAGCTATTCTTTAAAAGCATTCAAAATGGTCCTTAATTTCTGTAGCTAATCCTGGCAGTTGAAGTGAGTAGGAGGAATGACTCCAAATATATCAAGAGCCAACACGAATATAGGTACTCTTGGCAATTCGTATTTTGTATCTTGATTAAGTTATCAACAAAATGGATGTGGTATGGTAAACCTACTTATGCAGCCCACTACTTGAAAAAGATGCAGTGTATTTTCACAGTATTTCATCTTGAGCTTATAATATGCCACAAAGGCCAAAAATTTAACATAGTTTAATATGGTAAAAACATGGGAATTCATTCATGGCTTTAGGTATCACCTCCAGGCTGATGATTCCCAAATCCATTTCTCTAAGCCTGTCTTCTCCCCTAAACCTTAATAGAAAGTCTCTAATTATCTATTAGCTCTTATGACTGAATTGTCTCACTACCAGTGTTTCAAAGTCCAAGGTTGATGCTGAACTCTTTTTCCTCTTCTCCTGGCATACTTCCTCTTATATTTTATTTCTGTTGCCATCAGCTCTGCTGACCTCTCACTCAAGGGCTCTAAGTCTTCTCTGACTCTTCCTTCACCTGTGCTCCTGATTCCCCTTTGGCTGCCCAGGTCTTTCTGGTTAGGCTACCAAATCACCTCTTGTCCTCTTTTCCTCTCACTATGGCCAGACCGGCCCAGATCCATAGATATTTATTGTCGTGGGACTGTGAACATTTCCTAAGTGTTAAGTGGCCTTTCTCCCTTGAATCCACCACATAAATATATGTCCAATAAATCTTCTAAAATGTGATATTTAATCACAATGCCTCTATATTCTAAATAATTCCATAGTTTCCTACTATCTCCAGGATGAGCCCAACAGCTCTCCCAAAAGACTTTGTGGTCCTTACCCAATCTTCAGCTGCCTTCTGGAATAAGCTTACTTCAGCCACTCATTTTTTATCTTGCTTCATTATGCTAGCTTGCCAAAATAATTTTGATTATTTCTGCTACAAATGGGTTTGTTACCCAGCTGAGTTTTGTGTCTGTATACGTGACATATACAACTATATTTGGTTTGTTAATAAGTAGCATTAAATATGATGGAATGAGAACACAAGGATAAGTCCTAGAAATTTCTATAGGATTGAATTTTTTGAACTGAGGGCTAAGGTTGCCACAGATCCTGGAAAGCAATCCTGCGTCTTCTGCTGTATCCTCACCTAAACATGTCATGGCTCTTTGGGCCATTCCTTTATTCATTTGTTGAACACTGACTAAACAGTCCCTTTGTCAAATATAATTCTTTTCTGAGTAGATAGAGCTGTTTGGAATCCACACGTATTTGTTTGTTTACATATGAAGGATTTGTCAGAGGTAAAAGCCACTGATGGATGTTGACTTCTGTGGAGAAAACTTAGACACCTGTTTTGACATGTAAGAAATAACTCCCATTTTTCTATATTGTTCTGGTTCCTATTGCTACATAACTAATACCACTCCAAACACAAAAAGCCATAACTATTTTAGTTATGAAAAGTAGTGAAAAGCCATAACTATTTTAGTATGCTTTTGAGGCAGAAATGTGGAAAGGGCGCAGTGGGGATGACTTGTTTGAGCTTCCCTTTCCCCATGTCTGAGCTAAGAAAGCTCAAAGTCTGGGGTTGACTTAACAGCTGGGGACTGGAATCGTCTGATAGCTTGTTCGTTTACATATTTGAGGAGGACTTGAAGACTAGGACTGCCAACTGGAGCATCTTCCACATGACCTCCCTGTGTGGCTAGGCTTCCTCACAGCATGGCAGTCTTGGGAGTGTCAGACTTCTTACCTGTTGACTCAGGGCTCCGATGACCACTGTCCCTGTGAAGCAGATGGAACTTTCTGGTTTATTGCCATCTGTGACCAAACCCCAGAAGTCACACAGCAGCACTTCTAACACATTCTCTTGGGTAAAAGTGAGTCACGAAATGCCCAGATTCAAGAGTGGGGCATATAGACCCAATAGGAAGGATATCTGTGAATTTGAAGATAGACTTTAAAGTTGTCACATATGAATTGAATCAGCTACAACTACTACCTTTGGAAATGTGGCCCAGGGGCCTGGTGTTCTGAGAACTTTGCCAGCTTATCCAGTGAAAGTAACTCAGGGTAAAAGTAACTTAAAGAAATGTAATAATCGCTTGCTCCTATTAACCAAAATTTGGCGAGGGCTCAGGGTTTTTTAGGTTTGAGTCCTTTTTATAAAGAGAAATCTGGTCATATAAATATCTTTTTCCTTTTTTCTTCTTTACTAGGCTAGAGTTGATATTTCTTTTCTTTCTTTTTTTTCTGATATCTCTTTTAAGACTTAAGAAAGGTACTTCTGAGAGTTTCAACATTTGGCAGCTGGTAATAAGTGGGAAATATCATTACATAACCTCTGGTTTGGGTTAAGAGGCAGGTGGTATTTTTAGGGAAGTCGGTGTCAATGTGAGGCTGCAGCCACACTGACCACCTCCAACCCATCTGCAGAGACATTTCAGTCTCCCGCAAGTAAAGCCCCCTCCTTCTGCCTGCTTTGACTGCCTCCTGAGTTCCCCTTTTTTTTTTGGCCTTGGGTTTCAGCTTGATGAGCCATCAAGACTGAGCCACTGGATTCTATCTGTAAGAACTTCAGAGGCTGTGTCCATGAAGAGGGGCAGTTTTCTGCTCTTATGTCATCGATGTTGACATTCCTTAAACAAATACACACTGAGAGCCTTTTATGTCCCAAGCACTGCACTGGCCATATAGTTATAAAAAAATGAACAAGACCAGTCACAGTTCTTGCCTTTGTGGAGCTTCCATGTAAGGAAGACTGAAGTTGCAACTTATCTGGTACACAGAAAAGGTGTGAGATGCTTTGAAAGCTTATACCAAATGGGTTTGACACTGCAGGACCAGGAAAGTTTCCCTGAGGAAGCAGCGATTGAGCTAAGAGTTGAGGTATGAATAGGTGTTAATTAGGAAAAGAAGGGAAAGTGATCCAAGCAGGGAGAACAGCCTGTGGAAGGAGAAGCAGGATGAGTTGAGAGGACTCAGGGTGAGAAAAGCATTCGAGAAGGCCAGTGTGAGGGGAAGAGACAGTGAGGAAGAGTTGTTGGGTGTGGGTGGAAGGTATAGCTGGTGAGGAGGGTAGGAGCCCAACTGTGAAGCCTGGAGACCAGGGTTCTCCAGAGAAATGGAGCCAATAAGAGATACATATACCATTTATGTAATAAACAGAACCAACATAATATATAATATATATCCTATTGTATAAAATATATATCCTACATATATCCTACAGATATTATCTATAATACAATCATATATGTAATAGTATGGATATAAATTAAGAAAGCTGACAAGTCTGAGATCTATAGGGCAGGGAGGCAGACTAGAAACTGAAGCTGGAGTTGGTGCTATAACATTGAGGCAGAATTTCTTCTTTTCTGAGAAGGAGTTTCTTCTTTTCTAGGAAACTTCAATTTTTGCTTTTGAGGCCTTCACTTGATTGGATGAGACTCACTATATCACTGAGGTAATTTTCTTTACTCAAAGTTGACTGATTGTTGTTGTTAAATGTATCTAAAAATGTCTTCACAACAATACCTAGATTGGGGGCAATTACTGGGTACTGTAGCCTAGCCAGGTTGACCCCTACAACTAGTCATAACACATAGTGAGGAGCTTTGTCTTGATTCTAAGAGTAATGGAAAACCCTTGAGGGAAGGAAGAGGGTGGCATGGTTAAAATTGTATTTCTCAAATGTGCTCTAGGCTGTCAGAAGAAGGCTGGTGTATGTGACCATCACCAGGGTTCCTGTGGTGGTCATAAGGCACATTAGATCATTTGTGCACTTCTTATTCATGGACATGGTGCTCTGGCATTGAATTGGTCAGATGATCCTCCTGGGTGTGCTCTTACCATCTTGAAATTACCTCTGAGGCAGGACTTTTCTGTTTTATTTTGTTTTGGCCTTTCTCTCTTTCTCCGATGAAACTGGATGGTCTTTAGAGGCAGGAAGCATGTCTCGTTCACCAGAACATCCTTGGTGCCCAGGAAAGTGCCTGGCACATGGTATGTACCCAGCAAGCATTTGTGGATGAGTTTGACTGGGTTTTGTGTTTTCCCCAAAGTATCTTATGAAGAATAAAGGAATAATAGTCCTATCAGTAGTTGTGGGTAGCAGAAAACCAACTATTTAAAGATTTTATTTATTTATTTATTTATTTATTTATTAGAGAGAGACTGAGAATGAGAGGGGAGAAGAAGGTCAGAGGGAGAAGCAGACCTCCCGCAGAGCCGGGAGTCCAATATGGGACTCGATCCCGGGACTCCGGGATCATGACCTGAGCCGAAGGCAGTCGCTTAACCAACTGAGCTACCCAGGCGCCCTAGAAAACCAACTATTAACATGAAAATTTTTATGTTCTTATTTCTAGCTTCCTTTCCTTGGCATGATCTATAGCTGCATTTTAACTTCATTTGCATAGATTGCTTATTTTAGGATATAATAATCACTTAATAAACTTTTAATTTTGGAATTATTTTAGTTATACAAAGAAGTTGCAAAGATGGCATGGGAGTTCCCTTATGTCACCCAGTTCTCCTAATATTACATCCTACATCACCATGGTATATTTGTCAAACTAAAGAAATGGAATTCCTACTAACCGAACTCTAGACTTTGCCTTTCACCAGTTTTATCCACTAATGTCCTTTTTTGGTTCCAGGATCCAACTCAGGGTACTACAGTACATTTAGTCATCATGTCTTCCCAGTCCTCTAGTCTGTGACAGTTTTTCATGACTTTGATGGTCTTGAGGAGTACTGGCAGACAAATACTGAGGATCCTGGAGTACAGAATATCCCCCAGTCCGAGTTTGTCTGATGTTTTCTTGTGAATAGATTGGGGTTATAGATTTTTGGATAGAATACTACAAAAGTGGAATGTCCTTCTTGTCCTATCATGTGACAGGGTACTCAATATCCACATGATAACACTGAGGATGTTAGTCGTTATCGCTTGGTTAAGGTAGCATTTGCCAGGCAGGTTTTCCTGCTGTAAAGTTATTATTTTTCTACTTCCCTACTGTGTTCTTTGGAAGTGAATCACTAAGTTGAGCCCATCTCCAAGTAAGTTGGAGGGAGGGAATAAGCTCTTATCTCCCAGGATGGAGAGTATGTGCATGTATTATTTAGATTTCTTCTGTAAGGAATATTTGTCTCTTTGCACCCACCTATTAATTAATGTGATAATTTACCTACATCGGTATGGACTATTATATATATATCACCCTATAGGATACACGCACACACACACACACACACACACACACACACACATTTATACCTTGGGTTATAATCCTATAGGATGTTATTTATTTTGTTGCTTAAATTGTTCCAGCTTTGGCCACTGGGGGCTTGTTCATGATTACTTTAGTGTTCCTTTGACATTCTCTATCCTTTTTTCTTTTTGAGTTCTTCTCTTTCTTCTGGTACTACAAGGTACTCTAACATCTTGCCCCGGTCCTGGAAACAACCCTTTATCCAGTGAGCCCTGGTTTCTTTCATTACAAAATGGTACTTAGAAACCAGGATCTGGGTTCTGGGCGTGCTCATTGCCCCTGGGGTTTCATTGCTTCTAGGCCCTATCAGCAGAAAGAGCTGAGAACATGTGTGTATATTAACTGTATAAACATGTACCTATAATTATTTCTGTGTCTATTTGTATATATATTAGGCTAAACATGAGTTTATACTGGTATCTCTGACTATAATCCAGCTCTACACGAATCCTTTCAGTCTTCCTTTCTTGATTGTCCGTAACTCCCTCTCCTGGAGGAGAGTTAGGAAACCTGGCTCCCACTGTCCTTTTAATCATTTGTTCAACCGTGATATAAATGTAAAGCTGATTTAGAATTGTTTACCTGTACACCTATGGGAAACACATTTAGCAACTATATTACAGTGCTTATGTGTAGTTTTTTTGCATTTGATATAACCATTTTTGTAAGGAAGTGGTATAACATAAAAGTTGAGAACAGTCTATAAAGCTAGATTGCTTGGGTCCAAATCCTGGCTCCATCACTTATTAGCTGAATGAACTTGGCTGAATTACTCTCTTTTCAGTTTCATCATCTGTAGAATGGGGATAATAATGCTATTTACTTCCTTGGGTTGTGTGAGGATTAAATGGATTAATGTATGTAAAGTGCTTAAATATTGTGTGGCATATAGTAAATGCATTTAAGTACTAACTATTTTTGTTAGGACAGAAATAAAGTGTATTTTAATTGCCACCAGTATATTGCCGTGTATATTGGGGCACCATAAAATTTGAATGATCCTCTCTATTCACTTAACTATCTTTTTACAGCACTCAGAAAAACTAACTTCCTTTCTATATCCTCTTCTGTTCAGCATTCATGGTATTTTTCTGTGTGGAGTCAATTTGTCAGTCATTTCTCTCCCAGCTTTTTGTGAATTCAGAAAACATAAGATTTAAATCCAAGATTTTAAATGCAGATTTTAAGTCTAGGATGTATCCCAGACTTTGGGCTTCTTCAGATCATGAGTCATAGCCTTATTAGAAGTTTGTGTCCCTGGATTCTAGGGCATTGTTAGAAAAATGAATGATGGATTTCATCATAGCATTTGAGGAGTCTAGTGGTATAAGCTATGTGTTAATAGTGGCTGCTTATTCTGTAATTAAACATGGTTACTTTGTGGTTATCACTGCTTGGAAAATCATTGATCTTTGTAAACCTTGAAATAGAGGTTGGGGGCTTCACTCGAAACACTTATGATAATGTTCTGACTATTGCTGTTATTAATATTGCACAGCAAACAGCTATGGGTTCTGCTCAGTGGTAGTCAGCACTTCTGGGTAGGGTCATGTGTTACTGGCATTTTAATTAGGCTTCAATGAACCCAGCTGCAACTATGTTAGCAGTCTCTTTAAACTATTTTTCATATTTGGGGTTTGATAAAATACAACATGTATTTCCCCCACTATTTTCCCTGTATGCTAAAAAAGAAAAAAAAAAAAAAAACCAACCAAAAAACAAAAGCAGAAAACCCACATAAACCAAAACCACATACACACAAAGGCACATTAACTTGATATGGGGCTACTAATTTTTTTCACAGCTAGTAATTTTTGAATCATTAGAATATAAAATTGAATCAATAGCTGATGCCTAATCATTTAAGTCCTCTTAGCTCTTTTACAATATATCCTGGCCCTTAAAATAGAGCAAGAAACACTTTATATGGCAAAAATATCTGAGAGTAGGAATTCTCTGCAAATTCCTAAGGTTCAAATGCATTCTTTTCCCTTATTTTAATTATCATAGGGATCATAGATAATGTAGATCAATCTACAGTGTAGATCCATTGTAAATCAGGATTAGTGTTTGGAAGTGCAGCCAATATAAGGGGAATGGGCCAAATCCACATGGTCCAAAGAGAATGGAAGTTGTTCAGCTACCTGAGGAACCTGTAAAGGGCAGGTTTTCCTATGGCTAACTGAAGTCAGTAGCCGGACCATTTAGGTCAAAGCTACTGACTGTTAGCACTTACCAATGACCAATGAGTTGTTTTAATTTTTTGCCGAGGTTTCACTCTTTGCCTGCCATCAGACTCAGGACCTGGTTTCTTCAACAATAACTGTTTTTTGAGAATTAACCTCTATTGCTCAGCCCTAATTTACTCTTTTTAGAAAGGCGGACCACTTCTTCCTATGGGATATACCACCTGTTAGGTCTCCATTTTTTTTTATCATCTCATTTCTTTTCTTGGCTCTTTTCTCCTGTATTTGGTACCTACCCATCTTTGTTATGGCTGACGGTGCCATGGAGGGTAGAAGGACTTTTGGTGTTTGTAATTTGGGTAGAACACAGCAGAGACCAAGAATAGGCAGCGTTTGACACCCCAGTTTCTCTGCTTGGAAAACAGATGGAGCTGAGTGCCTTGCTGGGCCATGTTCAAGTGTGAGCGGCCACACGATCTGTGCACAGCTGGGCTGCCACAGTGGTTAACCTCCCACGGGGGAATTGGTGTGTGGTGGGCAGCATTAGTTACCTAGGGGAAATGATTTGGCCATTTCTGGGGATTTGTTGTAAAATAGAGCTATGTATATAACACCTTTTATTGAGTTGCTTAACACACTTCATAGAACAAGAAACCTTCCTGCCAAGGAGCAGGTGTCTCTACATTTCACCAACAGGAAAACAGATTAGGTTTGCTTTGGCCTTAGAGGCACTCAGAGAGTGGGAGGATCTAAAAGAAAACATGGCCCTTGTGACAACTCGGAACCTGTAAACTTCCAGACCTGGCTTGCTACTGGGTCTTTCTCTTTCGGCAGATTATGAATTGGTGAAACTGCCCTCTTACATCAAGAGGCCACCAGCACCAGAAGCCCATCGGCTTAGCTGTTTGGAGCCTCTTCTTAGCATTTGTCCCAGATTCCCAACCTTCCCCTGGCTTCAGTGTTTGCCTCTAGCCTCCTTAGGGACATCTCTTCCCCTTCTGTACTTCATCATGGTTACCAGGTAGTGGCTTCTATGGCCAGAGGGAGGGAAAAGTGACCTTGGCCCACATCCCCCTTAATGAAATAGTGTTCTGTGGAAAGAGTTCTCCCTTCCAAAGCCCATAACTGAACAACAGGCAAATTGTTGTATTATTTTGAGAGAGTTGTCCTATTACAGTGTATCTCAGAAATGATCAATTCTAGAGCAAGATTCTGGGATCACAGTTTGTCAACTCAAACATGCCACCCTGTCTCCTTGGCCAGATAGTGATGAGTCAGCCCGACCTGGCCAGACCCAGACTGCTGTGCAATACCAGTCATGACAGAGGAGGGGAAACCCAAGCCACAGTTGGAGACCTAAATCTCTGGCCCTAGATTTCCAGGGAACCGCTTCTTGTACCTTCTCTACTCGAGAATGTAGAAGCTGGAGAGGCAGATGGTAGAGTGTAAGGGAGTAAGGCAGGCTTCAAAGGCAGCAGATGTGAGTTCAAGAGCAGTATGCAATGGCAATTAAAAACATCTAATTTGCAGGACTGTGTTGTAAAGATTAGAAATAACCTATGCATTGCCTGGCTCAAGGTAGCTGTTTGATTAATAGGAGTTTTGTAAGGATTGAAAAACCACTGCTACACCAATGATGGCAGAGTATCACAGACCAAAGAAGTTAATTGATCCAGTTCTGTGTCCCTCGAGTCCATTAAAAAAAAAAGAAAAAAAACTTTCTTTAAAATATTTTTCTTCTCTTAAAACTAATACGTGTTCAATGTCAAGTTGGTAAAATTCAGAAAATTAATTCCATGGTTTTTATTTCAGTGCATTTCCTTCTTCTATTTATATATTTAAATGAAATTAACCCTATGATCCAAATGTGGTTTAAATGCTATTTTTTAAAATTTATTATTATAATGAGAAAAGGTTTAAGTCTCTTTTTTCTATGTAACAAGCAATTACTGAAAATGTTCTTTTCGATGGAACCATAATTAATGTGTGTGCTTACCCAACACAGAAGCAAACTCCTAGAAAAGTGTGAGAAATCTTTGCTAAATGGAATGTTCAGTTTTATGACCAAAAGGAAGTATAAAACCAAAGAGCGTGCGCTTAGTGCCTGGTAAGGCTAGGGGAAATGGCGCCGTAGCTTGCCTGTTCATAGGGCACATCTAAAAGAGCTTGTTCTGTCTTATGGAAAATTTCAAGTGTATACACAAATAGAGAGGATAATGCCCGAGCCTACAGGTCTCCTCTAGCCCCAACTGTTATGAACGCAGGGCCAACCTTGTTTCACTTCTCCTCCCTCTTACTGTACCACCCACAAACCCCCTACGTGATTTGGAAATAGATCTCAGATGCCATTTGTTTTCCCCTGTGACACACTTGGGAGCCTGATTCCATTTTGCTCTGTGTTGTCTGGTTCATGCTCACTGGGGATGTGTGAACAAGCCTAGACTTCAGGATCAGACCTACTGGTGTTCAAATCCAAGCCATGAATTAGTTGCAACATAGAAGCTGGGGCTCAGGTGCCTCAGCTACAAAGTGGAGCTAAAGCTTCCTAGAGTTCTTGTAAGAAGGAAAGGAGAAGACCTATAAAAAGCTCTACTGGTCCCTCACAATGGATAGGTACTCTGCAAATATCACCTCCCTCCCCTCATGTCCAGCCTACTTCCCCACTCCTGAGAGCTCCTACCTGGGACTGACCTCCTTGACCTCTGCCCAGTAGACTCCTTGGTGCTCGGACTTTGCCATCTTTGTCTCTCACAGCAGGTCCCTAGTCTTCAAACTCCTCTACTGAGAATTTAAGGTGCCCTATTTGTGCGCCAAGCTTGACAGAACTGGAAATTAACAGGGCCTCTGCTGCTCAGCACACCGGCATGCTCAGTCCGGAACCCTGGTGTGGCCTGGACCATCTCTCTTCCTTCACCAGACTGAACTAGTCTGGTTTCTGGAATGCTCTCTGTCTTTGGTGATGGCTTACTCCATTTTCCCAATTGGGTCTCCTATTGTTGGAAGGCCTGGATCTTTATTCTGTTTATTCTATTTATTACTGGGGCATGAGCTCTTGGATAGGGGCATCTCCTGAAGTTTCTATGGGTTGGTTGCAGGAATGAGGGTATGATTAAAATGGCAAGTGAAGCCAAGGCTGAAGGTTGCTGGTGGGATGAAGTGGACGAGGGGTGGGGCGGGCTCAGGTTAAAGAGTAGCCGCTCTAGTACTTCCTCATAGAAGGTTAGTACTTTGGGGAGGGGCAGGCACTCAGAAGGCCCCCATTTAGTGTGGGAGAGGGATAGTGGCTTCTTCATGGGGACTGGGTATGACTGGCACTTTGGGGAGAGCTGACGTTGGGTGGGTTGGGCCTTGACAGGGGTGTGTAGGTATTTTTCTCTACAAATCTGGCTCCCCCTCTCTAGATGCGATAATGGTGGAGGTACTGCAGAGTTGTGCTGTTTGTCCATCAGTGCACATTCTCTTAATGTCAGCTGTTAGACAGCTGGGACCCTTGTGGTCCTGTCTCAAAGTGCTGCATTAAAGAAGCATCATCCAGACAGCATTTCTCCTCTTGCCTTAAGACTCTAGCTAACTTTCGAGAGTTTTACAGTACACAGTTCACAGCAATTCTCTTTTACATTCTCTGCCTTCTTCTCTAGCCCTTTCACATTTTCAGGAGCCATTCCTCCTACCCCCTGCTTTCCAACTCTCTAGCACATTCACTTAGTGCTTGATGTCTTGTTCTTCGATCCCCTCTCCTGTCTGCTTCATTCCCTCCAGCACATGCCTCCTGATGTGTCACATGTCCCACCCGCCAGCCAGTTTAGTTCTTCTCCATTTTTCCCTAGAGAACATATTGTTGTGGCTTTTGTCTTTCCTCAGATAATGGGGAAGGAGGAAGAAGCTCAATGAGAAATACTTTCAGGCTCTGTTAACAAGGGAAGAAAAGACTTTTGTTTTCTTCTATCCTACAACTTTCACCTATGGTCTAGTGTCCTACTGACCCCTACCCCTTCCTCACCGAACATGTCTGAATGAGATGCTTTGGTCTGCCACTTGCCCTTTTAGGGTAGTGACTCCAGGGACTTTCTGCCTGGGTCTACCCGGTCCCACTGTGGTCCCAGTGTGGCTTTTGGATGCGTCAAAGCAATTTATGAGAGATTCCTGCTGAAGCACTCTGAAAGAATCAGAGGAGATGTAGGTCCTGCCCTCGGCAGGTCACTAATCTTGAGTTTTGATATCTAGGCTTCTGCCCTAGTCTTTGTACCTAAATCCCTATTTTTGGAAAGAGCCCACATCACAGTCTCTTGTTCTGCCTGTGGAATAACCAAGTAACCAAGGTAACCAAGCTCGGTGTCTGCTTCTTTTCCTGGTCTTGTTTTGATTTTTGTTTATTTTTAACAAATGAGAATTGGATATATTTAAGGTATACAATGTGAGGCTTTGATATGTGTATACACTGTAAAATGATGACCATAGTCAAACTAATTAACATATCTGTCACCTCCCATAGTTATCTTTCGTGTGTGTCTATGAAAGAACACTTGAGATCTACTCTGTTTTAGCAAATTTCAGGTATATGATACATTACTATTACTACAGTCACCATGCTGTACGTTAGATTCCCAGAACTTATTTAAGGTCTTAGGGTGAGCTTTAAGCACTTTGCAGGACATGACCACAGTAAATTTTCTATCAGAATTCTAGACAAACATGTTGTCATTGGGTTTATTCCTTTACCTCATGTAATCCCAGTAACTGTGGTGGTATTTAGAGGTGAAATAGCTAAGAATGAACCCCTCTGGGAAGAAAATTCTAAACACTTTGTAACTAAAAACAAACAACAGTGTTGAATATGGTTATCAGCTATAGTGTACACTTTGATTCTTAATATTGACCAGTCGACTCCCATATAATTGGAAGTTTGTACTCTTTGATTAATATTGATCAACATCTCACCTTTTCTCCTTACTCCTCCAGCCTCTGTGCTACAATTTTACTCTCTGTTATGAGTTCAACTTTGTTTTTTAAATTCCACATATAGGTGAGATCGTGTGGTATTTGTCAGTATATCTGGCTTATTTCACTTAGCGGAATGTCTTCTAGGTTCATCCACCTTGCCACAAATGGCCGAATCTTTTTTAATGGCTGAATATGTATGGATGTATTAAATGTGTACAAATGTGTATGGAGATGAGTATGTACATATGTACACATACATATGTAGATACGATATAATTGCCTATTCTTATCCAGTCATCTGACAGACACTTAAGCTATTTCATATCTTGGCTATTGTAAATAATGCCGCAATGCACAGGGGAGTGCAGACATCCTTTTGAGGTAGTGATTTGCTTTTGGATGAATACCTAGAAGCGGGATAGCTGGATGGCTGGGTTGCTGGATCACGTGGCTGCCTGCTTCCTTGAGGCTGCTCTTGGCCTGCATTTCTGAGGCTGCTGGGCCCTCTTTGGGCCATCCCTGCTCTTTGGTTCTCATGCCCACAGCTGGGCCTGCAGTTGGGTGGGTGTCCACGTGTTGCGAGTGAGTAGCATCTGAGCACCTTAGGCTGCACCTGCCCCTTGGTGCTTTACTCACTGTTGTGCCGCGTCCCTCTTGGTTTCCTTCCTGCTCCAGACACAAGGCCATTCTCATCTGTACTGCTCTTTTATTGTTATTGATAACTGCCATTTCTCAAGTGCCTATTTTGTGCCAGGTGATTCCCTCAAATTATCTTGTTTACTCTTCACAAAAACCCTAAAGGGTGGGTATTATAAACATTTTACTGATCAGAAAAAACTAAGGCTCAGAGAGGCTTAATAACTTCCTCAGTGTTTGTCCCTAAGTAATGGCAGGGCTGGAGATCTAACTTTAAAAAAAAAAAAAAAAAAAGGATTCTTGGATCTTACCAAAAGAGATCCCAATTTGTAGGTTTGGTGTAGGGACCAAGGAATATATGTATTTTTAATAACTGCATAGATTTAAAATCCATTGGTCCATGAACTGTCCTTTGTATACCATTCTTGACTAAAATGAAGCTAATTGTAGCCTTTGTGGTTCTCATTTCTCTTACATCATGGAGGTCATTTAAGAATGCCTTGTTGTATGTAACACACCACACTTTAGACATGTTTTGATTCTGTCCTCAGAGACATCCATGGGGTATGTCTCCACAGTCAACTCCCTGTGGAAGCTATAGGCTCAGAAAGCATACTCTCAAAATCTGGAGACCAGGTGAGACAATCTGTCCGGTGAAACAGAAGCTCAAAAGGAAAGGAAAGAGATTGCCTTATGTTTGTGACAATGCTGCCAATGGCCCTAGGATATTGTAAGAAAAGCCTGGATGTAGCATGTTAAGAAGACCGTGAACTACTCAGCTGCATTTCAGTTTGAGTAATTATTGAGCTGCAACAATAGGAGGGAGTGGAAGTTTGTACCCTTCAAATTGGAAGAGAGATATACCAGGGCTCAGGAAAAGGCAAGCTGAGGACTAAGAGGTGTACCCAGCTGTATTTAGATAAGAACGGGTTCTATTTCAGGGCAGCTAACCTCAGTTCTGGGTATAGAAACCTTCTTTGGGGGGGCACTTGGGTGGCTCAGTTGGTTAAGCATCTGCCTTCTGCTCAGGTCATGATCCCAGGGTTCCTGGGATTGAGCCCCGCATCAGGTTCCCTGCTTATCAGGGAGCTTATGTCTCCCTCCCATCCCCCACTCGCACATGCACGCACTCTCTCTCTCTCTATAATAAAAGAAACCTTCCTTGGAGGAGAGGTTTCTTGGCACTCTCTAAGACTATTAGACTATTTCTGGCAGACACTGTCCCTTAACAATGAGCAGCTTCTTGAGATCTAAGGTCGAGCTCTTTAAGCAGCTGATTCATGTGGATCCACTGGGTGGCTAACCCAACCAGGAAAGGGATACCACTACAGATGGGGGGCTCAGTTCTCAAACCAGCCCAGCTCATTAGTTCATTTGTGTTTTGCTTGATCGGTTGGTCTCACCTGGGTTTGGATAGCATGAGCCCATTGCCTGGAGCATGATCCCCGTTGGCTAAACCAACTGAAGCTGAATTTCTGAAGACCAAACTCTGAACGCACCATGGTTCCATCAGGTACTGATGCCTGTGAGATTAAATCTGGAACTACCTGCCAGATTTTCTTAGCTGAAAAAAATCTTTGTCCGGGCTTAGGGGCTTCAGGGCTGGGCAGAGGGTTCTGGGACCTCTATTGCCAGGTGACTTTAGTCCCTAAACACTAACACTGGAGGCTTTATTTTTTTCTTCAAGAGCATATGTTTGAAAAATGCTGCATTTTATCCTAACCGAATGTAAGACTTGGTACCAATATGTATATAAATTAAAAAATGATTAACTTTGTGTATCCATGGGTGGTTAGAAAATTTGAATTATACCATGGGGAGATTGGGATGGAGGAGAAGTGATCAGCTGCCCCACGGCCCAGTGGCAAAAAAATGGGATTAGAATGCACACGTTTCGGTCTTTTTATCCTGTGCCCAGTTCTGTTAAATCTCAAATATTCCAAACAGTGTCTTATTCTGTCTATATTTTCCTTCCAATTTTTTCCTTGAGATTTTCTCCTTTCACTGCCTTGGATTTGGTTGTCTCATGAATTCCTTTGTGTTGGAGATCTTGAGAATTTATTTTGCATATAAGTAAAGAAGAGCTTATATGATGTCCTTGTTATGATCAGAGAAAGATAAGAAAGAGCTAAGAGATCTCACATAGGGTAGCTCTAAGTAATGGACAGAACAAACAATCCCTCCCCATCACCTCATCAAAAAAGATATTCATGGGCTTTGCTGAGGTTGATTTTCTACAGAATGGAAGGTAATCTGTGTCAGCAAAACCCCAGGAATTGTTCCACTTAGATTTTAGTGAAACTCTGAGGGCAGATTGTGGTGAGTGTGGTGAGTGTTAAGATGGTGACATTGGACCCCAGGCTGGGGACAGAAAGGACATCTTATGCATGAAGGTTGAGGACACAAATTAAACCAAAACACACATACATATACCCCTAAAACACTTTATAGTTTCTTAATATAAATTATTTAACAGATACATATAAATTTTCATTATTAATATAGAAACTAGTTTATAGTACTACTTATGTCTTTTTTTTTTTTCTAAAAAAGATTTTATTCATTTGAGAGAGCATGAGCAGGGGGGAGAGGCAGAGGTGGAGAGGAAGAAGTAGACTCCCCACTGAGCAGGGAGCCCAACGCAGGACTCAGTCCTAGGACCGTGGGATCATGACCTGAGCTGAAGACAGATGCTTAACCGACTAAGCAACCCAGGCGCCCACTAATTCTGTTCTTAAAAGTTATGTATCAAATCCTTCAATCTTCCTTTCTCTGGCATTGTCTGCTTGCCTTGTTGATTTGCAACAAAATCCCCTTGTGAGCATTGACTTCCCACCCACCTCTGCTGCTCGTGTCCATTGCCACAGCACCTGCCCCTGGGGGCCTACCCACATGCTTGCTGATAGCTCTTCACCAAAAGGATCAGCAAAACGAAAATGAACTTTTGCTCTACTCTGAGTGCCCAGCTTGTGAGGTTGTACACACCTGACTGGTGACATTTTCCAGTTCAGAATACACATGGAAGTGCTATACCAAACGCAAGGTCTTCCATCTTTGAACTTATCGAAGACTCTAGAATTCTCTGGCCCAAACAGATAATTGCTGGAAAAGCAGTGGATTCTGGCATGTCAGGGATTGCTTTGAAGTTTCCCCTTCTAAGAGAAGGACATGCTTTTATATATCACCGTGGTCTCTACCGGGTACTTGCAGTTTTCGAAAACAAGCCTACAAAAGGTTTTTGCTATTAAGAAGTTACATGTGCCACGAAGTTGAAAAGTTGCCTGTCGGCTTGAAAACATTTTGTCTGTGCAAATGACTAGGGGAGGCAGAAGGAGAGGTGGTCAGGGAGGAATAAACACAGCTGGTTTCAATATTAGAAGCAAAGATAGATAGGTCTTTTGCTCTTTATTGTGGTACCTGCTTTGGGAATCAGATGGAACACATCCACAGTGTGGGGGTAGGTATGGGCCTGGCTCACAGGCGGGAAGGTAGGCTGGGGGGCTTGGCTTCCCTTCACCACAGCCCTGTGGGAACATCATCTTCCCCCGGCCTGGCCCCTCATGTCAGCACTCTTGGTTTTCACTAATTGTGAAAGTTCCCCTTTTTGCAGAAGGATCTACGTCTTCCTTGCCTCATAAAAATCATCCCGAATTTAAGCTGCAACTATAAAAACCCCCCAGCAAACAAGAAACAGCCTTTCTGATCTAAGTTATGGGAAAGTGGACTTTTATTTTCTATTTAAAGAAATACAAGTCTTCGTAATGCATTAGTAATTCTAGTAAAAAAAGTTTGATACGGACTTGATTTCATAAAAGAAGGCTGTCCTTAAGATGCATATCCATTTCTGCTCAGAAACATCACTTTCAGTTTTTACGAAAAGTAAAAACAAATTTGGAGTTGGCAGTGAAATCACTTGTCACTTTTAATGTGTGATTTTCACATCAAGTTTAAGGAAAAGGGAAAAATAACTTTTTTAAATTAAGAGGTTCCCCAAATATACTAGATAGTGAGAATTGGGTATTTGTAGTCAAATACAGTACATTCGAGCAGAAATCTATCATGCCCACACGAGGACAATCCCGAATACCTAAATCTTCCAATCTTCCAATCCCTTAAGGTATTCCCTTGGCATTCTCATTCCTATTGTACTTTTCCACCAGATTCTTTTTTAGTTAAAAGCATTTATCTGTGGTACCTCAGTGCCAAGGTTCTGCCCAATTTTAGATCCATTCAGTAGTCCCTAAGTGTCTTGAAGGTTTGCCCCATGAGTCGTTAAGGCGGAATAGTTGGTTCTAGATTCTCGAACTCCTCCTCACCCTGTGCCAGAGAGACTGTGTTCTGGCAGAGGAACCCACAGGGCATCATTTTCCTCAGTTTGCAGCATTAACACCCACTTTGGTGGAATGATACACAAACATTCAAATGTTATGGAGAAATTAGAAATTATTGTTCACACGCAGTTGGATGGATTTCAAGGATTCGCTGTCTTCTGTGCATATTGAACTCTCCTAGACACTGAAGCTGTGATGCCCCTTGTAAAGACCGTTTGGCCTTCAACTGTTCTGCAGACCATCCGTACACAGCTGCTGTTGTAATGTGTTCTCTGGACTAGGAAGGAGTCTACATCTCACGCGAGTTGAGTTTTACTGGTTCAAACGGAAGACCGATTTCTCTGAGGGTTCACTTATGTGTCCCAACATTTCTATGTGGTAGAGGATCAGGAGGAACAAGGGTATTTTTTTCTTGGCCTGTGAGGGCTATCTACCAAAAGACCTACTCTCAGAAAGGCATTTGTATGGGTGTCCCCAACCTCCTGCCCCGCTCTCCTCAGGTTAGCTCAGAGCCAGTGGCTAGTCACCCAGACAGTTCACTTGGCATATTCGGGCCACTGGTCCCCAGCTGACCCGGGAGACAGAACGTGGCTGAGTTAGTTCAATGTTAACATGTGGTCCAGGAAGAGTGGACACTGAGGAAGGCAAGTAACCCACACAGCAGCCCTATTTTAGCCTCAAGGCCCACCAGAACCAAGCCTTCAGCAAGGAAACCACCTGCCCACAGACTCCTGTCTGGTTAGGGTAAAAACTGGAAGAAAACGAAGTTTGCCCTGAGCACTGGAGCTTGGTCCTTTTTGAAAGCTTTTTGCGAACCACGATTGAGATTTGGGACAGTGGAAGTCACATTTGACCACCTCCAGACTCGAGGCTGTTATTTTTGTGAAAGTCTATTTTAACCAGAGGAAATCCTGTTTCCCCAGCAGCCCGGGCAACAGCCCTGAGATGCACAGTCGTCTCAGGAGTGTTGTGAGGATACGGGCTCTCTTTAATCTCAGAATAAAAATATTTGATGTTTACAAGGTGTATTAGTATAATTGGAATGTGTCTGCCTGTCTGCTGGCCTTCCTTCCACGGGGGGGACCTCATAATTAAAGAGCATCGTGTTCATGTGGCGGCCTGTTTTCCTTTCATAGCTGCTGGTGAGCAGTTAGGGCAGGACCGTTACCCTGGGCTCTCGAGAGCTCATCCCGGCAGACAGCTGCCGCCAGAACAAAGGGGAGGCTGCAGGCTGCTTGTGTTCTCCCGGGGACCGGTGGGCCTAGTGGGGGATGAAACTGGGTCAGCTCTGAATCTCAAGGAGGCCTCTTATGCCAGAGAAACCGCCGGTGTGTGAGGTGGAAATACACCTTGATGAAAACACAGGAAGGCCAAAAAAGGATTTCCCTTTTCTTTAAGTGAAAGGCTGGTGGGGAAAGAAATACCCACTCATATCCCTCTGTGCCTTTGGAATTCCACATGAGATATGAAAATGAGATTTCTAATGTCTCAGGACTTGGCGAGTCAGAACCTAGGACAGTCAGGGGAGCGCGAAGAAGTCACGTTTCCTAACCTTGAAGCCTGGGGCGGGGTTTGTTCTCGTGCTCTCCTGTGCCCAACCCCAGAACCTCCAGCCGTGCCTGGCAAGTAGTAGGTGCTCAATAAGTACGTTTTAAATGAATGATTGATTCTCACTGCAGAGTTCCTCTCCTCCCCAGCCAGTCTGGAAGTCCCCAGCAGGATGTCTGCCCATGTGCTCAAGTGAGTCCGGCAACCACAGCCCCCTTGTGACCTCTGGCTGTTCCGATAGGGCCCCAGCCCCTATTGTCGCCTGAGGGTACCTGGTGGTTGCAGCTGCGGCTGACCTCCGGAGAACTCTGAGCTAGGTCAGCACGTCTGCTTCCCTCCTCCCTCATTCCTCACCCTGCCCTCGGCCCCAGCCCTGGACTGCCCACCGTGTCCCCGCTCTTGCAACTTGCTCCCCCTGCCTCTGATTGCTGTCTTCCTAGAAGCCCAAACCGCCCATGGAGCCAGGCAGGGAAAGGTCTTCAAACCTCTCTTCTTTTTCACTCAAGATTTAAGGATTCCGGTCACAAAAATCTCTCTTGAAACTAAAAATGTCTTTATGTCCGTGTTTTTCAGCTCTGGTTAAGTAAATGTGTCCACCCAGTCCCCTCCCCTCAGATCCTTTGATTCAGTGGATCTAAAGTGGAATCTGGGCATTTGTATTTTTCCGAGGCTCACAGGTGATTCTGGGGCACATACCGTGTCGTGAAGGACCCTGCCTCAGGTTGTCCGCTCACACAAGTGGAAATGGGAAAGGGGATGGGGGGGGGTTTGATCATCAATTTGGGCTCAGCCATGATACTCTGCTAGAAAATGACGTCTTTAGGGAAGCAAGGAAAATGTTTTAATTTATTTGAACAGCACCGTATTCAGATCAAGAGACAGCTAATTCTTTTTCATTTCTCATCCTAACCCCGGGGTAGAAATTGTAGTGGAAGTACTGAGCCTCTGTTGCTGGAAGTACCCAGGAGAGGGGAATGATTATCCGTATGGGAAGCTGTGCAAGGACTATCTGCACTAACTCTAACTCTAAGATACTCTGATCTGACTGATTGCTCTAAGACACATTTATTCGATCCCTGTTGTGTATTTTTCAGGTTACAGAGAATCGTTAGATATGCGCCCTAACCTCAGAGAGTGTGCAGAGTCTAGAAGGGGGGCTCTATAGTGCATTCTCCTTTGATTCATTCATTCACTTTGCCGGACTCTGTGAGTGCATCCTCAGTCCCAGGCACTGTGCTGAGCTCCAGGGCTACGAGGATGGGGAACACCTAGTGTCCCTGCCCTCATGTAGCTCACGTTCTGTGGGAGGCGAGAGACAGCAGGCGGACAGCCACTCCCCTGAGAGGGTGGGAAACAGAAACGTCCTGTGAGACTCCTGGGTAAGTGCTCTCAAGAATTCAGAGAAAAAGTAATACCTATACAGCAGGGGTTAATCCTTTAAGACAAAAGTGGTAAAATCCACATGTTGAATAAAACTTAGCTCCTCTAATGGCATTTTATTTATTTATTTATTTCTCCCCAAATATGTTTATTTTAATTTTTCAGTGTTACAAGATTGATTGTTCACGCACCACACCCAGTGCTCCATGCAATACGTGCCCTCCTCAATACCCACCACCAGGCTCGCTCACCCCCCC
>CM052802.1:48804168-48820726 GCA_028533885.1 Nasua narica
ACCAACAGTGGAGGAGGGTTCCCCTTTCTCCATATCCTCTCCAACATTTGTTGTTTACTGTCTTGTTGATTTTGGCCATTCTAACTGGTGTAAGGTGGTATCTCAGTGTGGTTTTGATTTGAATCTCTCTGATGGCTAAAGATGAACAAATTTTCTATTTCTAGAGCAGCTCACAGCAAAATTGAGCAGAAGGCAGAGATTTCCCTGAAATCTCCTCATCCCACAAAGGCAGAGCCTCCCCCCACTTATCAACAGCCCCCTCTAATGGCATTTTTACAGGTGAAAAAAAGCAAGCTGTAGAGGGCTAAGATAACCAGATTGGCTGTGTTTGTGTCCCTGTTGCTTGGGGGCCTGCGCCTGGTTGTAGGTAGGCATGAGTTCACTGGCAAGAGGGGGGTGGAGACTCTGTCTTCGTGTTTTTTGTCTCACTTCAGTCTTGAGAACAGATTTTTACGCATGGTTTATGGAACCGAAATGAATTGAAATAACATGTCAGCTGATCTGCACCCCTGCGACCAAAAAAGACTCAGGGGAACAAGCTACCTGACAATTAGACAGCATTTTCTATCTGAAGGCTGTTTCAACAACCACAAATGTGGGTCAGAGCATCAGTGTTGGTATTCACTGCAACACTGTCTTTCCTGGAATGGAAGAATTCCCTTTCATATAGAAATTGAAAAAGAAGTATGCTCTTATCTTGAACTTCTAGTTGAGACAACTTTGTAAGTAAGAACAGTTCCAAGTCACAGAAATGTTTTCCCTGTCTGCTGTCTGCAAGGGGGTACAATGCAGAAAATAAAGTCGTAAGCACTGGCCAAATATTTCCTTGGGGACAACTCACCCGTGCCCCCAGATTCCCCTTAACCTCTGCTCGTACTACTTAGAATGCACTCGAGTGGCTGTGGACTTCATTGTCTTTATTGATCAACTGATGTTTAAAGGTGTATTCAATTATTGCATAGTACATATCAAACCTGTATTCAAACGCTTGTTAACAAGAAGGCAGAATGTATACCTGTCCCTCTTAGTAAGTTGTAAATGTTTGAGAACAAGAAGCTCTCTCTTGGGGGAGGGGTTGGGGGGGCACTAGGGTGGCTCAATTGGTTAATCATCTGCCTTCAGCTCAGGTCAAGATTTCAGGGTCCTGGGATCCAGCCCAGTTTAGGTTCCCTGCTCAGCGGGGAGTCTGCTTGTTCCTCTTCCTAACCTCCTCTCTCCTCCCTCCTCCTCCCAGCTCATAGCGCTGTCTCTCTAACAAAATCTTTAAAATAAAAATCTCTCTTCAGTTTAGTTTTTTTTTTTTTTTAGAAATTGCCATCTACCACCATGTAGTACAAAGTGTAACATGTGACATATCATCTCTTAATAAATACCAATAATTTTGAGCAAGTGGCTCTTTGTAGATAATCTGAATGTCCAGCACTAATTTCCTGATTAGTAGGAAAAGTCTAGGAAAACTTAGATTTTTAGGTGGGATTTGACATACGTGAAATGTTGAAGAAACAAACAAAAAAATGTCCCAAATGTGAGGACTTGTGGATCCTTGGGATTCTGTTCTTATTTATGTTTTTTTTTTCTCCCTAAAGAGGTGTGATTACTATCTTCTCTTACTATGAGGTTTGGGACATTGTCAAGATATGAATGTAAACTTTCAGTTTAAGAACATACTTTGAAACACATTCAGTTATTTTAAGATTTGCTTGCTTTTTCCTTGAAATAGAGTTCTTGATTTTCTGATACTTCCCTTTAGAAGTGAGGTTTCTTTGAATAACTGGGGCCTTGAGAAAAGTTACAACACCACTGTCTTCGGTCCATCCACAAGACTGTCTTTGCACGCAAACACCCATTGACGTCAGTACAACTTGAGTGAAGTTCTTTTTTTTTTTTTTCTCTATCACTGGGAAGTGGGGAGTGGAGGTAGTGGGGTGAGGTGCATGGGACTGTGTCTGAGTACTGGGATGAGTTGACTGTGATGCAATTTGGAAGGTTACGCTTTTCTAATAAAATTGGGTCTTGTGCTGTTTTCCCACAGGACAAGGAAAAAAAAATACACTCAGAATGACATTTATTCCAGGAACTTTAAAAATTCTTCCACCATGTTTGATAGACTGGTGGCTGTTTTATGGTTTATGAGGACTGACCAATGTTAAAGGATTTGGCATTTGATTTTGGAGGATTATAACTCTGAGCAGACCTAATCAGACTCTCTGGGTCTATTCTCCCAGTGGAGATCATTTGCCTTCTCCTTAGAGCTGATGCTTTTACGTAGGAGATGATATGTTCAAGCACATACATCTTAAGTTGATGCTAACTAATTTCATCTGAGATACAAATAATTCATTATTTTTATCCAACATTTCCCAATCTTATACTTTTGTTGTGACTTGTGAATTCACTCCTAAAACTTTCTGTCCTACTATGCTTGAGCAAATAGTCACCTGTCTTTGGTGCTTTGTATCCAGAATTATTCTGTTTGATTAGTGCATTTTTCTTGTGTGCCAGTATGCCTGTATCAAAAAGTTTTTTTTTTAAAATTAAAAAAAAAAAGGTTTACTTATTTGAGAGAGAGAGAGAGAGAGAGAAGTGAGCACAGGCAGGGGGAGCAGCAGAGGGAGAGGGAGAAGCAGGCTCCTTGCTGGGCAGGGATCCCAACATAGGGCTTGATCCTAGGACTCCCGGGATCATGACCTGAGCCACAGGCAGATGCTCAACCAACTGAGCCACCCAGGTGCCCCTCAAAAAGTTTTTAAAATCCAGTTGGTGAGAGAAGACATAAACATGGAGCGTTTTTGAGAAAACATTAAGGTAGTTTAAAATCTCCGTTTACGTGCAGTTGGATGGAGGAGATGGGACTTCAGCAGATCTTGAAGGTTTCACATAAGATGCATAAACTATCAAAAAGACAACAGAGGATGGGAAATTTTAAAAATTAATTACGGGTTTTTCGAGGTCGACCATAGAGTCATGTGTGGACAAAGTTTCAAATTGAGCTATGTCTTCTTAGATATAGTTTCTTATGTCTTTGTATGTCATGTGCCTGTGAATTCTTATTAGACTATGTTCCTTTTATTTATAGCTCCCATTTGTTTGTGCTCATAAGGTTGTTACTAATACTGACAAGATTTGTGGGTACACTTTGAAAAGAACCTTTCCTAAATTGTTAAGTTCTTCAGCTAATTTTAAGGGGAAACCGAACAAAAAAAGTGTAACCAAATACCGTGAAACCCCTAAATTTCTTAACCTTAGGCCAGGTGTCCATTGTGAATCTTATTAATTTTAATCATTTTCAGCCTCTTTCGAATTAACTAACGTGAAGACTTTTCTTATCCTCATTCATTTCATATGAGTTTTACATAATTGACCAATCAACTAGTGAATATAAACTTGACACCGATTATGCACCCAGAATTTTCTTATATCTATAATTTAAGTTCCACCTTTTAAAGCTTAAAATTTTAGCAGCAAAAATACGGGGTTGAACGTATTAAAGTGTTGGTTAGAAGTGTGATGCCAAGTGTTGAGAAGTCCAGGAGAGAAGGAAATAAAAAACACCTTGGGTAGTCAGAGATTGAGATAATCAGTGAGAAGGGAAGGCCTTATCCTGAGTTGGACAAGTAGGGGAAGCCCTGAGGCAGAAGAGTGGGATATTGAAGTAGAGAAGGAATTAGAACTGACAAAGTGTTTTCCAGACAATTCTTACTGTCCTTGTTTGAATGTGCAACAGGGAGAGTCCTGAAATAGTTTATTTAACGCTGTTGGGCAAACAAAGTCTGTTCTTTCTCTTTCTGTACACATACTTCCCCACCACACACACATCACACACAAATGCACATAAATATGTATCTACATAAAGGTCTCATTAATTCCCTTGATTATGTTTGTAGTTGATAATAGGAAATACATATCTTTGCTACAATTGGCAGAAAACTTTTGTGTTACCTATGGTCTTAATTTTTAAAGGTTTAAACTGTGAAGTTTTATTGGCAATTAGGTTTATGATTAGCATTTAAAAAAAACCTTGGTATGTATTTTAAATACATGAGTTCCACTGTTAAAGGATTCAAAAAGCTTTTAAGAAAAGTCACAGCAGTGGAGACTTTTCCCTTCGATAGGCCATTTGGAAGTAAAAGTTAAAGACTTAACTATGAGAAATGCAGAAGTTATAAAGGGAACTTGAGAATTTATTTTTAGACTATTAACCAGACACACTTTTCTTGGCCAGCCTAAGACCTATTGAAATAGTGCTTCCAGAGAAACTGTGATCAAATCTAAATAATAGTTTCTAAAGAAGACTTATAAACAGTTGGCAGATTTATCTACCTGATTGAAAGGCAGCCGATTCTCTTAAAAGTATTTTTTAAGAGAACCATACTTCTCAAGCATTAATATGCATGTGGACCATCTGGGAGTCAAGATGCAGGTTCTGATTCAGCAGGTCTGGGGTGGGACCAGGCTTCCGCATTTCTGAGCAGTTCCCAGGTGCTGCTGCTCCTGCCGCTGGAACACGAGATACACTTGGAGAGAGAGGTACTAGAGAGCCAACCCAATGAGTACATTGGCGTCTGTTTTACCTTTTTTTTTTTTTTTTGATGCCTTACTATTTTTATTTGAAAAATTAAGTTCAGTGTCAGGAGGGGAAGGAATTTCATGCCTTAAGCATGGTCCAACAGTGTTGACCATTCGTGAAGTCACTAGAATGTAGATAGCCGCACGGGGACAGGAACTTAGTCACTTGTGTTCTCTACTGAATCCTAGTGGCCAGCACAGAATAGATACCCAGTGTTTGCTGAGTAAACAAATAAATTTAGTGTTGTCCTGGGAATGTCATTAAAACCTATGCTTTTTCTCATTACACAGGCAGGGCCTGACTAATAACTAATTTATTGTGAGAAAAGCAACTCAAATCTAGGAATTATGGAATGGACAGCACACCAAAACCATGAAGAATGCAAGGAACTTAGGAGAAAAAAATTGACTGAAGCCCTATCTTCCTGAGGGACTTTCTTGAAGACAAAGCTCTTTCCATGTATTGAAGTCTTCCTGAGCACCTTCTTCTCTCAGCCTTCTCCATCGGGAACTCTGGCTTCCTCCTTTATCTTTACTCCAGCCTTTGAGGATTTTAGCTGAAGCCCAGCAGCCACTTGCCATGTTCTTCTGTTTTTCTCCTGCTTGCCTTGTCGGTGTCCCTTGACTTCTCCCCTGGGCCATTTCTGGCCAAGATATATTTGTCATGTCATTTATTAAAGTAGGATGCAGCTCTTTTTTCCTGACTGCCTTAGCACTACCTTAGCATTTGAAATATTACCTCTTTAGCTACTTCCTGTACTATAGTATTACACTGGTACATGAGCATTACTGGAGAACTTAGTAGTGCCTCACCTGGAGAGTCACTTCTATTGCATACATTTTCCCGGTTTTCTTCCTTTTTCCTCTCAGTGGTTCATGACAACAAAGTACAACCTGCCACTAACATGACTGTAAACTCTAAACAAAGACAGCACTGGCATTCAGGAGGTCATTAAGTTAATCCAAAATATGGTTATATTAATTTTTACAATTATTATTGAAGTGGAAACCCCAAATCAAAAAATTCTTGTAGAGTACTTGAGGTGAGAATGCTTCTTCAGACCTGAGGGGATTCCTAAAGCCCAGCTAGAGAACTTCTTCAGCTCGCAGGGCACCACTTCTAGGCATAAGGAGGCTTCTGGCTTCACATGGTCTAGTCCATCTTACCAGAAGGAAACAGAAGGCTTTAGGGCAGAAGGCTTATAACCAGTGGTATGTGTGCGCGCGCATGTACGCTCCTGGGTGCTCTCCCTCAGTACACCTCCCTTCTGAGCCTCTCGGCTGACTCAGAATGAGTTTAGTATTCCTAGTCTCAGTCATCACTCAGTCTGCCAAACCCCCACTTAGGATAAGGGCTGCGGGCTTCCACAGGAGACAGGAGAGCGGTATAAGCCGGATGAAGAAGATTCCAAGCTCTCTTGCGCAATTCACTCACAGCAAATAGGAATCAGTTCTGCTTACACCTGAGATGTTTCTGAGCCAATTTTCTAAATTAGAGGGTCTGCGTTTCCACACAGTCCTCTTCTCACCTCTGTCCAATACCTTTCTTGGCAAAGCAACTCATCCTATCAAATCTGACTATCTGGCTCTACCCTGAACTCATGCCCATTTGGGAATCTCTACCCATCTGCAGTGTCTCGCTCAGTGCCATCCCATTAACACTAATCATTCTGTTCTTCTCTTCAATTTTCCCTTCACTTCCTTGCCGGGAGGCTCTAGTCTTCAGATTGACCAACATCTAATTTTCCTCTCCCTGGCCCTCCCTATAGACTGTAATCAGTTGGTGCCTCTGGTTAACTCCCTTTCAAGTCCTCTTTCTCCTTAGACAAAATGAACTAGGAAGCCCATAAATTCCCCCGCTACAAGAAACTAGAGTGTAGAGATTCCTCTAAACTATGGTCAAGCCCTCTGATGGTATTAATAGCACTATAATTGTAATTAATGGAATTCAGAGCCTTGAAAAACAAACGAATGTGTCTTTAGTGATTTGGAAGCACCTCTGATCATATATTGAAAAGTGCAATATTCTCTTCTGGAAATGTGGGAGTCATCTTTAATTTCCTCTCATTTCCCTCTCTGCTTCATTTTCTTATTTTCTTCATTCCTATTGCTTCTAATTTTGCTCATGAGACCATCACCGTTAGCTTGGTCTCTTCGCAACGACTACCCACCCCTATGCCCAGCCTTACTCCCTCAAAAGTGATTTTTTTAAAAAAAGACTTATTTATTTGAAAGAGAGAGTAAAGTGGGGTGAGGCAGAGAGAGCAGGAGAGAGAGAGAATCTCAAGCAGACTCTCACTTGTAGAGCCCGACGTGGGGCTTAATCCCACAACCCTGAGATAATGATGTGATCTGAAAACAAGTGTTGGATGCTCAGCCAACTGAGCCACCCAGGCAGCCCCAAAAAGTGATTTTCCAAACACAAATCTGATCAATTACTCCTTGGCTTTAAATTGTTCAGTGACTCCTATGGTCCACAGGATACATTCCAAACTGCTTAGTGTGGCTTACAAGTTTTGCATGGTCTGGACCCTGTTTACTTCTCAACCTCAAGTCTTGCCATACCCACACACACTCTGTGCTCTAGCCAATATTGAATTACTTTCAGTTCCCCTAATGCAGGATGCAATTTCCTACAGCTAGTCCTTCACATGTGCCAGCCCCTCTGCCTGGGAGGAGTCTTCCTTCTAGACTCCTATTTTTCCTTCAAAAACTCAATGTAGACATTACTTCCTTAGATGAGCCCAGGTTCCCACAAGGCTTTGAACTGATTCCTTTTATAGTCCTTAGCATTCTGGACTGAATTTATCTACAATTGACCCTTGAACAACATGGGTTTCACCTGGGTCCACTTATAAGCAGATTCTTTTATTTTGATACATGTAGTATGGTGCTGCAAGTGTATTTTCCTTATGCTTTTCTTAATAATGTTTTCCTTTCTCTAGCTTATTTGATTGCAAGAAGATAGAATATAATGCACATAACATACAAAGTATGTGTTAATTGGTTGTGCTATCAGTAAGGTTTCTGGTTAACAGTAGGCTATTAGTAGTTAACTTTTAGGGGAGTCAAGATTATACATGGATTTTTGACTGTGTATAGGGGGTCACCCCCCTAACCCCTGTGTTGCTCAGGCATCAGCTGTATTCGTCTTTTCCATGCAGGGTAGTGGTGAGCAACTCAAAGGCAGGTGTTGGATCTTACATTCATCTTCATATCTCTTGAGATTCCTCAGCCAATTTTATGACAGTCATTTTAGTATGGACAAAATGAAACCGGTCATTCTGATTTAGTTTACACCAGAGCACCAACTATTGGATTGTCTATTCCATATAATAAGAAGTGCATTCTTCCAGGCTTGACCTAGTATCCTGATAAAATCAACTTATCCTTCTTTTATCTAGGCAAGGGTTAACCCACTGCCTGGCATATAATACATTTTTAATATCCAGTAGGTGCTGTATATATTGTTAGAACTTTATCCACGGGCAGATTGCCTTCTAACCAAGGGGCCAGCAAGTCATATCATTTAGTTATTAATTAGTTCATTTTCATTTAAATCTACTCTACAATGGGATTTCCTGGTCTATTTCTTTCTTTGAACTTACTCTGATCCTCAGTATGTCTAGCCCCTAGTCTTCCTTACATAAAAAGGAAAGGATAACATTTAGGAGACAAGAAAGTCCCATGGGAGTAAGGATTTCTCCAAATCCTTTGTTAAACTTTCTGAGTTTAAGGGCCTGAGACCACCCTCATGAACTGACTTGTGGGAAGCTTCCATCTGTAACTGCAAACCGAGTAAAACTAAATTTAATTCATCCTTGCCTAGGAAAAGCAAGCTACCCATGCTATGTCTAAATTTGAAAAGACAGCTTAGAGTAAAAAAAAAAAATGAAATAAAATTGTGTGTTTGTGCATGCAAAATTAACAAAACAACATGGTAAATGTCAATTCTGACTACCTGAAAGACTACTAATTTCAACCCTTTATACTGATAATGCATTTCTTTAAGCAATTAAATTTCAATAGATTACAAGGACAATAATGATTGAATATTCATTCTTTCGACAAATAATCATATTATGGAGTTCCTTCTCAGCATCAGGTATTATGGTAGGTGTTGAGTAGACAATGGTGAAGGGCACAGGCTGTCCTAGCATGGCCGGTTTCCTCTCCCCTGACAATGACATTAAGTTGTCACCAGGCCGAAAACTGAGGAATCAGAATGCGAAGGTCTTAACAGTGGCCCGCCATTGTGCAAGGGAAGAAAGGCTATGTAGTTTCTCCATGACCCAGAGCCAAGATGCACAGAGTGGGAGGCAGAAGCTTTCAGTTCAGCTAAGGGCAGGAGGCTGAATGCCCATATCCAGGAAGAACAAAAAGGGGATTTTGGGGGTAGCCTTTTTTTGCTGAGCTATGGGCGGCAGTAGCTCATTCATTCTTACTAGTCTAGTATTCCATCATGTGAGTAGACCACAGCTTATTCATTTTCTGTTGCTGGTCATTTGGTTGTTTCTACTTTTTGTCTTTTACAAACAGTGCTACTATAAACGTTTTTAAAGACATATCTTGGTGCACCTATGACAAATTTTTGTTGGATATATAAATAGAAATGAGCTTTCTGGGTCACAGGGTATGCTTAAATTTAACTTTAGAAGATAAGGGCAAACAGTATTCTGAAAATGTTGTATCAACATATGAGAGTTGTTCTCACATCCTTCCCAGTTATCAGTCCTGTGGGTTTTTTTGTTTTGTTCTTCTTAGCCTTTCTTGTGGCCAAAATTGCTAATTTTATTGATTACTAGTGTCATTGAGTGCATGTTATGTATTTATTGGATTTATAGATATCAGATATATTATTAGATATCTTTTGTGCAATAACTTTCTATTCTCTTGCCCAATTTTTATTATTTTGACTGCCTTTTTCTTATTGATATGTGTGTGTATAGAAAATTATTGATTACTAATGTCATTGAGCACATGTTATGTATTTATTGGATTTATAGATATCAGATATATTTATTAGATATCTTCTTTTGTGCAATAACTTTCCTATTCTCTTGCCCAGTTTTTATTATTTTGACTGCCTTTTTCTTATTGATATATGTGTGTATAGAACAAGAGAAAGGGAGAAAAGGGAAGAGAAGAAGGAGAAAGAGAAAGAGGGAAGGAGTGGGAGAGTGAGGTAACTACTACTTCCCTATGGATCTATCTTTATCATGATTAGCTCTTGCTTGTCACATCGCAGCTTTTAAGTGTCACTTTCTCAAGAGAGGCTTTTGTGCTCATTAAGTCTAAAGGAGCTACATTGTTCTTCTCTATCACAGAACCCTACTATTCTGTGTCCCACAGATATGTTACTGGCGTTTTGCTTACTTGTTGTTGGGTATCTCCACACATTCAAATGTAAGCTCTGTGAGGGCAGGACCATACGTGTCTTTTTCAAAGACACATGGATGAATCTCATGAACATAATATGGACTAAGAAGCCAGAAATCTTACATGCTTCCAGTTATGTAAAATTCAAACACAGACTAAATAGATCTCTGGTGTTGGCAGTCAGGCTCCTTCGTGAAGAGGAGGGGATGGAAGGGGCTTCTGAGGTTCTGGTAATATATATTTTTTAGAAATGTGGACAATCTAAGTGGTAGTTAATGGGTGATTCCCTTTGTGATATTACATTAAGTTGTATGCCAATAACCTCACTTTTCTCTATATGTTTTATACTTTGATAAAAAGTTAAAAATTGGGGCGCCTGGGTGGCTCAGTGAGTTAAAGCCTCTGCCTTTGGCTCAGGTCATGATCTCAGAGTCCTGGGATCGAGCCCCGCATCGGGCTCTCTGCTCAGCGGGGAGCCTGCTTCCCCCTCTCTCTCTGCCTGCCTCTCTGCCTACTTGTGATTTCTCTCTCTGTCAAATAAATAAATAAAGTATTAAAAAAGAAGTTAAAAATCTGAGAATACTAACTGAATGATTCATGTAAAGTCACACCTGTGGTTTGAATTTTCTGCTTCCTCTGATATGTTTTTTTGAGAGTTTATTTTGCTCTCTTTATCCTGTGGTTGCATTTTGGTTGTTCACGTATCCTGCCCATTCACGTTGGAGGGTGAGGGTAGAGGGGCTTTGTAGGGAGGCGGCTGGGCAGTTCTGTGAATTTAGGGGCTTGTCTACATAGAAAGGGTGGGGAGCTTTACCCTAGATGTCCCCCAGATATCACAATAAAGGAAACTTCATGTTAGCTTTCCTAGTTCTCTTTAGAGAGTTCATTTAATTTCTTAAGCAAGGAACCCTACGATTTTGGGTGAGTGCCTAGTGATAACTTTTGGCTGGCTCTCAGTCTGGGTATAGGAATAGGGATTGGAATGTGGGGGCAGAGTGGGTACTCCTCCCAGACTGAGACCTTCAGTTAGTCTTTAGTCTTCCTGTTTGGCCGTTTTCCTCACCCGTGCACTCTTTCACACCTGGGCTCCAACCTTGATGTCCCACTCCTTCCTCTATGGCAACTCCCTTTCCATAAATTCTAGATGGAAGTTCCTTTCATTCCATTTTAATTCACTAGTGTGTCTTTATCCATTTTTCAGAAGCTTTTGGAAATTCCTCATTTTCTTGCAGTGCCTCTCCAGTCGGTTCTCTTTGGTATTATGGGCTCACACCCTTTCAGTTGCTTTTATATTTTCTTGCATTTGGGGAGGGAAAAGAGGCATATTCTTATTTGGCCATTTTTGATCAAGACAACTCACTATTTCATTACCTAACATAGTCACATTTAAGCTTTCTTTCCTGCTTTATCACTTGGTAATGCATGTTACATCTCCCAGGAGGAATCAAAAGCATTTTACTACCTCTCACTTCCCTTTCCTGCTTCAACTTCTGATTTTTATCATTTCTAAATTGACAAGGTTTATGTCATTTACATTTTTTCCCTCTAATAAAATTAAACTTTTCTGTTATTACTCTAAAGAATTTTAAAAATTTAAGCCCCCTCAAACAGCAAGAGCTAAGCCATGTGATTGGACCCATTTTGAAGGAAAGTTAATCCTGTGTCACTGAAAATCTTGTTGCTCAGAATAGATGGTCTTGAGTGTCAAGCTCCAGTGGAGCCTCTTTTAATTATTTTCAGCTTCTTTTACTCCTTCTCTGTCATATTCAGATGCCACTGTTTTTTGATTCTCTTGTCATTCTCTTTAAGTGGTTGTTTTTTTTTTTTTGTGTGGTGTTGCTGTTGTATTTCTTCCAATAATGTATTCATACTGGATTCTTGCATGTTACGATTTCTTAGTTCTTACATGTTTAAAAATATGTTTATCGGTCCTTCATTGGTAATTTGGTAGGGTAAAAACATTATACATTCAAATAAATTTCCTTTAGAAAATTATAGGCATTTTTTCTTCTAGCATTTAGTGTGGTGGTGGGAAGTCTGACATCAGTCTGATTCTTATTCCTTGCAGGTAATCTGTTTATTTTCTTTGAAACCCACTAGAATTTTCCCTTTATCTAAAAAGTTTTGAAACTTCACAATGTTGTGTCTAGGTGTGTATCTTTTTTTTCCTGTTCATCTTGTCCCTCACTTGCCCTTTTATTCTTAGGACTTGTGATTTTCTTTGGCTTGGTGAAAGTTTATTTTATTATTTCTTTTAATTATTATTAGTTGTATAGTCTTTCCCTTGAAGTGGAAAGGGACTTCCTGTATATCTCTTCTATTGATGATCTTTTATATTTCTCTCTTTTCTATTTTTGCTCTATGTTCTGGTATAATGTCTGAACTTGACTATCAAGATCACCAACTTGATCTCTACCCAGCCTACCATTTAGTCTTTACATATTTTATTTTGATGATCACAGTTGTTATTTTGTGAAGCTCTGTCATGTTCTCTGGTTGTTTCTTCTTGTACTAGCTTTTTTTTTTTTTAATTTAGGGAACTTGACATTAAATGTCTCTGAGACTACCATATCACTGTTTCAAGTTTCTCTTCATTTCTTTGAAATAGCTGTTTCTTCTGTGATCAGTTTTTTGGTTTGTTTGTCTTAGCCCTTCTTTTTCTGTTACTCATTTTACACAAGTATTTGGTAAGTCATGGTTGCCAATTAATATTCAGGAATGAATCAATTTAATGTTGACTAGTATAGCTATGTAGTTGGTTAGTTTTCTCTGCATTTGATTATCATTTATAGCAATTTTGAGTGGGAAAATTTTCCTGTTATATTTTCTCAGTAGTAATTGCCTAAAGTAAAGTGGAGTCTTAGCAATTTTTTGATAGTTCTCTTATATCCAGCCAAGTTTAAAAATATCTTCTTATTTCTATTACCTTTCCCATTGATTTCCTCAATAACTTAACATACTGCCTTCAATTCATAATTTTTCTTTCTGGCAGTTTTATCTTTTATTTTTGTTTCTTGCTTATTGTTTTGATAATTAAGTAGTATGTTCTAGGCTCTGTGGTATGTGCATTATACTTAATAATAATAAAAACCGATAATGATTTATAATATCTGTCCCTATAATATCAATGTTGGTTATATAAGATCTTATTGACTAAATGAGGTGTCAACTGTTTTCAAGACAAATAAATATCAAGTATTTAGATTTGGTAAATCTCCATTGAGTTTTGCTCTTCTGGGTAGGGTTGATGTACAAATAGGCCACAAAATAGTTTTGTTTGCTTATTTGTGTTTTAAACTGCTACTGCCAGAAAATTTCCTCTTAAAATTTAGGAAGATTTTAAGATGGGAATCTGGAATGGATCCTTTCTCTTTTGAGGCTAGTCAGTTTCAGTTTCTCTATAGCTACTTATAGTCTTCTCAGAATGTAAATGGATAAATGTGCCCCATAATCACTGTAATTTGTCTCTCTTAAGTCTTCAACCAGAGTAATTAGATGAAGTTACAATACTACTCTATCAAATAAATATAACAAAAACAAAAGCAAAAACAAAACAAAACAAAACAAAACACCCAGCAGCAACTGCACAGGCCCAGATTTTAATGAGGCAGAATCTGATCTTTTGCTTTATAAATAGATTACATATTTGATTATACATATTTAATATCCAGGTCATGCTTTTTTTGTTGTTGTTTTTCCAAATCACCATGAGAAATATCTACTACTTATTTCATAAGATAAGTTCTTTGTATGAAATATCTTACTACTTCTAACTACCTCTATTATTGTAAAACATGGGACAGGTACACTTCTTATTTGGCAGATGGGAAACCACAGTTTCACTGAAGAATGTAGCCAGTCAGGCACTGTTCATGGATTACAATTACTTTCTCATTTTTTCTAGTCATGAGGAATAAAAAAAGATGTGATTGGATTTACTTTTTCATTTTGTCTACCAAGAATTTCATAGAAAAATCTAGAGCTCAGTTTGCATAATTGTGAGACCATCAGCCTGCAGATACATGCTTTCTCAATTTTCCTATGGCTCAAATTTCTATTTTGATATATAGTATCTCTGCCTCTGGTTTTCTAACATGACTTATATTTTAAAATTTTGGCTTTTGGGTTGCTTTTAAGCCATTTCTAATCTGTTGGGTGATACCAAAGAAATGAGAGAGAAAGGGCAGTAAAGGAAAGAAAAGGAAGAGAGGGGAAAGGAATGAAGGAGAGGTGGGAAATTGAATTTATATGTAGATTTATTTTAAGGAAGGATTTTCTGTTTTTGGGATAAGAACTGGCTGTGGCCTACCACTGATTTGGACAGCCTATCTCTTTCCCTCTCCTCTCTCTCTTCTGTTTTCTCCTCCCTCTTTTTCTCTTCCAACTGCACCCTGACACTTGCCAGCAGAGGCAGACAGTCCAAGGAGTCTGTATTAACTCATTTCAGTAAGTGCTGCTGACAGTTATTATCATTCCATGATCAACTCCTTTTTTTTGGATGGGAAGAGAATCACTCACAGACCCAAAGACCTGTGTCACATGATTCAAATGACCAAGAGTGCACTTGGATGAAGGATAGGAGAAAGAAAACCTGCTGTGTCAGAACTCTCAGTCCTATTTAAATGAGAAAATTGCTTTTCTTTCCTTTTTTTGATCTGGGTCTGCAATCCCTCATCTGTCCTTACACCCCCTGGCCCAGGTACATACGCATCTGTGCCATCCTGTTCGGTCTGCACTGTGTCTTTCCCCTTGGAAGTGGGCCTAGAGTACTGCTCTGTTCTTTCTGACATGTTACTCCACAGGCAAACAGGATTTGCAGACTTGCTCATGAAGCATGTCCATTTCTTGCCCTGAGTCCATTAAACCAATCTTTAAAAAAAAATTATTCCAAGAGTTGATTACAAAATGATCTGCTTATTCAGTAGTTCAATAAGTGAAAGATAAATGGCTTTAATATGCGACGTTATCAAAGGGTCTAGTCATGTTTATTATTTGCCTCTGTTACATAATCAAGTTTTTTGGGTTTTGTTTGTTTTTGTTGCTAAACATAATGAGACTAAATTCATTTGTAATCAATCTGTTTTTATAATTGCCTTTAAAGCTTTTCTAAAATAAGTAAAATGAAAAAGTAATACCCTTTGCAATTGCATTGTGCTAACCACAGCTTCAGGTCTGTAGGGGAGAACCTTTCTTCTTTTATTTTTGCTATGCCTAATTGATCTTATCTGCCACATTGGACTCAAAGAAGACCCCTGCCCCACAACATAACTGTCAGAAGAGAGGATTAACATTGTTATCTTAAGTCCATTGCATGACCTCCTAGTCTCTATAACCTTGGATAGGATATCACCATGCAGACTTCCCAACTTGTGTGCTGATGTTGGTACATGGACATCAGAATGGATGCTGGAAACACTAGGCCCCACACCGGATCTCTTGAAATACCCCAGTTAAGGACCTGCAGATGTGCAGGACAATGCACTCTGAGGCAATGGCTGAAATCACTGATGGTGCCAGAAGGTGCAACGAGGCCAGTCCTATAAGGGTGTCACCCATTGCAGCTGACCAAGCTGGAAAGGAAAACGGATCAAAACACTTTTCATTCCCCTGTCTTTGACTTTGTATTTGTTAACCAGAGGGGCAGATCGCCTGCTGGCCAAGTCACAGAGGCCCAAGGAGGCTCCTTAGGGAGTGCTCAGCATGCCTCTGTTTCCTTGAGCACAAAGGCTGTTTCTGATTTTGGGGTATGGCTCCTCACCACCTGTCCCAGGGTACAGCTGCTATTGGTTCTTTTGTGTCTGTTACAAGACTTATTACTATTGTTGGTTCATCATTTCATAATATTGTATTTATATTCAAAAAAATTAATGCCATGTGGTTGTTCTTTTTAGAATGAAGTTTTCTTGGGGGTGCAACAGATGCATGGAAACCTCTGGATGTCCTAGGGAGGGAAGTTCAGAGTTGGGAGAAGGGACCAGTGATAATTCTGCTTTAGCTTCAAGGAGGGGCATATACCTATGGAGTGAGCTCTATCATAATCCTCTTTAAAGATGAGTGACACTGAGAACTTGAAGAAAGTCTAGAAAACATAAACTAGTGAAATCCAGAATATATTGGATAGTGGTCTATATATAGGAGATATTGTGTTATAATGAGGAATAAGCTACTTTTAAGCTTCCTTTGTTTGAGGCACTTGGGTGGCTCAGTTGGATGGGCATCGGACTCTTGGTCATCATCTTGGGGTTGTGGAATCAAGCCCTGAGTCAGGCTCTGTGCTCAGTGTGGAGTCTGCTTGAGATTCTTTCCCTCTTCCTCTGCCCCTCCCCTGGCTTGCGCACATACACTCTCTAACGTAAGCGTCAAAAAAAAAAAAATTCTTCAGCCTGATCTTTTTTTTTTTTTTTGGCCTGACAGCACCCTGGAAAAGATTGTTTAGCAATCTTTCCAGTAAGGAAAACTTTTTAAGACTTGCTTCTAATGTTGTAAAACATATTTTATCAATGTGTCATTGATTAGGGGGCACCCAAGGAGCTTATCTTGTGTTTTCTGGGACTGTGTGAGAAAGTAAAGCTTCCTGCTTCTACCTTGGTTTCACTTTGTCAAAAAGCACTTT
>CM052802.1:48820826-48881787 GCA_028533885.1 Nasua narica
TTCCTTTCCTTTCCTTTCCTTTCCTTTCCTTTCCTTTCCTTTCCTTTCCTTTCCTTTCCTTTCCTTTCCTTTCCTTTCCTTTCCTTTCCTTTCCTTTCCTTTCCTTTCCTTTCCTTTCCTTTCCTTTCCTTTCCTTTCCTTCCTTTATTGCCTGTAACTATTGAAGGACAGCATTTGGGTCCTGCTTCTAATTGCTGTCACTCTAGGATACAAGTGTAGGACTCATGTACCCATGAGTGAGAAGGGACAATCAAGTCTTTACCTCATTGTACACCTGAAACTAATATTACAGTGCATTTAACTAACTGGAATTTAAATGGAAACTTAAAAAGATTGAGGTATACAATTGACCCTTGAACACTACAGGTTTCAACTGCACAGGTCCAGTTACATGTGGATTTTCCGATCAATACAGCAGAGTACTGTAAGTGTATTTTCTCTTCCTTATCATTTTTCTTACTCTTTTTTATTTTACTTACTTTATCTTACTATTTACTATTTTACTCTACTTGCAAGAATATAATATATAATACATATACAAAATATGTGCTAATCAACTGTTTATGTTCTCAGTAAGGCTTCCAGTCAATAAATAGTAGGCTATTAGTAGTACAGTTTTGGGAAAGTCGAAAGTTATATATGGATTTTTGACAGCATGGGGCGGGGGTCAGCAACCCTCTCACATTGTTCAAGGGTCAGCTTATCGGGAAGCCTCATTTTAGGATTTCCTTTTCTGGGTAGGATGATATTTGTATGCTCCACCTATTGCCAGGTATGCAGTAGGCACCAAATATATGAGGCAGTGGTTGACTCTTTGATCAAGTTTGGAAGGTATTACACTACCATTGCCAGCCTGCTTGATAGTTTAAATTGTGACCAGAAGTAGGTGGGGAGTTGAGGACCTATGCCTGTCCTAGGGTAGAGAAAATTCAAAGGGTGGCTGGAGGGACTAGGGGGTGACCCAGTCCCATAATGTGTGAGCTAGTTCTTGGCCACTTAGCATCTACTGATAATTTGCTTTTGGACCAAGTCATCTATTCTTTTCCACATGATTTCCTTGTGGACAAAATGGCCACTTATTGGGATTAAATTGACTCACATTTCAACAAAATATGAAGACCTTTTGACATCTAATAATAGTTCCTATGGTGCCTATGAGGGGGAAAGCATTGAGCTAGAAGCTTTACACATATTATCTGTAATATGACCCCAAAGACCAGAGCATATCCTCTAGTTTTATGGGTGATAAGGCAAAGGCTCAGCTATGCCACCCAATATGGCCAATGTCAGAAGATAAGTAATCAAAGAAACAGAATCTCAATCTCGGTCTGAATGCAAAGCCTGTCATCCTTCTGCCACCAGACCTGTCTCTGTTCTTATTAGCCTCATACCATCAGTTTACTAGCTGAACCAGGGAGCTCAAACTTCTTTTCCAATATTTCAAATAAAAAAGAGGAAACTCTATAATATTCTTATGTAGGCTAAAACAAACAAACAAGCAAATAAACAAAATTCCAGCTAAGTCAAAATCTTACATTTGGATTTTAGGCTAAAGATAATAGACTTGCTTCCCTGAAGAAATGGGAACTGGAGAAGGAACATACAAGACATAGAAAGGGAATGTGGACTAACATAGATGAGGTGGATTTGACTATGAAAACTGTAGTGTACCTGGGGGCGCCTGGGTGGCTCAGTCAGTTAAGCATCTGCCTTCAGCTCAGGTATTGATCCCAGGGTCCCAATATCGAGCCCCATGTCAGGCTCTCTGCTCAGTGGGAATTCTGCTTCTCCCCCTCCCTTTGCCCCACCCCCCCCACTCATGTTCTCTACTTCAAATAAGTAAATAAAATCTTTACAAAAATGTAGTGTGCCCAATAGGGTGATATTATCAAAAAGCACTTTTTTTTTTATATTTTATTTTTTTATGAACATATGTATTATTTGCCCCAGGGTATATGCCTGTGAATTGTCAGGCTTACACATTTCACAGCACTTACCATAGCACATACCCTCCCCAATGTCCATAACCCAGCCACCCTATCCCTACCTCCCTACCTCCCTACCTCCCAGCCACCCTTAGTTTGTTTCGTGAGTTTAGGAGTCTCTTATGGTTTGTCTCCTTCCCCATCCCATCTTGTTTCATTTCTCTCCCCCACCCCCCATGGCTCCCCACCCTGCCTCTCAAAATCTTCGTATCAGAGAGATCACATGATAATTGTCTTTCTCTGACTGACTTATTTCGCTTAGCATAATACCCTCTAGTTCCATCCATGTCGTTGCAAATGGCAAGATTTTGTTTCTCTTGATGGCTGCATAATATTCCATTGTATATATATACCACATCTTCTTTATCCATTTTTCTGTTGATGGACATCTAGGTTCTTTCCATTGTTTGGCTATTGTGGACATTGCTGCTATAAACATTCGGGTGCATGTGCCCCTTCAGATCACTACATTTGTATCTTTAGGGTAAATACCCAGTAGTGTGATTGCTGGGTCATAGGGTAGCTCTATTTTCAACTTTTTTGAGGAACCTCTGTACTGTTTTCCAGAGTGACTGCACCAGCTTGCATTCCACCAACAATGTAGGAGGGTTCCCCTTTCTCTGCATCCTCGCCAACATCTGTCG
This sequence comes from Nasua narica, assembly GCA_028533885.1. Classification (NCBI taxonomy): domain Eukaryota; kingdom Metazoa; phylum Chordata; class Mammalia; order Carnivora; family Procyonidae; genus Nasua; species Nasua narica. The sequence continues at coordinate 48,823,456 of CM052802.1, forward strand.
TTTCCTGACTTGTTAATTTTAGCCATGCTGACTGGTGTGAGGTGGTATCTCACTGTGCTTTTGATTTATATTTCTCTGATGCCGAGTGAGGTTGAGCACTTTTTCATGTGTCTGTTGGCCATTTGGATGTCCTCTTTGCAGAAATGTCTGTTCATATCTTCTGCCCATTTTCAAAAAGCACTTTTTAATGTCTGAATCAAATGGGTCTCCTTGCAAGCTTCTGTATTAAGAACTCTGAACACACCAGTGAACATCACCAGAAGTCTGCAGGACACACAGAAAACAGAGGGGAAGCATTAAATTCATATAGAACGTGGATGTCAGCTGCCTGTGTTGGGTGCACACCAAAGTGAGTATGCCTTGTGGGTGCTGGGGTTGAGTGCACAGCTGGGGAGGAAAGTGAAGAGAGTGTTGCTAGAACACACGAGGAATTCTTATGGCCACCACCCCAGTCCGGGCTGCTACCCAGATAAATATGTGGACTAGTCAATAGGGAAAGTGAACTACCACAGTTTTACTACCAAGTAAAACTACCCACTCCTGGATTCTTGGTGGCTTTGCTATAGTTAGTGGCATTTCCCATCATCAGGAAATTTATTAAAAATCACCCGTGAGTTGTTTTCTTTTCGTGAAAGTTCTTATGGAAACTAATTTCTAACCTTGTCCCAGATGCGTGGTCTCACCACTCAGGACTCCACCTGTGTTGCTTTGGGGTAGCCCTTTGTCAGTCTCTCCCTCTTCCTCAGGGTTGCGGGCAGATGTGGCCGGCAGAGAGAGGTTAAGGAACCAGCAAGGCCGGACAGCTGGGGATCGTTAGCAACAATCAAGGAGCAGCATTAAAAGGCAGCAGGGTAGAGTGTCTTAGTTCTTATGTTGGCCTGCCTGAGGAAGCCATCTGGACAGAGGAAATTTGCCTTAAACCTTGGCAAGAGAGCCTTGTTCTGTTTGAACTTTGTTTAAAGCCTCAGAGTGGGTGATCATTTTGTTTAAACTTTCCTTAAAACAAAGAGCGGGAGATCCCCCGCAATTAACAACAGGAACCTCTTCCCCTCTTAACAAATTTGATAGGAAAAAAATGCAAGGACTGTTCTGACATCCATTAATGTGGTTCAAATAACAGGATGGAAAGAAAAACACAAAGTGGTGGATCTTGCAGTCTCAGAGTTTGAGTTAGATCAGGAAGATGTAATCCCATCGTGCTTCATCCTTGGTTGGACCTTCTCACATCTGGGGACTCTCCCCAGCCATTGCCGAGGGCCTCCCCTTGTGGCTACCCAACAATCATGATTTCATTTTCAGCACAATTTTCTGCTTTTGCTGCTCATCTTTGCCCATGAATTGATTCAGTGCTCACAAATAATGGGATTTGCCAATCTGCCTTAAAGTGATTCAGTAGGGGAATGCATCCTCTCAGTGGTCAATGCAGCTGCTTTTCCCCTGGCCTTGAGTATTTATTTAATGCAGTTCAAATATTGGACTTCCTCCAAACTCATAGAGGGACACTAACCAAGTCAAAGTTTTCTCTTTAAACCCAAGGTTACTATTACATCTGTGTCTGTGTTGATGTTATCTAGAGTGTACATATTTATATGTGAGGATATGTATGTATTGAGCCCCCACCCCTCCCCCAGAAAGTTTACCCCCATCTGGCTGGGGCTGGCCTGTGGCAGAAGTGTGCGGTCCACCTTCCTGCTCTGCTGCCTTCTTTTTTCTGATTGTAAGTAGTAGCTGAAGGAAGCCACCATGGTCTCGTGGGCAGTGCCTCTAGCTGATGTCCCAGCGCCTGCCCCCCTCCCTGCCTGGATGGTTTCCTCCCTGTTTGTTCATTTGTGTGTTTGTTTGTTTCCTACCCTGCAGCCCTGGCCCTCTGCCTGGGTCACTTCTGTTCTGGGTTGGTCCACAGACCCCTGCCTAGCATCTCTTTCCCCAGAAGCCTCTCTGCTTTCCCAGTGTGGCAGTGTGGTCCCTCGGTGTTGTCAGTGGTTGTTTAGTTGCTTGTCTCTTTGGTTAGACCGTGATCCTCATCCGCCTCAAGGGGTGGGGGGGACGCATTTGTCTGGCTGACTGTCCGGTCCTCCATTCCTAGGACAGTAGCCAATGCATGGTGGTGGATAGGGTTTCAAAACTATTTTTTGAAGAAAAGGACAAATGGAGAAATGAATGGATGGATGAGAGAAGGGAGTGAAGGAGCTTTCCCCTCATTCAAACATATTCCTTAGAGGTGAGTTTAGAATCTCAGTGGAAGGGGTTGCTGCCTCCCCATGGGCCTGATGTACCTGCTATACTTGCCCAGGACATTTAAAAATCATCACCCCATTGCTTCCTCATGTGCTGAATGCAAAAGCATGGGGTTCTGAGGACAGAGCTGGGAGCTGTGTGGATGTCCTTTGGCCATTGCTGTGGGAAATGTAAACCAGGGGTACCTCCTCTCCTCTGGTGGAGGGGCTGTGAAGAGCTGGGCTTCTTGGAAGACTTGGGAGCCCAACAGGAAGAAGTCCCATGTGTCCTGGCCATGCCTCCTGGCCTAGCAGCCCTTCTCTATCTGGAGAAAGGAAACTTGCCTTTCTGCCCTCCTGTCCCTCTGCCAGTAAGTCCTACACACCAGGAGCCAGGTCAGGGCACACGGTTTCACCAGGTGGCGAGGGAGCCAGGATGCTCCATGGGGATTAAATAGAGTTCCGGCTTCCTTCTTGGCTCTTTACCATTCCCTACTCCTGCCCCTAAACCTCATCTATTTCATTCCTTCATTCTACCTTAGTGCTCAGATGTATTATTAGGTGGATTTCTAATTATAAACCATATCAATTAAATATATAAGTAATTAGTCCTTGTTCCTGAAGAAATATAAGAAAGCAATCTTATATACTAACCATGTCAGATGGGACTCAAGCTTAATTTCAAATGTATGATTTTCCCCCCTGGTCTTAAGGACAGTCAAATATCATTGGATAAGTAAAAAATAAGAGAGGCAAGTATGACCCTCTCTCTATACTACATGTTAGAAAGAAGCATGTATTTATAAGATATTCATATGCTCTACCTCAGTAATTTGGTGTGTCTTAAGGAAATAGTTTAAAATGGTGACAGAATAAATACATATTTAAAACAGCATTAATTATTAGAGTAAAAAACTTGGATGTAGCCATGGGCAATTTTAATAGAGTGGATCCGTAAATAACAGCATGACCTTTAATGAAAAGGAATGAAGCTGTAAAAATGATCTTCACAGATGATTTTTAATGATTGTCAGTGCTGATATAATTTTAAGTGTAGAGGGTGTGGGCATGGTTTTATCTCTCGGGGTTAATAGGTGTAGATTAAGGAAAACACACCATAATGTTACAATGATTGTGTGGTTAGTGGGATTATGAGTTTTTAGTCTCCTTATCACATTCCCTAAAAGTCCTGCAATGAACCAGCATTACTGTTTAAGGGATGGCTTTTATGGTAAGAGATAAATGATTGTAAAATGTCCTAACAATGTTGTGCCATTAGGTTTTATATGCTAGGTCATCACTCTTGGTTAAGAGTCATGGCTTCTTTTTAAAGCTGCCAAGGGCACCAAAAATTGCAAAGAAGGAGTACAACACAAAACTCTCAAAGTGAGGGTATTATTATCATCCAGTTCTCACTAGAAATTTCTGAATGAGTTGTGCTGCATAAGCTTTTCCTTCGGATCAAGTTAGTGTTATCAGAATGGAAGGAATGGATGCATTGCTGGTTAACAGAATGTCTTGTAGAGAGCCTGCCGTCAGCATCAGCGAAAGTTTGCTTCATAGTTTACACTACAGGACAGCTGTAAGGTGATTTGGGTCTTGGTTGAGCTATCTGGGGGCCTTATAAGGCACAGACTTTGGTCCATTATTGCCCAATTTGGGATTGCTCTGTTCTCTTGCAAACCTTACGTGTGCAGGCAATAGCCAGACAATTTCAAATTAGTGGCGGCCTCCTTTGGGATGGTGAAGCTGTATAATTAAAGGTCTAGGTCCTAGCACATTTAGTTTGATGCAATCTTCTCATTTCCTCTGAAGAAGCTAGGTCAAACAGAGGCTGCAGGTCATGTGTAGACGTGATTGTGGTCTCTGCATCTCATTTTACTTGCATTTCAAAACTTCCCATGATGTGCTATAATAGGAACCTCCTTATAAGAGGGGGAAGATTGCAGTATGGAAGGAGAAAGAACTCTATTAGAGTTGGTTCATAAAACTCCTGACTCTTCCTGTGTAGGTTGAGTTGTTTCATTCACTCCCTTCTTCCATTTGCTTCTCTGAATTTTGGAATAGAATAGATGGCAATAGAATGACCAAATTGAAAGAGCAGTCAGTGTGCATATGAGTTGAGAAAGAAAGATGGGAACAAAGGAAGAACTCCCTGTCTTCTGCATACTCCCTGTTTTGTACCCTGCAGCTCAGGAATATTTTCCATCTCAACGAATCCTACCAGGGGTTTATGATGCTTGAGTCCCCACACAGATGTGTTGTGGCCTTATCTTACTCAATCCTCACAAGCATCTTTAGAATTGGGTATTTATATTTTAAATCCTCATTTCATAGATGAGGAAAAGGAAGTGTAGAGTGGCTAAAGTGGAATGTGATATTCCCTCTAGCTCTCACTAAGCCAGGATTTCAAGTTATGGGCCTTCCACAAAGGACTGTTATAGAAATCACTTGAGAACCACCATCTTGTACATAAGCAGTGTAATTCCCAAACTGCCTCTGCATTTCCCTGTAAATGGGATTAGAGCCTGTCCCAGTCCTCAGGGTGTCCAGGCCCCCTTTCTAAACTAGTAGTTTAGAAGTCCCAGTGGAATCAGGACCTGAGACGTTCTCCATCTTTACCTCAGACTTGCTCAAGTCAAACCAAAGAATGAACAATGAAGACAGACTGTAGTTTTGCTGGAGTGTGTCTTCCCCCCATGTTCCCAAGAAACAGGCTACAGTGGGACAATCCCGATGGAAGCTTCAAATATCTTCATCAATGCTGCACTGCTCATTGTGTCTTGTGGCAGGTGACCCCAGTCCTCTACCCCTGCTTTTAAACATGCCAACTTTATCAGGTAGATGAAACCCCCAGTTCCAATGGATCCTGTAGCCTTTTGGTGAAGATTAAAGTGTTATAAGTGAATACTTACAAAGTCAGGGACTCTCTGGGGACAAAAGGAGAAAATCGGAAATGTATATGGAACAGAGAAATCCAAAAGATCCAAAATCCAAGTAAAGATCCAAAAAATGATGAAGCAGTAGAGAATTATTATGCACTGAATTGACTGAGCTTCTAATTCCAAGTGAAGTTATCATCAAGTTATTTGGAGAGGAAATAGCTTTATTGTTCTTGGAAACCCCTTACTGGCCTTTAAAAAAAAAAAAAAACAAAACCAAACACTGAAGTTTCTCTTTAATAAAGGAGTTGGTAATTACTATTGGTGATTTATACCGGAGGCACCTGCCCAAGTACGCAGCTCTGCCTGCAAGAATGTTAAAGGGTATTTTAGGTACCTTTGATGGGGGGCAGGGGGACAAAGACCTCCTAGCAAAATATTTTTGAAAAAATACAGGTTGTTTATTTCATGTTCTCAGTTATATTTTCTAAATTCTTCACTGATTCTCCAGTTAATTCATAATTTACTTCAAAGTGAGTGGTTATGTATTCACTTAGATCATCTAGGTGCTCACCAATATCCTGTTTTCCATTCCTTCTTGGGCATATGAGAGAAAGCATTTCCCAGCCACTTCTGGCCAATGGACCATGAGTGGAAATGCCATGTGCCACTTCTAAGTGGAGGCATTGGGAAGCCCTTCTGCAACCCTTGAGCTCTCTCTTCCCTAGCCAACCTGGCCTGGAAACCATGGGTTAAAATGGCAGAGCCAGAATGTGGCAGCAGCCTGATTCCTCAGTCACAAGTTGGGAGGGAGCTCCCCTAGAAAGCTGCAGAACTCACCACAGACTGCAGCAGGGAGAAAGAAAGCAAGCTTCCTTTGACTTTGAAAGCACTTGATGTTCCGGGTGAGGCTGTCCTGATGGAACACGAACCCTTTCACAGGGTAACCTCATAGTGAACCTCTCTCTACTCTTCCATCATCTATTTTGGAATATTTTTCTGTTTTCCAAACCTACTTGGAATCTATCCCAGTAAAAAGAAATTGCTGAAAACAAGAGTTTTCTGGACATCTGGAACAGTTTTTGAGATCTATCTCAGATTGCCAGGTATTTGAATTTTGCCCACGAGGTCTTGATAATGGTCTTGTGTTTTCTTACACATGAGTGACTTATGCTCTGGAGGCCACAACTTGCCACGGAACAAATGAAGGATGTTAATCTCTTTGGTTTTCTCCATTCAGACTATCCAAGCTAAGAATGACTTGTATGCCTCCGTAGGATAACGGGTCATTTTCCTACCACTTTCATGATTTTGGCCATATCTTTATACCTCCTCTGTTGTATTCCACTTAATGTTTTTGTCTAAGAAAATTAACTTTTTAGGGGCGCCTGGGTGGCTCAGTTGGTTGGGCGACTGCCTTCGGCTCGGGTCATGATCCCGGAGTCCCGGGATCGAGTCCCATATCGGACTCCCGGCTCTGCGGGAAGTCTGCTTCTCCCTCTGACCTTCTGCCCTCTCATTCTCAGTCTCTCTCTCTCTAATAAATAAATAAAATCTTTAAAAAAAATGAACTTTTTAGCAAATATATTTTAAAACTAACTACTTTGCCATTATTGTAAATGGAAATCCACTATCACTTGCTAGAAATACAAGGTCACTACAAAAGTAACTATAAGGAAAAAAAAGTTTATTAAATCCAAACTAGTTATTGTTGCTTGCTGCTATAGACTATTTGTGTCCCTCGCTCCCCCAAACTCAGATATTGAAGCCCTAAACCCCAGTGTGGTGGTATGTGGAGTAGTCTTTGGGAGGTAATTAGGTTTGCATGAGGTTATGAGAGTGGTTCTTTTAAGAAGAGGAAGGAACACGAAAGCTCTCTCTGTCTCCACATGTATGTGCAAGGAAAGACCATGTGGGGCCACATTGAGAAAGGAACCATCTACAAGCTGGGGAGAAAATTCTCACCAGACACTTAATCTGTGGTGAAATAAATTCTGTGAAATAAATTCCTGTTATTTAAGCTACTAGCCAATGGGATTTTGTTACGACAGCCTGCTGAATATCCGAAGGCTGAGAGCCAACTTTGCTTTGAAGTTAAAAAGAGGAGAAAAGCAATTATTAGAGGCTAAACCCATAGTAGCCCAAACTGAGACTTTCTAGGTGATGCAATTAGGATGGAAAGTGAATGGAATGGAGAATAAATTTCCTAGCATTAAAACCACATAAAACTTCTGGTGGTATTTGTCCCATAGTTGAGTATCCATGAGCCCCGGCAAAGGAGAAAATCAGAAATGTATATCCTGGGACCTCAGGTAACACTCAAGTGACACCTTTTTCACATACATTGTATGTATCTTTTGTGCATTGTATTGTATCTTTTTCTTTTCATGTTGTTTTTATCTAATTAATCTTTGTAAAATGTTATGATATGAAATTAGAGAAAAAATCAAGTTCTGTTTCTTAAGGTCTGTAACACTTTTCCACATTAGCTAAAAGAAAGGGAAAAATTTGCATGAGATAACGTTGCTCATGTACATGAGTAAAAGCAAAACGAACAGCTTTAACTATTTAAGAAAAGCTTAGGCACCAAAAGTTGTGTTCTCACCATCTTTAAGTGGACTTGTTTTGCTTAGCATTGAATAACTTGTTTAACATAATATCATTAGAAAATGCAACTCTGAGTAGTTTTGTTTGTTTGTTTGTTTGTTTGAGACAGGAGTTCTTCTTGTCCACTTGTCCTGAATTCCTTTGGAAGCTTAAAGATCGAGTTTATCTATCAGCCATGGTGATGATAGGACTGTCAAAACTCAATATGGAACTCCTGAATGAATTTTGCAAGTGGTATATGAGCTCATTTGCAAACTTAAGCAGCCCATTTCCCTTATATTGAAAGTAGAATGCTGTGTTAGTTCCAACAATTGCAGGTGATGACAAAAGGGAAAACTTCTCTCCCTTAAGCAGGGCATTATCTGACATGTTTGCCCCTGGCAAGATGCAGGAGAACAAGATGGGACCTAAACCCAAGTTTACTTCTGCCACTTGTCATCTGTGAGGAAGTGTTATGCAAACGATAATTGCTCATATTGAGTTTCTCTTGCTGTTGGCTTTGAATATTCCCAGTCATTTAATATCTTTTTTTCCACCCTTATTATCAATTCCTTTCCTTCATTTTCATGCTATCCCATGGATTGTGAGCTCAACAATTTGACGGTCTCAAGATCCCCGTGATTCAAAGGCCTTGAGGAAAATGGCTGGTTGTTTGACTAACAAGAGGATGAGGAAAGAGCTGTGGCTTAGATGCAGGAGACTTGGGTGTTCCTCTTTGCTCCAAGGCATGCTGATTGCCTTCTGGCAGAGTGGACAGAGATGCAATTTTTTCATTCCCAAAATGAGTGATGGCCCCCCATTCCAATCTTTTTCGATGTAACTCAATGTCTCAGCTCCATTATTTTCAGCATCATTTGTCTTTTTATTTTATTCATTTTTAAAGTGTTTCTGTACTTTTGTTCCAATTTCTGTGGTCAACTACTTCCATTTCTCCTCTTTACTTTTACTGCTCCCTTTTTCTTAGCATCTTGGTGTTATTTCCTTTTTTGTTTCCTCAGTAAACATGTCTACCTCCTTTCTCCATGTTCCTCAGACTCTCTCCTGCTAGCTGGCTACTAAAAATGTCCGAGTATATGGAGGAAAGGGAAAGGTGGGGAGGTTGATGAAGCAAAAACATCATCCTCTTTCCACTTTGATTCATTGTGTACTGAGTTTCTTGGCAGCACTTACTTCTGAGGTAGCGCCCTCCTCAGAGGGCTCAGCCAACTGCCAAAATGGCGTCTGCCTCTTTTGTATTCTCTAAGTCAGGCTGGATCCTGAGCACCACCCCTCCTCTTTCCTGCATTCCTTTCTGCCATTGTTAAACATGTCATTATTAATTGTTATGTCTCAAACTGAGAATCCTGGCATGAAGGGAGCTTCCTTCCCTGTTTTCACTTGCTAGAATAGCAGTCCATTTCATTCTCCACCTCTGCTCTGGGCTGAGTCATCTTATCTCACTGCCTCCTGTGGATTCTTATCTTTGAATCCTATCTTGTTGTATTCCCCCAGACTGTTGGCCACAATTGAAAGTTTCCCCCTTCCTGTTCCAAAAGCCAAATTCCACTTTTATTTCAACTTCCTCCTCAAAGTATTCTCCCTGAGTAAGGGGTATAAACAGGGCCATACATGTCCACTAATGTTAGTGGTCTTCACATGGGCTGATCTTCCTGCCTGGGTCCCAGTCCTGGATGCTGACCATGTGTTTGCTCTGGGGCATCTGTTAGTGTGGATCCTGTCCCATGACTGACTGTTGGTGGTCTCTAGGAACTCAGACAGGGCTTGGCTCAAACTGATTCACACTTGGAGGGCTGTGCTCAGTGTAACCAGGTGATTTCCTGTAGTATGTACATGTACAAACTGCTTTCTAGAGCAGGGTCTCTCAACTTAGGGGAAATCCCTGTCAGGAGAAAATTATGAGCCTGTGCCTCTAATGTATGCCTACTGATTTATGGATAAAACATAAGCATGTTCTACTATTTCAAAGTATATATTTTATAAGGCATACACAGTATATAACTTTTAAAGGCATGAACTAGGGTTGCAACAATGTTTTAAGCATAATTTTTATTTTATTTAGAACAAAAGACTGTTTTGCTCTTGCTGAGATAAATATTTTTAATAATACTTTTAATGAGAGCAGTGTGATTTAATATGTCAGTTTTGATGTGATCATTATTGTTTTGGTCTCACAACATGGATGATGAATAGCTCTTATAGTAGAAGTGTTAGCTTTGCTAGTTTCTTGTTGTTTACTGATCCTCATGTTATTAGTATTATTTTTAATCCACAGTTTCTTTAAAAGAAACCTTTTGGGCCACTTGACTGTTTTGAGAAGTCTAGTGTAGTTAAAACTAGATTATATGAGCTGGAAGGCCACTTAACCGGGTACATGTGAGCTGTGATACACTGCAATCCCCTGGGCCAACTGTCCACCAAGGGAACCTTCTCCCTTGGGACCCCTCCTGAGCTGTCACTATGGCCTTGACATCTTAATTATGGATAAAATGAGGAGGACAGTGCCAAGCCCTGTAGTAGATACTGATAAAGCTAAATTCATAAAAAGCATTCGTTTTTGGGTTAAAGAACTATAAATAGAAATTTTTAAAGCTTGTTTCCACATCCCAGTGGGTCATCTCATGCACTTTGGAGACCATTGACTTTGTCATTGCTTCCTTACATATTCTGAGTCTAACACTTTCTTGGACCAACCCTGTCCCCTTTTTCCAGCACCCTTCCAGTGGTCTCTCCCTGGCAACCCTTCTAAGACACAGCCATTCTCAAGAAAATGTTGGTGACAGTTTTCTTGAGATACCCCTCCACCCCCCCTTTACCTCTGCTGTTCCCAGTCCTTCTCCTCAGGAGATTCTTAATAAAATTTGATTGGATGTGGTTATTTTTTCCAGCTAAATTGACTTGAATTCACCTTAGTAAGTGGAGGGAGAGTTTATCATGTGCCCAGTGCTTTTGGGAGCCCATCTTATGCCACCTTCAGCAACTGGAGGAGACAGACATAATATGTCTGAGACCCAGAGACCCTGAGACCCAGAGACGTAAAGTGATTGGCCAAGGTAATAGAACTAAAAAAGCGGAGAACTGGTATTTGAACTCTGGGCTTTTTGACAATTAAAGTTCACTTGTGTTGCCTTCTATCAGGAGTTCACCGATGAGAACAGTTGGGCAGGGGCTTCTGACCAGGAAGCATGGAAGCATTACTTTCTGACAGACTAGGAACCTCTGACAGACCAGGAAGTTTTCCGGGGAGGCTCATCTCACCATCTATCCATCCATTCATCCATCTATTTGATGAAAAATGTTTTACCTGCTCTGAGTTAGGTGTTGAAGTAGGCACCAGGGGTATAACAGCGAAGGCAACACATAAGCTGAGTTGAAGAAGGCTGGGGGCAAGGGAGAGAGGTCTCTATTTGGGTAAATGTAGCTACTGGTAGAGCCCTACAGGGAAGCAGATGGAGGTCAGGAGGGCAGAGCTTGGAACAACAGTGTTGTCGGGTTGCTGCATGTGGTTTAAGCTGGAAGCTGTGGATAATTTTTGGAAGTTTGAAATCCACCTTAATATCCTGCCATTAAATGGTACCCACGTAGGCCGGGACATCTAAAGTGCTGGGCAACATTGGACACTGTTCCTGAGGCACTGTGATCTCTCTCCCTGTTCCTTATAGCACTTTTTGTGAGCTGGGAACAAATAAAATGCTATCTGAGTACTTGCCCTGTTGAACTGATTCATATTTGGTTAAAGATCTATGCTCCATTGAGTATGGTTGTGTTACTTATAGCTGATTAAAATGAGACCTTGATAAAGTTCATAACTTTGTTTTATAACATCACTTGTCTCTGAAAATTAGATCAATTCACATAATTCTTTCAACAGTGTCCTTGCTGGGAAGCCAACCCAAGTAAGCATGAGGCCTACCTATTATAATATCCACTCAGGGCCCTCTGGGACCTTTTCTTCTTCCTCCTTCCCCAGATGTTCAGGACGTACACAGAGTTAGTCACCCAGACATCCAAACCCAAGTTTTGACAATTGCTAAAGAATTGCTTCACAACAGCAACAAGGCAGGGAAGGTTTCCTGTTACAGTAAACTCCATTAATACAGAGCCTCAACTGCCATATTTACTAGTAAGTCACCTGAGCCCAGAACAGTGCTTGACACATTGGAGCTGCTCAGGAAATATTTGTGGAAAAAATGAATAAATGAGTTTTTAAGTAGAGAATAATGTATTGTGTTTTACTTTGTTCATTGCCACTGATTGGTGTCTTTCAGCTTTTATTCGCTGAAGAAAATGTTAAGCAATGAAGGAGCTGTTTACTCTTTTAAGTTAAAAAAAAAGTGTGTGCTTTTGTGCTTAAATTGGTTTGGGTCATATGAAGTAGCCCTGAAGGTAGTTATTCTGGGCTATTGACAGCTGAGATACATGCGTGTACTCTCAGACCAAGCCCAGGCAGATCCCTTTTATCCCTTGTCTGCTGCAAGTATTGAATTATTTTCTTTTAAATGCTGGTGGGCAATATACCAAATGTATTGTGTTGGGGACATTTTTTTTCATTCATTTCTTTTTAAAATCCATGTGTGTTTTCAGGGAAATGTAAGCCATAAGTTTCTGATTCATTTACACTTAACTCCTCAAAATGTGGTTTTGTGAGCACTCTTTGATATCCAAGAAGCCTTATGATCCTTTTTACTATACTGTTCCAGCCTTTTTCCCCTTCTTAGAAACGGGAAGTTGCATTTGGCCAAGGATATATATTATCCTGCACCAAAATACTTAAGTTGGACCCAAATTCCAAAATTTGAGAAGGCTTTAAACTTGAGAAAATGTTGCCACAGCTCGATACCTTTTCCCCCATCAGCTAGTGCTGCAAACCCCCAGCAAGGGACAAGAGACAATGGAACAAGGACAAGGGAACAATGTGCTGGCTAGTGCTTGGGAAGCTTTCTCATTCATTCTTTTGAGAGAGTTTCTGGAACTTCTTTTTAAAGGAAGTAAATGTGTGTGGCTTCCAATGTATTTTAGTTGACAATAGGACAATCAAATAGCAGTTTTTCCTTCTTGTATTTGAATACCACTAATACTTTTTTCAGTGGGGGCAGATAGTAACCTGATATATGTAAGATGGGCACTTGCAAAACGTTAGTATTTAAAGAAAATGAACACAATCTATGTATTATTCTTTTCTTTCCCATGATTTGGGCAGCAGCTTTAAGTCCTCAAAACAAGTATGCAAGATTGTTGAGCTGAATATAAATTACCTGGTTCCTGTAAGAAAAATATTTTTAGTAGTTATATGTAGCTAGTAAAGAAATTTTCTTTTCAGAAAGTTTTTTTTTAAGTTAAATCATTATCAGAATATTTTGTCATGCTGTTTTCCAAGGAAAAACAAAACAACAAATGAGAAACTGAAACATATCTAGAAATTAAATGTTCTGAATCTCAAGGTCCTAACTTTACACGTAACTATGAAAGTATTACACATCTTATTTGGTTGCATATAACATATATTTAGGCCTTTTGCTAATCTTTAGACCTTGGTAAACACACATTATTAACCCCATTTTCTGTAACAAATTAGTCTGAATGCTGAGCTGGCAAACAGCTGCCATGGGTTGCATGAGAAAAATAACTCGAGAAATGAGAACATGTTATTGGTTCCTTAAATACTGGAGGTCAAGACTTTGAGAAGACAGGAAACAAAGTGCTTTGGGGTTTTGCCAGGAGGCTTCATCAGTTTCAGCTGTGGATAAAGGCCCTCCTCTAACACCAGGGTTTTTTTTTTTCCCCCTGCCTCTATGTGAGTGATCATGGGCGGATTTCTAAGGAAATCACTGGAAAGACATCAGAAGATGACATCAACTCTTTTTAAATGTCTTACTACATGTCATTCTGAGGATGTTTTCTTCTTGGTTACCTGCAGTTAACTGGTCTCCCCCAGCTTATCATCCTTTTGTTAGACGGGGCAGCCTTTCAGACTTAGATAAGAAAGGACCCACGGGAAGATAAGAGGAGGCTGTGTTCCCAGTTCCACTATGAGTGTCTATGACAGTGCATCTGCTTTTGTTTAAGAACTTCTCTCGAATGGACAGTAAGATATGGAATGGCTATACTTTGCTCATAGAGTGAGACATAAATAATTCAAGGAATGAAGAGCTAAAAGTCTTGCAATCTAATAATGCCAATACTTGCAGCAAACTAATGTCTTGTGACTGATTTAGGCAGTTTTGCGTATCACAATATTTTTTCCTAATATTTTGCTTTCACTGAGATTCTTAATCTGTTTTTGCAGCTAAGACAGGTAGAACATCTCTACCAAGCAATATTGTACAGATGTTGCCAAAGATGGACATTTCCAACTATGTTCAGGAATGACATTTTTCTGACACCTTTTCTAATCATTTTGTGATGATAACAAAATATCTCTAATGCTGTGACATATTTGTTATGACTCAACCATCCAGTCAAATTCTTTGGTGGATAATTCTTAGAGATTGGGGAAAGTCATCAAGTGTTATTGACCTTCCCTTGACTGGTGGCATTCCTATCTTGAGCTCTTGATTCAACAAAAGCACAGAGTGAGGAGAAATGGATGTGTTCTTATTGATAGAACATTTTAGAAATGCAGCGCTGGACACTTTGGGGAGATCAATTGAAAAATAAAAATCAGGGGTGCCTGAGTGGGTTAAAGCCTCTGCCTTCGGCTCAGGTCATGATCTCAGGGTCCTAGGATCTCCGAGTCCTGGGATTGAGCCCCGTATCAAGCTCTCTGCTCAGCGGGGAGTCTGCTTCCCCCTTTCTCTCTGCCTGCCTCTCTGCCTACTTGTGATCTCTCTCCCTGTCAAATAAATAAATAAAATCTGAAAAAAAAATCAATGGTGGGGTGCCTGGATGGCTCAATCGGTTGAGCATCTGACTCTTGGTTTCAGCTCAGGTCACAGTCTCGGGGTTGTGGAATTGAGCCTCGCATTGGACTTTGTGTTCAATGTGGAACCTGCTTGGAATTCTCTCTCTCCCTCTCCCTCTGTCCCCGTCCCCTCTCTCTCTTTCCCTCTAAAAAAAAAAATCAATGGATCAGTATGGAGAAAAGGTGGGAGATTATTAGCTGTTAGATATAAATTAAGAAATTATAATTCCTCCAAATGATTAGAGCTTTAAGAAGAAGTGGAATTTCCCCAAATAGTGGAATTCATCTGTCATTAGTTCCCCACTGTTTCCCCATCCTGTCCTGTAGCACCAAGTCACCAGAATTTAGGGAGAATGTGGAAAAAGAAGTCCAACTCTAAGACAAAGTTGATTTTGCTCAGCTCTCTCCTATATGGAGCAGTGGTGATTCATGCCTTCCTCTGTTGTCACACCGTCAGCATCCGCTAATCATAGCCCCGTGATCACAGGACTTGTGTGCGTAAACAATTTCCAGGAGGTACAGAACAGCCCAAGGACCTCTCAGGCAAAAACATTGGTTATTCTGTAATTCATTACATCCCCTCCTCTTCATCTTGACATGTGCTTGAAATAATAGTTTTCCTTAAAATGTTTGAACATGTCAGTGGACTAGATCCTTTCACTGTCCTTGGTACATGCATTTTTGTCACATCAAGTCCTCTTCCTTTTAAATGAACATTTTTGGCTATTTTGATGAAGCTCATTGGATTTGCTCCTTGAAGACTATCAAGAGGATCAAGTGATGGGATTTCAAACACAAGCTGGTTCCTCTGTGCTTTGCATTTATATGTTTTGGAAGACTCAGGGCACTAGATTGAGGCCCTTGAATGCTATGGTTAAGTAGCATATATTTGGTGTTTATAAATTTGCGAATTGGTTTTTTTTTTTTTTTCACTAGTAAAAAAAAAACTTTACACTAGTAACTCCTCCTCAAACAGAGGTCTTCAGCAAACTAAGTTCCTTTAGTCCGACTACTTACCCAGCCTAGGCAGGAGTCAATAACTTCTAGTTACTCTGATATAATTAGTTTCTGTATTCAGCAAATACATATTTATTGACTGCCTACTCTGCTGTGCTTTGCAATAGACATATTGGAGAGTCTACAGTTTCTGGTCCCATGAGAGCCTAGAATTAAGAACAGACATTTACCACTTGAAACCCATTATCTAGTGCCTATTCTCTGTTGGGTTGTTTTAGTGAGGGTTGGTAGATTTTATAAAGTCTTTTAATAATCCTGGACTTCAAACATAGAAGAAAAAATGTTATCTATTCCTTGTATGCCTCAGCTAAGTCTCCTCAGTGTCTAGAAAATGAGAAGGTTGTATCTATGTTGGTCATGTCTAGAGTCAAGTGTTATCTCACTAGGGATTCTTTAAAGTTGTATTTCAAAACATAAGCCAAAATTGATCATTTCTCACATTTTAATATACACATGTAAACCTGTTTCCCCAGTCCTTTCAACGGACCTGTGTAGGGATTAGTGTTATTCCTTTTTACAAATGAAGGTATAGGCTCAGTATGTTTACTTAATTTACCTAAAATAAGTTAACCTAGTTGCTATGTAGGGCCTAGGTTTGGCCCCATGGTGTAATACCTATACCCTTTTTGTGCTAATTAATGAGAACAACAGTCAAATGTGAAGACAGGGCATTATTTTAGTTTGGGATCATTTATGGATATTAGTGTGATTTTCACTGTACTTCACACATCACATGCATGAGTCAACTCTGATACATTATGTGAGAGGAACACAGGGTGAAGAACTTCCAAATCATTTAGCTATGACTTTAGAAATCATTATTTTTCCTAATTATTCCTTTTTTTCATGCCCTGTGGACTAGTAATAGTTTTAACTATTCAAGGAAATGATACTGTTAAAGTCTAATTGTCATGAACAGATCATTCAAAAAAATACAAAAATAAAGAAAATGTTGAAATATACTAATTAGCAATATATAAATTTAAATAAAACAATAAATAAAATAGCAAAAATCAAAATTCAATAATTAATGAAATATATCTCTTATATTTTGCTGACAGCAGTTTAAATTAGGACAAATACTTAGGAAAGTGGTTGGGTGCTATCAAGAACCAGAAAAATATTTGTGCTCTTTGACCTTGTAGTCCCACTTCTGAGAATCTACTGTAAGGAACAATCCAAAATATCAGGAAAGCTATACTTGTGAAATAGCAGAAATAACATATGTCCAACAAGTAAATTCATTATATTTTATTTGCTTGATGGAATTAATAGCCATTGAAAAGAATGAATAGTGTAGGATACAATTGTTGACTGCAAATACAAAATTAAAATGTACACAAATTTATCATGTAATTACAAATAGGAGAAAAGCAGACGCATAGGGGGAAAAAAGGTAGAGGAAACTTAACCTAACACAAACAGAGGTTTAGTTAAGGTCATGGGACTTCTTGGTGGTTTTCTCTTCTTCTATTTTCCAAAATTTCAGTAATGTTATTTATATTACTTTTATTCAAATTATCAATAAAAATATGTCTAATTGAGTTGTTCTCCACAGCTGTGTTGAGGCTCACCGGTAGGTTTGGGAGTGAGTGGGAGGAAAGGGGTGGAGTTAGAGCTAGCAAGCAGAACATGTCACAGCAAGCCCTGTCCCCTGCATGTAGCTGCCCATGAAAAGGGACAGTTACTGAGGGGAGTGTGTTCTGTTGAAAGCTCTGTAGAGACATTTTGTTAGCAGAAATAGTAATAGAGTTTACCTTCCTCTGTTTCTTCATGTAAAGTACTGGAATCATAGTATTTGTCGGACTTCCTCATAGTGTTGTTGTCAATGCAACTGTGGTAATATGTATGAAATTACATTGTATACTAAATACCCCATTCCATGTTAGTGACTATTGTTTCAAAATAATAATAGTAAGATTTGAATCTTGCTTTCATTACCTGAAAAACAGCAATCATAGTTTTTGTCCTGTTACCCCTTAGGCTTATTGTTAGAATCAAATGAAATAATGTATGTAAATGAGTTTTGTTGACACTAAGTATTATAGAAATGAAAGCAGTTATTTTTGACTACACACCTGGTTCCCAAGATATTGTGACTTTTGGAGTAATGTGAGACTTAGGCTTACAAAATGGTGCTAGTTTCAAACTTTTGGGTTCATACTTTTTCTGTGGCAGAGAAACACATGTACTGAAAAAGATTTCCTTCCGGCTCTGGCTGGGCCAGGCTAAGAAAATACTGTCTATGTCAGTGAAGTAAGTTGTTTAGTAGAAGAGCCATGAAAATAATTTGCAGTAAGGATGATGTGTCACCGTGTGAACCATTTATCTGAGGACAGTTGTGTCTGCTGAAGGAACAATGGTCCAACCATTATCCTCTAGAGATGGGAAGTAGCAGCCATCAATGTGCTAGAAAAGATGTGGAACATAAAGTCGCCACCAGTATGCCAACTTTTGGGACTTCCAAGATGTTTTCAGTCAGAAGTCCAGAATATTCCACAGAAAAAAATCCATTCAGAATAAATCCCGTCCAAATAGAGCATATTCTGCCAACTTCTTCCTTTACAAGTCAGGTCTGTAGGGGTGCCAGGGTGGCTCAGTGGGTTAAAGCCTCTGCCTTTGGCTCGGGTCATGGCCTCAGGGTCCTGGGATCGAGCCCTGCATCGGGCTCTCTGCTCAGTGGGGAGCTTGCTTCCTCCTCTCTCTCTGCCTGCCTCTCTGCCTGCTTGTGATCTCTCTCTCTGTCTAATAAATAAATAAAATCTTAAAAAAAAAAGTCAGGTCTGTAATAGAAAGCTCTCAAGGTTCTTACTACTCTATGAATGGCAGGTTAGAAAGAAAAGATGGGAAAGAAAAAAAATAAAAGTAATTTTCCTAAGGTATTGGCATTGGAGTCATTTGTTTTCAAGCCACAGCTTCAATGCCAAGAGCTCTGTGTGCAGGAAAAATACTGACATTTGAGGCCAATATTGGCCAGATCTCCATTTGCTTATAGACTCAGAACTGGGAAGACAACAATTTGGAAGTAACCAATATTGGGCAGATCTCCATTTGCTTATAGACTCAGAACTGGGAAGACAACAATTTGGAAGTAACCATTTGGATAAATTGCTTTTGTAGAATGAAATTAAATCTCCTAGGGGTCACTTATGTTCAATAAGTGGAATGAAGGTAAATTCCTTTTATGCTTCATTTAGGGAAGAAAACATTTTACACGAACTAGAGAGAATGAAGTATGGAGATAGATCACGAGTCACACATGACGGAGGAAAATCCCTTCTCGGGACTTACTGAGGTGGGCTACCTCCCCTCATCAAGAGCTCCACACCCTCAGAAATGACCTGCCTATTCCAGTCAGGAAGCATGTTGGCCTTCCAGTTTTACATGAACACAGTTTTCCTGAGAAGTCTGTTTAAGATCAAACCCAGCCACAAGAGAGAGAAAAAAATTAAAATTGAAAGGAGTTGGGGGAAGGAATGGAGGAAAAAGGAACTTAAAACAAATATCTATTTTAAAGGAACAAATATACTTGACCAGATCTCTTTTTGTGACAGAGTAAGGGCTCATTGGAACCAAAGTCTACAAAGCACAGCTTTAGCGTAAATGCTTATGTCAGACAGACTTGGGCTGGGGCTTCAAATAACAGTTGACCCTCAGTTTTCCTATCTGTAAATGCCAAGTTATGAAGGTTAACCTGAATAATGCCTGAAATGCCTAGAACATCAACGTATCTGATATAGTTTGATATACAGAGGGATATATACAGAGGTCTCATACTCAAGCAGTATAATATAGCTCCAGAATGGTTAAATTCATAAGTTTTTGTGAATTGGATCACCTTTTGAGAGATTCTGTGTGGACTGGCTATGAAAAGGACCCCTGTAGTAAAAGGCCTTATAACATTTGTATTTACCTCTTATGTTATTGGCTTGTAAATTGGGATTCTTTTTGCCTTAGTAGAGCGTATCTTGTTTTTAATTTTAGTGTTAAAAATATTTTTAATTTTGTGTTTCTTCTCAACATGATAGAATACAATGACCTTATCTAATTGATTTGTTTTGTAGTAGAAGTATACTGAGGCCTAGGGAAGTTAAACGGCGAGGTAGTGGCCAACCCCCAAATCAATTTTATTCAGAAAAAAAATTTTGTGTTAAAGCGTCTTAAAAAATAATTTCCAAATGGATGATTTTTCTCTACCTTTTGTTCACAACATATACCAAAGAGTAGCATTTTTGCTCTCTGAGAGCTTCAGTGTTGGATTCATATAATTTCCCAAGAAAACTCCCTTTCAAAAAAAGTTCTGTAACAAGTAATCTAAAAGTGATCTTTTTTTCTTCAAAGAAAATTCCCGTTAGAAAAGAAGGAAGTACACCAAGCAGGACAAGGCAGCCAGCTGCGATCAGTGACTCAGTCTGTTCCACAAATTATAGCTCCAAAGTCAGTTTGAACAAGCGCTCACATTTTCAAGAAGACTGGGATGACACCTAAGGGTGTAGAAACAGCTATGGCACAATTAGTTCTATAAAACAGAATTATGAAGTGTATGAACCCTAAGTGAACACATAAGTTCAGAAATACATATTGAAAGAGAGAATTGCCGAAAGCCCTGTGGTGTGTTCAGAAATTATTCCCCGAATCAGCGGTGAAAGTCAAGTCTGTGGTATGTATCCATCAGAGGAGCTTGACCGCGTGTTCACTTTTTATGACCTGGGTTGGAGAGAGAAGGTGGAGACAGCATAGAAAGGCCAGGCATCATGTTTTTGTCAGTTGGAAGAGCATAATGGGCCCAAGTGATCTGTTCTTATAGGGCCTATTCCTTGGTCTTCTTTTCCAAGACTGTAAACTAATCCCCTGGGAAGCTCCCACTTAAATAGGTGCTTTTGATGATGATGAAGTTTGGCTGAGAGTCTGAATAACTAACCTGGAAAAGTCCAAGTTATTGTCTAGAAAGTATAGTTATGTTGGTGAAGATGTGTTCTCTCCAGACATCCCATCACCCACATTCTTTTATCATTGTGTTCCTTAAGTTTCCGTCTTGGCTACACATGCACACGCACGTGCGTGCGCACACACACACACGCGCACACACACACACACACTTGTGTATGTTGGAATACCCCTTTAGGAGCCCTTGGCCAGCTCTGTCGGTGTACTTTCAGAGAAGTCTTGTCAGTTTCAATCTCTCTCACGATGTGGACAGTTTCCTGTGAATCTCCCCTGCTCAGCTTACCTCCGACCACACCACAGACAGCTGTCTGATTCCTCCCCGTGCTCAGCCTTCCCAGGTGCACTTTTCCTGATCCTTGGTATCTTTATGTTCAGTCACTGCATTAGGTGCAGAACTTCTCCCCTTCAGTGACCTTTTCTGCAGATGAAGAGGAAAACACAGCAATGTCTGCTTCATTCTCCACCCTGCATTTTTAGAGCAGAGCTGTTCGTCTCATTAGCAAAAGCAACTGGGAACCTTTTAGAAAAGTACATTTGGGTTTGTTTGAACTCCTGCATAATTTCATAATGTTATTTTTTTTCCTCTTCTATAGCTCTATAATAGTTTCATTTGGAAGTGCTCATTAATGTGAAGTTTTGTCATGATTCTCAAACAAACATGCAAGTCCCTTGGGACTTGGCGCCTGCCTTTCCCTACTCATAGATTGCATGGCCCCTGCAAAATGAATGGAACATGCACAGAGTATCCCTTGTGGCTGACCAGAAAATTCTGAGACAGTCATAACTATTCCCTCTTGAAGCCTAAGGCCCTTCCCCATTTGACCATTTCTTATGTAATTATTTTAGATATATGAGAAAAATTAATGGTTTCACTGCCTTTGAAACATAATCTGTATGTTGTCCACCTGAAGCTAATATAATGTTATATACCAATTTTATATAAAAGGATCAGATAATGAACTCCTCCAGTTAGTCTGTTCCCTCTTCCATCTGCCTCCACAGAAAAACACGCTGAGGGTGGTGATAGTCATTTATATTATCAACCTCTACACATTCAGAAATGCCAGTCCTGATTTTTTCTCTGTTGGGACCCTTTTCTTTCCTCACTGTCTGTACTCTCCCTGGGTAATTTTATCTGAATCTGTAGCTTTAATTATCATCTCTCTGCCTACAAATACCAATTTTATATGTCCGGCTCATGTCTTCCTTCTGCACTCCAGAACAACTCTACTATTGCCTATCTGATGTCTCTACTTGTAAATATCAAAGGAACAGCAAACATGCTCATTCAAACCAGACCTCACAGACTTCCCATACCCGCCCCAACTCCACCCTACCTGCTGCCCTTTCAGTATTCTCTATATCTGCTGGAAATTATTCAGTTTCCTATGCCTGGGACTAAGGAATATTCCTTGACAAAGTCCTCTTTCTCACACCCCCTGTCACCGAATCTATTGCTATTGCTTACATATCTTCCCAAATATCTATTTCTGCCTGGTCTAGCTTACCTCATGTCTGGCTGGACAACTACGAAGGTCACTCCATTCTAGCTTCCTTACAGTTTTCCACACAGCGGCCAGAGTGATCTCATTGTTAGAACAGTTAACAAAATCCTTAGTGTGGGTGCATCTTGCTTCCCCTGCCTTGTTTTATGTTACACTCACTCTGCGCTCCAGCCCCACTGGTCTGCTTTCAGTTCTTTAAAATATCATTCTCCTTCTGCTACGGGCTTCTGCACATACTGTTTTCTTTTAAAGCACAGTGCTTTCTCCCACTTGGAGTCTTGTCCATAGATTAGTTCCAATGTCAGTTCTCCAGGGAAGCATCCCCAACTCTTCCATTTAGGTCAAATTCCTCCACAATACATACATTCATGTGGCAACTTGCTCCTTTTCTTCAAAGCATCTGACTTGGATTTTCAAAATATTTGTATGTGATTTTTTAAGTGAAAACTCCATCTCCTTCATCAGACTCCATAGTATTGGTTAAATGTTTACTGAGAAGATGTATACAATCCCCTTTTACATAGAATTTTGTATTTAGTTAGGTCCTTGATATATAAGTGTATTTGAGAGGGAGCAGGCAAGCTGGGTAGGGGAAGGGCTGAGGGAGAGGGAGAGAGAATCTCCAGCAGGCTCCCTGCCAGCACGGAGCCCAACTCGAGGCTTGATCTCATGACCCTCAGATCATGACCTGAGCAGACATCAAGAGTTGGGTGCTTACCTAACTGAACCATCCAGGAGCCCCATAGTCCTCGATCAATGTTTTTTAAAAATGCAGTAATGCAACAGTGCAACATGACCATAACTGGCGTAAAGCATGATGACCATTAGGCAGGCTGCAATGTCTTTTTCCATCAAGTACCGAAAGCTCCTTCTTACCTTTACTGCTCCCTTGAAGGTGAGGAAGTAGTATCTGTCCTGGGAACTTATGCAGATGTAATGATGCAGTGAAGGCTGACAGGAGGGAGACTTCAGAGGAGGCACAGGTGCTAGAAGGGTTCCTTTCCTTCTGGCTTTTGGCCCTCGGTGGTGATGCCAAATTCCTTGAATTCATGTTTTTCACACTTCAGCAAGCATCAGACTCAACAGGAGGACTTGTTAAAGCACAGATTTCTGGGGCCCATCCCCAGAATTTCTGATTCCATAGTTTCGGAGTGGGACCTAAGAATTTACATTTCTAACATGTTCCCACGTGATGCTGCTGCTGGTGCTGACTCTGACTGCAAAATTCACGTGTTAGAAGAAGTGTACATTGCGTGGGCAGAGCATGACCCCTGGATGATTCCACAGTTGGAGAGTTCTGACTGATCTTCATCATCTTACCAGTATTAGCATCTTTGCCAGATATTCCAAATAAGTAAACATGTTATTGGTGACTGCATTCTAGATATCTCAAGAAATAGACTAATTAGAATGTGTAAAGGAAAGGGAAAAAAAAATAGGGAAACTTCTGTTTGAGCTAAAGAGCATATGAGTGGTGTAATGGTATCTTTTGGGAGGGGGCAGGCTGCCAGAGTGGCATAAGGGAAGCTGATGCAACGCAGCCCAGGGGGTGGTGGGGGTGGGTGGAGGGGAATGCAGCCCTGGGGGAAAGGGGAAAGGGGAGCTCAGGTAGAAGCAGCCTTTGTGGGTAAAATGGAATTTTAGTCTAGTGATATATTAGCTTAGATGTCAAAAGACTTGAAGGAACACAAAGTATGAGGATGACCGTGTAATATAATGCCCAAAGTATCAGCAGAAGAATGCCTTAAAGAAGATGGGTGGTTATAATTCTGCTGTGCCAATATAGTCCACATCTGAGGGCTTTACTTCCTTCATCTGTAGAAACGAAGTTGTTAGTCTAGATTGAGTGTGTCAGTGAATTTTTGCTGTATGGGGCCAGAGACTAAACATTTTTGGATTTGTAATACAATAAATACTGGATTATGTCGAGGTAGTGTGGAAACAGCCACAGATGTTATGTAAATGAATGGGCATGGCTATGTTCCAATAAAACTTTGTTAACAAAAACTGACAGTGGACAGAGCTTGGTCTGATTAATCTTTGAACTTTTTGGATCACACACTCCTATAAGTAACAACAAAAGCAGTTAGCCTGCATGTTTCAATAGATATACTAATTTACAAATAATATGAATCTATAAGTGTCTGATATACTATATACATTATAAAATATACTCTAATAATAGAAGTTTAGTAGGAATATGACAAAAGAAGTAAAAACAGGTGATGTAGTATTTTTCCTACATTCTAATGGATCTTTCTGTATATCCCCTTGGTACTCTGGAAGCCACTCACCTTGATAGTTTCTAAGGTTCTTCACTGCTCTAATGTCCTATTGTTATGTGTGTGGCAAACCTTCCAAGATGCACAGCCACCAGGTGATTTTTGGCTTAATCAACTAGAGAGTTAACTCTAAGTGATCTGTACTAACAGAAGGAAGAAGAGATGCAAGTAATTAGTGAAAGAGACAGCCGAATGTGGTTTTGGAACACAGCAAAAGCCCAACTCTCAGAGACTAGTTGCCCCTCTTGTCGAGGCAGTTGGCATGACCATGGCTGCAGTAGGCTGGGCATCGGAGAAGTCAGTTCAAGTGGCTGTGGAAAATTGGATAATTAAATATTTATATGAAGAAAACAGGTCATGAACTTTTAGTTATGGAAGAAACCTGTTTGTTTACCCCCTTCATGTTTCAGATGAGATCTTGGTATCCAGAAAAATTCTGTGATAGGTAGATAGAGGCAAAGTTGGGCCTGGAACTCAGGACTTTAAACATTCTAGCTTAAGTCCTCTCCACAAAAAGATGTATCTTTGTCAGTGCCTTTCATTTCAGTAAAACCTCCTTTTCAGATCATTATGAGCTCCATGGTGAGAATTATTCAACTCCATCTGCTGACAAATATTTAGATTGAATGATTTTGTAGTCCCAAGCACACAATGGAACTGGAGCACTCCTGGAACTGGGGAAGGAGTACATGTGTTGTGGTTTCTTTCTCAGTCTTTCACTTTCCTTTGAATCTGGAGATACGGGCACCTGGAACCTGAAGATCACATTACGGGATTGGCAGGGTGCTCTAAGAGTAGTCCGTGTCCACATTCCCTTGCAATGAGCCATCAACCTGTGGTGAATATAATGGTATTTGTAAAGGGAAAGGAATGGATGCCAAATCCAATGCAAATGCTTTCATGAATTCTACTCTGGACCAAAAGAAATATGGAGAAATTGCATATGGGGAAAGTTCATTAGCAATCCTGCAAAATTACCCCATCCAACTCTGTTTCATGGGACTTTAGAAAGAGAAAGTTGGAGACTTATTCTGGGGTGAAGGGCTTTGGCTTTAGAATAGCGGGCGTCCTCAAAGGTTTTTAATGCCCGGGTCCTGCCCCTGAGGGATCCAAGGTCAGGGCAACTTTAAGCCTGGCAACTAGGCTGAGACTGTCTTGGATGCGTAGGATGCTGAAGGGAGTTTGCATGTTTTGAGCAGAGGTGGGTGCATCAGTGTGGTGTTTTAGTAAACTAGGGCTCTTCTGAGGGCTTGGCAAGTGGAACATGGACTGGGGGCGGCCGAGAGGGTTGTACCTCATGGGGTGAGAAAGTGATCTGCCTGACTCCTTGGTGAGTAAGTGCAGCTTGTATAGACACATCTGGTGTCTGATTCCACACAAATCCAATTGCCAGTCCGCCTTTCTGGATGTACTTTTGGGCATTTCCCTTTCAGAAAGGCTTTAGGATGGAACTCCCCAGTGCTCTGTTCTTTCCTCTTAAGTTAATATTTCCATGGTAAGAAGTACAAAAATTTTCTGTGTGGGTGGATGCCGGAAGGGTTTCTCTTTCTTCCTACCCCCCCCCCCAACTTGAGAATAATGATGAACATTCCCTCTCTACGAGGTCTTTGGCACAGAAACACTGCCCATGCTGTCTAATCCTACCATCTGTCTTGTTGGTTCTTTCTTTGCAGATACAATTTCAGAATAACTAGCCAGCTAAACACATTGAATTGTAGATCTGGAAGAGTTTTATAACTGCCCAGATCTCCCTCTCTTACACATCTCCTGGAGATTTATTCCACTCTCTAGTTCTTTTATACATCTTGCTTTCTAGTTTTGCTTTGAGTGAAATTTTGAGAATATTTTTCCCCTCTGGCTTCCATTTTCAATCACTCAATGGGAGTATATGTTAGACATACTCAGTTTTTCAACATTGTCAAAGAAGTAGTGATTCTGGATGAGTGTGAAAGGGGGGAGAAGTAGATAGGATTAGAGTGTAATCTAAGAATCTGATTACATTTCTGTCCTTGCTTTCTCCTGGAAAAGCTAAAACTTTGCAGTAATCCTAAATTTATCTACCCCTTTGCTTTTCTTTAATGTTTGAGCTAAAATTTCCTCTTGCTCTCATCTTTGAATATGAATACCTGACTTAGGAAAATCACAGCTGACAAAATTGTCTCAAATGAGCATGAGATCTGGTTCTCTGCAATTTTCCAAATGCAAATGTTAAGATGCATTGAAATGCATCTGGGAGAGCTCAGGGCGCTTTTAGAGGAGTGTGGCTTTGTGTGTTCAGGGCTGGTAAAAGGTTGACAAGGTTTAAACCTTGATGGTAAGTGTCAGAGGTAAACATCCTTCTGTAACCAAACTGAAGAGGCTTACTGGGGTGGGGGAGGGGAGCATTTTCTAGGAAGTGCTCAACACAGAGCTGACAGCATCTTCCAAGACAGAAAGTAAATAGGGGTTTCGTGTTGGTCTTTGAATACAGAACTGGTAAAAGCCCCAAACAGAAAAACAAAAATCTCCCAGATACAGATTCTAGTAAAAGGCATCATGTTTTCTACCTTCATCCAAAAAAGAAAGAAAAAAATCCCATTGAGAGTAAACAGCACCTTCAATGGCTCTTCAAACGCTTCATTGCACACCTGAGTTGGTTGATTGAGTTTCCTCCACAGGTCTGAGGGGCATTGTTCCCATTCTCGGGGGATGACCTCAGACACACAAGGTAATCAGCAGAATTGTCTGCTCCTGAATGGAAGCCTTCCTGTCCATGAAAGTTGTCCAAAAGCTAATCACAGGTGATGTATGAGGACCACATTCCTTCCAAATGCACCTTTCTTTATACGAGAGTGTTTGCACTTTACTTAGGAAAGAATGTCACCTCCAACCCCCCCCCTCTCAGGCTATTCTCTATGGCTCAGCGAAACCCTTAGTCTCTTCAAGTCCTCAAGCACACTGAAGGGGACTAATCTTTTTGTACACAGGAGAACTTCTGTCATATTGATTCAAGGACCTCAGGTGTGACTTGACTTCTTTCAAAACAGAGAAGAACCTTGGACACTGAATTCTTACATGCAGCATCATGGAGGACTGAGGGTATAACTAATAACCAGAATCCTCATTCACCCTTCTCTGTCAGGGTTATCATTGATCTGATAGTTCTTTCTTCCTAAGCAAGAGGGTATACGATCTATCATGTTTTTTCAATGTCCTTACCCTTTATCCCCCAGCAGAAGTCTCACAGATCTTTCTAGGTCCCTTCAAATGCACTCTCCAGTAGGTTTGGAAGACCACTTTCATAACCCAATGTCTGTAATTTTTGCTGAAGTCGTCATATTTTTCTGGAATGTCAGAGTCAAGGCTTTTCATCTGTTTTGTCCTTATCACTACCCCCCATCCCAGCGAAGAGTAGCACATAATGAGTACTTAGTAATACTAACATATCTGTAAAGCACTTCCTGTTACAACGTACTTTAGTAGATACCCTCGTACCTAGTAATATGGGTTGAATTGAAGTGAACTGAAGTAATTGAATTGAGCAATCCCACTATGGTGTCGAGGCCTAGGCAGAAGAGAAGAAAAAGAAATGGGTCTGGGAAAATCAAGAGCTATGAAGATGGGAGTAGTGGAGTGCTAACGGGATTTCAACGCCACCGCAGCTTTCCCCAGTTGGCTTGTTCCTGCTACTCCCAGTGGATTTTTTCTCTGTCTATACAAAGCACTCTGGTCTTAAAGGCATAAAGCTCCTACAAAACCGGAGAAATGGGTTGTTGAAGAAACATATCCCCACCTCCCCCCCCCCCCGCCACCCCGCCTTTTTTTTCCCATTTTAGAAGGATGCTGCCAGGAAGGACTTACATTATGGTCAGGACCTAGTGGTTTATTGTTTCTGTGTTTTCCTCCTCTGCTGAGAGAATAAGCAGGAATGGGGTTCAGCTGAGCTGCCTAAAAGGAAAGAGATGTTTTTCTTTCCATGAGGGAGAAGTAGGAGAGGCAACTGAGCAGGGAGAAGACTGGTAGGACCATGGGTCTCTCTCTCTCTCTTTTTTATTTATTTACTTGAGAGAGAGACAGAAAGAGAGTGAGAGAAAACAAGCCGGGGGAGGAGCAGAGGGACAAGCAGACTCCCTGCTGAGCAGGGAGCCTCATGTGCGACTCATCCCAGGACTCCGAGATTGTGACCTGAGCAGAAGGCAGATGCTTGACTGACTGAGCCACCCCCATGCCCCAGTCTATGGGTTTCTTGAAGTCTAACTGAAAGGTGAGGCCTTAGACCAGGAGTTGGAGCAGAAAGAAGTAGCAGGGATTGGAAAGAGCTTTCTTAAATCAGAAAAAAGAAAACCAGGCCTCAGTTTAGCACTAACTGGCCATACAGAGCAAGATGATTTACTTGTGATTTTTTATAGACCTCTCAAATTTCACTCTGAATTGTATCATGAGCCCCTAAGCTTAAAGATGGATTTATCTATTATTTTAATAGTTGTATTTTAATATTAAACATGCAAATCTGTGTTGTACATATTTATATAGGAAAAGGATAATTAAATAGCTCTTTTTTCTATTCCTGCTTCTTCCTGTGCCTACCGTTAAAGAGAGTTTCACTGTTGGGTTGACTTATTACAGATAATAAGGCTCTGAGTAAGAAACAGTCAACTTTGATACAACCGTCTTTACCTAAAATCAAATTTACCGAGATAAAACAAATGCCTTAATCTCTTTGTACTCAAGGCCATGTTTTGCATACAGTCTGCCTTATGCATTTTAGGTACATAACCTAAAAAGGCATGTACCATGCCTGTTTCATTTCTCTACCATTCTTTCCAGGACTTGAGGTAGGGAGATGCTCTCTGATGGCAGTATTGAGACTGATAAAGGGGGACAGTATTGTCAAATCGTGGCCCTTCTCCTCCAAGACAGCGGGCTGTCTCTAAGCCAGATGAGCATGGACTTTCTCCCACCCCTCCGCCACCCCGTTCTGACAGCAGGGTTACCCCTGAAATATTTAACAGCCAAGACTGCTCTAGCATGCGTGCACTAGAATAAGCACAGTGGGAGAAGTAAAGCAGGATCTTGAATATGTGCTGGGGACCCATTCCCCCTTTAATTGCTGAACTGTGGGCAGGTCTCAGGGATGGTCCAGGGGATGGGTAGAGAAGGGATTTCAGATCTCTGAGCAGTAGCCACTGAACAATTAGTACAGCCATTGCATTCTGACTGTCAGCCCTAAGAGCACCCCCGTGAGTGTAAGTGAAGCTGAGAGCCACCCAATTAAACAACTGAATGTCTGCTGTGTGTGAAGCTGGGCACAGGGGTTGAAAAGTTAAAGAGACCCCCTTCTGAGCACTTTCTTCCAGCCGATGGAGTTGGTCATTTCTTCCCTCACACAGCTGATTAGCTAATTCCACCTCATCCCTCAGTCCTATCTCTGCACCTTGTTCATTTCCTTCACAACACCCACACAACATGTAGTTTAAATACATACGTTGGTGTGTTGACGTGTGAGTATATGTGCCCATGTTAAGACTTCCTAGTAGACATGACCTCCATGCATTCTCAGCTCCCATCAAGGTGCCTGATGGTAGGCGCAGAATAAATATTTGTTGAAGGAATGAATCCGTGGTCACAAAGGGAGTATCTGAGTACAACAAAACCACCCCAAATGATGGTGCATCACTTCTGTGTAAAACACACCTGTATATATACGTAACATAAAATGCCAGTTTTTGAAGCTGTCCTGGGTCACCAGAGGTAAGATGGGTTTTGGACCCACTGCAGATAGGTTTCCTAATGGAAGAACTCCGACAGTACCTGAGATTAGGAAAGAGTGTGCGTGTGCGTGTGTGTATTTCTTGTGAATAGTCAGCCAAAGGACACTATCAGACTTCTGGCTATTGAGATGATTAGGCTACTCAATGTCGCTGTGGATGGCCAGCTGCTTGAATGACCCAAACTTTCATGAGCCCATTTAGGTCATTGGAGGAAATGACACTTTAAAGTCTCAGCAAAGATTCCCTTCTGGATCAGCCTGAGTTATGGGGGATTTTTTTCCCTCAATTTATTTGACTCATTTCACTGATCCTTGCAAACAAGACAAAAATAGCTTTTTGATATTTTTTCCTCCCCCTTTATTAACCATATGAGTCCCATAGATCTCAGAAGAAAACAAGGAATGGATCAGGCTAGGAAGGACGAAAAAATGCCGTTGGGACAACTTTTGTGGACTCTTCCCCCAAGTTTCATGAGTCCTGCAGCAAACCAGAAAGAAGGTTTGCCTTTAGAAGTGAGGTCTTGCTGGTGTCCTCATTCCCTCTCTCTCTCTCTCTCTGCGCTCCCCCAGCCCCATGTCAGTTCCTACCCTGCTCCCCAACCCAGATCCTCCAACTCCACCCTTCCTTTCCTTTGCCCTGAAGGGGAGGACATGAGTCAGCATTCAGACTTGAAAGTGTGAGCTGCCTCTGAGTCCTCAGAATGTAATCATTTCAAAAAATCTAGGACACACAGCTACAGAGAAAGTCACCCTCCCCACCTCTCTCTGTGGCCAGACATTTACTCCCACTCTCTGAAGGCAGCTTTAGCTGAGGTTGAACTTTAACCTTAACAACAACAACAGAAAAAGCAATATAGCCCCCACACACCCTCCCGCCTGGAGAGCCCAAGTACAATTGGCTGAACAGCTTTTGCAAAGAACTCCCAACAGTTTACCATTTTAAACATCTGGTACTTGGCCTTGTTCAGCATGGAATTAAAAGCGAGAGAGAGAGAAAGAAAAAGAAAAAAAAAAATCTTGCTCTGATCAGAGTCTTACTCCTTGCTCTTAGAATCCAGAATTAATTTTCTCTTTTATTCTTCCACAAGAGGAAGTACATTGGAATTCTGTCCAGGTATCTTGTTGAAATATCCAGGCACACCTTTAGACCCACGCTTCTTGGAAGGGAACCACCTTCATTGAGCCGCTCGGTGGGCATTCTATCAGTCTCCACATCCAGGCTTTTGCTCGGCACTGAAAAAGGAAACTTCAGTACATGTCTCTTGTCTACCCAGAGTCCCTTCTTTTGTCTTGGCATTTAGAGAAAAAGCAAACAGGCTCACACATGGGGTTGCTGCAGACTTCCTCATGGATCAGACAGCTCTGAGGAGAAAATCTACTTAGACTTCTTAAGACTCAACCTGTTCAGGATTAGGAGAAAGCCAAGACCTCATCTGTTCTTGTGTATAGCAATCGGGCAAAGAGTAATTTAGTAAATTATGGTTCTTCAGCTATAAGGGGGAGGGGCATTGTATGAACTTTATCTGCTGGGTTTCTAGTGTGCAATCTCTTGTTCTTGTTTGAAAGGTCTCCTCCTTCCCTGAGTCCTATTAGCAAGGCAGACTGGGTTCAGAAAGGGAGAGTGACTTGTGAGTGCTGTAAGCCCAGTTAACTGAGTTCCTATGTCCAAGTCTCTTATTGCCAAAACAGACCAGAAGCATTCTTCCTACACTCTGATTTAATAGATGATCCTGGATGTAACTGACTTGATTGAGCAAACAGAAAATCAGAACTTCTCAGGCTGCAGAGGTACCCTGGTGGAAACAGGAAGAGGAGCACTGGGTCCTCCCTGCGTCTGAGGAATTATGGAGACACGCACGCCTGTAACATTGAAGGAAGCTGAGAGACCTACTGCATGTGAAACATGAGGCTCAAAGATATGGGCCACACAGCCTGTTCATGGCTGATAAGAGTAGAACTCACAGCGCCTGTGTCAGGCTTAGCCTTTTTCATCACACCACTTCTCAGTGGGGTAAAGCTAACCAGGCTGTGAATTACCAGTGAAAGAGCGATTTAGGAGTGCCTGTGTGTACTTGTAGACGAGGGAGACTAGAGGAAGGATGGGGTGCGTGTATATGGATTCATATGTGTTAGGGATGGTGAAAGTATCCGAAGTGATGATCTAAATGGTTCCACACTATGGAAAACAACATCCACTTTCTTTAACTTACGGGCAACTCAGCACTCTCAGTATGAACACAGTTGGCCCGGGGGCCGGTCAGAAAGTTCTCTTGGACATTGCTCTGTGCCTGCAAAGTGCCTGTGACTCTGGGCGACTCCTAAGATGAGTAAGACCTGGGCTCTGCCCTTCTGAATTTCAAAACCTTTTTAGGGAAACTTACAGGTACCCCCAGGCTCTGACACTAGGAGGACTGACTGCTGCTCTTATGGGCTGACCACAGCGTGTGTGGAAGGATTGAGGACGAGCCCCATTTTTTCAGGGATCTCGGGAGGAGATTGGTCTGCTTGGCACTTTTGGAGCTCAGGGAGACAGGGCAACTGTGTGAGTCTTCTTAGAAAGTTGGCTTTGGAATTGGCTTTTCCCTTCGTTTTTTTTTTCTCCTAAATTTTTTGGGGGGTTTTTGAGGAGTTGTGTATGGTTAGTTCAAATGATAGCTATGAAGATTGCAGGCATTTCAGGGGCATTCCTAGTAACCATCATCTAAATCAGGCAATTTCCAACATGCTGGAGAGAGATGCAGTCTGAAACTGACTCATGTCAACATCTTAACTTCATTTATTTTTACCTACATTTATACTTTATTTTACATATATATAAATATGTATGTATGTAAGTGTGTGTATGTGTGTGTATACATTTAATTAAAAAAATATTTTAGGATGGTCATCCCCAAAGAATAACATACTTGGAAGGGAATTTAAGTAAATCAAAGATTTTCCTAGAGAACCTGTTCCTTTGTTGTTGCTGAAGTCATATTTGCAAGATCACTCTGGCTAACAAGAATCAACAGTGTCTATCTATCTGTCTTCCATCTTGCCTTCCTATCTTTTGTTTATTTATTTTTAAGACAGCTGAATGTAGAGTTGAGGGACTCTAGCACTCCAGTTTATCTTTATAAATTGTATGACTTTTAAACTAAAGACCTGGTAAAATCCCCATTCAGGGCTCCCAGGTGGCTCAGTTGGTTAAGTGACTGCCTTCGGCTCAGGTCATGATCCTGGAGTCCCAGGATCGAGTCCTGTATCAGGCTCCCTGTTCAGTGGGGAGCCTGCTTCTTTTTCTGACCCTCCTGCTCTCATGCTATCTCTCTCTCAAATAAATAAATAAAATATTTAAAAATAAAATAAAATCCCCATTCAATGTAAACACAAAGGAAGTCTCAAATACTAGGGAGGATCATTTGCAGGATTGTAAATTCTGAAAATAGGGGATGCTCCCTATTAGTAATGTTCATTGAGGGCTAAGAATGATCATGTTGTTGTTCCTGACACTGTGGTCTGTGCAGAGAATTTAAAAATGGCCAAACTCATCAGCATGGCAAAAACAAAGAAAAAGCTTGAGAACACCTGAATACCAAATGCTGGGGATGGGATGGAGCAACTAGAGTTCAAGTACACTCTGGCAGGAGGCTAAATTGGGAGGACACCTTGGGAAGGTGTTTGGCCCTCTCTGTTGAAGCTGACCGTATGCACGCTGTATGGCCAGGGAAACCCACTCCCACATTAATGCCCAAGAGTAATGAAAGCACGTGGGCATCAAACGACATGTACAAGAATGTTCCCAGCAGCACCATTTGCAATAGCCCTCAAATGAAAATAACTCCAATACCCATCAACAGAGGAATAGATAAATAAATTGCAATATATTTATGCTGTGAATCACCTATAACCAGCTATAAAAACATAGACGAATCTCACAAACAGAACCTTGAGCAAAATAAGCTAGATACAAAAGAATATACAGATCATAACTCTATTTCTACAAAACTTAAAACCAGGTAAAACCAACATATGACTTAAGAAATCAAGTTTCCTTGCAGCCAGGTAGTGATGGGGAAGAGCCACAAGAGGGGCTTCTAAGGGGCTGATTATGTTTTATTTCCTCACCTGGGTGTTGGTTACGTGGGCGTGTTTATTTTATAAAAATTCATTAAACTCCTACCTTGTGCACTCTCCTGTGAGAATTTAATAGTTTTTAAATCCCTAAATCAAAATCATGAGAATGTTCCATTTCTTTATCTGAAGGCATCCTGTTTTTACTATTCTCAGGTTCAGGAAAAAGTGTTTATATTTTCTGAACTAAACTTCTGGAAGTTTATACTCTGCAAATCTAAATTTGGCTTAGCGTCAAGCAACATCACAGGTGCCACAGTTGAAATTCTATTAGATACTTATACACACGCAATAAATATGTGTTCCAGGGTCCCATGTCACATCTTTCCTAACCTTGGAAAAGCATAGGGTGTTTCTGTTTTGGGGCAAGGTAGAGGAATAGGGGAGAAATTGGCTTTAGTGTTTGAATGAAAAATGAAGATGTTAGCCAGCGTTGTTCCTGCTGGTCCTTGGCACAGGCTTAGTAGCTGACTCTTTTGGTTCTGCAGTCTTCTCAGGGACTATATTGAAACCACTGCTGTAGGACTGACCACCCAACAATGATGGGATTAGTGGTTTTTGTTTTTTTTTATTTAAGTCCCCAATATGGCTTGCTAGTTAAAGGATAAACATGAACACTGAACATGAAGTCCCTTTTGCACAAAAGGTAGATTGGGAACATCAGAGCACAGGCTGAGATAAAACGCTCAAATAAGAGCATTCTTGTGAGGGGCATGCAGCCTTGGGCAATGGTTGCTTCCCAGCTCTGACATCATTAGAGGTTCAAATTGCTATTTGTGACAAGTTCCAGGCTGACTTTATCTAGAAACCTCAATTCTGAGAAGTGTGGCCCTTGTGGCATGAGAAGGGGTCTGTGAACTTTTAAAGTCAGGGTGAATATGCAAATATGAGTGTGACCGTGTGTGTGTGTGTGTGTGTGCACGCACGCACGTGTGCAGTGGGGGGTGCAGTGGGGCAGCTTCGTTTCAAAGATAGCAAAAGTCTATCTGAACTTCTAGTTTCCATGTTGGTGAGAGATGTAGGAATTAAATACCTCATTTAACAAATATGATAAAATATTTTCTAGAATGTTTCTCAGAAATAAGTATATATTTGTCCTCTTCAACTATAATTCTATTTTCACTGACATTTAAAAAATATAGTTCATAGTTCATAATCTCTGTTTCCTCTCTCCCTAATGCCTCTTTATCCCCTGAAATCTAATCCCCACCCCCACCTGTTTGCCCAGCTTGGCTCCTAGAAGTCACCAACTGCTAATTTAATATCAATATCCTTCCTTTTGATTTAGTTTTCACTATTTCTTCCACAGCTCTCACTATTTTCCCCACCTGCTTCTTAGAAATTTTTCACCCTTTCATATTTCCTGTGCTCTACTCTTCTCATTTCCCTGCTCACTTTCCAATTCTCCTGAAGTTTCCCATCTGCCTCATGTTCCTCCTCATGCCCCATTACCTGAGGCTCAGTCCTTGCTCTTCTACTCTTCTTGCTGACATCACAGTGTGTGGACATTTTCTCTATTCTATGGCTGCGAGCACACGGGGCTGATGACTCAGACATTTACAGCTCGTATCCTGCCCCTTGCTCAAGGTTTATTCCCATATCTCTGACTGCTCACTGGTCATTTTCGCTTGAAAGTCTCATCACCTCACATTCAACAGTCTCTAACTGAGCTCATCATCTCTCCCCCACAAAACCAGTTCCCCTTCCAAGTTCCTTGTTTCTGCCATGGCACACTTGTCTCACAGTTTTGCAGCTCAAAACTTTTGAAGTCATCTCTCACATTCCCACTGCCCTTATTCTTGCTTGTCCCATTCCCATTATGTCGGCCAGTCATCAAATTCTACTGCTTCCCACCCTGACCCTGAATTTTCTTATATTCTTGAGTACTTTCCCTGTCCTAATTTGGGACTTCATCATCTCAGGGCTAGGTCATGATAGCCCCATCCATGCCAACCTGCCTGGCTCCAGTCTCCTATGCTCCAATCTGATTTGATAGGCTCAGTTGGTGAATTTTCTTTAAACTCTGTCATTTGCTCATCATTCCTCTGCCTCCATCTTTTGAGGCATCTACAGTGTTCATTGTTTTTTCTTGGTTTCAAATCTTAAAACAATTTCTTTTTGAGTACCAATTATAAGCTGGTTGCCTTGTTAAATGCTAGTTGGTGGAAGGTACAATGATGAATAAGTTTATCATTCTAGGACTCATGGGGAACCCTCATGCTCCCACCCTGCTGCCCTTGCAAGTTGAGAAGACAGAACAATAACCAAATAATAGAAAAGATGAAAGCATAGGGAGAAATTGGAGAACTGGAAATGCTGCTTGTGTGCTAAGACTGGAACAGGAAGCCCCAAAGAGCAAAATACTTATATTTCTGTAGCAACATGTGCTGATTTCAAAGTTCTGCTATCTTAAGAAGAGGGTGGTGAATTCTCCTACCAATGGGAAAATAATAACTGGCCTGATGAAGGAGACAATGAAAGTTTGGTATTGATCATATTTCCCCTCCTAGCATATGATCTGTTTGAAGAAGGGACCAGGTGGTATTCTTTAAATCTCACAGTGCCAATTTCTAAACTTGGAGTTTTTAGAAATTCCTATTGATTCATTGTTCAATTGACTAATCATAGTTGATATGGCTCAATTTCTCTGTGACCTCCACTGACTCAGCTAATTGCTGAATCCCAGGCTCAAGTTACTTGAAGGTTAATTTCCATACTGTAACAATGCCAGTGGTATAGCAGGCTCTATGCCTTGTTTCAGACCTTCTAGGCCAGTCACATCTACATGTACCTCCTTCAGAAAAAGGAACCAGGAAGGGATCTTTCAATTCAGTTACATCCAGATGTTGGGGAAAATATGTTGGAAGATGATAACCAAGTAAATAAGTTAGGAGGGAAGGAGGCTAAAAAAGAAGCTATTGGAATTTAAAAAAGTCTTTTTATTTTAAAGGGGAGTTTGATTTTCTACTTTGATTTTATTTTCCTAACCATAACAAGTTGATAACATCTAGATAAATATTTAGCTAGATCAACTCCTCTGGATAGCTTTGTCAAATGACATCTATCCAAAAAAGAGGTCATGCATATTGATCCCCCCAACACAGACCACTCCAAACCACAGGCAGAAGCAGGAGATTTAAGTGCTAGAGAGTTTAATTCTATTAGTTTTTGAAAATCTCCACCCTTGATCCACATATTCACCTTGTAGAAAACCCTTCTTTTCTTGGTCTAATGAGTGTGCAGTGTCTCTACCAACCCACAGACAAACTGGGCAATGTTTGTCATCGTGTTTATACATTTTAAAACAGCATAATGTATGCTTTACATGAAAACGATACAGACTAAGGTGATGGGACAGTTCCTCTGTATAAATTGCATCATGGATGTTGACCCAGTTTCCTGGGAGTGGTAGCATAAGGCAAAAGTATAAAATGAAATGGAGGTATCTACTTTCAGGATTGAAGCCAAATCCCAAAAACTCATGGCATGGGAACAAAGACAAGTGTGGTGTTAATGCTAACTCTTTAAGTCAGGCGCTCTATGAAATTTCTTAGGTGGTTAATAGGTTTGCACACTGGCTTGAACTTCATCTTGACTTACATGAATAAAATACTGGACTCTGTGAACTCTCTTCTAATCAATATGTTATAAGACATTGTCTCTGTATTATCAGTAATTGTAGTGGCATGTCTGGTACGATTGCCTATTGAATAAGAGGATGGTTGTAGTTTTATTTGCTTCAAAGAGCAGAGAGCTCCCGGAATGGGCATGGGCCTGCAGCTTTCCCAGATCCCACTGGCAGTGATAGACTTTGTATATAAATGTTAGTTTTATTCAATAGCTGGTAAGAGTTCCATTCCTTACTCTCTAAGTACCAACAATAATTTTATATAGATCAAAACACAAAGCAGAAGAAAACAACTTATAAACAGCTCTCAGCGTTTTGAAATGAAAATGCAGGACCTTGGGCAAGTCGTGAGAATACTTTTGGTGTTGGGACTGTAGATAGGACCAACAGATGATGTGGGGTTTCCCTTGCGGGCATTTTAAAGATTGTGACTTTTACTCTAAGTGTGATGGGATACCAGTGAAAAATTTAAACTAAAGGAATGAAATGATCTAAGTTATTTAAGAAGACCACATGTACTGCCTTGTAAAAATGAAATGGGCTCCCATCCTCCCTCCCTTGGGCTTCCTAGCTCCTCAGATCCCATGACTCTCAAAGATACTACTCTTTCACCCCACTCTCAGCAAGAGAAGCCACTGATGAATCAAGAGGAACCTTTAAGAGGGACAGGATGGCCAACTAGCCAATCCTATCAAAAAACTTAGTAAAATAAAATATCCAGTGGATTTGGAGCATGCAGGTCACCAGGGACCTAACAAAAGCAGTTCATTGTCAGCAGCCTAGGGGGGGTTGGAATCCAGACAAGACTTTGTTGAAGAGAGAATTGGGAAGTGAGCAATGGAAACATGCCTGCACAACCCTCTGTAGAAGAGCAGCTATAACATGAAGTATAGAGGAGTTGTGATTGTAGGGGAAGTAGGGGCAAGTGGGATCTTTTAGGATGGTTGCTAGCCAAGTCTATTTATAGACCTAAAAGAATGACCCAGGCAGGGAGAGACTGATGATGCAGAAATAGAGTCCCTGAAAGTGTGGAAGAGGGTGAGATCTAGCACCTGCTGAAGGGATTGCTTTTCCATAGGAGAAGGGGTGCTGCTTTCACTGTAAGGGAGGTGGGGGGAGAATGTAAATGCTGACATAGGTAGATTTAAAAAGTACAGTATTAGAAAGACTAGGGAGGGAGTAGGTAGGCTCCTTTGGCTGTAGGCAACAGAAAGTAACTATGGTTAACGGAAGCCAAAACTAAAGGTATTATATGAGTTTTGAGTAGCTTAAAAAAACTGCTAATAACCAATGATGGTACCCCTGAAAATCCACAAAGGGGCTTGGCTTCCTTTTAGACCTCTGGAGAGAGAAGCAGGTAAGCATGGTTCTTTACTCAAAGA
This sequence comes from Nasua narica, assembly GCA_028533885.1. NCBI lineage: Eukaryota > Metazoa > Chordata > Mammalia > Carnivora > Procyonidae > Nasua > Nasua narica. The sequence continues at coordinate 48,862,682 of CM052802.1, forward strand.
CCTAGTATACCTCACAGAACAGGGTGGCATAACAGATTGAGGATGTATTTCCTTCCATTGGACAAGGGTAAGAAGTCTTGATTTGGTTTTTTAGACAGAGAGCACAGTGGGCAGGGGCAGAGGAGATAGAGAATCTTAAGCAGACTCCATGCCCAGCACAGAGCCCGACCCAGGACTTGATCTCACCACCCCGAGATCATGACCTGAGCTGATGTCAAGAGTTGGATGCTTAACCCACTGAGCCACCCTGGCATCCTGGGTTAGAAGTCTTTAAAAGGAGGTTGTCACATATGTCGTCCTCTCTTCCACTCCCTCTCTTTAGTCTGCTTTCTCCTTCCTCTGTTCCCCCTCTTAAGTCTCCCAGGTTCTAGGTTCTAGCCCCATCCTTGGGAAGTGGAACCTCCATCTCCAGGGGCCTTTAACTCCATAGTCTTCAGCAGTGCTAATGGTAGCTCCCCATCTAGGGGGCAGCCTGGAGAGGTGAGTATGAACTAGACAAGTGAGTAGGGTTGGTGGGGTGCTCTAAATCCCGTTTGGTCTCTCAAGCAATGAGCAGCGTGACTGAGTTTTCATAGGAATCCTACTCCTACACAGAACACTGACTTTGTCTGCAGAGGCAGCACAATTTCGTCCCTTGCAAGGGATACCTATTTTGACGCTCTCCCTTGCACAACAGCTATTCTGGTTTTACTGTGTTGAGAAGTACGTGATGTGGTCCAGAGCCTCTTTTATTACCAGAGTTACTGCTATTGGCAGCAGATAGCACTTTCTTAGCCATCTATGATCTAGCCAATGCCAGCCCTTGTTGAATTTTTCCTCATCCCCTGGAAGAAATAGTAATAACTTCAATTTGTCCTGCCATACTATTATGAAGCTTCAAAGCTAAATAGATGTCAAAAACAGAGACCAGGTGACCATTTTAGGTAACATGTCACAGATAGTCATAATAGTCCAAAGTCTACTTTTAAGCTTTGTAGGCTAACACACTTAACCCTGTCAGTTCTCTGAAAGTTTACAGGTTCTCGAGGACTCACATGCAGTCATCAAATTCCAAGAGACTTTTTTAGATTGTTGCTAAAATAAATTATTCTTCCAACTTACTAATTTAGGAGGTAATTTTTAGAAGTCAACATCCTTGTGTCAATTGTACAGCTCCCTTTCTCTACTATAGAAAACTCTACATGGAAAACCATATTGTTACTTCTTGCTTCTTGGCCTGAGAGTAACTGGGATGGAGGACAAAGATAGCCTCTCCCAAACACAGTGCCCAAGTTCAGTCTGGATCCTTCAGGTTCTAATCCGCACGTTGCACTTTCGCTTTTGCTTTCCCCTGATTCATTAGCTTCCGTGAATTGGTTCATAGCCAGTGATTTTTCTTCCCTTCACTAAATTCCTTTGAGTAGGGACCCTGTTGCATTCATCTTTGTATTGCTACATTTTCTTCCCAGAGGCCAGAGCTGGTTTTGCATATGGTAGGTGTTCGAGACTGGTTTGCCGTGTTACCACCTGAAGATTTCTTGAAAAACACTTCCCACCTTGTCCCTAAAGAGACTAGATGATGTATGGAGTGAGGAGTGGACATACAGTCAGAAGTTTTAAGTCTGATTTCATATTTTGCCCTATGTGACTTGAGGTTAAATCACTCAGCACCTCTGAGCCTCAGTTTCTTTCATCTATAAGAAGAACAATCCCTACCCAACAAGACTGTTGTGAAGATCAAATAAGACTAGGTATGTCCAAGTGTTTTAAAGCCCCTATAAACTAAGAGTTTACTAGTGATCATGGAGTCAGAACAAAGGAACTGGGATGACCTTAATGACTATTGTTAACACCCACCACCACCACCACTTTGGTCTACCTGTCTTTTCATCTCCATATTCTTAGCAACTAGCATGGTGCTTCACAGAGTAGGTTCCCAATAGATGTTTTTTGAATGAAGGCCAATGCTATTAAAATAAGTTTTGCATCCTACTTTGGTGTTTGCCGGGCAGTAGAAGGCAAATGGTTCTAGAATGTTTCATGTGGATGTGGATGAGAGTAATGCATACAGAAATGGAGAACACCCCACTCTTGGGGGAGCCTTGGGAAATTGGAGTAGTTGTTGGACCCGCTGAAGTTAGGGGCCTCCAGAGTGTGTGCCTGCCAAGCTCAGCGTGTGTTATCACTGGAGCAGGTTGTCCTGATGAGATTTCCTGGTTGTGGCTCTGTTATTGGGACACTAATGTCCACATCCTACACAGCAAGCTCAGGGTCAGAAGTGAGACCTGAAATGATGACGGGAAACACACTGAGAAGAGTGGGTTGCTTTTGGAAAAGAGACAGAGTGTGAGCTGTGCTACTATTGGCCATAAGTCAGAGGAGGGGAGCAATGGAATGGGGAAGGGAGGAGACAAAGATGGGAGCAAACTGTGACTGTCCTGGGCCATTGGGATGGCCACTGGTGTGGGCGCTACAGAATCCTCGGGCGTGCCCTCTCAGTGGTAGCAACTAAGTAATCAAACACCAATCTTCCCTGAAAACATCCTTTTGAAAATTAGAATGGTGATTTAACCAAGTCATTTTTGTTTGACACACCTCATTAAGTGATGACTCAATATAAAATATATTTTTAACATTTTAATAAAGTTTTAATTTTATTACAATACCATCTCCTTCCCACAAATGGCTGAAAGACACAGTTTATCGGGATCACAGACTTTTTCTCCTGTTCTACTGCAACTGTAGAAAGACTGGTTTTTTGATGAAGAGGGGTTTCTTCTTTCCTTCTACCTGCCACGCAATGTCACTGCAGAGGAACCGAAGGCCTGCGAGTCTCTCTGCCTGTCAGGCTCAGGGCAGACTTTGGAAAGCAGTGAGGGCTAGACCGGGAAAGTACTTTCCAGCCCTGGTTCATGGGACTGTTTGGAGTGTAGGGAGTGTTTGCTACACTTTGGTGTGACAGTGTTCTGGTGGCCCCGTCATCTGCAGCTGTCAGCTCTGCCCTTACCCCTCCACTTAGTGCTCCTGGGGCTGCGTTTCAGTCGCACTGTGGACGCGCTGGGTTCAGTCCTCCTGCTGAGCCTTCTCAACAACAAACCAAGCCCTCTGTGGGAGGCTGTGGGGCAGCGTGAGCCTGGCCTGACAGAGTAACCTGGAACATCGGGAGTGAACACAAACAAGGACGTTGCAGCTTGGAGAAAAAACTTGGCAGAAGCAACGCAGATCTGATGCCTTGGCTTGGAATGGCAATGAGGAATCCAATTATAGTACACTCTGTATAGAGAGTAAAAAAAACCAAAAAACTGCTTTTGTTTTGCTTTAATCCCACAGAAGTAAATGAGGGAATAAGAACCAGATTTCAAGTAAGTCTTTCGTTCAAGATTTTCCTTGAGACAGTGTCAAGATGGAAAACATCTTTTGGAGATTGAAGAATGCTCTCATTTGTAGAATGGCTAATTAAAGCTTCCTATAACCCGAATGACCTGTTGTGGGACTCTAGAGCTAAGCAGAGAATGCACTTCTGACAGGACAGAGGCGCCCTTATCGGGCTTATGTGCTGTGTTCTGTGTGCTTTCCACTCTGATACAGGGGCGCAATGTTCGAATGGACCTCAGAATTCCTCAGTGTAGTTACTCATCTAGAAGGGAAGGCGAAGACTTGTATAAAGCTACAGCAGAGCAAAAGCCCGTCACTGATAGCTTGAGGCTTCCCTGAGGTCACTGTAGATCCATGTAATCTGTTTTAGGCAAATATATATATCAATATATAAATATATATATATATTTATGTTTAAATATATAAGCATCCATTTTGTCATGGGAGTAATTCTCAAGGGAGTCCAGTTATTTCAAATCTAAGGGGCTTTAGTCAGAACACTTGAAGTGATTTTTGATATTATATTTAGATTTTATATCAATTGTGAAGAATCTACTTTTTTATCATTATGATTGCCTAGTGTAGCCCCTACCCTCTGATCTTTCCTTGGGGCTTACAATTAAGTGAGTAATGATCTTGGAAGGTTAAGTAGATAGTATGATTGTGAAAACCTATTAAATCCAATTATTTTTTTTTTCCATGACCATGAAACACAATGTCTAAAAGATGAACTTGTGCAACTCCCTGGAAGGCTCATGGCTCAGCTCAGTGTTGCATCTAATGAAAACAAAACCAAAAATAAAACACAAGTGATCCATGAGCCTGGCTCTTTGAGCCTCATTGCCTATAATTGTAAACATCTGAACTTCAGGATTTTCAGGAAAAGTTCTGCCCTGAGAGTTGTGCAGAAAATCAAGAGTAACCCAGGCCCACCATTGTTTTTGACCGGTGACGCTTCATTCTTGTCTTGATTATGCCAACTCAGGTAAGAGAGGTATTCCTTTCTGCCTGGAAAAGTTCCCATGTGGTTCCAAATAGCTATTGGAGGTCAGCTTTTCTAGAAGTCTCCTTGGTTGACCAAGATCCTTAGGTGGAGATTCACCATGGCATCCCAGGTCTCTGTCATGTCATGAGGAGGGGACGCTGACCCATGTGGGTGCTGTCATTACCTGGACACTGGGTGGTGTTCTGAGTGGCTGTTGTGCTCGATACCAGGGAAAGGGTGACTTATGCCACTGTCACTCACCTACATTGCTTCATGGTAGGAGGTACCCCAGTTGCCTGGTCACCTGTGTGTCACAAGGTTTAATAATCTTCGAAGGGTGGAGCTCCCTCTGATGAGTTTTCTTCTGATTGTTAGTATTCAGAATGTCCTGCTCTCTCAGTAAAATGACAATAACGAAAATAATGCTTCCTTTGCTAAAGGCATTAACTTTTAGCCTTAAGTTTATGACTCATGTTTATGCTATAGATCTGGCTTCCTCCAATCACGTGAACAATGGCTTCATGACAAAAAAATACAACCCCTTTCATTTGTAGGACACATTAAATTTGATGTAGTACTTTTACACCATTTATCTCCTGTGTCCCTCAGATAAACCTGGGAACTAGACAGGGAAAGCTTTCTTCCTTTCTCCCCTCCCTGCCACCCGTTTCTAAGAGAGCAAGGCATGCAAGGCCCTGAGTGTTGGGCATCAAAAGTCATCGAGGTAGTTAAATGCTAAAACCAGGACTAAAATAGGTCTATCTACTAGCTCAAAGATTGGAATCCTGTTTTTGCCAGTATTTTGGATGTTTGGTTGCAGAATTATTTGATGATTTTTTTTAGACCAAAAAATTATAATAATCCGGGAAAACAAACACTACTAAAATAATCTGCTGGTAGCATCTCCAAATCTCTGGGTCTTTTGCTGAGTCTGTTATGGGGGGGAGAGACAGTGGTCTTCTATTTGATAGAGTCCTGAGGAACGGGCTGATATTGCCTTTCCAGTCATTCAAAATATTCAGGATTCTGAAAGTTCCTCAGAGACTGCATGCCTTTTAGTACTTTTTGCTAGTTCAGGGATAGAAAGAGATCAGATGCTCTGAACATGGAGCTGAAAGCAATGAGATAGAATATCTCTCTCTCCACTTAAGCATCGTACTCATGGGAACATCGAGGCCAAAAATATTAACTGATTATAAGGTTGTACATGTTTGTCCAGCAAGACAGAAACCTATTAATTGATTGACTGATTGAGCCCAACATGGGGCTTGAACATGGGGCTTGAACTCATGACCCCAAAATCAAGACTTGAGCTGAAATCAAGAGTCCGGCACCCAACCGACTAAGCCACCCAGGTGCCCCAAACCTTAACTTTTTTTTTTTTAGATTTTTGTTTATTTATTTTATTAGGAAAGAGAGAAAATGAGAGAGAGAGCATGAGAAGGGAGAAGGTCAGAGTGAGAAGCGGACTCCCCATGGAGCTGGGAGCCCGATGTGGGACTCGATCTCGCGACTCTGGGATCATGACCTGAGCCGAAGGCAGTTGCTTAACCCCAAACCTTAACTTTTAAAATTATTCCAATCTAGGGGCACCTGGGTGGCTCAGTCAGTTAACCGTCAGCCATTGGCTCAACTAAGGATCCCAGGAGACTGGGATCCCATGTTGGGCTCCCTGATCAGCTGGGAGCTCGCTTCTCCCTGTCCACCTGCTTGCACTCTCTCTCTCCCTCTCTGTCAAATAAATAAATAAAGTATTTAAAAAAAATAAAAAAACTATTCCAATCCAAATCATGAAAACCACTTTTCCTCCAATGAAGAATGGCATTTTCAATTGCAAGCCGGGTGTGCCATAGTCTGCCCAATGGGAATCATGTAGAGTGACTTATCTCAGGATTTTTGCATTATTTGTATGTGGAAATAACACACAGATTCCACAAATAATTATTATTTTAAGATATCATGGGTGCATTGCGTTTGGATCAACGTTGATCAGACCCCTTGAGTGACATGCTGAGCAAAAAGCAGGGGTATAAGTGCAGAAGTCTCACACTCACTGCAGTGGAGAAAGGCCGATGTAAGGGCAGAGGGTGCTTTCACCACAGTGGGGCCATGGGCTGCTTCCCAGTGGCCCAGGGCACTGTGCCAGCTTGTTAGCTCTTTAGACTTCTGTTTGTCTAAGTTGTTGATCATAAACAGCGAGGCAGAGACAGTTTCCTGACTAAGAAATCCCTTTGACATTCTAGCAATGACTCACAGAGCCACTTGATGCCCACAGAGTAGCCAGTGTCACGTCGTGGTGTTCTTGGCTTGTCGCACGCAATGCACGTAAATCACGTAAAACGCGGGAATCCAGTTCTTCCTGTGCCAATCCGCATTCCTGAGAGACTGCTTTCTTTTGTCCTTAAAGTGAGATCTCACTGGAGCTTCAGGTTCTCCCAGGGCCTCTAGTCCCCATTGCTCTCCCTCTCTGATCACCACCCCCCACCCCCCACCCCTGACAGTGTCTCATGCTGGTGTTTTCTCCAGTTGATCCCTTTTTGTTATCTTTTTGCTATATTATAATTTTCCTGACAGTGGGATTCCTACTGGGATCCTGTATCTTCTATATTCTAACGATACAAGCAACAGTGAAGTACTTAAAGATATTTCTTTATGATTGGCTATATGGTAATGAGAAGAGTTTTCTAAGATTCCTCTCCCCTCTCCTTCTTCTCTTCCTTCTCCCCCTCTCCTTTCCTATTTGCTTTCCTCCCCTTTCCCCTTCCTACCTTCCTTATTTCCTTCTACAAATACCTATTGCAATAAGAGACAGGCATCATGCTTGGTTTGGGGAGAGGGAGAGGAGGAAGGCCAGTGTGGCCCTTCTCATCATGGGTATGATGACTTGGAATGTTATCAGCAGTGCAGAGCAGGGGAAGGTCGTGCCATGGAAAAGAGCATGAAGGCATTTATCTCATAATCAGAGATGAGTATGAGATGGAGAAAACCTGCCTTCCTTCTTGGGGAAGTAGAGCTAGAGGAGGTGGGGAGGGGGTGGAGGCATGTGTCCGAAGGAACAGCAGAGCTACAGGCATTGCCAGACTCTGACTCCAGCATTTTAGAAGCCAGGGACCTTTAGGCAAGTATTAACACCCCCAAGCCTCTGGGGCTTCATCTGTAAAATAAGGGTTTTTTGAGGATTACATTAGTTACATGAAAATGCTTCTTCAACTCCTATGTAAATGTGAAGGATTTTTATTGCATAGGCATGTCACATCTTTTTTCCCTCTGAAAAATTTGACCTGAATAGTTGGTACCTCCCCTCTGTGCATGAGATAATAGGTAATAAGCCTATTCTTTGTGAGGAGAAGTAAGAACTCTGTGCATTAGACATAGTATACCCCTGAAAACACATTTATTTCTACACCGAAGCAGTGTTTTGTTAAATGACACAGATCATGCCTGAATGAGCTAATAAAGTTTCCAGTTGAAAGCATGCTTGGAAATTGTTCATAATGGAGAACATGGTCACATGATGGTTTTAAAAAAATTTAAGGTCAAACTTACTTTTCAGAAAAGACCACCCCTCCCTCTGCTCTAAATCAACCAATTCAAACCAAAAGATGAATCCCTCTTAGATCTGGGTCCCTTTTCTCACTTGTTTTTTTTAACCACAATTTAGGGGGCCACTCTGTGGCCAGGACCAGCTCTTTAGAGCCCACGGCATCCCAGGTGTGATGCTTCAAAGTGACTCACTTTGGAAGGAGGCTAGAAAGGCCAAATACTCACCCTGGTTTCTCCATTGGTTAGATGGGAGCATAGGTACTGACCTGATTAATAATCCCTCCCCCTCTTTTTTTGAGTAACAACATAAGATCTGTAAAACCCTCTTGGTAAAATATGATGTTAACAAAGCCGGACATGACTGTTAAACCAGTTCCCGTGGGTGACAGCCGCCATCTAGCTTACGTTGCTTTCACTGGGAGCCACCCGTGGGTCAACACCCATGCCCTGTGTTGAAAGCCTACTTCCCATTACATAAGAAGAGTGGGTTCTTCTCCAACTATGGCAAAGCTGTCAGTTAGATGGATCTCTTGCACTGGTCTATGAGCTTTAGACCTTGCTTTCTCCATGGCACCAGACTGGCTTTCTTTAGATAAAGATGATTATGACCAGGATAGTTGAGATACCATTTGTAGTTCCCAGGCTCATTGGTTTTAAGAGTAATTTCTATAAGGTAATTCAATCAAATCATTTTTTTTGGTTGAGTCATTTTTTGGTTTTCAAAAGTTGCAAGTAGCAAAGCGATGCTTTCCAGAGACTTGTTGAGTAACAAGAGCACGTTTGTCACATTTGACTGGTTTCCTGGTTGAAATGGAGACAATTACAGGTGTTGGTATTATAATCAGTGATAGAGAAATATACTGACCACTGATAACATCTCCTGACCTTCTCCATTCCTCAGAAGTGGTGGCCTGACCTTGATGCAGCATGTAGCAAAGTCTCTGCCTACATGGAGGAGACCAGATGCAAGACAACATATTTTTTTCAATGACTTTTTCTTGGGCAGTAAGCTGTGCATGTGGTGTTAATGTAGTTGAGTTTAGAAGAGTCTCTGGGCATTGATATTTTCATACGAAAAATGAAAACAAAGTGATCTTCAAGTCCCATCTAGGGTAACTACTCTGTGACTCTCTGAATTAGTGATAATCTTTTGGATTAACTGGAAATAATAAACTCTGCTCTTATTTTTATCTTTGATAATAACTTGCTAAATGTTATGACTTCCTCATCTGGGTTTTGGGCTTGTTGACTTGTGTGTGTCCTGCCCTCTGGCGTACATTCGTCTCCCTTCACCTGGAGGCTCTAGACTTATCAGAAGGCCTGGGGAGGGGCTATCTTTCTGTAAGGTTATAACTGGCTCCAGCTCAGAGGTCACTGTTTCCATGGAACCATGCTCCCATGGTTCAGGCACTGTTCAGGGTGATAGATTCCACTGGCCCATTTTCTCATCTACTTTTTCTTTCTGGTGCCTGTAGCCATGTCAGTGTGAGATTCTTGGACTTAGTTGCTCAATTAAGATGACAGTCACCAACAGAAGGCACAAGAAACCTGGATCCAGAGCAGCAATTTAGCAGACAATGAGAAGCCCCTTGGGAGTCAAGGGAAGTCTGGAGCATGGCCTGAGAGCGAGGGGGAGGTTCTGGAGGGAGGTCCCACCCCACCCCCTGGGCTATCACAAAGGGATCAGGTCAGTGGGGCAGACAGGTACCTGCAGTGAAATGACGCCCCAGGAAGCCTCCTTCCTGGCCTCCTTCTCACCCTCCTTGTGTCAGCCCCATGGGTGCATCAAAGTCCAGGTGTCAGCCTGACCTCCTAGTGCTAGCCAGGAAGTCTAGTTGGTAAATTCATCAGTAAGGTAATGTTTAACCTTCTATTTCCAATCTACTTATTTTGTTGAAATTATCCTCCACCTTCTTGGGTCTTACAGTCCAGGAGTGAAGGATGATGTCCCATGACATTTTAGATTTTCATGGTCCTTATATTTCACGGCAGGGATCTCACCTCTGTCCAATATTTTCATGTCCTAATAACTGTCATCAAAGCTTGAGTTGGTCATATGGTAATAAATAGTTGTGCATCTGGGACGTGGCTCTGTAAAGCACAGAACAGGAAACTCCACATCATATGGAAAGTTGTACTTTTAGTTTCATAACTCAACTTTTGCCTAACAAAGATAGCTCTTATTGAAACCGAGCCTTTAAAGCATAAGAAATATATTTAAATATTTTGTGAAAATGATATCTTTATACAAATTATTTTCCTGTATGTCATCTTTATGGAGTATCACCGTGATTCTCTGAGGTAAGCTTAGAGGTAATTATTATAACCAATTTATAAAAGACAAAATTGGAATTCAGAGAAATTAAGTGACTTCGTTTGTCTCTTACAGTTAGTAGACACATCATAACTGGATCCCGTGATTTCTGCCTCTAAATCCATGATTTTTCCACTTTCCTGCTGCTGCCTCTGTGTGGCATGTTATGTGTGTGTGTATGTGCATATATAATAAAACATATGTATCCCAGGGCAGAGAGGCAAAGTTTATTTTATCTAAGAACTGTAAGAGGAATTCTTGGTTTGGAAAATGACAAATGTTTCCCTATGTAACCTGTATGGTACTTAAATAAAAGTTAGACACTTTCTGAAAACTTATAATAGAAAAATTCCATTCTGTCAAGGGGATAGCAGTACAAATAATTTTCTAAGCTTATTTTTATTTCTGGATGTATGGCCTCTAATAAAATTGTGTTTTGGGGAGACCTGGGTGGCTCAGTTGGTTCAGTGTCTGATTCTTGATTTCTGTTCAGGTCATGATCTCAGTGTTGTGAGATTGAGCCCCCTGTCTGGTGTGGACTCTGCTTAAGATTCTCCACCCCCCTGCCCTGGTCCTCCCTGCCACTTTCTCTCTTTCTCTCTCAAAAAATAAATAAAGTAAAATAAAATAACAATAGTGTTTTGGTGAACTGATTATAAGAAAATGTCTCTAATGGATGACATTTGTGCAGGAAATGTTTCCACTAATTTTTTTGTTTTTTTTAAGATTTTATTATCTGAGAGAGAGTGCATGAGTGAATGTGAGTGGGGGGAGGGGGGCAGAGAGAGAACCAGATTCCCTGGGTGCAGAGCCTCATGCAGGGCTGATGTAGGGCTTGATCCCAGGACCTTAGATCATGACCTGAGCCAAAGTCAGAAGTTTTAAGCCACTGAGCCACCCAGGCACCTCTCCTCTAATTGTTGAATACCTATCAGCTATTTCATATATCTAAAATATGCTATATTTTATATATTTATATAGTTTCATATTTCACCTAAACCATTCCCTCTCTGTCTTTTGTTGTTACATTATCAAAATGAACACAAAGCCAATAGAACACACTACACGGGTTAATGGCTTGGATAATGGCTCCCATAAAGTAGGATGTATGTATGCTACCTCCCCCTTTCTCTCACTGAGATCAAGGCTTCCCCTCTTTAACTTTCCAATCTACTCCAGAAAGGATGAATGGCAGTTTACTTTCTTTTTTTCAGTTTTTCATTTTTTGTTTTTTGGGCTTTTTTTGAGAAATATACTGAAAGCCAATTACATGTTAATTCAACTTTACTGCCCTATAAAATTGGTTACACAGTCTTAAATATTTAACCAGTTTTAAATACTTTGAATGTTCAGAATGTTTGAAGACTGTTGTAGAACTTTGCATGGGGGTGGAAACTATGGCATGTCTATTAGGAAAATATTATTCTTGTTTACAAAGAAGGGGTACTATTCACTTCAGTAGAAAAAATGACTTTGAAATGCCAAACCTGTTTCGAGTGCTTATTTTGTGAGCACAGGTTCTTTAAAAAAACGAAAACCAAAAAAACAATTAGGTGCCATTTTTATGAGACCTCCTGGCCTTATTTTGATCAAGTTTTTACAAAATAAAAATACAACTTTTAGAAACATAAACACTTCACAACTTGAACTTTACAGTATTTCAAAGAAAGTATAGGCTATATGAGACAGCCGAACATTGAGTCTTTTAACACAAAAGCAGGGTTGGCTTGACATATGTGGGAAATGCTCTTCATTTACTATTCTTTCCTACTAAATTCTGGCTTAGTTTTTCCTTTAATACCAAATTTTCATGTTAGGAAATAAGCCACAGAATGTTATTACTTCTCTTTTTCTCATCCTCAGGAAACGAGAAGACTTAATGTGATCATTTCTTTCAGACAGTCCAAACTCTGTTTTCTGTCTGTTCCTTTGCTTCTCCTCATATGAATCTTATTGCCAATTTGAGCACTAATGTTTCTTTTATTCTTTGAATGTACTTTGAGAATCCCTATTTGTGCGCTTTGATCATGTTATTCCCACGTTCAAAATGTCTTCCCCCTTCCATTTTACTAACGGAAGCCCTCCTCTATCTTTCAGACTCACCTCAAATCTCATTTTCTTTGTCACATTTCCTCAGGGTAGGTGTTCCCTCAGCACTCTGCTCAGCTCATCTCTAAAACACAATTTTCTCAGTTAGCATTTATTATTCACTTACCAATTTTTAGGAAACAAAGATAAAGGTAGGTAGAGATCTCTTAAGGAGCTTATAGTTTAATAGAAATGGTAGCCTGTGTTTTACAAAGTAAGAATATCCCATGAGCAATGAACGATAGAGAGATCCCAAGTGAGAGGGAACATCTAATACATGAGAAAGCCCCTAGGGCAGGACTTGGTACATAGCAGTTGTCCGAGTAATTATTAGACCGTTTCTGTGTGTGGCTGAGGAAGGGGAAGAGGAATCACAGAAGGCCTCATGGAAGAGGTGGCCTTCTGACTGGATTAAATAGGGGAAACCTGGATGAGTGGAGAGGAGGAACTTGGTCTATACCAGTAAGCCTCAGCCATTTTGGTTTCAGGACTCTTCATACTCTTAACACATGTTGAAACATCCAAAAACTTGTGTTTGTGTGGATTATATCTGTTGAGATATATATATATACCTTATCTGAAATTAAAACTGAGAAAATAGATTTTTAAATTAAACATTTTTTAAAAATAATGATAAACCCATTATATTTTAAGATTGCTAACATATTTTTATTGAAAGAGTAGGCAAAATTTTCAAAACCAAAATGTTTAATGAGAAGAGTGACACTTTTTTTCCATTTTTGCTAATCTCTTTAACTTCTAGCTTAATAAAAGAAAACTAGATTCCTCATCTGCTCTGCATTCAATTTGTAGCAATATCACAGATATTCTCCTAGAAAACTCCATCATACATTCCTGAGAAATGTAAGTGAAAAAAGCAAGCAGCATCTCAGTATTGTTATGGAAAGAGTTTTTCCCTGGTAGGCTCCCTGAGAGAGACTCAAGGTCCCCCAGAGGTCCCTGGACCACACTTTGAGAACCAAGAGTTTATGCTATGCATGGTTATCCATCTCTTTTTATGGATATTCTCTCTCTTCCATTAAATTGCAAGCTCCTTGAGGGCAGAGATTGTGATAGGTGATTAATAAAACGAATGGCTGACGTTGATTTGGATGATGATGATGGTGTATATGTGTGAGTTCACATTTAAAACCATATATATGCACGCATATACATATATGTGTAAGTACGTAGATATATATGTGTGTGTGTGTGCATATCTATCTATCATTAGTTTTGGGGGTGTAAAAGTCCAAGCAGTGTAATGCTGTTAAATGTTAGAGCTGACTACTAATGATTTGCCTAGAGGTAGTAACAGAGGCAGTGTTAGCAATAAATCTAATTACTCTTTCTACAAAAGAAATTAGTCAGAAAAGGAAATCCATGTGCACAGACAGGATGGCAAACTTCCAGTCTTACTTGTGCAAATGTTAAATTCCTTGGACTTTTGGTACCACTCTATTATGTCCCATTCGTGCCTGGCAATAGATGGCAGGTGTGGTCACATTTGCAGGTGAATCAAGCATCCGTGGAAACCCAAGCCTTGAAATCTGCCACGGGAAGTCCATACTCTTTAGCAATTTTTTAAGAGAATTGCATCAAGAAGAGCTTAGCAAGTTCTTTTGGAAATCAAATTTTAATAGAGCGTACTCAGGGCTCTGAGAGACAAGTGAAATGTGCCCCCGGCCCCTGATTCCTCTTTCAGACCTTGTCCTTGGGAGACCTGTCAAAACAAGGCCAGGTCTCACGTTACCTTCCTCCTGCCTCAGCCTTGACCAGACTTGATTTGCTTCAACTCATACACTGAAGATGGAATTTAGCTACAAAGAAAGTCTAAAAATTCTTTGGCATTTAAAACTAAGAATGTATATGTTTCGTGTGTTTTATTTCTATTTTGTAGATGGAAAGAACAGGTGAGTACAAATTGAAACGATCAGATACTGAAGGAAACACTGTAAATTTACACAATTTTCAAGGAGTTCAGGGGTTGGCTAGTGAGCTCAACGCTCCATTTTACAGAGGACTCTGAGACCAGGGAGGTTAAGGAACTTGCCTAAAGACTGTGGGCTTTCTGTTTGCGAGTCTCTGAGCTGAGGGCTGTTTGTGTCCCATGCTGTGCACCAGTGAGGGGTTGAATTTAAGCATTTTAAGAACCCAGGCATTATCTTCTTTAGGAGCTGCACCATTTCCTGTATTGAGAGCTTGTGCATAAAATGAGGTCTTGTGGATATGGGCTCTGGCACCAAATGAGTGAAAAGAGGCTTCTCATTTCGCTCTTAAAGGGGCCACCATGCTTGGTGAGACTTTCAACCAATCATCCAATAGACAGGGACTCCAGACAGTTAGTTCTCAACCCTGGCTGCCCACTTCAACCAGCTGGCTTTGGCTTCAAAATCCGAAGTCTCTGGCCTCCCAAACCCAGATCAACTAAATCAGAATGACAGTGGGAAAGAGAGAGTAAGCATCATGCCAGGTAATTCTCACATACACCAGAGTGGTAGGCTTTGCTCCGGAGTCTGCCTGCGGCTGCTCTTTGGAAGCTGCTCTCCTCTTGCTCTGAACATGGACTTATGCTGCCCACTTACACCCTATGGAAGCATCCCTTACGGTTCATGCTACAAAATATGAAGGAGGATTGGTTGATTTTGCTGGCGAGGGAATGCACAGCCCATCGAGGCCGGTGACCACCACCTCCTGCTTTGCGAAGGACAAGTAACTCTATGACACGTAGCTTCCTGCTTGTCTGTACGCTGCCCACCACATCGCACGTCTGGCCTTCCATGAGCAAAAGTTTCACTACTGAAATCAGTGGGTGACCTTTCTCATTTTTCATACACCCGGAAGAAGAGACAGTTTGCTCTCGAGTAGGTTTGCTATCGAGTTTAAAACTTCTGCAAGACGGGAGCATCTAGCAATGGGAGCCTGCATGGGGAGCATTTCTTAGTGCCTTTGTCTTTTTCACTGTTTGCTGCTGGCCGAGACGGTTTATTTTGTGCATGTTTTCAATGTCTTCATAACTCGCTGAAGAGATGTACTCACAGGCTACCCAAACTGTGTGTGGTCAGGCAACCATTATTTTCTCCCCACTTTTATCCAAAGATGTTGACATTGTGCAAGCAACTAGGAAATGCCAAACTGTGATGGTCAAAGTGCCAGCTGCTCCCTGGAGGGCTCAGGACACGAGACCTGTCACGGCAAAGCGCCAGGGAGTGGGAGCTGAATCTAATCATCATCTGGAAAAGCCTAGTGGGAGAAAAGAGAAGGAACAGAAAGCCCTGAGGCAGAAAGGAGAAGCTGGACAGTCCGCAGGCAGCCGGCTCTGGCCTCTTCTCCCCATCCCAGGCTCCTCCTGCTGGCATCCCCCCACCCTCCCTCCCTGACTGAGGTGGGAGCTCTAGGATTCCCAGCAGGGGTGCTCTGGTACCAGCTGCCCATGGCTGATCTTGCAATTGAATTATTCAAGGGAGGAAAAAGAAAACTCAGTCACCGCCACCCCCTCACCTTCCCCTTCAGAGAATCCAGTCCAGAGACTCCCATGGGAAAATCATGAAATTAAATATTGATGCAATAAATTCCATTTCAGGAAGTAGTTTTATTAGCAAAAACTGTAATTCTATTGAATTTTTGCATATTCCATTGAATATTTGCAAAGTAGTAAAAACAACTCAGTGTATTAAATACATAGATATATTCATATATTTTGACAATATTACATTATGATTAATTTATTTTCATTATTTATTAATTTATTTTGTTCAGTATTCCAGAGATACCATTACAAATTTAGAAAATTTTGTGGAAGAAAGAAAAATGATAAAAATCTACCAATTATCTTTCTCCCCCTGCCTATTAGAAGACCACCATTGTCTATTTCAGTGGAAAATCCCCTCGGTTGCACTTTTGAAGCAAACTTGGAGAATTTCTGGTATAGTGGATGAACCGTTAGACTCTAAGAAAAACCATACACTGTCTCAAGTTGAGATTCTGGTCAGTACTCTGATCCTGACAAGCCCTGTGGCTTTCAACCAACTCTCAGCCCCCATTCTTCCCTGGAAAATGGTGTTTGCACTGCTGGGCCCCCAACACGCTAAGATTCAAGCTAAGTTGTCAGTGGCCTGGAGGGAGGCGAGAGATTTAATTATAAAGAAAATCTCCCAGCAAACATTATTTGATGATAGCAGAATGGAAACCAGCTGGCAGAAAGGCAAATCATGTGCTGACCGAGAGCCAGAGCAACCGTCTCTAGGAGCTGATTTTTTTACTGACGCACCTGAGGAAAGAGTCTGAATTTCAGGCTTGAAGGGGAAGAGACAGGCGTGGGAGGACCCCATACATGGAGAAAACAAAACTCAAGTGGCGAGAGAGGGAAGGACAAGAGCAGAAGAGGAAGTTCCTCATTGTCTGTCAGTTTTAATTACTTCCTCTACAAAGACCCAAGGAGAAAAGAAAGAAGGTGTGAGTTAGACGGGGAAGGGAGAGCTTCGCAGGTCGGGAAGGGCAAGGGGGCATGAGGAACGAGATCGTGTATAGGCCTTCTGGAGGGATAGAGCAGAGCCTCATACTGAAATGTGATGACTGATTAATTCACTCGAGGGTTTTCCGGGAAAATGACCGAAATAAGAATGATGACACTGGCGCAAAAATGAGGATGCTGGGGGTGGGGGGGAAGGAGCTCGGATTGTGTCCTCGATGGATTTGGGGCTCCAGCCCCAACGTCAGCATTTAAGAACTGTGAGACAGAGGCCAAATTGTTAAAAGAGCTCAGGTTCCTCACGAAGTGAAACGGTGAGATGAATAACTTCTTGCAGATTTCCTATGCAAAGGACCTATCAAGATTCTTGCCACAGAGTGAGTGTTCCGCAAAGAGTAGTTCTTGTCATTTGTGTTGAGTGAAATGGGGATTGGGGAGGGGACTTAAGAGCTGAGCATACCTGTGGGGCAGGAATCAGGATAGTTCCATGTGGCTCCGTCTGGGATTGTGAGGTAGGAACTTGGGGAGTGGATGTCAAGATAAACCACTCAGTTACTCTGTGTGTGTGTGTGTGTGTGTGTGTGTGTGTGTGTGTGTGTGTGTGTGTTGGGGGAGCTGACTGGCTAGGTTCAAAATGTAGCCCGTGTAGTCTTCAGAGGTCAAAGAGACACTACAGTGGCACACAGCCTTCTGCTGCAAGTAGAGAGGGAGATGTGAGGCCAAATCCCTGCAAAGGCAGGCCATGAAAAGCTGGCTGTGGAGAAACAGGTACACTGGATATGAGACTGGTTCAAACTCCCACTGGCCATCTCAAAGCTCACAAGAACTAGTCGCAAAACAATGAAGAGAAATAGGACAGTGAAAGGAAGAATCCAAGAGAAAGATCAGGGTAGGACAGAAATCGAATAGAAATAAATATAGGGAGAAGGTGAAATCAGCACCTTCTTTCTCCTTTTAATGGGTGATTCATGGACTAAGAGAGCAGGAGTGGAAGATAGTGATGTGTGAAAACACTGCGTTATAACCGTCTCTGGAAGAGTCCAAGAGGCAGTCTGAGTAGGAGCCCCCAGGGGTGAGAGCCCGGGTACCTCCCTTCAGCATGCGGTGGTCACAGCTCCAGTGAGACCCAAGGACACTGGATCTGGGTCCTAGCTTCCCATCAGCCTTTAACTGGCTCCCTGTCTCCCCTAGAGTCACTTCACCTCTCTGGGCCCCAGCCCCTGGCTGTGCAATGAAGGCGTTGAATCAGAATATCAATTCTAAGCTTTTAAACAAATCCCCACCTCCTTTTGAACAACGTAAGACTCTTGTGCTGCTCCCCTTTCCCCCGTGTGGACAAATAGTCCTTTTCAATAATCCCAGCACTGGCTGAGAACCCCCAAGCAAATCATCACCCTGGCTCCTCCTGAGGCTGATGTCTGGCTGCTCTATGAGTGGAAAAGGACGATATGTGTTCCCAGGACAGTAAGAAAAACAAAGACAGGGCGCAATGGAGGCCAGAGGGGCTCAGCAAGGGTTCTGATGTGGATGCTGCTCTAGAAGAAATCGTCTAGTGACCAGAAACTCAGGTGAGGACGGGAACAGTCAAGCTCAGGTCTCACAGCTCACGAGTGTGGGAATGTAGCTGGGGAGCCTGGAGCAGGAGACGACCCCTTTCATGTGACTAATTCCTCCAGGAGCCTCTCTGGGGTGGCTTCATGCTGCTCTCCGGCTCCGGCTCCAAGGAAGTAAGGTCTCGGAAGGTCCGGCTCCGGGTTGCCCTGGATATTCCAAGTCAGTATTGTTGCCAGACTGCGTAAATGGAAAACCGGACAGTCTGTGACCAGCCCCTCCACCCTTTGTCGGTGGTGATTCGAGCCTCAGCTACATCCTATTTTAACTTCCTTTGAAAATCCCTGCCCCCTCATCCTGCTACACATATGCAGCTCAATAAATTCTTGTGAAATGGGGGTGAAAGCATCAAGAGGTAATGCTGTCTCACGGTTAAAAACCAAAACAAAACCGGTTCTGGAAAAGAGGAACTGCACCGCCTCAGGACAAATACAAGCCTACTAGCTGTGTGTCCTTGGCAAGCTACTTAACCTCTCTGTGCCTCATTTCCTGTGCTGTAAAATGTGGTTATTAATCCTCTCGCCCTCCTAGGATTGTGACGATAAAGGAGTTAATAAGTGTAAGATGCTTAGAAGAGTGTTTGGCACACAGTAAACACTAAACAGTGTACTATTAGCAGTTAGTATTTTCTAATTTCTCATATTTTTTCCCTAAATGTGAGAAATTTTTCCTTTTATTATGTCCTCTCTCAGTACTTTAAAAACTTTTTTAATTTAATTTTTTTTTTTTTTGGCAAAAGA
>CM052802.1:48881887-48976268 GCA_028533885.1 Nasua narica
TAGCAAAGAAAACCCACTTTGCAGGGATTAAAAATCTTTGTATAGATTTGGAAGGTATCTGGAGGACACAAGCTTAAAAGGGGAATGGAATGAACATTTCTATGTTCATTGAGCTTTGTTTGGCAATAGAGTATTCTAGGTTGGAAAGGAGGTGGGGAAATAAAGCAAAACATATTATCTTTAATTGTAATCGTGCTAGTCTATATTTGTTAATGAGAAAGTACTGGGGAACAATTTTCCAATAAGACGTCCCAAAAGATAAACATAGGATTTAAAATTCAAGCCAATGAGGCAAAAATGTTTTTACCAATGTTTTTGTGTGTGAGTGTTTTTGTTTTTTGTTTTTTTGTTTTCATTTTGTAAATCAAAGGTTTTTTGTTTTTTGTTTTTTTGGTTTTTGGTTTTTTTTTCCCTATCAAATCACAAATACTTCCTGGCTAGGTCCTTTCAACTTTGCGATGGCACTTAACCTTATGCACTCAGACCCCAAAGTCCTTTAATCAAGGGAAAGTCACCTAACCACACCCCAGAACAGGAAAAATAAAAGATATATTTCTGTGTGAGCCACTTTCTTTCAGGCAATGTGCCTGTGGTGATAAATTATTTCATTTATTCATCATGAGCTGGAGACAGTCATAGTAACTTGTTTACAGGAAGTTATTTCACAAATGGGCTTTGCTAGCTTAACTGAACTTACACTGAATCCTATCACTCAGAACACCACCTATAATTATTTCTTTTCCTTCTTACCTGACCAGGTGAGGGGGTATAGGCTGGCAGCCCTCTGAAGACAACATGCTCTTCTTGAGGACTTCTGCCTGTCCAAAAACAGGTGGAAGAAATGGCATAAACATACCTTGGCAGGGCAAGAAATTTCTTACGGCTCCTGTACACTCTTAGCTACCTGTAGTATAGTGCTGGCCATGTGCTATCTAATTACCTGCCTCCTCACTGGACTGTGAGCCCCTGGAAACTTGGGTCCATATCTTATTCACCTTTTATAGCCTCACCACCTATAATGTTCTTTGAACTTACTAAATTATTATATTAGGAATCTTCTAAATCCCTTTTCATTCTGCCAAAGAACTTAAGAGGTGCTCCATAGATCTTCTTGTGGAATTAATACATGTTTTTGAATTGTGTATGGATTTGGCTACCAAGAAGGCAGAAGTCAGACCAGGCACACCTTGATGACATGGCAGAGATGATTAATCTCCAAACGAGGGGCAGCAGTGGATGAGGAGAGAGCATCTGTGGAGTCATCGGGTGATAGAGGCCTCCCCAGCAGAAGGGCTTACCCAGATTCCCTCTTATCCCTGTTTGTGTAATTCCCCCTCTGACTTTGCACAAATCCAGACAGTTGTCTGGCATCATCCATGTGTGTTACACAACCAAAATGTGTTTTCTTGCAAGCTATTGACTTCCCTTAGCAGACAGGTTTTTTGCTTGTGTAGAGTGATACTCATTGCCAAGTGCCAGCTTGGCGATCCCCACCATCAAGATGAAGAAATGGGAACCCTGAGATAGTTGTCCCACTCCAGGTCAGACAGGGTGCTGGCCGATGGGTGAGAATTGGCTCCGTCCACATCTGCCTTACCAGTAGTCTGCTTAGCCTACTGCACCTCATTGTTTTTTGGGAGAAGTCTTTGCTATTGAACTGAAGATGTGGGATCCTCAGACAGAAGGAACAGTTTACTGTGAATCAACTTATTCCATCACTTGGCCCATAGGGAGAAGGCTGGGTGGGATGCACAGTTCCATGTTGGAGCCCAAGCGTCTTCTTCAACAAAGGATGAATTTAAGGGTGACCACAGGAGAACAATACTTCCTTTGTTGTGGAACGCCTCCTCTAATTTTTCTCCTGGTTGTGGTTGCTGCTAAGGCTGCTTGTTCATGCAAGTGTTTATGGCATGCCTTTGCACTTTGTCAGAGGAAACTGGCCTTCCATCCTGCCATTTTGCAACATGACTTCTGACAGTATCTCATTGATCCTAATAATAGACATTGTGGCAACCACCTGTGCTTAAGGTCATTGCCTCATGGGTTTCACTCTAATGCTATCCTTCCTGGTGTCCTAGTCACAGATCTTAATAGGCATACCCCTTCCCAAGTACATGCAAATATGTCATTAGAAACAAAACAAAACAACTTGCTTCTTCATGAATAGCTCGTGACTGGCACTCCACCAAGTATAATGTTGACAGACCTGTTATTCTCCTTCCCTAACCATGAGTTTGGTAGATGCCCACTACCTGAATCACCAGGCAATCTGAAGGAAAGTATTTTCTGTTATTGTATAGCTTACACATGAGATGTTCAGTGAGTGGATACTTACATCAACTGGATTCAGTCACATGGACTATAATTTCATCAATCCAGCCCTACAGGTCATTGACACATGTCTCTTTCAGGTTGGGTACCTATTTACACAGCTGATACCTGATTTGTAACACACACTATATTCCTGAATAATAGAAATGAAGATGAGGCAAGCCCAAGCAATACAGAACCAAAACCACTCTGGGATGCTTGGCTATGAACATTACATTTCCTTCTCTCTTTGTTAGTTGATCCAAGTTGCTTCATCTTTTTTGGTTTATTTGGTTCATCCATAAAATGGGACCATAATAATACATTACCTACCTCAAGACAGACTGCTTGATAATGATCTTTTAAGGTGCCTCAAGATTTCATTCTGAAGCATGCTGTTGTATCATCAGTACAGAATTTCCTTGTAGGTTTGTTTTCGAACTGATTCAAATGAATGGATCTTTCATTGACACTGAGATTAAGTGCAATCGAACACAAGCAGCCCTTACTTTTGTTATCTCTCAGTCTTGCTCCTGTTCAGTAACAGATCAGATGACTTGGGATGGTTATATATTACAAATAAGGAATCCTCAGATAAGCCCTCATGTCAAAATTGTGAAGTTTAAAATTTTTTCCCTGTAACCTAAATTAGATGGGCTTAACCAATTCAGTGTGAACTTATCACAGTACAAATTATTGTGCAGATTAGTGGAAGTCATGGTTATTCTATTTGTGCTGGATTCCAATGTATAGGAGTAGAGATCTTCACCCTCCTTGTGTCCGTTTAGAGTTAAATATGTGTCTAATTGTAAGTGGCTTTTAGCCCAGCTGGGTAAGTGGCTTGAAGAGTTTTTTGGAGATGAAACTTTGAAAACAATAACAACTGTAAGAAATGACTGTTGGGGATGTATTTTAATGATCATCTGCAAATGATTAGTACATAGTACTTATCGTTAACAAACCGATTTACCCTATAGTTTTCCTCGCTCAATGCAATTTATTTCCTACATATATTTATCACAGCTTGGCATCATTTCTAAAACATCTGGGTCCTGCCTGATAAAGGAGATTTGAATACAAAAAAATTGCCCATAAGGTAAAATAACAACTTTCTCCCCTCTTAATGTTCTTCTCCCCTCTCTTGATAGCTGCCCTGGATGGTGAAAGGAGAGACTTAAACTCAGACCCCCACCCTCCATGCAATCCATGCTGGAACCCCTGCCCCCAGCTTGCAGACTCCTTTTTCTTATCTATAGCCTATTTGTCTGCCGAAGGTCAGCTTGTGTCTCCCTTTTTTTTTTTTACAGACTTTTTTTTTAAATCACAATTCAGTACACAAACACATCTTGTATATTAGGTTTAATGAATACTTATAATACCTAGTATGTCCAAAGCACTGTTCTAAGTAGCTTAAAAATACTAACCCACTAAATCTTCACAATCATAGGTGGTAGAAAGTATTATCTCCACTTTACAGAAGAGGAAACTAAACAGTGAAAAGTTTAAGACAGTTTCCCAAAATCAATGTATAAATGGCAGAATGCATTATGAACCCAGGCATAGATGTACTTCTATTCTGTTTCTGTTCTGTTTTAATTTCTTTGCACAAATGTTAATCAGGATCCACTAAGTTTCTTTATTGTCATTAAAAACACTAACATGTCACTCTATCCCTCTCATCATAAATTATATGTAATCATAAATTATAATTACTAAATTAGTAATCATAAATTACTAATTTGGCCCTTGTCAATGCTGTTATTAGTTATCTTTGTGGGTATATAACGAAGTGACTGTGGTAAACACCATGTAACTCGGACTTTGGGCAAAATAGCAATGTCAATTGCTAAATGAATACCTTTTCCAGGCTTTACGACTGGATGAAGGTGATGGTTAACTTAAGGAGAATGAATATGTCCACTATCAGCCCTTCCAAGGAGGATTTAGTATATAAGATCTGAGTTTGAGATGTAGGTGTGGCTACTTCCTCTTTCTGAGCTAGGGATGTCTTTGATCTAGACTCTGAGGCATGAAAAAGTTTAGAGTTGGTCCTTTGACTGAGAGGAACTCTCCCTGGCTATGTGGTGGTCATTGAAAGTGAAACAAGAAATCAGACAATGAGGGCCCAGGAGGTAAAGTTGGGTTGTTAGCTGGTTATAGATTATAATAGTGTAAAGGAGAGCAGAGTCTGCTCTCCTGAGACCATAGTAGGAATATATTCCTGTAATGGAGAACCCAGGATATTCTTTAATATAGTCTTTGGTGAATGTTCCATGTTGACAAAGGGCTGTGCTCTACCCAAGACTTTCAGGGACCAGCGACTTAGAGGTGATTCAGTTGCCATCCCTTAGGGCATCCCTTGGTTTTCAAAGTACCTGGCTCCATAAAGTTGAAGCTACTTACATAACGAAACTAAGACTGTTATTTGCTCTTTTCACTCTCACTCTTCCAAGAGTATAGAGTTTTCCAAAGCTACCGGATAGGTCATAACACAACAAATTGAATGTAGAAATAGATACAAGAATCTTAACCATGTTCTATTAAGCCAGACGTTAAAGAGATTTTCAAAAAATGAGAAACAATTCCATTTCCTAAGTTTATTTTTTGAAAATATAGTTGCTACTAATATTAACAAAATACTTAAAATATTAGCAAAAATATTATTATTAACATGTGATGCTTTATTATTTTCAATGAATTAATAAATGCATATATTTTAAAACTTTTAATTTCCGATAAAGAAAATATCACCAGGTATAACTCATATGAACAAAAACTTATGACATCATTAATAATTTTTAAGACTACAAAGTGGTCCTGAGACCAGGAAGTTTCAAAACTGCTGCATTAGAGCATTGATGTTGTCTACATGGATCAAATCTGTTTCACTACCAGACTGTATTGGAGATGGCAGGTAGAGAGAGAGAAGGGTTCTCCTTGTACTTGTACTTGTGTTCTCTGTGCAGCTTCTTGAGTTTTCAACATCAGTTTAGCTGGGTTCCAAAAAAGAAAGATCCCCAGAGTGAGTATTCCAAGAAGATAAGACCCAGTGTGCAAGCACTTTTTGAGCCTTATACTTGTATGATCAAGCCCAGGGTCAGTGTGGGAGGGAAATACACAAAGCCATCAACACTGGGAAGTATCGTTCATTGGCTATCACCAAAATAATAGTCTACCCCAAGTGGATTTAGAACAAGGGCTATAATTTTATTTTTATAATGAGAGGGCGGAGGATTCTGAACCATATGGATTAAAAATCATATCTTACATAATATATATTCCATATTTTCCTCATGAAGAATATATCAGATATATCAATTCATTCATATGAGATACTACTAAAATAATAGCAATTAAATGATTAAATCAGTTTTCTTACAAAAAGTAGAATGACCTGAAATTGGGCTTTTCCAAGGAAAGTCATGTATTCTGTCTCCCTGATTAGAAAGTAGCAGAGACTTTTTTCCAACACTTGGTATTTAGGGAGTTACAGTAAGACTTCACGAAAATTTGAAGACACGTTGAAGTTCACCTTCTGAAATAGAAACTGGCAAAAGTCAATAACTAAGGGCTATGATCGGCCAAATGGTTCGGTGTTTGTGAATGTGTTGCTGATGATTAGGGAATATCTACCGAGTCCCATCATTGAGCCTAGAATGTGTGTTGAATACAACTCGGGTGATTAGCCCATTTGTTCTATAAAATAAGACTGTAATATATGTGATTATAAAAACGCAAGTTGCCATTACTTAACAGCCTGATGACAAACATGATGGCAGCAACGATGCTTTGTAAAACTGATTTAAAGGAAAGTGAAGGGTAAAAAAAATTGTCACTGCAGTAAAACACTGAATGTATCAGTTATTTATTTCTTTTTTTGCTGAGTAATATTCTGTAGTATGGATTTAACAGAATTAGTTTATCCACTTAGTTATCCACTTAACAAATTAAAGGGCTTTGTGTTGTTTCCAGATTTTTGGTGATTATGAATAAAGCTATTATGACCTTTGTCTTTGGGTGGACATATGTTTTCATTTTCTGAGGGGTAAATACCTGGGAGTAGGATTATGGTGAGTATATGTGCAACTTTACAAGAACTAGCATTGGACTTTGTCAGTTTTACAAAGTTTAGTCATTCTAATAGGTGTATAATGGTATCTCATTGTGGTTTTAATTGGCATTCCTCTAATTATAAGTAATTCTGAGCATTTTCTTGTGCTGATTTCCCATCCATATATTTTCTTTGGTGAGCTTTCTGTTCAGATCTTTCGCTTATTTTAAAACTGAGTTGTTTGTTTTCTTATTATTGGGTTTTGAGAATTATCTGTAAATTTTGGTTGCAAGTTCTCTATCAGATATGTGTCACAAACCTCTTCTCCCAGTCTGTGGTTTTTAATTGTGTTTAAAATATCTTTTAAATTTTGATGAAATCCCATTTATTACCCTTTTTTCTTTTTATATATTTCTTTTTGTGTCCTAAGAAATCTTTGCTTGTCCTGAGGTCACAAGAAGTTTTCTTGTATTTTTTTTTCTAGAAGTTTTATAGTTTTAGATTTAACATTTAGGCCTATGATCTATGAATTTGTTATATGTGTTCCCAGGTATGGATTAGGGTTCATTTTCACATATGGATGTTCCATCACCATTTGTTGGAAGACTTGATCTTGTGCCATTCAATTGCCTTGGCAACTTTGTCAAAAATGGATTGACCCACTGAGTGCATCTGTTTAAGTAAGGGCTGTATCTTATTTCATTAAACTGTTTATCCTTTTTCCAGTGTCACACTGTCTGGATTATAGTAACTTAATAGTAAATCTTGAGATCAGGTTGTATGTGTCCTCCAAATTGTTTTCTTTTTAAAGATTGTTTTTTTATTCTAGCTCTTTTTCACTAGTATGTTGGTTAAGTTCATCTTCTGATTCTCAAGTTTCCCACCTTTTAAAATGTGAATCATAATCATGTCTATACCACAGAGTTATTGGAAAGGTTTAATTTTTATAAATCATCTAGTAAGGTGCCTGGCACCTTTTAATCTTTCAGTAACTGGTAGTTGCTATTATTGATATGAAAATATTATTTTCATTCTGTAGTTTGTATAACAGCTTTTCTATTATTTCATCTGAAAACTTGTGCCTTGCTTTCTTCTGAAACATGAATACAATTCTTTTTTTTTTTTTTTGGTAGAGGTTCATTCATTTCCTGTAAAACAAATTTTCAGGATAGCAGTTTCTCCAGTTAAGGCGTTAAAATATAAATTTGAAAAGGAGCATCCTGGCTTGGAAATATTTCTTGAGTATCTCAATTTACTAAATTTTCAGGGGAAATGATACCAAAAAATAATAAAGATTAATAAAAGATGCTATTGATATTACGATGGAGGAAGAAACAGCTTACAGATCAGGAGGAAGACTCTGGAGTCAGAACCCAATTAACTTGTGTCTTGACTTACAACTTCCTAACTATAATATTTTGAATCCATTCTTTTGTAGTCTCAATTTTCTCATCTACTCCAGGGCTCATAGGGCTTGTGGCGAAGATAAGTGAGTTGATGGCTGTAAAAGTGCTTTGTAAAGTGTAAAATACTAAATCCGTGGTTCCCAAACTACATACCAAGGTACCCTGGATGCTGCAATGAAGTTATAAGGTGCTGTGGCTTATTTTAAATTTTCTTAGGAAATATCTGTTGAACACTGCATGAATCATTATAATGTGTTATTTGGCCTTAGCTACTTAATAAATAAAAATGTTAGGTATGCATTTTGGTGTAGGGCCCTGTGAAAAAAATTACTGAGTCATTATGTGTACTATAAATGGGAAAGTTTGGGAACCTCCGTGATAAACATGCATTTTCATGAAAGCTTTGTAAGTGCTGGATTCTTGTGCCTGGGATAAATGTGAGTTATTATTTTTCGTGGTTTTGTTACTTAATAATCTTTGATGTGAATTTTTGGTGTAAAAAGCCTTAAAACCCATGTCAGGAAATATTATCAGAAGTATTAGGACAAACTTGTAGCATCATCAGATATTCAAATGGCCTGGTAAGCAATCACTCCCCTTCTCTTTACCTTCCCCAGCAAACACACAGTGATCTCATGAGCTAACTGCTGCTGTATATCTTAATTAGTCCCTGCCACATCTAGAGAAGCATTTTTCATACTCTGTTACAGATGCAGGCACAGGATGGAGAGGTTAAAGGGCTGAACCAAAGCCACAGAGTTAAGTGACAGATGTTTGACCCCAGCTCTGTTGTGCCCTCATATGGTCTGCTAAGAAAGCCAAAGATTGTAGGGGAGGGAATCCTAAATGAGTGATCTACCACTAATTATTTCTAAATGTATCTATATCGTTTTTAAAGTCTCATTTTGATCTTTACTTGTTTGAGGAAAAGTGCTTGGTGCTTTTATCCAGATGGAGCTTACCTACAATTATTCTTCAATTCTTAATAGCATGACCATGTGTTCCTATAGCCAAAACTGAGCTCTACCAAAATCTGTGTGTTATAGACCCAAGAAACTATAAAAACTCAGTTTTTCTTAAGTGTAAAATGTTACACAGATTTTTTTGTATATAAAAAATAAAAAGGATAAGATGCTCAAATAAAAAATTCAATCTTTTTTTTTTCAAAGAAAAATAATGATTTCATGATGTGGCAAGTTGCCATTATTACCAGAAGACATATGGTTTCATATATACAATTAGTGAACTAAGGATGCTTGTTCAAACATTCTGGCCATGCAGCTTTCCAGGGCTGAGGTGACTGGTTCATAATGGCCTCTGTCTCCTGCCTCATCACCGGGGTATCCTCTCTGGATAGCCAGCCTGTCCTTCAGCTGTACTTACCCACTTGCACTTACCCACCAACACCTGCTCTTAGGTCTCTGTTCTGTTACTCTTCTTTTTGTTCAGAGCCAGTGCTCTTCAGTAGAACTTTTTGTAATGATGTCCAGTATGGTCAACACTAGCTGTATGTAGGTATTGAGCATTTGAAATGTGGCTAGTGTGACCAAGAAACTAAAATTTGTATTTCATTGGTTTTTAGTTAATTGAAATAGGCACAAGTTAATAGTGGCCACAGTATTGGACAGTACAGTTCACATGATCTTTCCCTTCTTCTATTCCTCCTCCATTTCTAGATCTTTATTGTCAGGTCACCTCCTACTCATTTCTCAAGATTTAAGAGTTGGTCTCTTGCAAAGCCTTCCCAAACTTGGCTGTACCTTCTCCCTCTGAAGCCACATTCAGAGTTCCGTGGTGCCATCTTTGCACCCATGACAAAGTCTTCCCTGGATCCTAGTAGCACTATGATAGAGATTTTGTCCTCCAGACTGGGAGCTCTGTCAAGTTTTTAGACTATGTCTTTGAATCTCCCAGTATGCAACATACTACATCATAGCTGGTCAGTTCCTTCTTATGGATTAAATAGGAGTGGATTCATTGAGCCTTTCAGTTGTGAAATTCTGTGGGTAAGTAGGAGAGAGACTGTGGAATGTTACACTGATACCACCAGTGAATAAAAAAGATAATTTTCTTTACTTAAGGGGAATTTTAGACCCACCTGGAAGATATTGAGTATCGTTAGATATCACCTTTAAGATGATCATATTGGAGACTGTAATTTCTCTTAATATTGTTAAGGAACTTAACACAGCACTCTGGATTACTGTGTCCAGTTCTTGGTTCACCATTGCCAGGATGGTCTAATTTTTGTAGAGCTAAAAGCACATGATTCTGGAAGTGGTAAACCAGTATCTCAGGTTGGGAGAAATTGAAGAAACTATCTTAGAAAGTTTATGTGGATATCCCAAACTCCTTAACCCCCCCCCCCCCTTATCTCTAGAGGTGAAAATTGAACAAGCTGAATCTCTTCCCTAAGGCAAGGCCAGAAGCTTACACAAAGGAGTAGTTCCGGTACCATTTTATAGCATCTCCTGAGGCTAACCAGATCTATTCTTTTTAACTTGGTTATGACAACACAAACTATTTTCTTTCTTTCTTCTCTTTGTTTCCCTAAGAACTTTTAGAAATACTAATCTTTGGCCCTTTTATCCAAAGGACATAGGTCTGGTCATTTAATATGAATATTGACTTCTCAATCAATTGTGAAGATAGTAGCAAACCCCAGTAAAAGTTTTAACACGAAAATATTTTCCCCAAACAAATAATAATGACAATAAATAATAACAATAAAACTTTACCCTTTTGTACCAGGTTGGGCACTTCACCACTGTTCATCTCACTTTATGTAGTTGGGGTGAGGGGAAGGAAATTTTTATGTCTTAGAACTAACTAAGCTTAATGTATGGTTCATGAAAATATGGGACACGAATTCAAATAGCATGCCACAATACTTAGCATTTGGAAAGATGTTCTTATGCTTAAATAATAAGTTTGGGCTCCTGGCACTCAATTAAAATAGTGTATATTTAGTTTATGATTAGAAAGTTGTCTTTTCCCCCCCAAAAAATATCATATCCAGATATTTGAAAGTCTTCAAAAGCTTTGTTTAGCATCAAAGCATTTTCACTTAAAAATGTTAACATTCAAATGAGTGACACAGCAAGTGGATGACAAAAGATATAGCAGCAATGTTGTTCAAGGAACGAACAGTTTCAAGTTAACCAAGTCAAGCAAGATGTACTTGAACGAAGTCCACAGTTGATTCCAGACTCCTAAGTGGAGTTCCTGGGACATAAGGCCTCCACTGTCATTGGCACTTTGAGTCATTCAGGTCACCCAGGAGAAAAACTGGCCTGGCAGCATGTCCTATATGACTCAGCCTGGTGTAGGTTTTAGTCAGGGGAGTGATTCTTTGATTGGAAATTTCAGCAATGGAAAAAGCAGCTTTTAATGGACAGCTTTAACTGGACAATTAATCAATTTCATTGATGTTTTACTGTCCATTTTTTCCTGACTCACCCAAGTCTGATCTCCTCCTTTAACTTTTAAAAACTTGTGCTGCCTGCTGCAGGTTGTGCATGGAGTAGAGAACCATTTCATTCATTCATTCAGCAAATATTTACTGAGCACTTACTGTTGGACAGGCACTATTTCATGCACTGGAACTAAACCAGTGATTAAAATTAAGTCCTTGGCTTTGTGAAGCTTGCATTCATGCAGGGGCAGAGAGAAGATAAATAAGCGAATAAACAAGTAGAGTATGTCTAGTGTTCTTATGTGGTAAGAAGAAAAATAAAGTGGGGTAAGAGGATAGAAAGTGATTGGCGCAAAGATTGCTTTTTTGTTTAGGATGGTTAAGCAAAGTCTCTCTGGTTAGGTGACGTTTGAGCAGAGACCTGAGGAGAGGGTATAAATCATATAGATTATCTGAGGAAGAGGGAACAGCAAATGCAAAAGGCTGATAGCAAAGGGTGGGCTCAGAATATTTAAGAAACAGAGAGGAGACCACTGTGATCAGAGCAGGACTGAGGGAAGGAGGGGCAAGACAGGAAGCAGAGAAACAGGAGGCAGTTGCAATGGCCAGCAGAGGTAGCCAAGTGGGCAAGGACACTGGCAGGAGGTAGATTTTACAGAAGTAGCCAGGACCAGATCACTCCCTCTGAGTGAAATGGAAAGCCCCCCAGTATTTTGATCAGAAGGTTGTCGTGACAGGTTTTAAACAGTTTCCTTTGGCTACTGTGAGAGATGATGTTGGGACAAGGATGGCAGCAGAGAAAGCAGCTAGTAGGCTGTCTTAAAGACCTAGAGATAATTGTAGCTTAGATTAAGGGTGTAGTGGGGAGAAGTGAGAAGTGGTTAGATTCTGGGTATATTTTGGAGACAAGGCCCTCAGGATTTGCTGAAGGATTAGATATGAGGTGTACTAGAAAGAGTGAAGTCAAGGCTTCACTCTTCACTTGAAGGCTTTGGCCTGAGCAACTGAAAAGATAACGATAGAGTTGCCATTGGCTGAGAAGAATAAGGCTGAAAGAAGTGAAGTCTTTTTAGTTTTACTTTGGGAAGGATTGGAGAATCAGGTGCTCAGTTGTAAACATTTTAAGTTTGGGGTTTCTATTAGATGAGCAGATGGAAATGTCTAGTTGGAGGATAGATGTATGAATCTGGACAGTAGGCTTAGGGTCAATGTTGAAAATATAAAAATTGAGAGCCATAAGTTATGGACAGCGTATAAATCCAGGGACCAGAAGATGTCCCTGAGGAGTGGATAAGGATGTAAGACAGATGGAGGCTGGTGCTTATTGTCATGAGTTTTTCTGGAAGGGGGCCAATGAGAGACCACTAGGAATGGGTTGAAGAGTGTGGGAGGGGAGGGAGTAGAGTCAGTGAACATAGAAGATTGTTCTGAAGAGTTTTCTTGTAAAGGAGAACAAAGGAATGGGGCAGTAGGCTGTTACTATATGTGCCAGTGTGTGGGTATGTATATGTGGCGATCAAGATATGTAGCAATCAAACCAAGTCTTCATCCTGGCCTGTTTCAATGCTTATGGCAATGGGCAATGATCTTTTAAAGAGAGATCACATTGGAGATTGAGAACATTGTTAATTGTGCTGTGTGAAAGAAGATGACTGGAGAACAGTGTCTTCATGAATGATGTAATCACTGCTTTCCCTTTGCTCCTATATTTTTTATTTGAAC
Source organism: Nasua narica (assembly GCA_028533885.1). Taxonomy (NCBI): domain Eukaryota; kingdom Metazoa; phylum Chordata; class Mammalia; order Carnivora; family Procyonidae; genus Nasua; species Nasua narica. The sequence continues at coordinate 48,894,792 of CM052802.1, forward strand.
AAGTATAATAAACCATTATCTCATTCTACCTTTTATAATGTAACAGCAGCATACATTTTAAAAAATATTTACTGTGCACAGGAAATGTGCTAGTTTATTTTACTGAACTCTTACAATAATTATATGGGTATTTGTTCTTATTTTCCTTTTACAGAAGAGGAAACTGAGGCTTGATGTGATTATTGGTTATGCCCAAGATCACACAACTGGGGTTTGTGTTCAGATGGTTTTGACCACAGAATCTGAACTCTTGACCACTACGTGTTTACTTCCTCCTCCACTTACAACTGCATTCAGATGGGACTTGAATATTTGTGTATTATTTAGACATTATTTGTCCATGTTATTACATGCATTTAGTAGCTTCCCATTCTTAGGAAGGAAATAGGCACTGATACTTCAAGTTCTTGTTCCCAGTAACTACCACATGCCCCCCCATCCTAAAAAGCACTTGCATCCTTTCTTGGGGGCCCAATCACTGTGACTCCAGCATCCTTTCCTATATAACTGAGGATGACCTGCACCAACATTTTTCATTTGGGGGAGCCAGTAAAGGATTCTCTTGAGTATTTCTTAGGCACCTATATAATGACATACATAAAACCAATCTCCTATATTCTGTGAATTTCCATGACTAAGCGACCTAGCCACACATGCCTTGGGCAGTGTTATGCCAGAAATGTTGACGTTATATAAGATAGTTTCATTTTTATCTTTCATATTGCTTTTTTAAAAAAACATAAAAATAAAAATGTAAGGAAATGGGGATTGTGCTACAAGGGAGACACCTGTAAGTTGACATGTCCAGCAGTGCAAGTGTGGGCACGCGGGGAGCAAGTCCAAGAGCACAGGATTCTGCCTTAAGCTCAAGAATATCTGAGTCCAGCTATCAGTCTAAACATTTGTTGGCAACTATTTTTCTGGAGTAAATAATTTTTGAGGTGAATTTTATATAAGCAGAAATGTGCTCTGGTGAGTTAGAACTGGGGGCTCATGACAGGAATCAGTGAACGGGGCAAGTAGCCAAGGATGATTCTGCATCACTGCCTGTGGAGCTCACCGAAGATGTTATGGTGCAGAGGACAGGATGCAAGAGGACTGCAAATCAGCCAGTTGGGTTGAAGGTAATGGAAAGCCAGTGAAGGAATGCTGATTCAGGGAGAGCTATTTTGTGTTATGAGAGCCCAACTTATATATAACTGATAATTGTTTTTCTGCCACTCAAATATAATAGATGAGCTTTCCTAAATGTCCATGCCTGCTCTCAAAGAGCCTGCTCTAACAGGCCTGGCTGTTAGAGTAGCACATAGATCTTTTCCTTCTGGACCAATAATCCTCGTGGGCCCAGGAATTTGGAACTGCAACCCACAGAATGTTCTTAGTCTCAGTTGCGTAGAGTCAGGGCAATGGTGTCATGTCCTGTCTGAAATAAGCTATGTGTATGTGAAGCAAAAAAAAAATCTAGTTTTGGTGGAAAAGAGAGAAAATGAGAGAGATGTAGGGAGGGAAGGAGGGGGGCATGAAAGACAAAGAAAGCAAGAGAGGTAGGCCTGGAGGGAAAGGAGAGGAAGGAAAAAGAGGTAATAGAGGAGTAGAGAAACCTGAGGCAGCCTAAGAAGGCACCAGACTCCACTACAGTTAATAAAAAATGACAGGGAATATGAGGTGGCAGATAATGAAGCCTTTCACCTACAGTCTCTCGTAAAATTGACAAACTTAGAACAGATCCTTCTTACACTAAAATGAGCAGCTAACTTGTACAGTATGTGACTTTTTTTGTAAATGCAGGGATATCCTGGAAGGGTACACTGTGCTGATGTGTCAGTTTGCAGATTTAAACCATGTCTGCAAGTTCCTTGACCCTTCTCCCATTGAGAAGTGAGGCTTAGGTTCTACCAGCTTAAATCAGGACATGCTTGGGCTGGCCTCAACCCATAGAACATGGAAGACGTGATGTGCGATTTTTGAAGCTTGGATACAAAAGGCCATGCATCTTCTGCTTCATTCTTTTTGGGGTGCTGACTCTGTGAACACCTAGAGTGAAAGAAGTCTGACTATTTTGGGACCACCATGCTGGGGAGGCCACATGTTTGTTCTCTAGTCAACAGCTCCAGCTGAGCTCTCAAGCCAATAGTCAACGTCAACTCTAGCCACAAGAATGAGCTGTCTTGAACGTCCAGTCTTTAAACAGTGGCAGCCCCAGCCAACATCTGTCTACATGTGCATGAGAAACTCTAAGCAAGAACTTCTCAGCTGAACCCTTTTCAGATTGCTGACCCACAAAACCATGAGCAAGAAGATAGGGGATGGCTATTGACCACACAACCAACACCCTCTGCCACAGATGGCTTGACTAAAGAAAACTACTCTTTCTTGCTATCACTAAAGATGGCCCTATAGGCAGATGTTTTGGCAATGTCTTAGCTTGGTTGGTTATAACATTGACTCAGAAATTCAAGGATAAATATATATTTTTTTATAGTTCAGTCTCCGTATGGATTAGCTAACACCTCTCATTTCTGTGCCACAAGTTGAACTCAGAATTCCCACTTGCCTTTTCACAAGATTCTAGCATGAATCACCATGTGTGGGGGCAGGGTGGGAGAACTGGTAAGAGTGCATGTGGGCCAGTGCAAAGTTGGGAAATTGCCCCTGGGAAAAACTCAGATAAATGCCTCATGACAGTGCTGGGAAAAGTCGGCATAGGGAGGCAGGAGAAAGGAGGGAAAGTCGTGATGTAGTGGGAGAGTCGGTACTTGCTTGATTGTGTGGCAACCACCTTGGTCTTCAGAAAAGTAGGAATTCCAAATCCCCTCAGACTTAAGCACATGACTTCCTTAAAACAGTCATTTTCTTGGCGACCAACCCTATCAGATCACAGCTCCAAGCATGTTATTTCATGAATTTTTTCTGATTTATGGAGTCAATTATGCTGCCTTTTACTGTACCATCTAAGAGCTCAGTGTTAAATGGACTGCTGTCTAGATTTAGTTAACATGAAACAATTTATTGTTGGAGATAAGGGTGTGCTCTCCGTTCATTCTTCTAGATCTAGGCTCACATGTGCACATGTGTCTGGGAGTCAGACCAGCATGACCAATGAAGGATGACTTTTGGCTGAGATTATGATGAACAAATGACCCAAGAGTCATTGGCTGCTGAAGGCCATATAATGGCTATAAAGAAAGGGATTTAATTTGCCAAATATTGCAGCCTTTTAAAAGAAACTTCAAAGTTGGATTTTTATGTAAAATCTGATTTTTCAATATTGGCAATTGACTAGCATTTTTATAAAACACTCTGTGTGCCAAATCCAGCCTGTGACAGCCAGTTTGAATTCTTTCTGGATTCTTTAAGTGTTATTCCTGCATCAAGCTAGCCCACCAGAAAGCAACTCCTTCAAGGGCTGTGTTAGCTTGACTCTTTGTAGAAATATTCATCGAGCTTTATTTTAATATGATATTCTTGACTTCTGTCAAACATCAATGTCTATTTTGCTACACAACATTTCTTATATAAAGATGTACACGACAAATTTCTATTAGAAGTCAGTAGGAAAAAGAAATCTGTCTTTCCAGATAAACTTGTGTGCTTCCTTTTATCAGATAATTAGAACTGTGTAACTCATTATGTTTCCTCATTTGACTTGACTTTTTTTTTTAAGATTTTTTTTTTTATTTGACAGAGAGAGAGATCACAAGTAGGCAGAGAGGCAGGCAGAGGGAGAGAGGGGGAAGCAGGCTCCCTGCTGAGCAGAGAGCCCGGTGTGGGGCTTGATCCCAGGACCCTGAGATCATGACCTGAGTAGAAGGCAGAGGCTTTAACCCACTGAGCCACCCAGGCACCCCTTGACTTGACTTCTAAGAAGCTCTGAGTTAAATATAGTGCTCATACAAACAAACTCCGTGTTTCTGGTACTGTGAACTTTCACTTTTGTCTGATTCCAAAGAGTTTCTAAGTTTCCTTTCGTATATGTATGCACATGTCTTCATATTATTAAGAGATCAGAATCCTTTTTGGAATATGTATAATATATGTATATCACACACACATATATAACAAACTGTATTTTATATGACATATAACATATTTATGAGTCCAGTATTCCTTTTAATACTTCATAACACTCTTCTGCTTTGATTTTTAAAAAATAAATGCAGGGAGCCTGGATGGGTCATTCGGTTAAGCAACTGACTCTTGATTTTGCCTTGGATCATGATCTCAGGGTCATGGGATTGAGCCCCACATGGGGCTTGCATGCTGGACATGGAACCTGGTTAAGATTCTCTCTCTCCCTCTCCCTTTGCCCCTCCCCTGATGCTCGCGCATGCTTGCTTTATCAATCAATCAATCAATCAATCAATCAAATAAATGCAACAAAATATGGAAGACCAAATACTTTGCCTAATCTGGCTGTCTATTTGACTATCTTAGAGATATTCCTTATTACATCTTAGGTATGCTTTTTTTTTTATAGAGTTCCCACATCTCAAATATTACAAAATTATAGATAATTTAAAATATATATAAATCAAAATAATTTATTGTTTTATCACTAATGACTATTACCATGAACAAATTTTATTTTCTCCAATATTCTTCAATATATATTTACTATAGATAATATGTACTATATTTACTATATTATATATATTTAATATATATTAATAAATGATGTATGAGATCATATTTTGAATATAACTTTGGAATTGGCTATTGCTTCTTAATATTACATTAAGCATTTTCCCATGATCCTAAATGTTTTTGATATAATAGTTTAAAATATTTTATATTGTTTATATATAATATATATTATTTATGTATATATTATATAATTATAGAATATATTATGTCATATATTTACATATAAATCCATATAATTGTATATTTATATAATATATATTGTTATTGTATATTATATATTATATGATTATACATATTATTTATAATATAAAATTTTTTTATATTGTTTGTGAGTAAACTAATTTAACCCTTCTCCTATAGTAAGACATTTGAGTTATTTCCTACTTTTCAACATTTAAACAGTGCTGCAATGAATGTAAATATTTGTGTGCTTCTCATAATAGTCTATATGGTAAATTCCTAGACATAAGCTTCTGGAGGTCAAAGGGCATGCCTTTAAAAAAATACTGGCAAATTATTTTCCATAATGATAGTATTAATTGAATCGGTACAGAAGTGTCCTTGTCACCTTGTCAAAGACAAGATGATCACATTAAAAAATATTGGTTTATTTTATAGATGAAAAAATAGGGCCTTAGTATTTTATATGGTATCTCCTTGATTATAAACGATGTCAGGTTTTTATTTGTTTGCTTTTCCTTTTTTGAGTTTTGGCATTTGTATTTCTACTTTTGCACAGTTATCGTCACATCTTTTGCCCATTCTTGTATTGTAGTGTTGGTTTTTTTTCTTGTGCCTTAAAAAAAAAAAAAAAGCCATGTGGGCTAGACATTCCGTGACTGTTACACTCCTTTGGACTATCTGAAAAATCTCAAACTTCATACCGAATGTTTCCAGACTAAACTCCACTAGCCCCTTCCTTCCAATTATATACAGATCTGCAGTTTATCGAAAGGGAAATTCTTGTACTTTGTTATAACTCTCACTGTTGTTTGCCCAAGTTCAGTTCCACAAAATTGATAGACACTGAGATGACGGCCACACTTCTGCTCACGCCCTCTGACACGATTAGAACACTGATTTCCCCAGGCAGCAGAGCCGAATGCCTCTGCCCGCAAGAAATCCCATTTGCCATCTATTCGGTTTTCCATGCGGGGCTTTCCTGATGGGGCTTTCTTGATTCTTACTCATTCTTTTCTTTCCTGGCCACCCCACGCCCCCCCTTCTTCTTTCCTTCTTCTAATAATTTAGAGCTCTCTTTCCAGAAATATCAACCAGGCGGGTACAGTTTTACAGGGCTTCCTACTCCAGTGACGTAAAACACCCACAAGAAATTTTCTGCTAATCCTGAGTAAAACAAACAATAGTATGTCAGAAATGTTCTCGAGGCCAGATCGCGCAAGTCAGAATGCACACCCACCAGTAGCGAGCCCATCACTGTGGTGCACATTCTGGCGAAGCCAGCGAGACAGCTTTGGCTTAAACCTCATATAGACCATTATTTAAAGAAATCAAAGATACTTGTTTTGGTTTGGAGGTTGGAATTTAGGCCTCAAAGTAGTTCCAGTTTTTGTGTGTGTGTGTGTGTGTGTGTGTGTGTTTCAGAATTTAGCATTGCCAAAGAAGCAATTTGTAAGCAGGAGGAGAGAAACAGGGCATGGTTTCCTTTCAACTTCATTATGTGCACATTAGGTTTTGTTATTGTGTTTACACAAGGCATTTCTTTTGAAACACTGTATATTTGGTAGAAATAGGAAAAGCAAACATGTGTAGGTCTCATCACTGTCTCTGTTTAGCTTTGGGAGAGACATGAAGGGGCACAGAGCTTGTCATAGTATTTGCTGGGCTGGCTTCCATGTGAGGAGTGTGGGTAAGAGTTTTGGACAGAAAGCCGCAGCAGGCGAGTCCTTGTGGGCCTTCCTGGTCCAATGGAGGTCTTGTAAAGGATTCGTTTTTATTGATCCAGTGCCCTGAAAGCCATCCAACTGCAAACAAGTAAGATGAACGGAATCCACTCTCTCTCTCTGATTCCACGAATATTGCTGTGCACAACCCACTGTAGGCCCATCTTAACACTCGCCTTCCACCTCCCAGAGCCGAGGGTTTCACAGAAGCTCATATCTCAGCCACTGACTTGACCCAAGGCATGCTTTTTAAGAATCCACGACAGAGGAAGGAACGATCCACTCCGGTAATAGAAAAGAACAGTTCAGAGTTCTCTGAAATAACCCGATGGTAGACCCCTCAGTGGCATGAATCACTGAGAGTGGGCCTAGGAGTGGAAGGTGAGGGTAGGGCGTTCAGGGGGTCTTCTCTGAGCCCCTCATGTTCAGGTTCTTTATTTCTATTGGGCATCTGTTAATCTAACTTCTGGTTGAAAGTGACTGAACCAAAATCCTAACATCAAGACAACACACTCAAATGAGTTTAAAGGATTAAAAATAATTTATTGTTGTTGTTGTTGTTTAGTCTGAGAGACAGAAAGAGAGAGCAAGGGGAGGGGCAGAGGGAGAAGGAGAAGCTGACTCCCCGCTAAGCAGAGAGCCCGAGGTGGGGCTCAATCCTAGGACCCTGGAATCATGACCTGAGCCGAAGACAGACGCTTAACTGACTGAGCCACCCAGGCGCCCCCCAAAATAATTTATTAGTTAATGTAACTGAACTGAACAGTCCGATTAGGGCTAGTTTCTGATACTACTGGAATCAGAAGCTTAGACATGATTTAATTTTAGCTCCATCTCTTTGAAAGTCATTTCCCAGGGTGAGTATGATGGATCAGAGCTGTTTAAGACCCCGTCCCCCTCCTCCCCCACCCCCCAGCCTCTACAGCTCAGCAGGAAAGTATTTCTTTCACCAAGAGAGAAAGATGAGGAGGACTGGGGAAAAGGGAAGGTGGGCCAGCTTGGAGCAGCTGTCTGATCTTTAATCAAATGGAAGAGATCCATATACTAGAATTCATGTCCATTCTTAAGTAGGGGAATAAGGTCCCCCCAAGAATGAGAAGTTTCTATAGTCAGGAAGAGAGGACTCCGTCGATAGAAGAACTGAAGCCATCATAATCCACTTCATCATGGCGTGGGAGCAAAGGCACGAGGCTTACAGCCAGGCCTGTCCTACTTTGCCACCATCATTTTGTCACCTTGGACAAGACAGCTCTCCAGGCTTAAGATCCCTTAGCTGTTCTGTGGGGACAAGAATATGCATATGATCACTTCAGGGAGACCACTGTGTAAAGGGTCCAGAGACAATAAGAATGTAAGAGATTATCACTATGATCTCTTTCTGGTCCCTGAAGCCGTCCATTGCAGATCATCTGTTTACTTGTGTCTTGGACACAATTCAATCTGTAAAGTTCTTTTTTTTTTTTTTAAGATTTTATTTATTTATTTGACACACAGAGAGATTACAAGTAGGCAGAGAGGCAGGCAGAGAGAAAGGGGGAAGCAGGCTCCCTGCTGAGCAGAGAGCCTGATGCAGGGCTTGAACCCAGGACCCTGAGATCACGACTTGAGCTGAAGGGAGAGGGTTTAACCCACTGAGCCACCCAGGCGCCCCTTAATCTGTAAAGTTCTAAAAGGGAAGGTCATTGCTTACTGTTTAAACTAACCAGCTGACTTCAAGCTAGCCAGGTGTTCAGGCAGTGCCTCTGTCTTGCACCTGCTTCACCCAAGTGATGCAAAGAAGAACGTGTTGGTTTCGGCTTCCTAATCCTCATCGTCAGGACAGTGGGAGGCCCCTCTCTGATGCAGCTTCACTCTGAAGTGTTTGGTTTCTATTTGAGGACTCTTTTAGAAACTGTCTTTGACTTCTGAAAGCCAAAGCATTTGAAATATTCATCTTTTTTATCCCTAAAAATGGAAGAGGGGGACTGGCACCTCTCCTAAAGCCCCAGTCACACCTGCTGTTTATCCTGCACTCACGCAGTGATGACTCTCCCCTTAGAGTTCATGGCATTTCCTTTGACACATCAAAGTGAAACTCCTAGAAGACAGAAACAACAGGTCTATTGTTAGATGAAGAGTAAATACCCTGTTTCAAGCCAAAAGCGAAAATACCAGGTTGAATTTTTTTTTTTTAAGTCCTAATACCTTGAGTATTTAGATTCGGGGGATAGGGACAAGTGAATGGATATTGGTGAAAGTGCAGGCTATTATTCTAGTCAAGCCATTCTCCTTGGAAAAGGGAAATATTATAGAAATATCTCAAAGAGAAAAACAGACCAACTGAATTCCAAAGAGGTTTTCCCCAAGGAATGACTTGTCTCCATATTGAGCTGGTCACCAGACTCCCCATACTCTGGATTTTACACTTAAGAGACTCCTCTCCTTTTTCTTCCCCTCTGCCTTAGTTCTGGTACCTTCATCTCCTACCTGGATAGTCTCTCCTAACTCATTTTTTGTTTCTGTGAGAGAGAGAAGGAGAGAGAGAGAGAGAGAGAGAGTGCATGCACACATGGTGAGGGTAGGCAGAGAGAGATTGAGAGAGAATCTTAAGCAGACTTCCCACTGAGTGTAGAGCCCTCTGTGAGGCTCAGTCTCAGGACCCTGAGATCATGACCTGAGCCAAAATCAAGAGTTGGATGCTTAACCGACTGAGCCACCAAGGTGCCCCATACTAACTCATTTCTAATGACTTCTAATTGTCTTCCCTCCAAACTTCCTCCCTCTCAGCCTTATCCATCTAAGGCCTTGGAGTGTGCTATGTTTCAGCCAATTCATTAACTCCTTGTGGCTTAGTTTTCTTAGTAGTTAACTCAAAGGGTTATGCGAGGATTTTGTGAGTTAATAGACATAAAGTGCTTAAAATCGTGTCAGGCACAGAGGAAGGTCTAAGTAAGTGTTGGCTGTATAAGTATAAGCTATTATTACCCAATTTGTGTAGGCTGTAGCTTTAAACCCTTTGCCATCTTCTGGTCAGGGAAGGAGTAGCTCTTGGGCCTGGCACACATCTCCTCATGGCTCCTGGCTGTGGCTCCACCTCCCCTTCCACCCTTCTCCCTCAAGCCCTCCGTCCTCTGTGCTCCAGCCACACTTGGGCACTAAGCATGTTTCACCCATGTGCTTTCTTGTGCTCTCCCTCCATGACTACTTGTGGGACTCCTCATTCTTCAGGGCTGTGCCCAGCGAAACCTCTTTTAGGCTTCTCCGAGGATGACTTCAAGATGTCTTTTTTTAGTGCTTTCTTCCATCGTAGTACTTCTGCCACGCTTAAAAATAGTGGAAATAACTACTGCTTTTTTGATATCTAGACTGTGCCAGGGACTTTATATACATCATTTCATTTAATTCTTATAGCATTAAAAACATTATTAAAATATTAAAAAAAACATTAAAAACAAAAAACATTATTCCGAGTTTACAGACAAGGAAACTAAAGTTCACAGAGCCGAAGTGGCTTATTCAAATCAACTGTGGTGCCAGGATTGACACTCGGGTCTGATTCTGGAATCCATAGTCATTAGACTACATGCCATGCTCTTTTCAGTGTGGTTATTAATTTCCTGTCCTTTCTCCCTCTCTGAACCTCTGAGCTGCCTCAGTGCCATGAACAGTATCCTCGAGCTCTCCCTCACTGTTTATGGAGAAATCTGTGCCCAGGACAAGTCCCTACCCCCCAGGCTCAGAGAGTTCTCCCTATCATCCTCCACTGCCAAATGGGGACCAATGCTCTCATTTGCTTTCTTCCATTTCCGATCCCTAAATGGATTTTTCTTCTATGTCAATGACTCTTCTACCTGACTTCTGACAATGATTCTCTAGAAGTAATCATCTTCCAGTTCCTATTTGGGAATAGAGGAGTCACCACAGCTGCACATATTGGAGTCCTGAGTCCTTTCTGACTGAAGTGGCTCCCTGAGTGCCACTGTGCCCCTCTGGCTAGTTGCCTTGCCTCTTGCTCCCCAAGGAGAAGGGAATTGACAGCAGACTTCTTGAGGGTAGCAATTGCGCCTTGGAGACACATAGTGGAGCCCAGGATCTGGCATACAGTAGATACTCAATAAATAATGGTTGAATAAATGAATGATTAGAAAATGCAATGATAACCTATCAATAGAATATATGAAGTGGAAATTGAAGACAAGGAATGGGCCTTCAGAAAGATAAAGAAATGACTGATTTTCTGTTTTGAACCTAATGAGCACCTCATTAGTTGTGTCACATGGTTGGGGGGGAGTGGCTCAGAGGATATGGATAATGGTTGTTTGAAGAATGGATTGAGACCCCTGCTTGTGCCATCATCTGCCTACATGCTACTCAAGACAGTGACAATCGCTCTATGTAGCCACATATCAGAAGAGGACCTCCTCTTCTGATAAACCCTTTACTCAATTACTCATTTACCCTTCAGTCCTTTGAAATTTAAAAACTTTTCTGATTTGTATCAATTATTTTATGTATTTTTACTCATCTTCATTATGTTCAGTTAACCAGCATATAGTACATCATATAGTACTACATAACTATATAACTATATAGTACTATATAACCAGCATATAGTACAATAAGTTTTTGATGTAGTGTTCAATGATTCATTAGTTGCATATAATGCCCAGTGCTCATCATAATGGGTACCCTCCTTAAAATACATATATACAATGGAATATTACTCAGCCATCAGAAAGGATGAATACCCACCATTTGCATTGACATGGATGGAACTGGAGGGGATTATGCTAAATGAAATAAGTCAAGCAGTGATAGACAATTATCATATGGATTCACTCAGATGTGGAGCATAAGGAATAGAGCAGAGGACCACAGGGGAAGGAAGGGAAAACTGAATGGGAAGAAGTCAGAAAGGGAGACAAAGCATGAGAGACTCTGGGAAGCACAATGGGTGATGATTTGTATCAATCCTAAAATTAACAGAATATATCTTCCTCAAGGAAATGAGATAATAAATGCAAAATACTTTAACATAGAATCTGGCCCATATAGAAAGGCTCATTACGTTCGCTTTATTTTACCATTCCTTTCTTTACTAAAAACATGTTGTGAATACCAGTTATGTATGATCCTTGAGAACACTTGTTATAAAAATCGATTCTTCTTGACAGCTAGTCAGTCTTCTAAGCAGTAAAGTAGAACAAAAAGAAGGAGGAAGTCAGGTGCCATTTTAAAATAACCACATACTAACTGTAAATCAAATCAAATCTGTGTGGAAGCCAAACGTGTCAGCAAGGAAGATAATGCATTTTTGTCCCTAGAGCCTCTAATGGAAACCTTGACATCTTCCAACTTTACAGAGGGAAGGAAACCTCCTGCGATTCATTTCGCCGGTCTTTAGACATTTGATCTTGTCTGGAGGAGGAGCTCTATTGCAGATGAAGAGTTGCATTTGATTCCTTGTGCCTACCTCCTGTGTCCCTGTGGTCTTACGCACCATTCTCAACCCTGTCCAGTTCCCTCTAGAGCTTTTCCCAACGCCTCACACAGTTCCCTCAAAACTGTCCACCTCACCAGTCCCGAAGCACTTCCCTTTCAGCCTTTGAAAGATTGAGTACTTGTCCCAGCCAGCCATCTTCTTGGATTAGTGTTTTCAGGCCTTTCCAAGCTCCAGGGAACTTGGCAGGATTGTTTGGCAGCTCCCTAAACTTACTAGAAATACCAGAAGCCCACAGTTTGCATAATGCTAATTGAGTTTTCAGCTCAGTCTCCAAATCCTTACAGTGTTTAGAAGATGGAGTAATTTGGAAAATATCCTCTATAGAGACTGACCAGAGGGGAGACCCATCCCAACTCACTCAAAAACCAAGGCCATGGAATTCACAAACAGCCGTGGCCAGGACCTTTCAAGAAGTGATCCCTTTCTAATTGTGTGTCTTCACTTGCAGTGAGAATCCTTTGAGCCTCACATCATTTTCTAGTATCACTTCCTGAGGCGCCTTGGTTTTTCTCCTTCTGCCTTGTGAGTGTTTACTTTTCACTGAGCCGCCACACTCAGTAGGTGTGGTGATACTCTACTCTTCTGCCACACCTCAGGGGTGTGGCGAGATGGAGTGCCAGAGCCAAGTGGCTTCCCCCACCCAAGGTGTGGTGATATCGCCTATTCTTACCACATCTTGGAGTATTTTATTAATCTCATACTATAAGTCATCCATAAAGGAAGACATGTTGGTCTGGTGCTTTAAATCCTTCCTTTGTCAAGCTTTAAAATATCGGTTACTGCCGTGGGGCTCATATTATATATACATCAAGGTTCAAGGCTCACCTTTAAAAAGTTGTATGCCAATTACTATAATATCTTCTAAGAAAGAAAATGCCAAGTGAGGAGATTTAAGTGTAATGGGAGACAGTGGGCTTTTCCCTTTATTTTAGAAATTCACCTCTTTAGAGAGAGCACAAATTAGGACATGAACTTGGTCAATTTTTCCTAAAACTTTATGTTTAATCTTTCAGTAGTTAATATATTTATTTTTTTCTAATTTAGCACTTCTGAAGTGGGTACTAATTCCTGGCTTCCAGCCACAGCTGGATGATCAGTCCCCCTCCTTGAGCTCTGGAGTTTCGGTGCCCACATGGCCTGCATCACTGTTGATTCAATGTAGTGGGGCCTTGGCCAAAGGCTCTGGGCCAGAGAGGTAGGTGGAGAGTGACCCAGTCTAACCCTTAAAGGAGTCCCAGGGGAGCAGCCAGGCCTACTGATAGGGAATTCATAGCCTCTGATGGTGCCTAGTATGGAGTTAATTAGTTTCCAAGGGAAAGAAAAATAAGGATAACATCAGTTTCTTTCTTGGAGTGCTTTGGGTTTTATTTAAGAGTCAAAACTAGCATGAAAATTCATCAAGGGTTAATGGTAAATTATGTGGTACGGATCATAAGTTCGATAGACACGCAGAGTAGGTGGCCTGAAGGATGGCCCAGAATGGCTGGGGAAGGCTTCCGGAAGGAGCAAGGACTGGCACTGGGCCAGGACAATGGGTACAGTTTGGGAAGGTCCTGTATGGGGATTTTTATGAGGTTCAATTTGTATAAATCACTCTACAACAAACATTGTTTGGAATGTTGGGAGGTGTCAAACAAACAAAGCCAGGTCCCCAGTTTTCACATCCTTGAGTTCTTTCCAATGCTGCTTATGAGAAGTCATTTATAGAACACACAATTCAGTTTAGGAGTAAAGTGTATGTACTGTACTAAGAAGAAAACATTTGTAAATTATTAGTGGGAGAGCGGTTGGTGGGAATTAAGATGAATGGTCTCAGTCAGGTAGGAGTAATCAGATGAGGATTAATTTTTTTTGAGTCAAAGAATCCTGTAAAACAGGAATTGGCAACAGGCAGGCGTAGGACCCCGTCAAGCTCCTTGCATTGTGTACAGCCTGAGCGTGATTTTTATATTTTTACGTGGTTTAAAAAATCAAAGGAATGATATTTCATGAAAAAAAGTGAAAAGTCCTTGAAATTCCAACGTCAGCATTTATAAATGAGGTGCTGTTGGAACACAGCCTCACACATTTGTTTCAGTATCATCTCTGACTGCTTACGTGCCCCAACAGCCAAGCTGAGGAGCTGCGACAGAAACCCACTGTGTCAGTTCCATTGTTTTGTATTTTCACTCCATGCAGTGAAAACTGCAGGGATGTGACTATAGACTGACCCTGTTCTGGGCACCGCATGGATCACCTCTAGGTGTGAAAGGACATTTTCAGAGATGAAAGGCATAAACTCTTCTTCCAGAACAGCAGTGATAGACGAACACTTGCAACCAATTTGGATCATTAGGAAACACTAATTTTAACCCCTACTAAGGAAATGTTAGCTCCATCCACCTAAGAATTTCATTATTCTTATTAGTAGATATGTATTATAAAAAAACCTGTACTCAAATATTATTATATTTTGAGTTTTGCCTGCAAAGTTGCAAAAATTTGTTTTCACTCTTGCTGAACAGTAGTTTCCCCTTGTCTGCAGGAGATACATTCAAAGATGCCCCCAGTGGATGTCTGAAATCACAGATAGTCCCAAACCCTCGGCATACTATGATTTTTTATACCTGCATAACTATGATAAAGTTTAATTAACAAATTAGGCCCAGTAATAGATTAATAATAAATAATTGTAAAATAGGACAATTATAACTATATACCACAGTAAAAATTATGTGAATGTGGTCTCTTTTGCTCTTTCTCAAAATATGTTCTGTGTTCCCTTCTTCTTCTTGTGATGATATGAGATGATCAAATACCTACATGATGAGATGAAGTAGATGACGTAGGCATTGTGATGTAGCATTAGGCTACTGCTGACCTTCTGGCAAGATAGCAGCAGGAAGATGATTTACTTCCAACCAGTGGTTGATGGTGTGTAACTGAAACTATGGATAGTGAGGGACCACTGTAGAAATATCTACATAATATCTTTGATTTTGCCTCTTGGCCCACAAAGCCTAAAATATTTATTATCTGGCTCACAGAGAAAGTTTGTTGACTCCTACTCTACAGTAAGAGTTTACACCTAAGATCTGTTTATACCTAAGATCTGTTGGAGGTTTTATTATGGTTTATTTATGTTTCTTTATTTCCCCTACCATCTCATATGGTCTTTACAGCTTTATGAGCTTTAAAAGAGATACCATTATCTTTATTTTATGTAGCAATTTTTCAAGTTGAGAGAAGTTGATAGGTATATCCTGTTACTTGAGTAGCCCTCTTTGTTTTACAAATGTACATTAAATAACTACAGCCATTGCTTGGGGGTAAAATATTGTGGTGCTTTGAAGATCATCCAGATGCCTGCTATAATAATTTTGTCTTCGAGGATGAGGTGAACTGATATCCCTGGTAAGAAAAGGGTCTTTACTTTGGATGAGAGGAAGAATGAGGACCATAACTCCTGCTTCTAGAGATTCAAGGTCTGGGAGACGAAACATGGCAGGTCCATAATGATGCTGAAGTTCCAGCATTTGGCTTGACTAAATACGGATGTTCATTTTGACCCAGTGTGATGCATTAAATTACATTCCACCAAAAGAGGTTGATGTCCTAACCCGTACCTATGAATGGGACCTTACTGGAAATAGTCTTTATAAAAAATAAGAAAGATAAAAGGAAGTTGTTAGGGTGGGCCTTAATCCAGTAAGATTGGTAACCTTCTAAAAGGGGGAGTTTGGACACAGAGATAGATATGTAGAGGGAAGACAGTGTGGAGACACAGGGAACATGCCGTCTAAAAGCCAGCAAGTGCCCGAGGCCACCAGAAGCTAGACAAGAGGCCTTGAACAGAACCTCCCTCATGGCCCTCAGAAGGAACCAACACGGCCAACATCTTGATCTCGGACATCTAGCCTCCAGAACCATGAGACAAGATGGTTCTGTTGTTTAAGCCACCCAATTAGTGATGTTTTGTTATAGCAGTCCCAGGAAACTCATACACCCACAGCCTCCCTAGCACCGTGGGCATGCTTTGGGGATAGTATGTGACAGTAAACGGAAGAGCTTAGCAGTGAAGACTTGACTGAGTCCTGCCCCTGGGCTGGGCAGTCCTGACTCAGTGGGCAAGAATGACCAGTCAGAGTGTACAGGAGCAGAGAGCAAAACACACAGAGCTTCTGTGTTACACTGAGAGGCAATGTTTGTTGTGACCTGGTCAGACTCTGGATCTCTGAACTCTTTGGGGCCCACATATGCCCCTGGACTTCGGATTAATTTTCTGGATCTTGCTTAAGAAGAAGTTACCAGATGGCACTGGTGAATAGAGCAGGTTCAATCTTAAAAGAAGTAATTTTTTTTTAAAAGATGTTACCCGCCCCCCGCTTGCTTTCCGGTTTGGGAAGTGGTTGTCCAGTTAAATTTGTAAGTATGGATTAGCTACATGCTAGTTCTGAGATGGTGTAGGCAGCAGGACCATGAAGGAGTAGCAATAAACAAAAACACAGATGTCAGGATCTGACCCAGTCCAGGCTCATCGCACCATGCTGTGATCAGTTACAGGCTTTTTGCTGACTTACACATGGTCACAAAGATGATCTTCATCAAAAGACTTCATTTTAATGAATTTTGCTAAGAATTACAATATTACTTACAGAAATGTATTCACTTGGGAAAGGTTGAAGCATTTCAAAGCCTATTCACAATTCGAACCACTTATTCACCAACTTAGTTCATTTTATTAGAACTTATTAAATTTCTCCTGAACGCTGAGGGTGTTGACAAGGAATAAATACAACTATTTGTTGTTTCTCACCATTTTATCCTCAAACTTGAATTTCTCAGCATTACATGGAGAGATGCTACTAGAGACCCGAATGCATGGGTTTCTCTCCATTCCTCCACCCTGTCTTCTCAGGAAGTCATAAAGAGGGTGCCCACCTCCATATTTGAAATGATTTTCAAAATGCTGAAATGTCATTTCAGTTAGCCATGATATATTCACCAAATATTTATGAATAGATTTTCATTTGAGCCACTCTTGAATGGCACTCTGGGTTGACAACTCAGTCATGAAAAAAATTTCAAATTTCTCCTGCATATTTGGACATATTCTGAGAAGCCCTTATCTTTGAAGCACCAAAAGTAGCAAAACATATTAGCAGTATTTTTGAAAGCACAGGGTTGAAGCTGGAGTGAATGTGACCCAGAACATGTTGCTGGCTACACAGGACCCTCTATATTTAGGAGAATAAGCAACCCCAGGACAATATGAGTTTTAATTTCATCATGCCTATTATCATCACAAAATAAAGGTAGTGAGAGTCTAATACTTGCTTCCTCCAGGCCAAGTTGGAGCAGTGACCTGTCTGGTATTAGGTAATGGCTTAGCTGAGCTTGTCATTGATGTTTCCTTCTCTGATCTCCCCAGTCCTTTCCTCTTGCCTCTTGCAGTATGACTGACAGAAGTGAAAACCAGGGGAAAGGTAGCAGGAACAGAGTGGACCCTCACTAAAGGTGACACATAGCAGAAGCAAAGGAGAACATCATGGCGTCAGCTAATGCATGATGCAAAGGTTAATGGGCACACCCTGTGGGTGGTGAAGCAAACAGCTTCAATTAATAAAACAAGAAGCACCCAGCTCAAAGTGGAGAGGTGGTATTGTAGAGGGAAACAAGCTTCCAGAAGATGGAGATCTCATTCCTGGCTTCAATGTTGCTCAAGAAGCTCTCTATACATCTCTTCTCAATGTGGGCTTCATTTCTTGGGGGAAACTGAAGAACATGGACTTGGCGTTTCCCAGAGATTCTTGTGTGTACCTGGCAATCGTATGTGAGAGTGTGAGTGCAAGTATATGTGCGCTTTGCTTTGCGTGTTGCGGGGAGGGGGTGGCAAGGAACAGAACAGTGGGTTCGAGCTCATTTTTCTAGAAATAATAGTCAAAATTTTTAGATCCAGACCATTTGCCTGGCACTGGCAAGTCATATTGCACTTGAGTCTGAAGATAATCTGGAAGCAGAATTCTTTTTTTTTAGGGGACCTCAGTCTTTCTATTAAGGTTTTCAACTGGTTGGAAAGGGCCTACCCACATTAACATGGATTATTTCATTTAGTCTGAACTGTAATCTGACAGAGTGAAGAGCACTGTTACCATTTCACAGATAAGGAACCTAAGGCTTAACAGAATATATTAATTATTATTCTTTGGAGAAACAGAATCAGTAGGATGTATGTATGTGTGTATTTACCTATCTAGTGAGAGATGCATTTTAAGGAATTGGTTCACATAATTGTGGGGGCTGACAAATCTGAAATCTGCAGGACTGAGACGCAGGGAAGAGTTGATGCTACACCTTGAGTGGGAAGACAGTCTGGAGGCTGAATTTACTCTTTCTTGGGGAGCTCAGTCTTCATATGAAGGTCTTCAACTGATTGAATGAGGACCACCCAGATTGGGTGGGGGGAGGATAATCCACTTTAATCGAAGCCTACTGATATAAATGTTAATCATATCTAAAAAATATCTTCACAGCAATATCTAGAGTCATGTTTGGCCCAATACCTGGGCACTATGGCCTAGCCAACTTGCAACATAAAATTAACCCTCACAGAGAAATAAAGCCCATGTTACTCTGTGGTAAAATAGAACCAAGGTTTGAACTCAGACAACTTGATATCACAGTCCATGGCCTTCTCACCTAGGCTGGTTGCGGATGTGGCTGTGTGCAAATGGCCCAATGTATCTACTCCCAGAAGTCTCAGCAGAAAAAAGCGACCATGCAGTTTCTGCTCTACTTACTTCCTAGGAGGGTAGTGACCCCAAGGGATAATGTGTCAAAAAGCTCTTAGCATGATGTGAATAAATGTCACTAGTACTAAAAATATGGGGTCATTTCTTCCCCCTGCTCCCATGTAAAATGATTTCTTTGGGAAAGTAAATCAGCATAACCCTTTTTAGAGGAAAGTTTGAAATTTACTTTTTTAAAATAAAAATGTGAAGTCCTTATGATCTTATGGTCCCACCGCTAGGAGTCTTATTTTATAAACAGACAAAGACATAATTATAAAGATGCTATTACAACATTGCTTCAAAGGCAAAAAAAAAAGTTGGAAGCATTATAAAGTGCCCAATAATAAGGGAACATGTAACAAAATGATGATAAATCCCTACTGTAAGCTACAATAAAAAGAATGAGAGGCTGCTATACAGAATATCTAAAAATGTTGAGGATATATTAAACGAGAATAATATGTCATATTATATGTTGGAATGGCCCCATTTTTTAAAAGAAAATAACTTTCTATGTGTATATATTGGTAAACATAGAAAAATGTCAATGTATATGTATTGCACTGGGCCACCTGCTGAGTGAGATAAGAAGGGAGGAAGGAGACCTATCTCTTTGGCCATGCTCTGTATATTTTTACATTTTCTGAATATGTTACAAGGAAGTTTCCATTTGCTTAGGTAGTTACTTTGTTACTACTTTACTTTTGAAATACATCAAATGAAGATTTAAAAATTAACATTTGACCTTAGCCTATTTTTTCTTAAATATTAGCTTTACTGCCCTCCCATACCCCTGATTAGGGGTCAGTACTAATTTTCATACCTTGGCTAAAACATGTACCCAGAGCAAAGTAAGAAGAGGGGTCTTGCATGGCTTGTGAGAAGATGAAACACCCTGACTTTCTAGGGACATTTTGGAAAGACATCCCCAACCTGTTCTTTCAACCAACAGACATTATGGCACCCGCAGGCAAGTGTTTCTGGCAGTTCTTGTCTTCTCTGAGTCTGGCAATACCCAAACTGTGGAAAGATGATGGTTTTTGGAATAGGGCAATCTCTCATTTATACATGGAGACAGAGGTGTGAGTGTCAGTATTGGCCCACTGGGAAACGAAACCCTCAAAGAGACTCTAACAGCCTTCTGTATTGGGGGGAGTGACTTCACTACAAATGTTGAACTCTCAGGAAAAAGAAGTCCAATAATAAAAAAAAATTAATTGATTTTCCTTCTGTAATACAGAGTTACTAGGATGGTATTTTCATCTACTGAATAAAGAGATAATGAATTTCAGGCAGAGACTGTATTTCTGTTCCTACCTGTTGCTCTGAAGAGCTTCTAGAACATTCTACCTAGCCAGAGCAGATCTTTGAGTCGTTAATATCTGAGTGGTGTTAGCTATCAATTGAAAGCTTCCTGGGGGCAGCAGCTGGTCTCTGTTCATCTCAGTGTCTCTAATACCACTGTGCACTGGGTCAATTGAATTAATCTTCCGCAGATTTTTCTATCTAGAAAACGTTTACAATTTATGTTTGATCCTGAGACTGACTGTTGAGCTGACAGTCAGCCAGTTGTGCTGGTTCTGCCACACAGGTAGTTGACAGCCAGTCTCCCTTCTGACCAGCCAGGTCTGGGCCTTTCCAAGGTGCTATATATTTAGGACGTCACTGCTGCTTCCATGGTCCCTGCCCACCTGTCAGCCTCATCTCCTACTCATCACGCCAGCAGTCAGGCTCTGACTTTGTTTTCCTTGAATGTGCTGGGCTCCAGGACACCTCCGGCCCTACTCATCATTCTGTGTCTTCTACTGAGGAATCTTTGTAGTATTTCTTCACCGAGGAGTTCATCTTTCTCCGTCTTCTGGTCTTAGTTGTAATCTCAAGTCTACAGGCACCTTTGCCAAATCCCTGCTCCAGTTAGGGGTCCCTTTAGTACACTTGCAGAGCACACTACAGTTTCCTTTAAGCATTAATCATAACTTCAATCAAGTGATGATTTGGGTGATTGTTTATGGTAGTCTCCATGAGGCCAGGAAACTCCTCTTGTTCTCACAGCACCAATGTTTGCTACACAGAAGATTCTTAATAAATATTTGATGGAGTCAAAGAATAAATAAAAGCTTGGGCCAAAGCAGTGTGAATAATCAGCATCTTTTTCTGAGCTATTCAGATTCTATAAATAACCCTTGTTGAATAAGAAGAGCTCCATCTCAAGTGCTGCTTGCATACTAATTTTGGCCATGTTTGAAAAGCAGTCTCTGAGATGTCTTAGCACTATTGCAGCTAGACAGATTTCCATGAACTATTTAAGGGTTCTATTTTACCTTTTTGTTTGTTTGTTTGTTTTTGTTTTTAACATTCCCTTTGCCACTGCTCCCTGATTTCATCCTTAATCTCTGGGGTCATGGTCAAGTAATGTTGAGTTTCTCCCACATGTGAAAATTGTGTGAAAACCAACCTGGAAACAGAAATAAAAGGTAGAGCTTATTGAATTTCTTTGTCGCTCTGTATCTTGACTTATTTTGGACCCTAGGATTTGAGCATGTGCTAATTTGTCTCTTGTTTGCCTAGATGAATTGTATTTTTTTTGTATTTATTTAAGTAAAAATATTTTCCCATATGAAAGGGTTATTTTGAGTAATACAATAAAGCAGAGTGGCAATGCATATTCTGAATGCTATTGCCAGCATATCTTCTTCTTTTTTCTCAAATTTGGCTTTAATTAGTTTTATGACCCATCACGTAGTCATTTCTATGAATGAACCCTATGCTCCATGACTCTACCAACTACCAGCCATTTCTTTCAACATTAATAGTCAAGATAAATCTCTACATTAAACCTTAAAACATAGTTGCAAGCACCCAACTAGTACTCCTCAAACCAAGGCAAACACATAGTAAAATTTTTTTTTTTTTTCAGAATGGAGAACACTTTTTTGGGGGTACTATCAATGTTCACTCTTTTTTATTTTTGTTTTTTAAAATTTTATTTCATTCAAATTCAATTAACTAACATTAATGTATTATTAGTTTCAGAGATAGAGTTCAGTGATTCATCAGTCTTACATAATACCCTGTGCTCATTACATCACATGCTCTCCTTAATGCCCATCACCCAGTTACCCCATCCCCCCACCCACCTTCCTTTCAGCAACCCTCAGTTTGTTTCCTATAGTTAAGAGTCTCCTGGGAGAGGGGGTTGGGTTTGGAATGTAAGAACAGCACAATAAATTTGATGTTTAGGGCAGTGGCCCCCCCCCACCCAAAAAAAAAGAGTCTCTTATGGTTTGTCTCCATCTCTGATTTCATCTTATTTTATTTTTCCCTCCCTTCCCCTATGACCCTCTGTTTTGTTTCTTAAATTCCACATATAACTCTTTCTCTGATTGACTTATTTTGCCTAGCATAATACCCTCTAGTTCCATCCACATCATTGCAAATGTCAAGATTTCATTCTTTTTGATGGCTGAGTAATATTCCTGTGTGTGTGTGTGTGTGTGTGTGTGTGTGTGTGTACCACATCTTCTTCACCTGAAATGATGTATTCATTTTCCAAGCTTCTCCCCAAGCTGAGATTACTCTCCCCAATGCCTATAACCTTAGAATCATTAGCTAAAGTCAAAGTCTCTAAGCAGATTTTAACATAACCATATGGAGGAGAAAGAATGATGGTAGTCAAGAGAATAATATTCTTCTCAAAGAGAGACAAAAGAGAAATACTAAATTGTGAAAGATCAGAAAATATCCCAAACAGTACAGTTTAGGCTCTGGTGAAAGCTAGTGTGGATTACCCAGAGGTAAGCAGAAGCAGATGAAATGAGCCAGCTTAGTTTAAGGAGGGAGATACTCTAGTGAATCCCAAGATAAGCCCCCAGGTTCCCAGTCCCCTCTACCAAGAGAGCACAGAATCCCCCACTTATAGGCATTCCCATGATTAATCGCTTGGCTTTGACTGTTCCCCCAAATGTATGTGCGCGAGGACAGGAAACCCAGAAAAGTACGGTTAGAAAGCAGCAGTAAATTCTTAAGGTAATGCTCCAGTGGATAGATTCTGAAAACCTAGTGGATTTTTTTAATGCCCCTGAAATTTCTCCACCCAGAAATCTATATTCAGACAGGCTTTAGGTGAGAAGCACCTGAAAACAGTCCCTTTTCACCCTCATTATTAAGTTGCAGGAGGAAGGAAGGTGTCTATCATTGTCTGGTCAAGGTACCGTCAGGATGGAAGGAATCCCCTCATGGCCTTAGCTCAAGGCACCTTCCCATCATGGCCCCTCCCCAAATGGGCTCATAGCTTATGATGGAACTTCTACTCTGTGGACTAAAGGGGCGGGCTGAGGCCAAAAGGTTTCATCTCTGGTTAAAAAAAAAATTCTATAAGAACAGTCAGAATGTGGGATTTGTCTAAGTTTAGCTGTAAAGCTGGGTTTCAGGCCAACTCTGTTTAATTCTTTTAAAAGCTTAAGTAGGGACAGGGAGCTTATTGGGATTCTCATATTGCCATATTATTTATGTGAATAATTGTACTGGGGCTTCCTTTTGGCATAGGGAGAAAGTGACTGCATTTTCTTTCTTTTTTTTTTTAAGATTTTTATTTATTTATTAGAGAGAGAGAGACTGAGAATGAGAGGGGAGAAGGTCAGTGGGAGAAGCAGACCTCCCGCAGAGCTGGGAGTCCGATATGGGACTTGATCCCGGGACTCCGGGACCATGACCCGAGCCGAAGGCAGTCGGCCAAACAACTGAGCCACCCAGGCGCCCAAGTGACTGCATTTTCAAGTTATCACAGTCACAGTAAAAATTTGGCTTTTCATGTTTCTATGTTGGCTTGTTGAAGAGATATTGTAGATGATGAATGAGAGAGGAGGAACATCTCCAAATTAAGGCTAATGTCCCCAAATTGCTATTTTTGTAAGGACTGATAAAATATGATTTCAGTATAAGATTTTTTAAAGTTTCTAAATGAATCTACATTTATTTTCAATGAATCCAGATCAGAAGAGTTAAAAGAAAGTTCACTGGTTGGCGATTGAGACATGTTATCAGAGATCATGCACGGTAACAACTGGTGATCACTGTCTACATAATAAGGCACTTTGCACTCAAAACTTGAAATGAGAATGTTTGCCAATACAGTTTATGGGGAAATAACTTTTTATGCTTCTCTGCTTTCAAAGGTATAGTCCAGCTATCCATGTCAGAATGCTTTTTTTTATAAATTTTGAAAACTCAACTAAAAATGATTTAGCAATAAGGAACAACTGTATCTGCATAACAAGGTATTTGGAAGTTCAGTGGTTCCATATTTGTTTAATTTAGTGTTTAAATGATATCATCAAGGTTCCAAGTTCTCTCCATCTCCCCTCTATAAGACATTGGCCTGTCTTTTAGATGAATTTTCTCATGATCCCAAGATGGCTGCCTTTATGCCTACCTTCAAATGCAGACAGCAAGATCCAAAGGCAGCAAAGGGTTTGCTTCTTCTTGTGTGTCGCTTGTTATCAATAAGGAATACTTTCCATGAGCTCCCCAGCATATTTTACATCTTATTTTCAAGGGGAAGAAGGCGCAGGGAGGAACAGCAGTTTAGTAAGCACCAAAAATTATTTGTCACAAAATTGGAGTTTAACACACTAAGCACAGATGGGCTTTCCTAGGAGAGAGAGGTCTTCTTATGTGCTTGATTATTGGCAATATTTGGCTTCAACCTTTTCCCATTTTTACAAAGGGATGAAGCAATTTTTTTTTTTTTGGAAATGAAAACTGGGGAAATAAAGGCTATTCACAGACCGTAAATTTTAGGTAATACCTTTGGCGATTCTCAAATGGGGGCAGCATTAGAGTTTCTTCTATAGTATATTATTCTTAATAACTTTCCCCTTCTGTAAGGGGAGCCTGGTGTTTTAGAGATCTGGAGAATACACCTGCTGTATCTTTTCTTTCTTAGATTACTGAATGATACAGGTAGGTATCAGAGATCTACTTTCTATGCTTCAACCTCTCTCTGAAGCAGAATGAAGAAAAATGTTTAAGAAGCTTATGGATTTCTTGGACCAAGAAATAGCAGGGAAATTAACTGTGGGAGAAATTGTGGCATAAAGACAAGAAGAACACAGACATCTATAGAATTCAGAGATGCAAAGGTTGCAGTGTCCTTAGACGGATTTTTTTCAGGGTCCACCACTCCCACCATCCTCTCACACTGCAAATCTCCCACGTTCCCTGGTTTTGTCCTGAAAAGGGAATATCCGTATATGTCTCTTTGCTATGTAATGATCCCAGTCTTGAAATATCTCTGAGATATTTCAGAATCAGAAAAGAGGAGGTTAACCAGCTAAGGGAAATTGGGGATCAAGTAAAAAAAAATGTCTATACCTTTATCTGCTTTAAAAATATCTGTAATTCTGCGGGTAGAAATCAAATGGTTAAAGAGTGGAAATGGAATAGAAGGTGCTGAATTTTCTTGATCTTGGTTTGAAAGAAAACCTTCAGATACTCAGTATTCAAGCAGTGATCACAGTCAAGTCCTTAATTTTACAGTTTGTTTTTTTTTATCCCTGGATTCCCAAGTTCCCAACAGTTTTATTTTTAAAGCCTTTGTACAAGACAAAGTGACCAGAGAAGAGCTGTTTTTTCAAAAAGGGTTTGAAGTTTGTTTGCTTAACAAAGTGTTTGCAGTCATAATTAGGTTGCATATTAAAGTTCAAAACCATCTCGTGTTGGAAATGACTGAAAATTGTTACCATCTGATGACTTTGTGGGCAGAGCTTTCACAAACGCCACTGCACGCACGAAGGAATAAAGATCCAGTTTTCTGGGCATTGCCCTGGGACACATCCAGGGTCTGGGCAACACTCAGACTACAGATTTCCCATAGTGGCATCATGGGTCTTAATTCTAACTGTCATGCTGCTGTGTCCTTGATCTGTTGGAGTCATCCCAACTTGAGTCAGTTCTGTTGGCTATTCTCATCTCTGTAGCACTCTCTGATCTCCAGTCCACCTACCTGTCATGGGACCAGAGGAGCCATGACAAGTCCTGGGTGCAGCTCTATAATTGTCACCATGGAAAATCCATCTCCAAGCCAGGTTTTCTGGGGGAGAGAGAAAGAGAAGGAAAGAGAGAGACTGGTTAGGGTGTCCGGGATGAGTCAGCTCCTCATCTGTTGTGTTGAAAGGCAAAACTGTCTTTAATTTTAACAGTGCTCCACTTCCCTCTTCACTGGCATACGAAGCCTATTTGGGAACAAAAAGAGAAGTTTTATATGGCACATTTCAAACATCTTGCCTTAGGCAAGAACCTTACTGTTTCTGGGACAAAAATCTCTTTCCTGGCCTCCACACCTGCGTCTTTCATTTCTACTTAGAAGAAAATGGAACAATAGAAGCTCGTTTGTCCTGATGATGAGCACAAGGCAAGGATTAAGGTCTAAAAAAAAACCTTGTGATGGGGCATAATTCTACGTGAGCTAGTTCAGATGACCATGATGTTTGGAGTCACCACAGACGGAGTGTTTGCTGAATATAATTTCACGTGTAGGCTCAGGTCTAAATCAGGAAACCCAGGTTTATATTGAATAAGAATAAGAATGGATTATTTTAATATTAGAATCATAATTTAACTTGGATCAACTTGAAGATGAATTTTGGTTATTATCTCATTAATCTTCTTGAAGATTGGAGCTTGATCCCACTGATTTCTTTTAGGATATTCTGTCTGAAAGGAAATGTTTGCTAGTATACCCATTCTGCTTAATAAAATAAACAAACTAAAAAAGTGGGGTCAGAATTTGGGAGAAATCCAACATAATGACAAAGGAAACGACTAAGTCTTTGGTTTTGTGATTCAAAACAGAGAACAACTTTAAACAAAATAAGAACCATAAAATATAAGATTGACTTTATAATGAACAGAATGTTTGGGGGGAATGTAAGGGAGAGGGAGGACACAGCTAAACAGAATTCTTTTTCAGACTTTTCTGAAAGCGAATTTTGGAAGATTTATTTGAAATCTATATCAAAACCAGGTGCTTTCAGCAATCCGTAACAAATGAGTGTTGTCCCTTTCCCTTCTTATCCGACAAGAGCAATAACTGGAAAATGGCAACAAGTAGACATTAGTCATTATGACACTCTGTGCACAGATCCCTACAATATAGATGACGGATACATCACTGTATTCAGAGAATAGAATCAATTTGAACCAATGATGCCACAGTGTATACTAGCTTTGCAAAGTGACCCATTATTCGTGAGTATCTAATAAAGATCACTAGGATCTGGTAGTATAGAATAACACTGTCACAGGAACAACCCCTAAATCCAGTATTTACTGAGATAATGTCCCTTTAATCAGTGAAAGTTCAAAATGACAAATGGGATTTGCCATCTTCTAAACCAAACTTAATTACCTTGTTTAATCAATTTGAAGTATTTGAGTGTTTATTGCCTTTTAATATACTGCTACCACATGACTCTAGCTCAAAAAATAAATGTATTACATACTAGCAAAAAAAAAAGTCTCAAAGTTTTCAAAAGCAAAGGTCTTTAATGATATTCTACAGAGAGATCAATATATTAAAATGCCCGGCTTCACAGAATGGATATAAGGATGAGTTGCTACATCTTTGGGAAAATGTGTCTGAGGTCCATGTAAGTTTCACATATGGAAATATCAGGTATCTGTATACTCTGTTCTTATAATCATTCACCATTACCCTCTGATAGGTTCCAGTTCTTATATCAAAGGGAGAATATTAGGATTGAGATGGGCAAACAAGCCCCCTGGTGAATTGATTGTTTATTTGGAAGGACTGAAAGAGAAATAAGTTAGATGGCAAGTGAGTTCAGGGAACATACAAGTGACCCAACTCTTTAAACTCAGAATCAAGAAGGAAAATCTGGTACTTCTTTGTTAAATTCAAGCCATGAATGACTACTACAAGGCAATAAAATGATCAATAGGATTAACCCAAGGGAAAATCTATTATAACTAGTTAATCAAATTAGCTGGTATTGTACAAGTAGGAAACAACACTGTATTTTCCTCACACCTAACTTTTACATCTGTTCTGGTAGATATCCTTTTTTCTTTCCCTAAATAGTATCTTTGGAAGATCCCTCTCTAGTTTAAGGGTCGGGCCAATGTCCAGCCTGAAGTACCCAATAGAGTTATACCACATACTTATGGCTAGTGTGCATCCTGACTGCTCAATGCCCATGCTATACTTGCTGGTGAACATGTTAAATATCACCCCTACTTTCTGATGTTAATGAACAGTCATGGTTTCAGCAATTAAAGATGTAGACTTTGATGTTAAAACTTGGATTTCATACAAATTCAAAGCTTTTCCCTCTCTACATCACTCAGATCCAACCCAGTCTCAGAAACTTGCAATGCAGGAAATAGATATTGACTCTTTACTATTTCTTCACCTTGTCCACTACTCCCAGCTATGTTCTACTTCTGGCTCCTCCAGGCTAGAGAAAAGAAAGGAGAATATGAGGTGATGTGAAAAGAAAAGAGAAACATCTTACTTGGCCATTGCTGCTATAATCTGGCAAAGAGGCTGTCTGTACAGCAGGAGCCCAATTATGGCTTCTTACCATCATAGGGTACTGTCTTGGGTACTCTGGATGGGTCCATCAACCCCCTCCTCTGTCGCTTCTAGTAGGAAGGGTTGGACACATGAAAACTATACTTTCCAGATTCCTTTGCAGGTACGTTTCTTGATGTGAATTCATTTCTGTCATTTGGATTTACTTAACAGATTTGGAAGGCAGGAATGAGGTGGGGATCATCTTTTTGAGGTTTTGGGCTATGGTTTCTAACAAGTAAGATGGTGGAAACATGAAGCTTTCCTGCAGTAGTATTCCTGTGTCCATCTCCACATTCTTGTGTGTATAAAACTAGTGGTGGCTCGGGCTCTCACTTCCGGCTTCAGTGATGACCTCAGAAGTGCTTATTCTCCTCGTGGGTCAGTTCTGTATCATTCTACACATCATCCCAGGAGGCTTGCTCCTTCAGTTCTTCCTAAGATTTCGCAAGCTCTAGTACTGACTAATGCAGGTGCTTTTGTGGGTTCATGATGAGACCATGCCTCTCTTCCCTGGAAGACCTCCAGCATCACTATTCCTAGAACAGGGGATGGTCGTCTGGCTGACTGCTTGCCATGCCAGCCCATCTTCTTCAACTGACAGGGCACCCACACAGGTTTTTTCTATTGTTTAGACTCTTCCAGGTAAGAGTGGATACCAGTCTCTGTATTACAGGAAACACAGGCCAAGTTTTCCCAAAAACTCCATAACCAATCAAGCTCAGTCCTAGATCTCTGTTTAGAGAGTGTATGAGATAGTGATAAGAAGAGTGTGCGAGCTGGATAAAATGTCACTATCCCTTCCTGACAAGACCCACACTCTCTACAAATGGTTCTTATAAAGGCTCTTTTCATTTATCTTGAATTGAGGGAAATACCATACACTCCTCCAAAAGTACCCTTCAAAGAAATCAACATTGTCATTCTCTTCTGATCAGGTTGAGGTGAGGGCCATTTCTTTGGCAAGCTCTGCAGAGGTGGTTTAACATCTCTCTTTAGAAGGTAGGAATAGTTGTCACCTATGACTATCAGCTTTGGGACCTCAGCTGAAAGGGAGGTAACAGGGGAATTCTCACTTAGCA
Source organism: Nasua narica (assembly GCA_028533885.1). NCBI lineage: Eukaryota > Metazoa > Chordata > Mammalia > Carnivora > Procyonidae > Nasua > Nasua narica. The sequence continues at coordinate 48,924,266 of CM052802.1, forward strand.
TCTCATTACACTACTCTGGCTGATTTTCCAGATCGGAGGCCAGTGCCTTGCCTTGAGGGTTGTTTGGGGGAGGGGGAGACTGGTGGCAGTTGAGCAGTTAGGAAGATGAGAACTGTCTGCTGCAGCATTGAAGTAGAACCACCAACTTGGAACAACCTTTTAACCAAAACTCTTACTGTTAAAACAGTGTTACTGAGATTGAACCCAATGGACAAGAGATCTTTAAGATTTACTAGTCATTCAAAAAGTAATGTGGCTGTATTTTGTTTTTATTTCATTTTTTAGATTTTATTTATTTACTTTATTTTAAATAGAGAGCACACAAGTGGGGACAGGGGCAGATGGAAAGGAAAAGAATCCCAAGGCTCCTTGCACAGAACCCAATGCGAGGCTTGACTCACAACACTGAGATCATGACCTGAGCCCAAACTAAGAGTCTGACGCTTAACCAACTGAGCCACTCAGGTGCTCCATAATGTGGCTGTATTTTAGAAACATCTCAAAGCAAAACAAACAAAAAACTAGAACCAGGAATATTTGACTTTTAAAAAGAATAGAATAACAAGGAGCTCATATGTGTGTGCCTCAATTTCCTAAAGTATAGAATGAGTGATTGGATTAGTCAACCAAATTTTCTTCCAGTTCTGATGCCACATGGCTTTCTATGAGTCAACTGAAGCAAAATGGCCAAGCATTAGCTACCCTAAGGAAGCTTTGTTCAAAGAGTTCAGATTGGCTAAAAAAAACCCAAAATACCCAAATGAGTTGAACACTTATGTCCTCATAAATGCCTGTGTACAAATGTTTATAGCAGTTTTATTCAAAACTGACAAAATTTGGAAGTAACCAGCTTTGTCCTTTAGGAGGCAAATGGATAGATAAATTATAGTGCATCGAGGAAATGGAATATTATTCAGCACTAAAAAGAAATTGACTATTAAGCCATGAAAGGACATGGAGTAAAATTAAATGCATATTACTAAGTGAAAGAGAATAATTCAAAAAGGCTGCATACTGTATCATTCCAAATATATGACATTCTGGAAAAGGCAAAACTTCAAAGAAGTAAAAAGATTAGTGGTTGCCAGGGGTTAGGGGTTAGGAGTTACAGAGGAGAGATGAATCAGTGGAGCACAGAGGATTTTTAGAACAGTTGAAACTATTCTGTATGATACTACAATGGGGGGGTGTATGTTATTAAACATTTGTCAAGCCCTTTGTTTCACCAAGAGTGACCATTATGTAAACTATGGACTTTGAGCATTAATGATATGTCAGTGTAGGCTCATCAATTATAACAAATGTACGGCTGTCATACAGGATGTTGCTAGCCAGAGAGGTTGTACATGTGTGGGAGGTTGTACAGGATATATGAGAACTCTATTTTCTACTCAGTTTTGCTATGAACCTAAAACTCCTCTAAAAAAATGAAGCTTATTAATTAAAGAAATAAAGAAAACAGTTAAAGTGGCATTAACCCTTGTTCCTTTCCTTTCCTTTCCTTTCCTTCCCTTTTCTATTCTATTCTTTCTTTCTTTTTTTTAGTTTCAGGGGTAGAATTTAATGATTCATCAGTTGCATATAATACCCAGTGCCTATTACCTCAAGTGCCCTGCTTAATGCCCATCACCCAGTTATCCCATTCTCCCACCTTCCCTCCAGCAACCCTCAGTTTGTTTCCTAGAGTTCAACATCTCATGGTTTGACATCCTCTCAATTTTTATCTTGTTTTATTTTTCCTTCCCTTCCCCATATTCATCCATTTTGCTTCTTAAATTCCACATGAGTGAAATCATGTGGTATTTGTCTTTCTTTGATTGACTTATTTTACTTAGTATAATACCCTCTAGTTCCATCCATGTCCTTGCAAATGGCAAGATTTTATTCTTCTTGATGACCAAGTAATATTCTAGTGTGTGTGTGTGTGTGTGTGTGTGTGTGTGTGTGTGTAGATAGATACATGTAGATATTTATATCTATATATATATGCCACCTCTTCTCTATCCATTCATCTGTCGATGGACATCTGGGCTCTTTCTATATTTTGGCTATTGTGGACATTGCTGCTATAAATATTAGGATGCAAGTGTCCCTTTGGATCACTATTTTTGTATCCTTTGGATAAATTCCTAGGAGTGCAATTGCTAGGTCATAGGATAGCTCTATTTTTAACTTTTTTTAGGAACCTCCATATTGTTTTCCAGCGTAGCTACACCAGTTTGCATTCCTATCAACACTGTAAAAGGGTTCCCCTTTCTCCACATCCTCACCAACATCTGTCATTTCCTGACTTGTTAATTTTAGCCATTTTGACCTGTATGAGGTGGTATCCCATTGTGGTTTTGATTTGTATTTCCCTGATGCCAAGTGATGTGGAGCACTTTTCCATGTATCTGTTGGCCATTTGTATGTCTTCTTTGGAGAAATGTCTGTTCATTTCTTCTGTCCATTTCTTGACTGGATTTTTTGTTTTTTGGGTATTGAGTTTGATAAGTTCTTTATAGATTTTGATCTATAAAGATCTGATATGTCCTTTATCTGATATGTCATTTGCAAATATCTTCTCCCATTCTGTAGGTTGCCTTTTAGTTTTGTTGACTGTCGCCTTTGTTGTGCAAAAGCTTTTTATCTTGATGAAGTCCCAATAGTCTTTTTTGCTTTTGTTTCCCTTTCCTTCGAAGATGTGTCTAACAACAAGTTGCTGTGGTTGAGGTCGAAGTGATTGCTGCCTATGTTCTCTTCTAGGATTTTGATGGATTCCTATCTCACATTTAGGTCTTTCATTCATTTTGAGTTTATTTTTATGTATGGTGTAAGCAAGTGGTCCAGTTTTATTCTCTTGCATGTGGCTGTCCAATTTTCCCATCCCCATTTGTTGAAGAGACTGTCTTCTTTCCATTGGATATTTTTCCTGCTTGTCAAATTAGTTGACCATAGGGTTGAGGGTCCATTTCTGGTTTTTCTATTCTGTTCCATTGATCTATGTATCTGTTTTTGTGCCACTACCATACTGTCTTGATGGTTACAGCTTTGTAATACAGCTTAAAGTCTGGAATTGTGATGCCTCCAGCTTGGTTTTCTTTTTCAACATCACTTTGGTTGTTCAGGGTTTTTTCTGTTTCCATACAAATTTTAGGATTGTTTGTTCCAGCTTTATGAAAAATGATGGTTTCTTGATAGGGATTGCATTGAATGTGTAGATTGCTTTAGGTAGTGTAGACATTTTAACAATATTTATTCTTTCAGTTCATGATCATGGAATGTTTGTCCATTTCTTTGTGTCTTCCTCACTTCCTTTCATAAGTGTTTTATAGTTTTCAGAGTACAGATTCTTTGCCTCTTTGGTTAGGTTTATTCCTAGGTATCTTATAGTTTTAGGTGTACTGTAAATGGAATCTATTTCTTTATTTCTCTTTCTTCTGCCTCACTGTTAGTGTATAGAAATGCACCTGACTCTGTGCATTGATTTTATACCCTGCAATGTTGCTGAAATCCTGTATCAGTTCCAGCAATTTTTGGTGGAGTCTTTTGGTCTTTCTTCGAGAGTATCATGTCATCTGCAAAGAGTGATAGTTTGGCTTCTTCTTTGCCAATTTGATGCCTTTTAATTCCTTTTTTGTCTGATTGCGTAGGCTAGGACTTCCACTACTATGTTGAACAACACTGGTGAGAGTGGACATCCCTGTTGTGTTTCTGACCTTAGGGGAAAAGATCTCAGTTTTTCCCCATTGAGGATGATATTCACTGTGTAGTACATGTTTCTTGAGAAATAATTACATATTAGGTAAAATAATTTGTTATACTCCATGTTAAAGTTAAAGTCTATTTGTGCATCATAAACGGCAATGTAATCGGACCATCTTTAGCAAAATGTTTTCATGAAACTTACGTGAAAGAAATCAAGGAAGCCAGATATTAACCGAATTCAAGCCCAAGTTTTAGCAACTTCCAATCATTTCTGTCAAACTGGAAGCTTAAAGATGAACCATTGGCTGATATCTAGAGGTCTTAGATGAAGAAGTAGCAATCACCTGGTTTAAGAAATACATGTTGAACTTTGAACATGACTGTCTTCCAAGTAGCAGTTATTTGAATGTTGGTTCTTGGCTTATAATGCTTATGATGAAAACATGGTGGAACAGGGAATGAATTTTTAAGACTTTTACTTACTTTTAAGAATCATGTTGAACTGTTCCATTTTCTGTTGGTCATATCCACTCTTCTCTGAGATGAATTCTTTCAGTTGTAATAGAGTAGATTTGAAATACAGAGTTTTAGTCTCTGTCTCCACTTCTGTCAGATGTTCTTAAGATTTAATGGAAGATAGATGAATTTATTTCTTTACAACTTCACTTATATCCATTTTAATGAGAGTTGTGGGCGTGAAGAACAGTGTTTTGAGAGTAATCAATGCAAGAGTAATCAATATTCAAAGTGTTTTTTAAGTGTATAGCGTCATGATGCCCTCTAGTGGCTAACCCACAAGAAAAGTGCCTCAGAAATCCCTCAGAAAATAGAAATTCTTCCTTTCTATGGATGGAATAGGGTATCTACTAAAGTACACTGTTATCTTTGATTTCTTTAATAACAGCAATGAGGCTTTATGTTCAGTTGCCATTGCCTATTGTCTTAGTACCTCAAAGATCAAAACATGTTAGTTTAATAATAATTATTGTGTCAAAAGCATTATAACCACCAGGGTAAGGCCAATGGATAGATGTGGTCCACTACAATAGGTTTATTATCCTAGAGTAAAGGAATAAACCTCTCAGGGACAATGAGAAAATTCTTCTGGGATTGATGGATTTGTCACTGTTAGTCTTTTTCCATCAATGAAATGACTGCTTTGGGTTCCTAGGCAGGTAGCAGCACTACTGAAACAAGAAAAGAACAAAAAATAGACCCAACTGAAAAGAATCAGAAAATTGATCATTGATACTATTATTTGGTAAATGACTTATAAGATTGTTTTTTTACATTCTTCAGTTTCCAAGAGCAGCCATTAGACTGTGTGTGTATGTGTGCTTGTATGTATGTGTGTTTTATAAAAGATGTCTTATAAGCCTAAATAAACATCTAATAAAATTAGCCAAGGTCTTAAAATTGTTTGTCTTCAAAGCTTTAGATAGTTTCAAGTAATTAAAAACAAAAAGGCTTACAAATTGTTGAGTTGTACATTTTCCATTATTCTACTGAAACTAACCTTATTATTTAGATACATTGAAAGACATCTTTTAAATGATTTCTTCTGGATAACAAGTCACAAGCTTCACATTCTCATATTCTTCACTGATAAATCTATGGTTTTTCAGATAGATAAAGTTCCATGACAATAGATCCCTGTAAAAGAAAACATTCTTTATAGTAAAGCTGTTTATATGACCTGACAGACATTGGTCTATGATAGCAGTGCTTTTTGGAAAGTAACTGAAGCATTTTCTCCATAATAAACTCAACAAATATTTTTATTAGTCTCCCTCCATGCGCCTGCCAGTCTGTATAATAAAGTTAACTAATTGTGGACAGTTGGCACTGAGGAAAAGGCTGAAAAACTTATTGCAACATGCAGCTTAATAGACCTTATGTCCTGCCATTGAGCAGTAAGCACTTCTCAACTTTCTTTCCCTTTTTCCACATTAAGCATTCTAACTTCTAACCTTCCCCCCAAGGAAAGAATAATAATAATAACAACAGCAATAATAAATCTCAAACAATCCACCAAAACCAAACAGTATACCCCTTACCACCCCCACCCCCCCAAAAAAGGGAAAGATCTGGGGCTGGCATTAGGAAAAATAAAATAGGAGAGCTGTCTGAAGGTAAAATCTCTCTTTCTCTTCAAATTTTGTTTCCCTAATTTATAATTTATTCCTGACAGTGGTTCCCTTTTCTCTCCAGGTCCATAAGACTGAATATTATTTTCAACAATAAATCCATCATCATAAAATGATCCCCTCATGAAATTATTTGTCAGATTTCACAGGTTTGTTATAATGGACTTTTGTTTACTGTCCACTGAGACTGTTCTTTTTCCTCTTTCATCTTTGCAGGTTCTAAAGCTAATGTATTCAGCGATCTTCAGCTCTTCCTTTCACTTTTTAAAGGCAATGCAAACTCATCCAATCCTTTGAGTATTAAATCTACAAATAAGTGGGTCTTGCATACTCTAGATTCAGACACCTTAGGTTTATAGGATTCTTAGAGAAGCCTGGTCACTTTCAAGTGATCCAAGGGACACCTGAGCCTACTTTTCTGAGCCTACATCAGAGTATGTCTGTTTCACTAGATTAATCTTGGTTCTGACCCTGCTTTCCCAGTATCCTCCAATTGGCCAGGAGCCAAGGCTGGGCTGGAGTTACTGAGATCCTTTAAGGGAGGAATTAATTAATCTGGCTGGAGATTAATCCAAACTAGAGATGGTAAATTTCTTCAAATTTTGCAACCATGGCCTGGGGCTTGCAGCAGCTGGGTGGAGTCTTGGAATGGGCATTTTTAAATCTTCTCCTTGAAAAGGAAACTAAAACATATGCAAAACATTTTGAATTGTGTTTACCAAATGAAAACTTTTAAAAGGGAGACACAACTATATAGCACAATTTGGTTTGCCCTAAACTGGTCAAGTCAGGGTATTAATTTGCAAAGGTGTTACTTATACCCACAAACTAATTTTCTAATTATATTGACTTTTAAGGGTGTATAGTTTTAATTTCAATGGAGTTACAGTGAATCATATTTTAAAGTCTCTAAAGTGATTATAGGTTTTGCATGTTAAGGAGAACCAAGGAAAGAACAGAAGCAGCTATTAATAGTAGAATGAAATAATGAAGCAATATTCTAATCCTAACATCCTCCACAGTGTCAAGTTGATGCTTATTTTCAGAAATAAGCTTCTGTTTTGTGTCCTGAGTTTTTTAAATAAACACCATTACAATTTCTTCATTTATTGTTTTCACTATGAGCGTGTCAACATACTTTTATTTAGCTTGCCTTTAAATATTATTAGATTGGAAATTTTTTGCTATGTTGACTAAACATTTGTATTTCTTCTTTTGGTCAATTGCTCAGTACACCCTTTGTGTGTATGTGTGTGTGTGTGTGTGTTTTAATTGAGATATTTGTCGTTTTCTTACTGATTTATAAGATTTCTATATATTGAATCTACTAACCTCTGGCATTTACTCTACAAATAATTTCCCTTCATTTATTGTCTTTCCATTTTTTTACATGGAGTTTCTTTTAAGTACAGAAAAAAAATTTTTATAGTCATACTTATCAGCCTTTCATTTATATTTTTGTCTTTGATGTCACTCATTGAAAAGGTTTTCTCTCCTAAGACCATATAGCCACTTATATTTTACTCCAGTATAATTATAATTTTATTTTTTGCGTGTCGGTCTTAAGGCCATCTGGGATTCATTTTGGTGTCTGTATGTTCTAGTAATTTAACTTTGTATTTTCTCTCTTTGGTTAGCTGGTAGTCTTAACCAGAAGTTGAATAATCCATTTTTCCTTTGGCGTGAATGTCAGCTCATCATGTATTAATATTTTATATCTTTTATTTATTTATTTTTAAGATTTATTTATTTATGTGAGGGTGGGGAGAAAGAGAGAGAGAGAGAGAGCCAAGTAGGGGGAAGGGGCAAAGAGAGAGAGAGAGAAACAGATTCCCCGCTGAGCAGAGAGCCCAATGACACTCACTGCAGGACTCCATCCTAGGAGCCTGAGATCATGACCTGAGCCAAAGGCAGATGCTTGACCTACTGAGCCACCCAGGTGCCCCAGTATTTGATATGTTTCAAAAACTGTTCATGTAACACTATTAATGTTGCTGTATAAAATAAAAATTTAGCGTTCTTTGATTTCCTCTTTCTCCCTACTCAGTAGACTTATGCCCTTATTTTTATTATGTTCTAATAATCATTTATTTATGCTCTTACTAGACATTTGCATTAAGTTTACTAAATATTTTTTGACTTTGTTCTTTTTATTAATCTCTAGGCCAGCTGGTATGTATTTTCAATTAAAAATATCAGAAAAGATAAATGATTTCTTGCCTTTCTTCATCCTTATATCCCCAAGAATAGTCTTGCTATTGATTTTATACCTTAGAAACAGTAGGGATAAGCCCAGAATTTGGGAATTTACTGTTGTAGGGATGAAAACAATGATAACTGGAAAGTTTCTCTTTCCTAAGAAATTGGTTTTGTTTATTTCTTCACATGAGGCTTGCCAGATTTTACTTTTCCTTTGAAATTTAAAATGTTGACCTAGTTAAGTCATTTTATTAATTTTGCCACATACCTTATAAATTTTTTAAATCTAAAAATCTAAATTCTAAATCTACCCATGGTTCAGATCAAAGTTCTTCTATAGGTTTTTATGTTAGCTTTTTGTCCATTTACTGTATTTTCTTCTGGAATTTGACCTATGTATTTGGTGTATATTATAACATATTATATAAAAAATTTTCTGGACCATTTTTCACATCTTTTTTTTATCTTATTAATCTCTGCATAACTGAGTTATAGAATAAATTTTCTTCCAACTTTTTGACATTTTTTTGTGTTGTTTGCAGCTTATTGTTACTTCTGGGCTTCCAGCACCTTAAAGGTTTATTTCTAGTTCCTACTGCAGAGGTTGGCCCAGGAAAGATAATGAAGAAAGGATATTGAATTATATTACAATAAAATTGCTCAAATATAAGATGTGAAAAATTATGAGACATAATTTTCAGTGACAACAGTAAGTTTATCTTGGTGTAAAATAACTAGATATAAACTAGATTAGCTGTCTTTTCAGAAATTATCTCATGTATAAGAATTTTAGCCTTGAACTTCTAATATTATTCAGTATTGTTAAAATCAATCCCAACCCAACCCCAGCCCCCAGGCACATAATTGTAGTAGGAGTAAAAAGTATGTATCGAAGTATTGAAATAATGAAATAATATTTGCTAAGCCTTACTGGTGGGAAGGACCACGCCAAGGGCTCTACACACATAATCCCATTTAATCTTCTCTACAATTTTGATAGGCCTTATATCTGCTGATGAAGAAACTGAAATTTAGAGGGTCATTTGCAAAAAGACATACAGGTAATAAGTAGATGAGCTGGGATTTAAGCCCAGATCTGGTTAATTCCAAAGTCTATGATCTAACCATTAAGTTAGACTGAACAGCTTTTCCTTTTTCCAGTATTCCCAACTTCCCAATGCTGAGGTTCAATAACACTGTACTATTTCTTGGCTCCATATATATAATGCCTTTTTTTTTTTTTTTTTTACTTTTCAGAACTCTGATTTGGTTTCATAGAATCTGAATCTTTAAGATCATAAGCCATGAGGGGCATTTGAGTGGCTCAGTGGGTTGGGCATCTGACTCTTGATTTCAGATCAGGTCATGGTCTTGGGATTGTGGGACTGGGCCCCAACTTGGGCTCTGCACTCAGCACAGTCTGCTTGAGATTCTTTCTCCCTCTCCCTCTGCCCCTCCCCCCAACTTGCTCACTCTCCTCTCTCTAAATAAAATCTTAAAAAAAAAAAGATTATAGGCCATAGAAGTGGGATGTTTAACCTAGATTCAAAACTATTAAAGCCAAAATCATAATCCTATCTTCATTTTATTTGCTTTTATCCACATAATTAAAGGCCCCTTGTTTGCAGTGACTACAAAGAAGCAGAAGTGGGACATGGCTCCTACCCACAAGAGAGTTACAGCCTTGTTGTGCAGGACAATATAGAAAGAGACATCACTTCATACCACTCCTTTTAAAATAATTGGTTTGGGGGCACCTGGGTGGCTCAGTCGATTGAGCTTCCAACTCTTGGTTTTGATTCAGGTCAGGATCTCAGGCTTCTGGGATCACAGCTCATTTAAGGAGTGGCAGTGGTAACAGAGATTATGAAAAGGATGAAAAGGAAAGGAGGATGGTGTATTAATTTAAAAATTGAGTTCTTCCTCTATCAATTAATTGCTCTATGACTTTAGCCAAGTTCCTTTAAAGCCCTCTAGGACTCATTGTTATCACATTTTATATTAAGTATTCAATAAATGATAGTTATTAGCTTTACTATGAATTCACAGAATGGAGTGGGCTTTTTTTTTTCTACCTAGCATTTATTTTACCTTATTTTGGTAACATCATTAAATTTCATACCCCTCTCAGTGTAATTGTGTAAGTCTCTGTTCTAGTGTAAGAAAGGGGTGGATATATGACTAGACTAAGCCAATTTGACTTTCTTTGGGGACTTTGAATCTTGAATTAATTGACACTCTGAAGACATTGTCCATTGATTCCTGCTGCCTGGACCTCTAAGAGCTGCCTCAGTTGCTCTCTGTTTTCAAATACCATACTTTAACCACCTCATGTCCTACTAAAACCCTCTTCTGCAAAATGTTGGCCAAATGAGGTGTTGTTTACAACCAAAGAAACATGCCTGCCATGTCTGGTCAATCTTTTCTATCCTCGTGTGGTTGGTTTATCTTTAATTTACTCCAAGAGATCAACTGGGCAATTATAGTGGTCCTAAACATTCCTCTTCAAAATAATTTAATAGTCATCCTAGGCATCTCCTATATTGTCTTACACTTCATTGTGAAGTGTATTCAATTTTTCCACAGTGTTTCTGGGCAAATCTAAACCGCATGTCATCTGCAGTAACCCCATTCATAGCTGAGAATATTGAATCTGCCTTCGCCATGACATGGTGTGCCTATGCTGCTTGCTGCTTTGCCTGTTCTCCAGATTGAACATGCCCAGGTTTTTCATCTGGTCTCATAAGGTTTCATTTCCAAACCTTTTACTAACTTGATTGCCCTCCTCTGAACTCCTTCTAGCTAGCTAGAAAGCAAAGTTTATCCAATAATATCATGTCATCATGCAGACCATGGAGGTAACATCCTGGCTAGAAGGTAACTTGGGTAGCCCCACAGGCATGAAATTTTTTCTTCATGCCTAAGGTAGCCATGAATGTGCTGGGTCTCCTGCCCAGGCATACCCCAAGCATGCAGCAAGTAGGGTGCGGTCAGCAGGCAGGTACTCACGTATTCAGGGGAAGAGTCATTGCTTATTTGAACAGCACTAATCAGTTCAATTTCTCTTTGTGGCTTCTTTGAACTGCAGCCTTCTTCCTAACTCAAAACACCAAAGCTGGGTGATAACTAACAATTAGTGAGTGCTTATGATGTGCTAGGCATTATGCCAAATGCTCAACATTTGTGAACTCATTTAATCTCTACAATAACCCTTTACATGAGGCTATTATCTTCATTTTACAGATGTGGAAATGGAGAGTTATAGTGAGTCCAGGTCACATGGTTAGGAAGTGATGCGACAGAAAGTTGGACTCTGGGATTGGACTATTAAACTCATGCCTTTAACTAGAAGCTTTAATTGTTTGAACACTCAAGAGGAACAGGCTAGAAAACATTGGACAGAAAAATTGGGGAAGGCATGTGCCTTTTTAAAAGGCAGAGTCTTACAATTTGTGTAGCATGGAGAAAATGATTTCATAGTTAAAAAAAGGTATGAGAAATATTTTATGCAAACTTCCCTTCCTGGAGATTAAAAATGAATATTCTATTTGAAGACTATAAATAATCTTGATGTGAAGAAATTTATTTAACCCACATTCCCTAAATATATTTTAACAGAAAAACCTCCACTTCACTAAGTGTGCAAAAATATATAGTAGACTTAATGTTAAGGAGATACACGAAGCTATACATAGTATACATCGCAACATCATAATAATCTTGCAAGAAATACATTATTACTTCCATTTTTTGGGAAAGGAAGTGACTCCCAGAGAGGTACCTCTCCAAAGGCTATTTGTGGGTAAATTACTGAAGAGAGGTTTTATTCCAAATTTTGTGTGATTTTAAGGTCCTTATGTTGCTTCTGTACTTAAAATATTTATTTTCCCCCACCTATGCCCTAAATTAAAGAAAATCCAGTTTTGAAAGTTATTGCCCCATCTGCTTTTTAGATGTTTTGGTCATGTGAAGGCAGCTTAATGAAGAGAGAGGAGCCCCAGCTCAGTTCTAGAAAACTTAGGCTGGGTCAGATTATCACCTCTGCTACCTACAGTTCAGCTTTCCCATGAAAGTTGCTTAATCTCTCTGAGACTTTTTTTTTCTTCCAGTTTTATTGAGATATAATCGACATTTTTACATTGTATAAGTTCTAGATGTACAACATAATTGATATTTCTATATATTGCAAAATGATCACCATAGTAAGTTTAGTTACCATCCCATCACTTCACATGGTTACAACTTTTTTTTCTGTGATGAGAACTTTTAAGATCTGCTCCATTAGCAACTTCCAAAAATATGATACAGTATTGTTAACTTGAGTCACCATGCTTATACATTACATCTGCAGGCCTTATTGATTTTATAACTGGTTCTTTCATAACCTTCATCAATCCTACCTCCCACCTCTGGCAATCAGTAATATGGTCTGTTTCTATGAGTTTGGTTTCTTTAGATTCCACATGTGAGTGAGGTCATATGGTACTTGTCTTTCTCAGTCTGACTTATCTCACTTAGCATAATGTTCTCAAGATTCATCCATTTGTTGCAAATGGCAGGATTTCCTTCTTTTTTATGGTCTGGGCTTATTGTCTTTCCTACGAAGTAGACATTCATTATGTGAATGGCTTATTAACTGTTTTCTGTTCCCCCAGAATATGTTAACTCCATATTTCATTTTAACAAAGCAAACAAAACAAGTGGCTTTATTTGGAAGTCAAAAGATAGAACCTTAGGTCAGACTATAGTTTTCAAGTTTTACAAAACTTTAGAGGTGTCCAAGTCTGCCTGGATTTGCATTCGTGAAGAAGGTTCCAGGAGGGAAGCCATCAGCACAAGGAGTGGCTCCAAGGGCAGCAGCAAACTCCAGCACAGCTCCCTGGCCAGTATTCCTGGATGATACGACACTGACATCAGCTGGGTTTTCAATAGCAATACTGGCACAAGCTATCAGTGGAAGCTTCTCCCAGGTTCTCTTCAGATTTATGATGTAGATACCATCACTTTGCCTTTTGTGGGGGTACTGTTCCGTTTGGAAGTCAAGGTTGGTACCACATAAGTGAGTTCCTGCTGCAAGGAATTTGAGTACATCCTCCTCCCTCATTTCTAGGGACATCAAGGGCTCCGGACATTTGAAAGTTTTCCTTTAAGTTACGACACGGATGCAGAACGATGTTTCATGGAACTCTCTCTTGGTAGTACGGAAAGTCCGGTTTTGGTTTGATTAGTGTTTTTATAGTGTATCTTTTCCCATCCATTAACTTTAATATTATCTGTGTCTGAATATTTCTGTGTCATACACATGGCATCTAATTGGGTCTTGCTTTTTTTTTTTAAGATTTTATTTATTTATTTGACAGAGCAAGAGATCACAAGTAGGCAGGGTGGGGGGAAGGAGGCTCCCCGCTGAACAGAGAGCCTGATGCAGGGCTCTATCCCAGGACCCTGAGATCATGACCTGAGCCAAAGGCAGAGGCTTTAACCCACTGAGCCCCCCAGGCACCCTGGGTCTTGCTTTTTTATCTTACCTGCAATCACTGCCTTTTAAGTTTGTATAGATCATAATATTTAATGTAATTAGCAATATCACTGAATTTAAATTCGACATATTGCTATTTATTTTCCATTTGTCCCATCTGCTTTTTGTTCTGTTTTGTTTTTTTTTGACCGACTTCTTTTAGGTTAATTTAATTTTTATTTAAATTCCATTTCATCTCCACTACTGGCTTGTTAGCTATACCACTTTGTTTTACTATTCTAGTGGTTAGTCCAGGGTTTATAACATACATTTTAAAATTATTACTGTCTAGCTTCAATACACATACAGTATAAAACTCAACAGAATGCTTCCATTTACCTACCTACCTCTATGTTATTATTGTCATACATTTCACTTTTCATATACAGCTGACCCTTTAAGAGTGCAAGGATTAGGGGCACTGACTCTCTGCATAGTCCAAATTTCACGTATAACTATTGCTCCCCCCAAACTTAACTACTGAAGCCTACTGTTTACTGGAAGCCTTACTGATAACATAAACAATCAATTAACGCATAGTTTGTATGCTGCATGTATTATATATTGTATTCTTAAAGTAAGCTAGAGAAAAGAAAAAGTCATTAAGAAAATCATAAGGAAGAGAAAATACGTTTACAGGACTGTACTGTATTTATAAAAAAAAATCTGTGTAAAAGTGGACCTGTACACATCAAACCCATGTTCTTCAAGGGTCAACTGTACTATAGATCTGAAAATTCGTTGTTATTGTTTTGCTTTAGTTCATCAATTATCTGTTGAAGTTTCAAACTAAGAAAGTATTTTTGGGGCTCAGTGGTTAAAGCCTCTGCCTGAGTGGCTCAGTGGGTTTAAAGCCTCTGCCTTCGGCTCAGGTCATGATCTCAGGGTCCTGGGATCGAGCCCCGCATCGGGCCCTCTGTTCAGCAGGAAGCCTGCTTCTCCCCCTCTGCCTGCCTCTCTGCCTACTTGTGGTTTCTCTCTGTCAAATAAATAAATAAAATCTTTAAAAAAAAAAAAAAGAAAGTATTTTCTATTCATGTGTTTATCATTCTCAGAGCCTTTCATTCATCTGCTAGATCCAAATTATCATCTGACATAATTTCCTTTTGCCTGAAAAACTTTCTTAATTTTTGTAGAACAGTTCCTCTATTCTCTAAATTCCTCTAAATTTATAAATTTATAAATATTCCTCTAAAATTCTCGAAGATCTTTTTTTTTTCTCTCTTTCTTTCTTTCTCTCTTTCTTTCTTTTTTAACATATAATGTATTATTTGCCACAGGGTACATGTTTGTGAATCATCAGGCTTACACTTCACAGATCTTTTTCTTTTAAACTGAGATGTAATTGACATATAACATTTTAGAAGCTTAAGGTGTATAACATAATGATTCAGTATTTATATGCAATGTATATTTATATACATTGCAAAATGATCACCGCAATAAATCTGGTTAACATCCATCACTCTGCATAGTTATAAATTTGGTTTTCTTTTGGTAAGAACTTAAAAGATTTGCTCTCTTAGCTACCTCCAAATATACAGTACAGTATTATTAACTGCAGTCACCATGTCATACATTATATCCTCATGACTTACTTATTTTGTAACTGAAAGTTTGTACCTTTTCAGAACTTTCATCCATTTACCCACCTCCCACCTCTACCTCACTGCAAGCACCAATCTGTTTTTTTGTATCTATGAACTCAGTTTTTTGTTTGTTTTGTTAGATTCCACATATAAATGAGATTACATGGTATTTTTGTCTGCCTTACCATAATGCCCTCAATATTCATGCACATTGTCAGAAAGAACAAGATTTTCTTCATTCCTTAATGACTGATAATATTTCATTGTAAATATACATAATACCGTGTATTTTTTAATCTCTCTATCGATGGACACTTAAGTTGCTTCCATATAAGTTAGTGATTTCATTTCCTTTGGATAAATACCCACAAGTGGAATTGCTGGATCATATGGTAGTTCTGTTTTTAATTTTTCTGAGGAAATGCCATACTGTTTTCATAGTAGTTGCAC
The DNA here is from genome assembly GCA_028533885.1 of Nasua narica. Lineage (NCBI taxonomy): Eukaryota > Metazoa > Chordata > Mammalia > Carnivora > Procyonidae > Nasua > Nasua narica. The sequence continues at coordinate 48,939,856 of CM052802.1, forward strand.
TGATTTACATTCCCACCAACAGTGCACATGGGTTTCCTTTTCTCCACATCCTCATTAACATTTACTATTTCTTACCTTTTTTTAAAAAAAAGATAAAAAAGACTTTGTTTTTTATTTGAGAGAGAGAGGGAGAGACAGCACAAGCAGAGGGAGGAGGGACAGCATCTAGGGAGGGGCAGAGGGAGAGGAAGAAGCAGACTCCCACCTAGCAGGGAGCCTGATGTGGGGCTCAATCCCAGGACCTTGATATCATGACCTGAGCCAAAGGCAGATGCTTAACCAACTGAGCCACTCAGGCGCTCCTCTTACCTTTTTGATAACAGCTATTCTAATGTATGAGATGGTGTCTCATTGTGGTTTTGATTTGCATTTCCCTGATGATTAGTGATATCGAGCACCTTTTCATGTACCTGCTGTTGACCACTTGTATGTCTTCTTTGGAAAATGTCTATTCAGATCCTCTGCCCATTTTTTAATCAGTTTTTTGTTTGTTTTGCTATTGAGTTATATGAGTTTCTTATATATTTTAAATACTGTTTATCAGATATATGATTTGCAAATATTTCTCCCATTCAGTAGGTTGCTTTTTCATTTTGTTAATGGTTTCCTTTGATGTGCAGAAGCCTTTTAGTTTGAGGTAGTTCCACATACTTATTTTTGCTTTTGTTGTCTTTGTTTTTGGTGTCAAATCCAAATAATCATTGCCAAGACCCATGTCAAGGAGCTTACTGCCTTGTTTTCCTCTTGAAATTTTCTGGTTGTAGGTCTTCTGTTCAAGAAGATCCACATAAAGAACATTCTGTTCTTTAATCCACATTGAATTAATTTTTGTGTTTGGTATAAGACAGTGGCCCAGTTTCATTCTTTTGCATGTGGTTGTCCAGTTTTCCCAACATCATTTATTGAAGACACTATCTTTTCATCATTGTATATTCTTGCCTCCTTGGCATAAATTAATTGGGCATATAAGTGTGGGTTCATTTCTGGCCTCTCTATTCTGTTCTATTGATCTATGTGTCTGTTTTTATGCCAGTACCATATTGTTGTGATTATTATAGCTTCATAATGTAGTGTAAAGTCAGGAAGCAAAATGTCTCCACCTTTGTTCTTTGTATTTTTGTTGTTTTTAGGTAATCATATTAATTGGTGTCCTCTGATATAGAAGTTGAAGTCCAAAGTATAAGTTAGGTAAGGAGAGAGTAAGAAAGTATTCTTTCCCTCATTCATTCCTTCATTCAGCAAATATATAGGGAATGTTATGTGTATATTTTTAGGACCTGAGATACACAAGTAAGAAATCCAGGGAATTCTCTGCCCTCATGGCATGGCATGGGGAGATATACATATGTACATACAGATAAATTAATTAATTTAAAAAGTGGTTGCAAATGGTGGTAAGAGCTATAGAGAAAATGGGGAAAGGAGGTTGCTGCTTTATATAGGTAATTCAGTGAAGGCCTCCCTGTATGCTCAGTGACATCTGAGCAGTGGTTTGAGTCAACTCATTCCTGGATGACGGAAGAGAGACAGAACTGTAAAGATCTAAGCAGAAGGAAGTATCAAAGATAACAGCCCTAGAGCAGAATGAACTTAATGTGCTTAAGGAATAACAAGCAAACCAGGGCGGATGGATCCTAGTGAGGAGGAAGGAGCATAGAAGGCCATGAAGTGTGAGATGCAACAGGGACCGGAACTTGTAAGATTTGGTGGTGCTGGCGAGGAGTCTGTGTTTTCATTCAAGTGAGAGGGATGCTACTGGGGACTTTGGAGCAGGAGGTTTATTTACATTTGAAAAAGATTGCTCTGCCTATGGTATGACAGATAGATGCTAGGGTAGAAAGAATGGAAGGTGGGGGGCAGAGAGTTTTAGTTCAATCCAGAAAAATAAAACTTTTTTGCATATAAAGTTAACAGGTATTTGAAAGAAGGGAAGGGGAGGAGATGCATCAAGGAAAGGAAGACTGAGCAATTAGTCAGAAGACTGGAACTCCTGGAGAAAAGTATCTATTGGGAAATAGTAACTAGTGAGGTATCTGTTGACAGTAGGTCTGAGACATTTTAAAACAAGGCAGTTTTAAGTTATCCGTGGTTCAAGGGTGTATGCTTCCTCTACTACCCCAAGCCTTATTCAAAACTTGCTGCACATAGTGTACTACATTGGTGGTACTTGGAAGATAAAAAGAAATTAGGTTGGTGTCTAGTATAAGACCACACAGTATAGGATAAGGAGAGCATACAGAATATGGCAAGATGACTCACACGATAAACAAATCCAATGGATTCAAGAGTATGAAACCATCAGTGATGAACAAAATGGAAACTCCTCCAAGATTCGCAGGAGGGATTTATGTAAACCTTGGTTTTCCCAGGACATAGGTGATGGTGGTTTGAGCCAACTCATTTGAAGCCTGAAGGGCAGGATGACCTAGCTGATTCCAGGTCACACATGTAAGTAAAGAACAAAGAGACAGAATACAGTTTTATGGTGTGATTAGGTCAATAGCATAAATCTTTAGGCTCATCTTTCCCAATCAGATGTTTTTCCCAGCAGTTACTTCTATTAATAATTCATTTATGTTTTCATTTGACAAATATATACTCAGCACCTGCTCTGTGCCAGATACTGTTATTTGAGAGCTGAGGATATGGCAAGAAACAGCATATAAAATATAACAGCCAAGCCAGTTGGTAACTTGACCCCATTCCAGTCTTCAGAATAGCTAGACTTTGGCCCAATGAAACATAAGGACACCCATACTAGGGCATTTAGGGGAAAGAACCTGCATTCCTCTTCTGTAGGAACTTCTTGTCTCCTTCATGTGGGGAGCCATTAGCTGCTCAAAATAAACTTAGCTACTATCATTATTACTGCACATTATTGATCTTTTCCTTAACTTTGTGATTTCCCTTACTATGTCTTATGTGAACCAAATTTCTAAAATAGTTTCCTTACATAGTCATATCTTTTGTAATTTACTCTGATACACAGCTTGCAATAACAAAATTTTTGTTGTATGATTACATTATTTCCTGAAAAGGTCAAAATCTATTCTAGAACAGAGTATTTTCTAAACATTTAAACAGAAAAAATAAAGGCAATGTAACAAACACTTTGGAAAATTGTTTGGCAGTTGAATAGACACATAACTTATAACCTAGTAATTTTACTCTCGGTATATACTCAGCAGATACAAAGAGTACTATTTGTATTATTTCATTTTCATAAAGCTTGAAAACTGAGAAAGCTCAGGAGACTGACTACCTGGGGGCTTAGAACAACCAGAAGAGAATAACAGGGAGTTTTGGGAGCTGGTCATATTCTGTTTCTTTACCTGGGTGGTTACATGGATATGTTCACATTGTAAAAATTCTTTGAGATGTATATTTAAGATTTATATACTTATCTTTATGAATATTATATTTGAATGAAAAGTTTTTTTTAGATTCGAATTCAATCAGCCACCATACACAGAATTTAGAAGTTCTATTGAGCTAGACATTTGTTTTTATTTTTTTGAAATTAAAATTTCAAGCTTATATCCTTCAACATGATTGTCTTTTGCTACAATTATCTATAAATATAGAAAATAGTTTTGTCTCAAATATTTCTTGAATCTGTTCTATCATCATTTCTCAGCTCTCCTTGCTCTGGGGCAGGTTCTAATTATCCTTTCCTAGACTACAGAAACAGCCTGATATTTTGTCACAACCTGACCCCAGTCTTGCTCCCTCAAAACAGCTCTTATCTAGCCTTCATAGTGACCCATCTTACAACAATCTGATTATTATATTCCTTTCCTTCAAACCATCTCAGTCAATGGAAACTCCATCCTTAGAGTTCTCTTGCCAAACATTTTAATTTCATCTTTGACATTTTTCTTTTTATGTGTCAGGAAAATCCCATTAACTCTATTTTCAAAACATAATCCAAATCTATTCTTTTAATGTCACCAACATTACTACCATCTCTGTCAGAGCACCGTCATTTCTTGCCTAGACTGTTTATTGCAAGACCAGCAAACCTATCTCCTTGCTGCCATTCTCGTCTCCCTACAGTCTTGATGTAGCATCTTGATGGCGCATATTTGATGCAGCACCAGTGATTTAAACACACACACACACACACACACACACACACACACACACACACACACACACCAGTTTGTGATACTTCTATGCCTCACACCCCCCAGTGGCCCACTTTAAATCAGAGAAAGATCTGAAGATCTTTCGTATCCCTATAAGAACTTTGCCCCCTGTTAGCCCTCTGACTTTATCTCCTGCATACTCTATGGTTTCTGTGGTGTTCTATGAACACACGACTTAGGTCTTTCCCATTGGCTATTCCCTCTACCTGGAATACTCTTCCTCAGATATCCATAAGCCTCATTCCAGTACTTACTTCCAGGGTTTGATCAGATGTCCCCTTTCTCATAAGACTTATTGCACAGGCTGACTTACTCTGAAGACCTGTTGGATGGTGAAGGAAGAAAAAACCGAAAGTGGCGGGAGTGGCGGGGAGGGATAGACAGGGTTTCTGCTTTCAGGGAATTAGGGTATCTTGAGCATTGCAGACAATAAATAGACAATTGCAATATACTATAATAAACGCTGTGAAAGAATTAAAAAGTATAATTCCACACAGGAGAAAGGCAGGAGTAGGACATAAAAATTTGAAAGTAAATTGCATGTAGAAGGCTATTTATGAGAATATAGAAAACGGGAAGAGAAGAGATTCAGGATAGAACACGAAGGAACAGTCAAAAATATAATTGAAAATTCAGGCAGGAACCTTACTCAGGAAGCCATTACATATAGACTTTCAAGAATAATGGGGCTGATCTGAATATAAGTATTAGAATTGATAATTAGCTCACTAATGACCTTGATGTGTAACAATTCAAGGGAGTATTAAAGAAATTAAACAGTTAGCAGTGGATTAGGGTCTGGATGAGGTCATAGGAATGAAATTGGTGGGTGTGATCTATGTAAAAAATTCAAGAAGTTTGTCAAGAAGGGAAGAAGGAAGGTGGAATGAATACAGAGGAATTTAATCTTTATACAAGGTAATGGTATAAAGAAAGGGGAAAAAAGTTTGAGAAAATCTCTATGTGATTGAAGAGGTGTTCTCCTTAAAGGAAATACCCTAGGGTTATAGAGTGCTAGGATACCTGGAGAAAAACAGGCAAATGAGAAGGTATATAGCTATGTCTCAGGAAAATGAAACCAGCCTGGCTGTGTAGGAAACATAGGAATGGATGACTATACCCAACTACTATCTTGAATTGTGCAAAGGAAAAGTAAAAATAAAGAATGACTATATTTAGGGAACCAAGAGGTATTTTCAGAGTATGTCTTATAATCAACAATATATTAGTAAATGAGAATGATATTCCTTTTGGAAGTGGCCAGTATTGGGGGAGGACATAAGTTCCATTTTCCAGAATGGTCACATTTACTATTTTAAGGACTTTAATCATATCAACCTTTGGCTTTATCTACCAAACTAAAGATTTCTAATTTGTAAAAATATATCTTAATTTGGAAACCAGTACAATTCCATAATAATTTAAATTTTATTTTTTTTGAGTCTTCTCTCATACTTTCATCTGTATTGAGGTTTGGTGACATAGATACTTTAGTACAAGGCAATAATTGTAACTTCTCTATTATTTGAATATGCCATTTAAGGATGCAAAGCATTTTATGAGTCTTTTTGGTTACAACAGCACTGATGCCTCTGAGAATATTTAACAAGGCTATTGAAGCTCCCTCCCAGTTAGAAATTGATACATCAGAATCAGCACTGCAGTGATGAAGTGGTTCTTTTCCTTTTTTTTTAAACATATATTATTTGTTTCAGGAGTACAGGTCTGTGAGTCGTCAGTCTTACACAATTCACAACACTCACCATTGCACATACCCTCCCCAAAATCCATCACCCAGCCACCCTACTCTGTCCCTCCCCCTCCAGCAGCCCTCAGTTTGTTTCCTGAAGAGTCTTTTATGGTTTGTCTCCCTTCCCAGTCCCATCTTGTTTCATTTTTCCCTCCCTTCCTCCCACAACCCCCTGCCCTGCTTCTCAAATCCCTCATATCAGAGAGATCATATGATAATTGTCTTTCTTTGATTGACTTATTTTGCTTAGCATAATACCTTCTAGTTCCATCCATGTCATTGCAAATGGCAAGATTTGGGGGGTTTTGATGGCTGCATAGTATTCCATTGTATATATATACCACATCTTCTTTATCCATTCATCTGTTGATGGACATCTAGGTTCTTTCCATAGTTTGGCTATTGTGGACATTGCTGCTATACACATTGGGGTGCACGTGCCCCTTTGGATCATTACATTTATATCTTTAGGATAAATACCCAGTAGTGCGATTGCTGGGTCATAAGGTAGCTCTATTTTCAACTTTTTGAGGAACTTCCATACAGTTTTCCAGAGTGGCTGCACCAGCTTGCATTCCCACCAACAATGCAGGAGGGCTCCCCTTTCTCCACATCCTTGCCAACACCTGTCATTTCCTGACTAGTTAATTTTAGCCATTCTGACTGGTATGAGGTGGTATCTCACTATGGTTTTGATTTGTATTTCCCTAATGCCAAGTGATGTGGAGAACTTTTTCATGTTGGCCATTTGGATGTCTTCTTTGCAGAAATGTCTGTTCATATCTTCTGCCCATTTCTTGATTGGATTATTTGTTCTTTGGGTGTTGACTTTGATAAGTTCTTTATAGATTTTGGATACTAGTCCTTTATCTGATATGTCATTTGCAAATATCTTTTCCCATTCTGTTGGTTGTCTTTTGGTTTTCTTGACTGTTTCCTTTGCTGTGCAAAAGCTTTTGATCTTGATGAAGTCCCAATAGTTCATTTTTGCCCTTGCTTCCCTTGCCTTTGGTGATGTTTCTAGGAATAAGTTGCTGTGGCTGAGGACAAAGAGGTTGCTGCCTGTGTTCTCCAGGATTTCAATGGATTCCTCTCTCACACTGAGGTCTTTCATCCATTTCGAGTCTATTTATGTGTGTGGTGTAAGGAAATGGTCCAGTTTCATTCTTCTGCATGTGGCTGTCCAATTTTCCCAACACCATTTGTTGAAGAGACTGTCTTTCTTCTATTGGACAGTCTTTCCTGCTTCATCGAAGATTAGTTGACCTTAGAGTTGAGAGACCATTTCTGGGCTCTCTATTCTGTTCTATTGATCTATGTGTCTGTTTTTGTGCCAGTACCATACTGTCCTGATGATTACAGTTTTGTAATAGAGCTTGAAGTCTGGACTTGTGATGCTGCCAACTTTGGTTTTCTTTTTCAATATTTCTCTGGCTTTGGGGGGTCTTTTCTGGTTCCATATAAATTTTAGGATTATTTGTTCCATTTCTTTGAAAAAAGTTGATGGTATTTTGATTGGGGTTGCATTAAATGTGTAGATTGCTCTAGGTAGCATAGACATTTTTCACATTATTTGTTCTTCCAATCCACAAGCATAGAACGTTTTTCCATTTCTTTGTGTTTTCCTCAATTTGTTTCATGAATACTTGATAGTTATCTGAGTACGGATTCTTTTTCTCTTTGGTTAGGTTTATTCTCAGGTATCTTATGGTTTTGGGTTCAGTTGTAAATGGGATTGACTCCTTAATTTCTCTTTCTTCTGTCTTGTTGTTAGTGTATAGAAATGCAATTGATTTCAGTGCATTGATTTTATATCCTAACACTTTACTGAATTTCTATATGAGTTCTAACAGTTTTAGAGTAGAATCTTTTGGGTTTTCCACATAAAATATCATATCTTCTGCAAAGAGTGAGAGTCTGACTTCTTTGCTGATTAGGATGCCTTTTATTTCTTTTTGTTGTCTGATTGCTGAGGCTAGATTTCTAGTACTGTGTTGAATAGCAGTGGAGATAGTGGACATCCCTGCCATGTTCCTGATCTTAGGGGAAAAGATTTCATTTTTCCCCATTGAGAATGATATTCACTGTGGGTTATTCATAGATGGCTTCTATGATATTGAGGTATGTACCCTCTATCCCTACACTGTGAAGAGTTTTGATCAAGAAGGATGCTGTACTTGCTGTCAAATGCTTTTTCATCATCTATTGAGAATATCATATGGTTCTTGCTCTTTCTTTTATTAATGTATTGTATCACATTGATTAATTTGCAGATGTTGAACCAACCTTGCAGCCCAGGAGTAAATCCCACTTGGTCCTGGTGAATAATCCTTTTAATGTACTGTTGGATCCTATTGGCTAGTATTTTGGTGAGAATTTTTTCATCCATGTTCATCAGGGATATTGATCTGTAATACTCCTTTTTGATAGGGTCTTTGTCTGGTTTTGGATCAAGGTAATGCTGGCCTCATAAAATGAGTTTGGAAGTTTTCCTTCCATTGTATTTGTTGGAAGAGTTTCGGGAGAAAAGTTTGGTAGAATTTGGTAGAATATTTGGTAGAATTCCCTGGGAAGCCATCTGGCCCTGGGCTCTCGTTCGTTGGGAGATTTTTGATTACTGCTTCAGTCTGCTTACTGGTTATGGGTCTGTTTAGGTTTTCTATTTCTTCCTGGTTCAGTTTTGGTGATGAAGTGATTCTTAAATTCAACTGATTTCAGACACTTTCTTTACTCACTTCCTACCCTTTAAGACTTGTATTAACTTGGTTTAAACTAAGGGCTAAATTTGGTTTAATTTGCAGAACTCACAAAATTTGTGTTCAAAGTGTGTCTAATAATATTATTGAAAGAGGGGAAGCAAATTACACTCAAACTTCCTTTTGAATTTTTCAGCCATGACCTTAGAAATCATGGAGAAAACCATAACACTGAATATTACTTGTCATTATATGCTATTACATGTTATTACAGGATATTTATTATTTTATATGATGTGTGATGATTAATGAGATTTCTATCTATAAAATTAGAAAGCAGACCTGTGTTTTGGTAATTCCATCCTTGTGTTTGGTACTGTTTCATTCCATATTTCATTTAATAAGTGCTTCGAAAATATGGAATCAAGTTAGGAATTAGAAGGCAGACTCTCTTGCTTAACCCCTAACTATTAAATCTAGGTACAGAACCATCAAAAGAAAACAGTTAAAGATGAAGATGTATGTAATAAAACTATCTCTCTTTTGCATATTACATGTTCCAGGAGTGGATTCTAGCATTGCCCCATTTCTGATGGCCTTGTTAGCTAGTGCTCTGTAGTTCCACCATGGTAGTGATAGAAGGCCTGTCCAAGCACACTGCCATGTGCTGCTTTAAAGAGGGCCTGTTGACCTGATGGCTGCATCTGTCATGGATAAATACAAGAGGATTCTCTCTGTTGGTAAGTTGGATGAGGCAGCCCCAAGTGTGAAAGCACAGATGGATGTGATTCCTTCTGGTGCAAAATTGTCTCACCAGACAAAGAGAAATTGTCACCAGACAATGATAAGAGTGACAGATCCTGTGGCCCAGAGAGTGGGTGAAGGGAGTCTAGTGGTATGTGTAGACTGCCTCAGCTCCATGTAGCTCCAGGGCTCTAGTGATTGAAAGGTTCTTGGGGAAGCTGGGTTCTATTGTGGTGAGTAAACATCCGTAGGATCCTTTCATGAAAAGTCTCACATTCCAGCTTGTTATAGATTGAATTGTGTCACATACCAACCCCCCCCCCCAATCATATGTTGAAGTCCTAAACTTTCATACCTCAGGTCTTTAAGTCTTTATCCTACCTATAACAATAGTGTCTCACAGAAGTAATCAAGTTCAAGTGAGGTCATTAGGGTAGGCTCTAATCCAACATGACTGGTAATCTTATAAAAATGGGAAATGTGGACATAGAGATAATGTAGAGGGAAGACCATGAAAGAGAGAGAGAAGACAGCCATTGACAAGCCAAGGAAAAAGACCTGAAACAGGTCCTCCCTCACAGCCCTTAGAAAGAACCAATCCTGTTGACATCCTGATTTCTGACTTCTAGTCTCCAGAACTGTGAGACAATACATTTCTGTTGTGTAAGCTGCCCAGTTTGCAGTAATTTGTTATGGCAGCCAATACACAGCTATCCTGACATTTTGTTTCTTCATCCCCCTTTAGTCAACCCTCTTCTTTCCTGGTTTACTAACTATACAACTTCCCTTCACAAGTCATTTCTAGTTTCATGCCCACTGGAGGACTTGTTCTTCCTCTCAAGGCTTCTTGTCAAATTGTTTCTGTGCCAGGGATCCACCCTTTGCTCCCTAAAAATCTACTTCTGCCAAAAAAAGCAGAATCCCTTTTCTTCAGCGTTTTGTGCTCCCATCTCTTCTTTATTTTTTTTAATGATTTTATTTATTTGTCAGAGAGAGAGAGCAAGAGCACAAGCAAGGGTAGTGACAGGCAGAACAGGCAGAAGAAGAAGCAGGCTTCACGCTGAGCAAGAGCCCAATGCAGCACTCGATCCCATGACCCTGTGATCATGACCTGAGCCAAAGGCAGATGATTAACCAACTAAGCCACCCAGGTGTCCCTCATATCTCTTCTTTAAACAGTGGATGTGAGTCAACTGAGATAACTAAATGAGAAGACTCAGGGGTGAGGATTTAAAAGAAAATAGTAGGAAAAAAACCCCAAAGCCTTAATTTATATTTCAATAACATCATCATGCTGCCTATATGTAGATAGAGATTCATCGGTATAGTTGCCCCAGAATGGGCCTCTGTGTTCCCTGTCCACATAGGGACACTGTCCACAGTGTCTCTTTAACCTCAGTCAAGAAGAGTGAAACAAGAAAGTAGAAGGATTGAAAGTTAAAGAAATGACCAAGTTGGAAAGACTTGAATGTTTTCAGTACAAGGCTTGTTGTCAGCCTATGACAGCAGCACCATTGTAGGCAGGAAAACATTTTACACTCACTGGGAGTTTCTTATGCACCACCAAGGGGTTTCAGCCTTGTGGGTCTAGGAGTGAAGTGTTTATATGATAGAATAGGAAAGACCAAGATGAGTCCTCTTAGCCTCCTCAGAGAACAGGCACAAATGGAAACAAAATCAAGAGAACCAGGAATTATGTTCAGTTGTAAAGCAAGTAATACAGTGACTCAGGATGAGTACCCAATAAATGTCAGTTGGTATTATTATTACCATATTTCATTAACTCTGAGATGCACTTTTAAATTTTTTCTGTAATATTTTAAAGAAATACCAAACATCATATCATTTCACCTCAAATATATTTGGAATGCATTTCAAAGTTGATTTTTAAAAAATATTAATCAGGGGCGCCTGGGTGGCTCAGTTGGTTGAGCAACTGCCTTCAGCTCAGGTCATGATCCATGAGTTCTGGAATCGAGTCCCACATCAGGCTCCCAGCTCTGCGGGGAGTCTGCTTCTTCCTCTGGCCTTCTCTCCTCTCATGCTTTCTCTCACTTTCTCTGTGTCTCAAATAAATAAATAAAATCTTTTAAAAAATAAAAAAAAAATATTAATCACTCATGGAGATTTTCTGATTTCAATTTTTCAATTTTCTCAATCATAAAGGAACTTCAACAGACTCCCTTCACCATATCTATCCATATACTCACCATCTGGACCATATACTCAGCCTCTTGCCTGTCACTATCATCAAATTCACCATGTTCCCCTCAAATCCAATGCCCCACTTTTGCTCTAGTTCCATTTCCTCTTACCCAAAGGCTATCACTCTAGAAATTCTTCATTTTTCTCTCTTGCATCATTCCCCTTCCATTGAATCTTTCCATCAGCAAACATGCATGCTGTTCTGTCTTGAAGTTTAAGCTTTCTCTTGGCCATACTATTCCTTCCAATTAGGGCTCATTTCTTCTTCCCTTTGGAGCAAAACTCTCTGGAAGAGTTATAAAGCATACTTCTATTCCCCCTAGCATTTTTTTTAACAGTTTGGAGACCAGAACACTCATGAAATAAAAGCTCACAATCACTGACATGAGCCTAGCAGTGATTAGTGAAGAAGTGAGAAAACTTGTAGTCACTTCTGCTGGCCTTGTCATGAGTTTAGAAAGCTCTAGTTGAACAATACTGGTTCAGAAAACAGGATCTGGAGTCTGAGTGGATTCAAATCCTAGTTCTTCCAGTTATTAGCTGTGTGGTCATGGACAGGACTTATTTTTAACTTTCTAAGTTTTAGTTTGCTCAACTATAAAATAGGGGAAGAGTACAATTACCTATGCATTAAATTTGTTATGCGAATTAAATCAGGTAATACATGTTAAGTGCTTAGCAAAGTGCCCATGACATGGTACTCAATAGAGTAGCTTTCGTCCTCATCATCATATGTCATCTTATGTTCACATGTAAACACATATACAATGATTCATGGTGGACCATACCAGAATAACCATATAAAAGATTTATTCACATTATATAACAGGGCAACATTTTACCCTTTGCTCCATCATCTCTTGGTGAACATACCTGCCATTCAGTTGTGACACAGTCATAGTGTTATCAGCCTAGCAAGGAACACCAGAATATTATAAACGGCAAGGTCTTTTCATGGTCTTCAGCAATCTATTGAAAATTAAAATGTAATTAGTGGGACAAAACAATGGCTTGCATCTTTTAATTACTGTTCTATTTTTTGACAGAATGTTTTAATTATTGTTTTCTTTTCTCTTCTCTTCTGTTTCTATTGATTTGTTGCCAGTTTAATTGTGCCACTAGGACCTCCCAGTTCTCAATGAGTTGGCCTCAGGGGATTCTGTCTGCTTCATTGTTTTAAAGTAAACCAGATCCCTAAATACCTACAAAACAAAATCAGAATTTGAAGCCATCTTATGAGGAAAAACTAGGAGGAATAAACAATAAAGCATAAGATTCAAGGTATAGAGGAAAATTCAAAAGAGCCATAGTTACTGACTTTAGGTCTAGAGGAATGATTATTATTAATAAATGTGCTATAGACCTACCTATTTAAGGCATTAAAGCAGAGGAGCAATAAAATAACAGCATTTAAAAACTTTTTCTTAAAAAAAAAAAATAAAAAATAAAAACTTTTTCTTTGGGCTCACTACCCAAATTATTTCTTCCAATAATGTCAGATAACTTGTATTCTTTTTTATTTTTTTTAAGATTATTTATTTATTTATTAGAGAGAGAGAGAGAGAGACTGAGAATGAGAGGGGAGAAGGTCAGAGGGAGAAGCAGACTTCCCGCAGAGCCGGGAGTCCGATATGGGACTCGATCCCAGGACTCCGGGATCATGACCTGAGCCGAAGGCAGTCGCTCAGCCAACTGAGCCACCCAGGCGCCCCAGATAACTTGTATTCTGATGAATATAGCCTACAGATGGGCAATGAATGTGAAGTACATTAGTGAAGTCTAATCCATCAATGACTTCATATTCTCTGTTAATTCTTAGTTTATTGAAAATTTCCAGTTGCCTTTAAAGTGCAAATTTAGTGAAAGAATTTGAAAATGGCAGTAAAAGATAAAGAAGAAATCAATTAATGTTTGTTTTTATGACTAGTTGGCATAGTAAGCAAAGAAACAAGTAAGGAAAGAAACAAGATCAATTGGCCTAGTAATCAAATAGCGAATGGCCTGTAAACACCACCATGAATGATGACAGCGTTGTCTCAGATAGACTTTGAATTGGAGTGTTGGGTCCACCACCATGTAGACCTTGAGTAAATTACTTGACTTTCTGAATCTTTATTTTGCCATCTGAAAATGAGGACAATGTTAGAACCTTCCTTATAGGATTGATGTGAAGAATTAAATGAGAAAATGCATATAAAGCATATGGTTAAGTGCTCAGTCCATGTTGTTAAAATAGTATCAGAAAGCCAAGATTCAATACAGAGCCTCTTCAGTGAGTATGTACATAAATGTCTCCCTCTAAGGGAAGCAAAAAACAAGTATCTAGAATATCGTGGAGTGATCTGGCTGGGAGCATTAGCTGGGAGTTGGTGTCTCTTTGTCTAAGTGTGTTCTTTTTTCCACTCATGGAATAAATGGCATCCTGGAACCACTGTCATGGCTAAAAGTTGGAATATGACCATTGATCGGGTCTTAGTGTCATACCAATGGTTTCTGAGAATTTTAGCTTGATGAGGATCTTGAAACAATGGTATGATACAGTGGCTTTCAACTATTTTTCACCATTATCCAGAGTAAGACACCAGGATTTGTCACATATACACATACATATGCACAACTGAAACAGAAGTTTTATAAAATGATACTTACTCTTATGAGGTATACTTTGATACTTCTCTCCTGTCCTATTCCATTTTATTTAACTTTTTTTTTAGCATTTGGTTTCAACAAATTGATTTTACCCCTACTGAAGGATCTCAGCACAGTTTGAAAAATGTGCCGTAATGGACACTGTTCTCTACCAGTTTCCTAAGGTCATTTTTGCTTTCTTCATTCATTTTTCCAGATCTCTGTAATTTTCTTTCCGTGAAGTAGGTGCTCTTCATAATAAGAGGATCGAACTGGTAGCAATGAGTTTCTCGGCCAGGTGAAAATGTTTGTTGTGGGTAAGATTTTAGGGACATGTTGAGATAGAATAGAAGCATCGAATTTGAAAGCAGCGAGGGTTCTTGTAGGGTTGAGATCAGGCTACAACACCTTGCCATTTCCCCAGAGGGTTTTGAAATATCTCGGGCGCCTACTTGTGCTTCCACTTCCTGAGTATAGTCGCTGACATGAAACACCTTTAGATGACTGATCTGGGGCTTTTCATTGACTCCTTCAGCTCCTTTGAGTCTGGATAGCCTCTATTACTGCGCCTTGTGGTGTTCTATAAAGATTACTTGATGAGGAGGAGAAGGAGGGGCTGGAATCTGCTCATTATCAGCAGCACCTCATGGCCAGAGCTGTTGAGACATGCAAGGCAAGTAAGTCTGAATGATCTCCAAAGCTGAGAGTTATCATACCTATAGGCTGGCTGGGGAGCTGGCAACAGGGTGACAATCTCAGTGCACCGTATGTGTTAGGATGGGCGGGACCCAGAGTCATCCTCAGCAGAGAAAATTGCGTAGCATTTTTGTACGAGCTATCTCTTCAGTTAAATTATAAGTTCCTGAAAGTAGGAATAATACGTTATTATTATTTTTTTTAATATTCTTCTCCAGAGATATGCACATTGTTTATACTCAGTCAATATGGATTGAATGAGCAATATGTTATGGTGGCGGCGTTTTCCCCACTTGCTATTTAATTTGTTTGTCCTGCAATATAAAATACTACTCCCCCTCCCCACTGGAGATTGGATTGATTAAATTAGATTGAAAAAAATTTTAGACATGCAGAGAAACTGGCAGCTTGCAAAATGTGCATGATGAGTTGGTGATCGATAGTAATAAGGATGTCTGAAGTCTTTCTGATGACGTGAGTAGAATGTGTGAAACTTGTAAGAATTCAAACAATTCATAAACCTCTAAATATCTTGGCAATTTCATTTTCAAAATTATAGAAGTGATGAGAGAAACTCGTGATGAGTGGAGCAAATTCTCTGCCAGACTTTCTTTTTTTATTTTCTTAGCAGTACTGAAGTGACTACAATAGAAGAATGGATTAGGATGGAAACTTCCCATTTTGTCTCAGTTGTTTTAATATTTGAATGGTTTTCCAAAAGGACCAGTTTGCAAATGGAGTTGTGGGGAGGGGGGATGGAAGTAAACTTGCCCCTGAGCTGAAACTTGATATGCCTATTTGTAATAAAGAACCCATTTTATGATAGAGTTACCATAAATACATGAGCCACAGGGGTTCTCATGAAAGCACCAGGGAATGAAGACGTGACTACTGGAATAGGTCTTCGGGTTTCATTTTCCTCATTTGGTGGAGTTCACTTATCTCTAATGATTCCTTAAATAAAACGAAAGTACCCCTTTCATTTAGTTTCCTTCAAGCCAGAGGAAAAATGTCAAGCTTTGAAAAAGACCTCTAGGCTGTAGGCTTCATTAGGAGCAAAACAAAAGCAGACACCAGCTGTAATTTCATAAGGACAACAGTGGTCATACCAGCCAACGAACTGGTGACCTCACCAGTCACAGAGGCACAACACACACGAGCAAAGCTGGGTCAGCGAGGGCCAATGGGCAGGTGAGAGGCAGATCTTATTTACAACACAAATGCTGTCAAGTGCCTTGTGGTTTGAAGAATGATTCAGAAGAGCATAGATGAAAGACAAAGTGGCTCTTTGAATACTGACAAACCAGAACCCGAGTTCCTTGGTAGCTTGGAGCTTGCCAGGAGGTTCACTTTGGCATTTTAGTGGATAGGTGAGAGTATACGCAGGAAGTGTGAAGTGTAGCTGATGGAGGGGTTCCAAAAATTAATTCATCCATCAAACATATACCAAGTACCTCCTATGGGGAAGCCCACCCTTTCTGGATCCTTAAATGCCTTAAGCTCGGAGCACTCTTCTTTCCCAGCTCCCTGGCCCATCTCCCTCCAGTTTATTCCCTACCGAGTCTGCATACCACCCCTGACTCCAACTCACAGTTCAGTTTGTAGCTTAAATGTGACTTCCACAGAAAAGCCTCCTATCTCCCCACCCCCAATTTGTCTGGAATCCTCTTGTACAATATCTCATTGTTTTCCTTCCCAACACTTAATATAACCACAAATAAATATCTATGGAATTATTTATTTAAAGCCTGCCTTCCCTGCTGGGCAGAAAGCACCATGAAGGTAAGGAAGGACAGGCCTGTCCTATTCACTGGACCTGAAGAGGGTCAGCTCAGGGCAAGATGAAGGCATTGTGAAAAACTTTCAGCTCCCCTCCCCCACGGTTTGTGTCACTGAAGCTAAAACAATATACATGTATGTGGAAATTAAAAGAACCATTTTTGGATTTTTCCATTTTCTGATAGTAAAATTCTGGACACCCAGCTGTTGTTTTGCTGGATGTCTGTGCAGGGACAAGTCTGTTTACCAAGGAATCTGACCTGTTATGTGGTAATTTGTCCAAAGGGAAAAATTTGTCCCGTAACTAGTCAGTGGGAGAGCTGGGATTCCGACTCAGGCCTGACTGATTTTCAAGTCTGCCACCTTTCCATCACACTAAGCAGGAGGAAAGGGAAGGAAAGGAGAGGAGAGGTGGGGGGCGCTGACACATGGTTTCTGCCTCATGGAGACTGGTTTGTGTGCCTAATGCTGTGAATGTATACCACAAAATTTGGCTCCCTTGTAATCATCCTTTTATTCATTCATCTGGCATCTAGCCTCTAGAAAACAAATTTTCTCCTGCCTCTTACTGGCCAAGGAATGATTTTATTTTATTTTATTTTATTTATTTTATTTTTTACTTTCTTTTATTAGCATATAATGTATTATTTGCTTCAGGGCCAAGGAATGATTTTAAGTGCATTCCCTGATCTACCCTTCCAATCCTGCCCTCTCTACTGCAATCCCCATCTCAGCTGATGGCACCTTCATCGCTCCAGTGGCTTGGCGATCTTTGGCTCCTTTTTTCTCAAGCACTTCTCTCATATGATAGGAAATCTCATTCACTACACTAAAAATATATGCCACATTTGGATCATTTCTTACTACCACATCTCTTACTTGGATCATAATAACCTCCTAATTGACCTCCCTACTTCTACCCCTCCCACTCACCTTCTCCAGACGGCAGAGCGAGCCTTCTAAAACCCTTGAGGGACTTCTCATTTCACTCAGTAAAAGACAAAGAAAGGATCTTCACTGGCCTAGGAAGCCCCAGAGGATCATTCCTGTCACTTCTCTGACTTCAGCCCCAACTTACCTCCTTCACTTCTCTCTTGTTTTTCCTCCAGCGGACTTTGGACAAAGTCTGAAGACATTTCTTGTTGTTACAGCTAGGATTGGGGTGTGTGCTCCTGGCATCTAGAAGGTAGAGGCCAAGGTGTCTGTTAACCATCCCACAGAGCACTGGACAGCCCTCACCACAAGTTCACTAGCCCATCATGTCAATAGCGCTGAGGTTGAAAAACTGGATTATCCACATGTCTAATCACCTCCTTCAGGTCTGGGCTGAAATGTCACTTTGTCAATGAGGCTCTTCCTGGTCCCCCTATTTAAATGTACTGCCAACACACTCCCCATCTCTGTATCCTCCTTGCCATTTGCCTTTTTCATAACACATCACCCACCAGCATACTGTATGATTTATTTTAATTTGTTGTTTATCTTCTATCTGCCCAACTAGGTTATAAACTTCACCAGGGTAGGCGTATCTGTGTACCTTGTTTACTAGGCCAGAAGAGTGGCTGACAATAGTAAGCCCTCAATACATTTCGTTATAAAAACAAATTTAATGCTCATGCATGAACGACTTATAGCCAGACTTTGGCAAGGTGTGACTTTTTGATCCTCTCCTGTCACTCAGTATCTTCCTTGGGGATTCTTTAAACAGAAATAATCATCTTGTCAAAACTATCAGTTTGCATCATCTTTTGGGGGGTAATTTGAAATTCTGAGTTGGAGGGTTTTCTTCTGTAACTTATATTTGCCTTTGAAATAATTAAGAAAATATTACCGAGAAACTCCATGCTATTTTTCTCCAGGTATAAATAAAAGATGTGCATTCAGGCAATTTCCTTTCTTTGTATTTTGTACGAATGCCAGGCAATATTTATTTAACAATTTCATAATTTGTCTGCTTTCTTTGACAAAATGTTGCTAGAAAATGGCCAGTAGAGAATATTTATTGTTTTTAGATTCCAAAATAAAGAGAAAGATAGATCCTTTATCTTACCGATGCTATTTTGTAGGCATTAATACAGATTTTAGTGTTTTGTTCTCTTCCGTTTGAAATGTCTCCAGACATAATGAACTGGTTATTTTTTCTCAAAGTTCAATAGCCGTGATTCCCAATAGGTTTTTTTTTTTTTTTAACAGTATACCTCTCAGTTTTTCCTTTTTTACTCAATGGTGATTTTACATTTATTAGAAGATACTTTTTAGATGCCATTTGAATATAAATTTTTGGTACTTGGGAGTCTCTCTCTAGCCCAATCCTCCTTCGGAAGCAAAATTGATCTCTCTAGAGGGGAAAAAAAGGACGAGTATGAAAAGTTTCAAAAAACATCGTTTATTCTCACAATATTGCAAATATTTACCTTCATAGCTCATAATTCCCTTCCCCCCAACCTGTTTTCATTCACACTCAAGTTGTTCATTACACAAGGAGTCTGGGAGTCCAGTACAAGGAAACTGCACATTTCAAGTAAATTGCAGGTTTCTAGATGATACAAATTTGTTGTTCCGGCACACACTCTATTTCTTTTCCTTTCTTGCAAACATGTAATATTGATTTGCAATTTAAAGACTATTTGCTCTGTATGTCTTTCTTTAACCTAATGAACAAAAATAGGGGGATCATTGTTTTCTTTGTTCTAATGGCACAGTAAGTTTGGTTGCAACACAGGGGAGGAAAACTGGCAAACGGCTTTTTACTTTTAAGCATGACTTTCAAAATAAATCTTCAGGCAAATGCTTTGGAGACATCTCAACAAATCCCCTGTGATCTTTAGCTGGACTGTCAAGTTATTTTTTCCCTCTTCCCCCCCCACACCCCACCCTTTTAAACATCAGTAGCTGTACTGCTTTTCTGTAAAACAAACAGCCAATTTTGGAGTGGGGAGTCAGTAATCACATCTGATTTCCATTATGATTTCTCTTTTCTGTGCTAAACAAAGAAACTGACACCAAGACAAAAATCTCTTCTTACTTTCCTTTGAATGTGTCTAAACGAATGAATAGTTGATAACTTTGTAGTGTTCCCCAAATGTTCCAGAAGATAAATATGGACCACTTAAATCTTATGATCTGTCTTGATTTCTTGACTTTTATCCTCTTTCATTTATAAAGTAAATTCCCTCAACCAGGACTGGTAAGAATGCATGGATTTTCAAATATTGAAATGACTTAAAATATTGCATTATCTTTAAATAAAAAGGTCTGGGAAGGAAATCCAAGACTTTGTAGGACTGACTTTATTTCCAGAAAAAAATATAGCTAGAGTCTGACACGGATGATGAGGAAGTGAATCATTAGAACATACATTGTAGACATATCAATGCCTTCCTTGAACTGATAATAGCCAGTAGTTTCGTAGGTTGTCTCTTAGAGGACAAGCTATTCATTTGGTATACGTGCTAAAATATTTTTACATCTTTTATATAACAGTGACATAAATATATTTTTAATACATTTGTGATCTAGTACCCCATATATGTGCACTTAGAATAGTTCTAGAGTTCCTGCATGTTTAATTTTTCTGCAATAAACTGCAAATTATATCATGAAAATTACCATTCAACAATAGCAGAAAGACATGGAACATTAAATCATCATGGTAGAAGAACTCTAGCATAAATTTCCAGTCAGACAGTAGCAATTGTATAATTAAGAGTCGCCATCAAGCTAAGATACTCTGAAGAAGGATCTCTCTAGGCCTAAAAGACAAGAATCAAGTGGAAAGCACTCAGCTGTTTGTCATAACCAGTGACCTTAACGGAAAAAACGTGACTGTAGATTTGGTTCCCCAAATGGTGCGCTGTCTTAGTGATTCAGAAGGGGGAAGTACAAGTTTTAAAAATGGCTTATGCTCAGGAACAAAACTCAGGTCTCTTTTCTGTTCCTGTAGTGATATATGCCAAAAAATAAGAGTTGGTTCTCAGTCTGATCTGTCCACAGATGCATGGTTTCTTTCTTTAACCAGCTGTAGCTAATTGCATGAGGGCCGCCTCTTGTGCTGAACATGAAAAGGAAACCTGTAATTTATTGCAACAGACCATACCATTTCTGCTGTACGACTGCCTTTTCTGTCATGTCAATGAGTGGATTTCTCATGGTACATTGGCAGCTGAGAGACTGGAAAACAGCATTAGCTGGGGAGAGAGAGAGAAGAGAGAGAAAAGGGTTTCAAAATCCCTTCATGTATTTTACACAGAGCTCAATAAAAGAATAAACTGGAAACAGAATTTCCCTTTGCAATCTGCCAGGGGCGATTTTTTTTTGGGGGGGGGGGAGGCGCTATTGTTTACACACAGCTCTTTGACTCAACTCCACTGTACCAAGATACAAGTACAGTGTTACATGTGACATTCAGCATAGGAGTGGTTTCCATTGAGCAACCATCCTGAAATAGCCAAAGAAATGGCCAAGGAGATGGCTCACTGTAAATAGAATAGGGCGCCCTACTTGACCCTATCCTCCCCACAGGCCTGTGTGGTTTCAAGGGGCTCAAGAGTTCAGTAAGGTAGGGTGCCTGGGTGGCTCAGTTGGTTGAGCAACTGCCTTCGGCTCAGGTCATGATCCCGGAGTCCCGGGATCGAGTCCCATATCGGACTCCCGGCTCTGCGGGAAGTCTGCTTCTCCCTCTGACCTTCTCCCCTCTCATTCTCAGTCTCTTGCTCTCTAATAAAAATAAATAAAAATCTTAAAAAAAAAAAAGAGTTCAGTAAGGTATAAAATAGGCACAATATAATTGGGCCAGATTGTTATAAACCGAATCTGCCCGTCAAGGTGTTTACTAGAAATTTAGTTCCTAATGAACTAGACTCCACCCTGCCTTAAGGTCCACTTGTAAATGCTTGTCAAAGTGGTGCCCTTCTTTTGTTGAGTGGAAATCCAAATTAAAAGACATGCTATTTTTCAGCAATGGAAAAAAAACAAGTTGAGAAAGTGCCATGTATGTTTTCCAGTTGACTCATGGCCCCCTCAATAGTCCTTTTGTGTGAGGGTGGTAAGTTTTCCTTTGACACTCTGACAAATGTGAAGAAGGGAGCCCCGAATGCTAATTCCCAGAGAGCTGGATGGAAACTCCACAAGGGTCTCCAAACGGAACTATTCTCATTATGTTGGGTGCATGTGGTACCTGGAGCCATGCAGTTGGGTGATTTACATGTGCCCCCTCCCCAATCTGATAGTTTGGGAAAGATTCTAATTAAGCATAGTATTCCTAAGGAAGCCCAATCATTTGCCCATCTGCTATGATTGGCCTTCCAGATGCTCCCTGAGGTCATTTCCAATCCAATCCATCAATTCCAACTAAGATGCTTATTAGTACGATTTGAATCATTGAAAAATACACAGGTTTGCTTGTGTGACTTCAAGAAACAAATTCTGTTACAGTTTTTGTTCCTGTACATTGTTAGGCAATGATTTCACTGAGGAAATTAGTCAACCATATCCATCTAAGTAATTAAGAAATAACTGAACAACATATTAAAATATGTTAAAAAGAAAATGCCAATTGAACCATGCATAAATCCACAAACAAATCAAATATATATGTGTGTAAATACCTGCGTGTGTGTGTGTGTGTGTGTGTGTGTACACACACACATATGTTACAATCTAGGAGTCAGTGATATTTAATCAGATTAATATTTGTTAACTGGAAAAATATTATACTATTGTGTTCATCCCAATCACATGATGTCTATTTTTCATCCTTTGAGGAAATAAGGAGTATAAGGGACTTTTCAAAAACCTCAAAAAGTGAATAGTAACCAGTTTTCCAACCACAGCCCTCACAAATAAGCTTCCGTTTTTGGTTTCTTATACTAGTTTTCCATAGGGAAGTTGTTCCTCCCCTTCCACAAGAAAAAAAAGAGATCCATAATGCAAAATCAGACAACCATCTCTGTCTATGACAATTTATAACTTGGGTCATATAAAGTTTGGAACTGTTTTAATAGTACTAAATTATCTTTATTTTCAAACTATTTTCCCAAGACACTCAGTGTTTTTGCATTAGAAAACTTTATTTAAGAGAATACACTACGCTACATAGTTCTTAAAATACACCTTACAAGTAGTTTTTCCTTTTTCTAAATTTTTTTACTTTCATTTTTAAAATTTAATTCCAGTATAGTTAACATGCAGTGTTATATTGGTTTCAGGTGTACAATACAGTGATTCAACAATTCTATATATTACTCAGTGCTCGTCATGGTAACTGCACTCTTAACCCCCTTCACCCATTTCACCCATCCCCCACCTACCTCCCCTCTGGTAACCATCTGTTTGTTCTCTATACCCTTATAAGTAGTTTTAAAATATATCAGATATAAATGGGTTCCCTAAGAACTTTAATTCCCGGGGAAGGTCCATTTTATTACCTCTCCTATAAAAATGTATAAAATATTCATTTAGTTTTTATCAACCCTATGAAAATTAGCACTACACACTTTACTTCAAATATATTCTTAGAAAAGCTTTTCAGGAATTGCATTTAACTCAAGTCTTCATTGAACTAAATTGTACTTAATTCAAGAATGTATCTAATTGAGATTACAAATGGAATTTGTTAGTTTTCAGGGTTCTTGGGGACACTCCACATTATTGTTTTTGTTAGCACTGGGGTTCTTGAAATGGTTGTTTAGTCCAGAACTTCTTAGGCAGATAAATCCCTTAATATCCATTTACCCTCAAGGCTGAAAGAAGAAGAAATTACACCTTAACATTAAGAAGTTACCATTGTATTTGGAAGCCTACGATGGTTCCCTAAAATGCCTGAGAGCATAGGATGAAGCGTTAAGCTCTGAGGTGCAAGATTTAGTTGTCATGGGTCAGCAGCAGCTGTAATCAAGGAAAGGCTTCATGGAAGAAATAAATGGGTTTCTTTGTGATCAGCTGGGGTATTAGAGCCCCTATCATCACCTGGAGGTCGAAAGAC
This sequence comes from Nasua narica, assembly GCA_028533885.1. Lineage (NCBI taxonomy): Eukaryota > Metazoa > Chordata > Mammalia > Carnivora > Procyonidae > Nasua > Nasua narica. The sequence continues at coordinate 48,963,484 of CM052802.1, forward strand.
CTTTGGGTCATGATGGTTTTCCTAAGGGGTAATTTATACATGCCACATCAACTGTAGCTTTGTGAAAACTTGTGAAAGGACTATGGCTTTATATAATCAGCAGAGAGGAAAAGTAAAAAGAAGCGGGAGAAGAAAAGAGACATTTGTTGTGTACTTCTATGGCAGACACTAGGCTGGGAGCTTTGCTTATTTGTATTACAGCCTTAATAGTCACAATGATCCAGTAAGACAGTTTATTATCCTCATTCTACACATGAAAGCACCAAGATTTAGGGTGTTTAATGATCTTACTTATGTTCACACAGCTAATAATTGTTAGAATCAAGGTAGGTCTCAGGAGGTCTCCTGTGATCCTAAATGGGTCTCATTCCAAATCCCACACTCCTTTCTCTACAGTGTATGGCTCTTAGCAAGGTCAACTTTGCAGACTCTTCTTAAAGAATTTTATGGTTTACAGTAGAGAAGAATTGTTAAGTGCATAATAAATGTACCTTAATTTCTTTAGCTCAGTACAACTTTATACATAAATTGATTCATGAAATCCACCTTAGACTAAAACCCTTCTTTAGACTCTCTGTTTTGATTTTAGGTTCGGGAAGTGTAGTATCTTTCCTAAAACAAACAACAACCCAGAAAACTTTCTAATTTGCACTGAGCAAGAGATAATGAGAGAGTATATAAAAAGAAGGCAATTTAATTATAGAAAGGTATAAGGAGAGCATCCTATGGAAAGAGGTGACCTGGCATCCAGGCTCAGCCTGGCCACTCTATCTCCAAGTGACATAAATCATACATCCTGACTAAGGGTCAGTCTTCTTACCCTTTTTAGTACTAACCATCTCTCCTGGCTCTTTTTCTACACTTAGTACAAAGATCTTCAGACAGGCTCAATCTGCTACATTTTCATGAGGAACTGTCATAGAAGAGCTAAAAAGTCATTTTGTTTATAATCTCAGAAAAAATATTACTTTAATAGATGCTAACTTTGATCAAAACTCTGATTTTAATAAGGTGAATTTCAATTGCAGATTTTGGTTTGAATTGTAATGTCCACCCACTGAGTCTTTTCTGCCTTCTAGTTTATGTGACAGAACTAAATGTTCTGTAAACTTTCATCTGACCTAGGGTGAGACGTATACCCCTGAAAGTTCCATAGTAGCTTCAGTCGATGATGTCAGACAGTTGTATTGGGACATTATACTGATACCATGCAAATCTGGAAACCAATAATCCCATTGGGCTGACATTTATAGACGAGGTATTCTATTCTATCCGGGGTGGAAAGAAAACATCAGGCAAATTTATAGCTTGAATTGACTATATTAGGCTAAATGAACTACAAGTGTTCAAAGTTCTCCTTGAATTATTATTTTTGGGGTCATTCTGGGGTGATGTTCAGGCACAGCATAGGAGAAACATACACATTTTTAAGTTAGACTTAAATACCTTGCACCTGCAAGTGAATCAACCTGGATAGATAAGGATCAGTGGCTACTGATGGTCACAGGTGGTGAAATGTACCATGAAGTTGGCACTCTCAGCCACCAGACAACCCTGCCCACATCAAAGTCATGAGCACACTTTGATTTCATAGCCCCTTTCATTGCCCTTTTATGTTACTGTGACAGAGGTTTCTGTGGTTAAAATCAGATAATATATCTGCCACTCACCCGTTCAAGATAAGGTGCCCAGAATTTAAAGAGTAAGAACATTAGAGTACCAGGGAGCTGGTTCTGATTTTCAATGGTCCATCCCAGTGACTTTCACCAAGATGTTGCATGAAGAGATTTTTCAGAGCTATACAGATTTTAGGTTTGAATAAGTCATAGTCATCTTCAAGGAACAAAATGTTTTTTTCTTGAACATAACCACTGTATCTCTTTGTTTTTTCCCTCCCACACCCTTTGCAATGCTACATTTTCCTTTGTGCTGCTGTGACAGACACCTGTGGCATGCTGGCTGAGTGTTTTCATGTGGTGCAGGAAACTCCCAGATTCCAAGCTGACCCTTTCTTGTAATTTTGAACCCTTTATGAAATATGCTGTTCTTGCCAAAGTCAAAACAAAGCAGCACGTGGAAACAAGGAACATAGGCAACTGGGTCAGAGTAAATGAAATGCACTGGTGACTGATTCAGCCTCTGTTTTTTGCCCAACATGTTCCCTATTTCTTAGGATACAAATTCAACCCTATGGCTAGACCCACCAGTTCCGCAGAGAGGGAGGCCAAGTCTTAGCTTTGGTGGTAAGTTTTTGCCATATTTCTTGTGGTGGGGAAAAAAAAGGAACACTACTTCATTTTAACTTAATAGTAAATCCAGAAAAGAAATCTAACCATTCAGAAAGTCCCACAGCTGCATCCAGTGATTCTCACACTTTTTGGATCTTTCATTTTGTTACATGATATTAAAAGCTCCTAGATTTCTATCATGATGAAAAGAAAAAGCTCACTTTTCTGAAGAAGCATATTTATAGTATAATGTGATATTGAACATTTATGGTTCAACAAACCATGAGGGACTCTGGACTGTGGGAACCAAACAGGGTTACAGAAGGGAGGTGGGTGGACAGATGGGGTAACTGGGTGATGGGTATTAAGGAGGGCAAGTGATGTGATGAGAACTGGGTGTTATACACAACTAATGAATCACTGAACACTACATCATAAACTAATAATGTATTATATGCTCACTAATTGAACATAATAATAAACATAAAGTCACAGAAAAATGCACGTGCATGTGTGTGTACACACACACTCCTAACCACCCCTGATTCCTTTAGCATCTAACCATTGTGGAATAGGGTACTTTACCCTGTACTAACCAAGGTAAAAGGTAGGATTTCTCAAAAGGTTTGAAGGAAACAGAAAAATGGAACCACATCAAGTAAAGACACTTACAGAATTATGATGTTTGGTCATCAGTAAAACGTGTTTTCAAGTAATTATAAAAGTCAAACTCTCATACAGTATGTTAACTTCTCATCATATCTGACCCCAAACTGACTCTCCTTCCAAATAAGGGCTACACTCGAATGAGGACACAGCATATACCCAGCCTCTTTGCACTGAACTAAGCCTCATTCTGCCTGTGGTGACAATTTAGAAGGTCATTAATTCTCAAATGAATGACTGTGATCCTTTGGTAGGATGCTAGTAAGATCACATCGAGAGACATTCTAAACTGTACGTGTTCAGACCCTTCTTCATCAGAGAAATGAATTGTATTGTTCATATTTAATAAGATACAGTGCTATACTCTACTATGCAAAAATTCTCATCATTTTATTTATTGTTTTATTTTTACTATTATAACTCAGAAGAAGGAAACTTGTTTGGATGACTAATTTTAGAAGCGTTCTTTGAAGAGACTTCCAAGGAATCTTAGTAATATTTAATAACTTGTTAAGAAGTGAGATTGATTGATTTTTGTCATAAGCTTCCTTGTAATAAGAACAGTTTCAGAGACCAAGTTATTGGCCATTTGCTGACTTTGAAACCAATTCTCAGCTTCCTCCATCTTTTATACTTCTGTTTTAGAGACTTTTCCTTGCTAACTGCCATTTTAAAATTCTTGAATTTTTGCCTTTTTAGCATTCTACCCTTGTGTGCTTCCACAAAAAAGTCTGGAAAAGTCTAGAAAGTTTAATTAAATTATAACTTTATTCAAAGACAACTAAAATTAACCCTAAATTTATAAAAATTCAAAAAGATAAGGTATTTCCTTGTGTCAGGAAACATCTTCTTCCATCTGGTCTTTCCCATCAATATTTCTAACTACCTGGTGCACTTTGTTACATATCATTTCTCACCTGACATATTTTTATTTATTTGTATGTTGTATATCCCTCTCACTCACCTCACTAGAATGTAATCTCTGTGAAACAAGAACAGTGTTTTAGTCTTACTCTATTAAAATGGTGCATGGCACATACTGGGTGTTCCATAAGCCCTTGTTGAATACTTGAACAATTAAGCAAAGGTAAGGGTAAATATAGGATTCTATTTTCCTTCCCCGAAAGAGAGGCAAAGAATAACAGCACTGGTGGCAAGTCTGTTGCTAGAGTATTAATTTTGTCTTTCTAATAATTTTAAGAATTTTTTATACTATGTAGCTGTGTAGGAATAAGCTTGATTTTCTAGTAAGCTAACAAAATTTCTATCTGCCGTGGGATGCCTGGGTGGCTCAATTGGTTAAGCATCTACCTTTGGCTCAGGTCATGATCTTAGTATCCTGGGATCGAGTCCTGCATTGGGCTCCCTGCTCAGCAGAGAGCCTGCTTCTCCCTCTGCCTGCTACTCCCCCTGCTTGTGCATGCTTGCTTGCTCTCTGACAAATCAATAAATAAAATCTTAAAAAAATAGTAAATTAAAAAAAAAAAAAACTTCTACATCCAAATAACTATTATCCTTTATGGTAGCACCCTTGAGAGAACATGTATCTATTCAAATAAACCTTACAATATTTCGGGAATATCTCTTTGAAATCACCTTAATGACTATTTGTCACCTGTAAAAGCAAATTGACACCACTGATTTTTTAAAAAAGTTTATTATTCAATTAATTTTAAGTAGTCAATACACTTGCATGGTTGTATAGTTAGATTATAAATATTTGAGAATATTTCAGATATCTTTCTTTATTGATTTCTAATTCAATCCCATAATGTTCAGAGAACATAATATGGATCATTTGGATCCTTTTAAATTTAGCTAGATTTGTTTTATAGCCCGGAATATGATTTATCTTAACTATTCTGTTTGCCCTTTAAAAGTAATGTGTATTCTGCTGTTGGTCAGTAGAGTGTTCTACAAATGTTAATCAGGTCAATTTGGTTGATAGTGTTGATTAAATCTTCTATATTATGACTGATTTTCTGCCAGTTTGTCCTGCTGATTATTTAGAGAAGGGTCAAGTCTGGCTGTAATTGTAGATTTCTCTATTTCTTACTGCAGTCCTATCAGTTTTTGCTTCATATATTTCAAACCATTTTAAGTGCAGAAACATTTAGAATATGTTATGTTATAAACCCCCAACACAGAGGTATTTTACTTTAAACAGTTAATTTTCAAAGAGATTTAAATAATGAAGAAGTCTTTTATGTTTAGCCACATGAATACCACTTCTAATACTCACCATTCTTTTGGGTAGATTTAGATTTCTGTCTTTAATTTTTTCCTTCTGCCTGAATGACTTTCTCGTAACATTTCCTGTTGTACATGCCTGCCAGTTATTAATTCTTCCTGTTTTTGGATGTCTGAAATGTCTTTTTTGTGCTTTTGGTTTTGAAAAAACCTCTGGGTTTGGAATTCTACATTGCTTTTTTTTTTTTTTTTTAATCTGTACTGTAGAGGTATTGCTCTACTATCTTCTGGCTTGTGTTGTTTCTTACCATAAGACTGCTTATCAAAAAAAGACTTGCTTTTAAAATTTTCTCTTTATCACTGGTTTTAAGCAACTTGATTATGATATACTTTGTAGGTTTATTTATGTTTCTTACATGTCAAGATTCTTTGATCTGTAGGTTTATCATTTCATCAAATTTTGAAAATTTCAATCATTATTTATTTAAATTCATTTCCTACCCTCGTGCTTATTTCCATTTGGGATCCCAATTGTATGTATATTTGAATGAGACCCTGTTAATTAAATTTTTTCAGACTTTTTCTCTCTGTGTTCCATTTTGAATGATTTCTATGTTACATCTTCAAGTTCACTAATCTTTCTGCCCTGTCTAATCTGTTATTAATTCCATCCAGTATATATTTCATCTCAGATCTTAGATGGAGTGTTTCCTTTGCTGTGCAGAAGCTTTTTATCTTGATGAAGTATATTATCCATTTATTGAATTTTTTTGGTCTCTTCTGTGTCTTCCATGTTTCTGTGTAACATTCTCAAAGTTTTCTCTAGCTTCTTGAACAAAATGAATAATTTATAATAACTTTTAATCTCCTAGTGTACTAACTTTATTACCTGTATATTTTCTGGTTCTATTTCAATTAATTTACTATTCTTCTCATCATGAATCATATTTTCCTGCTTCTTTGTATGCTTTGCAATTACTGATTGGGTGTTAGACATTATGAAATTAATTTTGTTATATGCTTGATATTTTATATGCATATAAATATTCTTGAGCTTTCTTCTGGGACAGTTACCTGGAAACATTGTGAATACCTTGGGGATTTTGCTTTTAAGCTTTGTTAGGTGAGACCAGAGCACCATTTATCTTGGGGCTAATTTTTCTCTAATACTAAGACTATAGCCTTCTGAGTAGTCTTCTGATGCCCCTTGAATTATGAGGCTTTCCATTCTGAATAATGGGAACAGAAACTATTCTTGGTCTTGTGTGAGCCCAAAAAAAATGGTCTCTCTAATTTTCTTGGGAGATTCTTTCACTAGTCTTAAATAATCCCCTCAATACGTGTTCTAAACATTACCCAGATGAAGACTTAAGAGGAGCCCTCTGTAGATATCCAGAGTATTCTACATCTCTGTCTCTCTCTAGATCTCTTCTTTCCAAACACAGCAATAGGTTAAAAAAAATAAAAAATTAAAAACAAAACAAACCCTACAGTGTTAGATTGTGACTGCTTTTCTCCTATGTGCTCCTGTCCTCATTTCTTGGAAATGTCCACCTAAATCTTCAACTCCACAAGTCAGTATTTTTTGTTCTTGTTTTCAATTTGACGTGAGTGGATTCTTTCAAATCAGTAATGTCTATTTTGATTGTAAGATTTTTATTCCTGCAAGAACATTTTCATTCCCCCCTCCCTTTTCCTAATTCCTTGATAAAGTATTTTGGGGTTGGGACTCAGAAAAACATAAACTTTCTAAAAAAATACCAGAATGAAATTCTAACACTATCTTACAGCTTCCCTTGCAATTACACTTGACCACCTGACTAAGTATATGAGTAGAAGGAAATTGTGCAACTTTATTTTGAAATTAAAAAAACCACTTGCTCGAGCCTTCCTTTATTTCCCTTCCTAGGGTTGCAGGTCTAACAAGCCAGCGTAGATAATACTGGAAAGAACATCAATACAAAAAATGTCCCAGACCATAAGTAGACAGAACTTGAGTCCCTGGATGAGTTTATGCAATCAAATTTTCCTGAAATCTTGAAGTGTTCATTTCCAGACAGTTTTACAAGAAAGAGAAAATTTTACCTTTTTTAAACCACTGTATTGGGGATTTTCTTTGATGTACCAGCTTAGACCCTAACCAATATAATAGGTGTACTAAGCCCATCTGTAGTTACCATTATGCCAGACAAATTTGACCTTACTTCTGGCATAATATTTTATGATTTTTATTTTTTAAATTAAAAATTAACTATGTAGTTTACTTACTTTATGTATATACATTCTTGGGGAAAGTTTGGTTTTTTCTTTTTCACTGATTGCCTTTATAACAATTTCTCGCTTTTCATTTTCTTCTCACAATTTTTGGTATCATTTCTATTTTGTCAAAACATTTAGTTCTATTTTATATCAGTCACATATACTAAATGTTTGTGTCCTGTCCAACTGTCATAGTTTTCCTGGTTATCCTTTTGTTGACTCTAGTTTATTTCTATCAGTATCCTCAGGAAGGGCTGATAGGGAATATAGTCCTTGAGTTCTTGCCAGTAGAAAGCTGTTTTTCTTCATCCTTTATACTTTCTGGTTGTGAGTTGTAGGATTAAATTTTCTTTCCTTCAGTATTTATAAATGGTATGAATCTGTAATCTCATGCATAGAATATTGATACAGGGAACTCAGCCCATTTTTGCCCCAAAATATCACTATAATTTAGATCATACATCCTCAGAGGTTGACATATATTATGCTGATTTACAAAATGAAAGTGAGAAAGGATAGGGAGATTATATTCTGGTTTTTGATATGTATGTCATTGGTTTTATTTTTAATTATATGAGGACAGAACACTGTCTCAGGGAGAATGAGAAACAGATAATAAGAATACAGATAATAAGAATGAGAAATACAGATAATAAATCTATACATAGTTCATATGGATATATCTTTAAAGATAAAAGAAGAAAACATATATAGTGATATTAAACTAACCAAGGATGTAATTTAAAACCCTCATACCTTTATTGCTCAAGTGACTGTTTCTTTTTAGAGCAGTGATGAAGAAGGAGGTATCGTAGACAGAGATTAAACCCTTTACCATGTTTCCTTAGTTTTGCAGAGTGGGGAATTGGTGGACCACATGTATCACTTCAAGTTGCCTTCAAATTATTTGAGGTAAACTAATTAAAATGATTCTACATCTGAAATATTTGACATTGACATATATACAATTACCCATGGATAATTCAGGGTATTTGTAATTCATAGCATTTGCTAAGCAATGAGGCTTAGATGGCCAGAGACAAAGTCATTTCATCATAAGTGATAAAAATTTCAACTTGTCTTTGTAAAAATCTTACATTTTTAACCTGAATTTCAAATTTTATCACTGCCAATTTCAATACTTTGTTTTCTAAGAACATTTCTATATACAGTACTTCACTGCTCCTTTGCTTATTTATTTATTAAATACCTACTATATGTCATGCAGAGAATCAGTAGTGAGCCAAAATCAGATGAAGTCCTGGTTCTCCTGGAGTTTTTATTCTAGTATGTAGGAGACAGAACGATAGACAGCCAGCCAGCCAGCCAGATATCAGATTCTTATTAAGAACAAGCTTGGATAGGGATAGAGCTAACTGCAGGGAGGGTAGTGTTCTGCCTCAGATAAAGTGGTCAGAGAAGCTTTCTTTGAGGCAATGAGCAGAATCTCAAATGGGAATGACTGGAAAAACGTGAGCCTGGCAGAGAGAAGCCCAAGAGCAGATGCCCAGAAGTGCAAACATGCTTCGGTATCCTGGGAATAGTCAGGAGGCTGCAGAAACTGAGGAAGCAAATGCAGTTGGGGAGTTAGTGGGAAAAGATGTGGATGATACAAAATCGTGTTGGTCATCACAATGCCATGGACCTTGGTCTATGGAAGTAATGGATTTATATCTATGGAAAGATAGTAAGAGGTTCCCAGTAGAAAAGTGACAGGACATGATTTGCATTTTAAAAGAATCTCTGACTGCCATGTGGAGAACAGGCTTTGGGGAGCATGAGTAGGAGCCTGGAAACCAGGTAGAAAGCTATTGGAGTAATCCAGGAAAGAGAGAAAGGGGCTTTGGCCTAGGATGATAGAGAAAGGAGGTGCACTGAGCACTGTTCAAATAGAGGTCATATATCGAAAGTTAAAGCCAATAAGATCTGCTACTAGATAGAATGTAGTTATATGAAAGAAGAAGAATAGTCCAGAACAATTCCAGCGTTCAACTTAAGTGCATGGCTGACTGGTAGAACCGTTCACTCAGAAGGGGGATCCAGAAAACTGCTGGATAACAGGGTTTGAATGACCTAAGTTATTACATATTAAAGTCAGATACCCTTTAGATGCCAAAGTGGAGAGGCTGGGTAGGTGGTTTGATATACAAGCCAGGCATTCAGTAGAGCTGTAATAATCTGGGAATTTCTTCATATACACACTATTTAAAGCTATAGAGCTAGACAAGGTCACACAAGATGTGAATTCAGATTAAAAAGAGAAGATGTACAAGGATTGAGCCTTGGGACCTGCCAACGTTTAGAAATAGGGAGAGGAGGAGAAACCACATAAGAGATTAAGAAGAGAAGGAAAACCGGGAGGATGATATAATGGAAACCAAGTGAGGAAAGAATTTAGAGAAGGCAGGAGCAGTTCTTAATAAAAGTCTGAGCATAATTGCACTATGGCTATGAAAGGTGCTATTATTAGAGGAAGCTGGGTGATCAGTACACAGGAACCTTCTGAACTATTTTTGCAACTTCTGTGTGAGTCTAAATGTATTTGAAAGTAGACATTTAAAAAAGAGTGAAAAGTGGTTTCAAGAAGAGGAGCAAACAAATGCTGCTGAGAAGTCCGTTGAGAAGACAGCTTGGGGCTGAGGATTTAGTGCTGTTGTGTAGAACTCACGAACGATTTTGCTAAGAATGGGGTCATGGAGTAAAAGTTCAAAGTCAGTGTTTTTAAGAGAGAAAGGTAAAAGAGGATGTCAAGACAGTGATCAGGGACATTTCTTTGGAGGAGTTTTACTGTAAGAGAGAGCAGAGAAACACTAATAGGCAGAGGTGTAAATCGGGCCAGGAAAACATTATAAAATACAGCTAAAAGTTGAACTTCCTACTGCTTAATTCCAACATTTCACTAGCTACCATTTCTTGTTGTGAAATATTAAATAGTTTAGTTCTGACAGTTTTGCGTTTTCTCTTTTCACTCATAAGTTTGCTTTTTTTTTTTTTTTTTAATTGTGATTGCCCTTTAAAATTAGTTCCTTTGGTCTCACTCTGCCGTCTATCACTCGGTAGTAGTTTGCATCATTCAGAGTATTTGTCAGCAGCTCTCTTCCACAGGCTGCATTTTTCTGCCCAAGAAAATATATAACTAATTCTTCTCAGGAATTCTAGAACTCCAAGAACATCATTATGTGTATGCACACTGAGGTTCATATTTGTGTCCGTAGGTGTAAATACATGTGTGTTTAGCAGTTATTCAACAGAATTCATTCAGGAAACATTGTGGAAGGAATGTGGCCATGGGGGGTTATGAGAATGCAGAAAGAATGGAACGCATCAAGGGCTATGTGTTTGGTGACTGTGGACCCACTGTGGCTAGTTGTGGTTGTGGCCTAATTTCATAGGCCGACTCCTTTCTGTGGCTGCTTTATCATTTTGTAGCTCAAAGGACCACAGACCCTGAATACCCTCTTGTCTTCTTGAGCATCTCCTGCCAACGCTTGTAACGGAAGTCCAATAGGCATGGTAGGGGGGTGCTTTTTAATCAGCAGCGCACACGACGTTTGCCCAAGTGTGGTGCAAAAAAATATGCAGAGAATCCTGTTGCTTTTCAGAGAGATTCAGCAACAACAAAAGGCAAACATGGAGTTTCACAAAGCACATTAAACGGGGCAAACAGGCCTCTAATCCAATGGTTTAATTACAGTATAGGGCATTCATTGCGGCAAACCATGCTTAGCATTTCAAACCACTCCATGTGTTTCTCAAATAAAAAGGAAAGCTCACCCAAAACCTCACAATGCTTCTTACACCCTGCAAAACCAGTGGTGTCATAGAATAACATTGTTTGTTTTGTTCTTAAGTTTTTAAACCATCCCAATTTAACAAGTGCTGACTAAAATTTGGAAGGACTCTTTTTATGCTTTTTTCGCATCTTCTACCCAGTCTGATCTTCTGTCCTCCTGCCTGCATGCCTCCCCACCACCTCCCATTTATTTACAGTCTTTTGGGGAGCAGTTTCAGGTGCAGGTTTCTAAGCTATAATTACCTCACCAGTTAAGATCATCATCAGTCCAGTCAAAGCCTCTGCAAATTATGACATTTAAAAAATTTCCCCCTTTATAGACAGCCGCTCTTGTGTACTCTATGTCCTTGGGTGTGCATACAAACTGTAAGGACATTTTGTGTATGCATATGTTCTTAATTCATATAAATGGTTTTATACTATCAGTTTTATTCTTTACTTTTAAAATTCATCCTTAGGTTTACATATATATATATATATATATATCTCCACACATCTAGTAAAGTCCATTGCTTCTAACTACTTCATGGTATTTCTATAATATGCATCTCCATTTTTTAGTAATAAACACCCAGTTTGCTTCCAACCCTTAATGTAGTGACTGTCTTCATATATGTGCATTTACAGCATATACCCAGAAGTGGAATTATCAGGTCACACAGTAAATGTATACTTTGCAAAGCACTGCTATGTTGCTCTTTAGAATGGCATTACTAATTCATATGCCCACCAGAAGTGCATGAGGGCTCTCATTTCCATGTATCCTAACAAACACTTGATGTTATCTGACTCTGTGATTTTTTTTAAAGATTTTATTTACTGGGGAGCCTGGGTGGCTCAGTGGGCTAAAGCCTCTGCCTTCAGCCCAGGTCATGATCTCAGGGTCCTGGGATTGAACCCCTCATCGGGCTCTCTGCTCAGCAGGGAGCCTGCTTCCTCCTCTCTCTCTGCCTGCCTCTCTGCCTACTTGTGATCTCTCTCTCTGTGTCAAATAAATAAAATCTTTTTTTTAAAAAAAAAGATTTTATTTACTTCTTTGAGAGAGAGAGAGCGAGCATGAGCAGGAGAGGGGCAGAAGGAGAGGGAGAAGCAGACTCCCTGCTGAGCAGGGAGCCCAATGTAGGGCTCCATTCAAGGACCCTGGGATCATGACCTGAGCCAAAGGCAGACTCTTATTGGACTGAACCACCCAGGTGCCCCCTGACTTCGTGATTTTTGCCAATCTGATAGGTACAAGGAATTGCTTCTTCTGCATTAATCTTATTACTATTTCAGCTGAAAAATTCCTTGTATTCTCACTAGATGCTTGGTTTTTCTTTCTGTGAACTGTCAATTCTTCCCCCCCCCAACCTCTTTCCTGTTGGGTTTCCCATATTTTCTTATTGATTTGCAGGGGTTATATGAGTATTCTAGTGATTAATACCTTGTTGGTTTCAGATAAGATGACTATATGCCAGATTTATGCCCATTGTCCTAGCTTAATAATTAATAGGATACTCTTGTTATCAAATATATCCTTAAGTTTAGATGTTGCAAATATCTTCTCCCAGTCTATGACTCTTCTCTTGATGTTGTCATTGGTTTTTAAATGCAGTTAAATTTATTAACTTGTTGCATTATTGTTTCTGCTTTTGAAGTCTTTTGAAGAA